>JAECXH010000009.1:2400000-3000000 GCA_018152175.1 Drosophila jambulina | reverse complement strand
TGGTTAGACTTCTAAAAGTGGGTGTGGCAATTTACCGGGCCTAAAAGTCCCTACGAATATAAAAACATATTAAACATAAAAACAAAAAAAAATATATACCTAAAAATGTTTTTAAAAATTTTAAACTACTTTCGTTGGTTTTTTAATATATTTTTTTTTTATCGTTAAAAAAAGATTATTTGTAAATTTTTGAAGACAACTTTTTGCCAAATTACTGTTTAAAGCTACAGGCTTATGCTTTTTCCTGTAAATTCAAGGTAACAAGCCAAATAACTAATAATCAAATGTTACATTGAATACAATTGATAGGGAAATTTGGAAAACCATTGGGTGTTATTATATTATAAAAAATTTAAATGTCAAAATAAACAAGAAAGAAAGCTAACTTTGGCACACCAAAGTTTGTATACCCTTTAGCTTGGATCATTATGAAATAATAAAACATTATCAAATGGAAAGTAAAACTAACAGGAATTGTAAACAACATTAAAACATATAAAAATTCGGTTTAACATTGCGTATACGTTATATTTCCCCTAAATTCCTATGGCAGCTATATGATTTTGATCAAATTAATACCGAAATTCTAAAATTGAATAAAATGACCATTTCTTAAATTATATGAAAATATGTTGAAAATTATAATATTATATTTTTTTTGTAAAATTTTGCAAACTTTCCGATCGTTCCTATGGCACCTATATGATATAGTTGTACGATTCAGCATATAGAAGTCTATCTGCAAAGCTTCATTTAGATAGCTTCAAAACTAAGGGAGTAGTTTGCGTATAATCGGACGGACAGACGGACATGGCTAGATCGACTGGGCTGTTGATGCTGATCAAGAATAAAGTATATATTATTGGGTCAGAAATATCTCCTTCACTGCGTTGCAAACTTCTGACTAAAATTAACATTTTAATTAAATGTTATAAAAAATTGTTACCTCATTTTTGTTGCCAAGCTTATTTGCTTAAATTTGGCACCGAGCTATCATCAATATGCCGATCTTTTGACAATAGTTGGGAAAATCATCTCAAAGCTCCAACTGTTTTTGGGAGTATTGAAAAATGTCCAACAAATGTATTATAGGTATCAATACCACGTCTATAAGATAAATATTTCTGTGTGCAAAACTAGCTTTCATATTGCATTTTCATTATTTCTAAATTTCTAAACTTAAAAAAAACAGTTTTGTAACTGTGCGGCGATCCCGCTCTCTTTTAAGCGAGGTAAAGCGGGCGGGAGCTCGGCTTTATGTTTAAGCTGTAGGTTTTAGTTTTATGTATGCAACCAAATAAAGCTGAAGCACACAACGCCCAGGACTTCTTATTTTTGCATGTCAGTGATTTTCGCCTACACCATGGGAATATTCGTCTGTAACTTTTATCAAAGACAGAAAAAAAAATCAAACAGAAAATATTTCTCCAACTTTCCTATGGCAGCTATATGATAAAATAGTCAAATTTTGATCAAATTTAAACCGAAATTCAAGAATAATGCAAAATGGCAATTTCTCAAATTATATGAAAATATGTTGAAAATTCGCCAAGTTATCATGTTTTTCCTAAAAACTTACCGATCGTTTCTATAGCAACTATATGATATAGTCGTCCGATCCGGCCCATTCCGACTTATATAGTAGTGAGAGCATAAATAAGACTTTCTGCAAAGTTGCATTCAGATAGTTTCAAATCTGAGGGACTAGTTTTCGTAGAAACGGACAGACGGACAGACGGACATGGCTAGATCGACTCGGCTGTTGATGCTGATCAAGAATATATATACCTTATAGGGTCGGAAATGTCTCCTTCACTGCGTTGCAAATTTCAGACTGAAATTATAATACCCTGCAAGGGAATAAAAATACGGGTCGGAACGGGCTGCCTTCAAGGTTCACAGCCGGCTGCGGCCCAAAGCTAACCTCTCCCAAGGCAAAGCTAGCCTGGGCCGAACTGAAGATCGAAGAGGGCAGATTACACTACTCCAAACTTTCTCACATGACGTCGACGGGCGGATTCGCCAACATGGTGAATTAGATGCTTGCCAGAAAAAGGCAACGCTCCGCTAAGAACGCCACCAAAGAAAAGGAAAGCGAAAGTCAGTGAGGTGTCCAAACTACACTTAATCTTGGCGCTTATTGACCAGAGCGATGTGGCGTGGCTAAATGGGGTCAAAATCCTTAATTGGAATTGGAAGTGGCTGACGCAAACGGTCAGCCCGACATTACTACTGCACATTGTGAGCTCGACAGCCAAACAGAAGGGCCAGTGCGCAGTGCTCCAGATCAATAAAAAGACGGAGAATATCATGTACCCCAGAACCCGGGGACAAGGACGAGGACGGTGGCCTGACAGTCATAGTGAACCCTTATAGAACTGAGCAAGGTACCCATGCTTTTGAGATGCTGTAGCTCAACCCCAATAAAAGCAAACTCGTATCGGCAGAACTTCTGATTGTCATGGAGCAAGGGTCCGTCACCACCGGTGAGCAGACACAAAACCGCCGTACTCGTACGGAAGGATCTTTATGCTAACCTTAGGTCTTGTTACAGCACGGATGACATGACTGATGCGATGCTCGAAAGCAAGAAGAAGCGCCTACTGGCAGCTTCCTGCTACAAGGCTCAGAACAGGACAGCCCAACCGGAGAAACTTAGGGGACTGGTGAAAGCCAGCCCAAAAAAACAGCAACTACTCGTCGGAGCAGACTACAAAGCACTCCCCTGCGTGTGGGAGCCCTGACATAAACGAAAGAGGTGTCACTTTTCGAGTTCAAACGTAGTACTAATTTATATGTAGAAAACGTAGGGGAGGAGTCCCACCTCATCAAAAGTTCTAGATCTAACTCTTGTGAAAAGACAAGGTACTTTGGTATCGGTATGGGGGGTTCTTGAGGAACTATCCTTCTCAGACCACAAATATATATAGTTTTAGTACGAATTCGACCGCTCTCCTAAACTAACAGTCATTAAGGACCTCTAGCACACGAATTCGGGATAAGTTCAAGAGGACAATCACAAAAAGACTCGCGACCGGTCTTGGCTTAGTAAAATCCGCGAAAAACATACAAAAGTCCCTAGAGACTTTTTCCAAGGAATTACTAGATGAGCACCGCTCAGCATGCCCGACTTCAAGAATCAGGAAGAGAACCAAGTTACCTTGGTGGAATAGAAACCTTTCCTTTCAACATAATAACCTCCGAGAATTTTTCAAAATCGCCAAGGAGGCGGAAAACGATATAATCAATGAAGAATACAAAACCCTACCCAGTGATCACACAGAAGTTCGTAGAGAAACTCCAATATCGAGACAGCTCCAGAAACGGCTAGTCTCCGGAAGATGCTATCGTCAGCTCAAACGCGATGACCAGTATGCACTGAGGTCCCAGATGCCCATAACGCCCAGGACCTAGCAACTAAAGAAGAGCATGTCCCGAATATTAATAAAAAATCCAATGGGCTGGAATGTTCTCAGCTATTTTTGATTTGTGGCAATCCATAAAAAAGAATTCGTATGCAGCACAATGTCTGATTGCATCAGGAAATATGTCAATTCAAGGATTCGGGCATATATATCGGGCAGTATATCTGACTATATGATACCCAGAACGTGCCTGAACGTTAAAACTACAACCCTCATGGGACCTGATGACTGGAAAACGGGTTAGGACCATTCTCAGGACACCTCAACATCTATACCGACGGCTCCTAGATGGAAAGAGGAGTAGGATGCAATCGCCAACAGCCAAAAATGACCGTTTAGGCAGGGAGACATTAGATATCCTCAGCACGACTAAGTCAGGGCGGATTTACTGGCCACCAGGGCATCTTTGGTAACAAGACAGCAGACGAACTTGCAAAGGAAGCCATCGGACTAGAACGAAAAAGAATAGAAATTGTCCCTCTTTCACTAAGAACGCATCAAAGCGAGCTGGAAAAATAGGCCGACGTACGAACAAAGAGGAGGTGGAGGAGAAATTCCACAATCTGTAAATGTCCGGCCCGAGCGAGGGCAAGAATAAGATACCTGGGTGCTTCGGCTTTGGCATCACTAGAACATGCCTCCAGGAAGAAGCCAGGCGAACAACTTGCTCTTTCGAAAAACAACTTGACCCTCAAGGACTTTGAAAATTGAATAAACATTCCCTAGGTTCATTCAGAAACCTCCGGATAACTTAGGGCCATATAGGCCTATGCGTGGCCCCCGTGCGGACATTCAGGTTTAACATAGCCTTATTCAACGCAAGGCTTAAAATTTATTTAGCGCCCATCGTGGGGCCGTCTCATCAAAATTTCTTAAAACAATATTTAATGAAAACTAAAATAAAATACGGACTCGCGCGACCGAAAACGAAACATTTTTATTTAAAAAATCAAAACATTTACCAGAAAAGAATAGACAAGTTCAGTGATCGTTCAACAGTTTAAGTGGAAATCAATAAATGTAATAATTCGCGAAAATAATTCGTAAAAAGTTGAAATAAAGTTAATACGAATTCCCTAATTCAAATCTTAAAAGAACATATTAATAATGTAACCCAAAAATATTTTAAGCAAAACAAGAGAAAAAGCTATGGCAGCTACTATATGATATAGTCATCCGATCCGCCCCTTTCTGACTTACTGAGGGACTAGTTTGCGTAGAAACGAACAGACGGAAAAACGGACATGGCTAGGTCGACTCGGCTGTTGATGCTGATTAAGAATATACATACTTTATAGGGTCGGAAATGTCAGCTTCACTGCGTTGCAAACATCTGTCTAAAAGTATGATATCCTGCAAGGGTATTAAAACTGAGAAAATAAAATTTGCAATTGAACCAAATGTTTAAAAACCCATAGACAGTGTGAACTTTCAGAAATTTTTAATTTTGTTTCGACTAGACTTTAGTTACAATGATAAACGCAAAATTCATAAACTTGAATCTTAATTAAGAATAAGGATACAGCATAAAAATATAGTTAGAGAGTAATATATTGAAGTCAACAATAAACATAACCATAATATTAACAAGACAATAGGTAGTAATGCTCTAAAAAGTTTTATCTGAGGGTTATATTTAAAAAAGCTATAATAGTAACCATTATCAAAGTAATAATTGTTTAAATAATAATTATCGCACGAAAAACCTTCAACACAAGTTACGGAACCAAAGACTGGCAGCCGTACAAAGCAAGGCGATCTATGCAGCCAAGAAAGAATCTTGGAGTAGCTGCTGCGAATCGCTAGAAGGAGTCAAAGACACGGCTAGGCTAAGCAAAATCCTAGCGAGAAGGCACACAAGCCCCACGCTTATAAACAAACCTGACGGGACAGGAAGTACGTCGGCTGAAGAGTCACTGGAAATCCTGCTGGATTCGCACTTTCCAAGAAACCAAGTGGAAAGCCAGGAGGCAGACCAGCAGTTACAAGTAGAAGAGACCATCACAATGGAAAGAATCCATTGGGCGATAGATTCCTTCGACAAATACAAAAGCCCAGTAAACGACAAAAGCATGCACGGGAAAATGGCTGCAAGCAATCTTCCAAGCATGCATCAAAACAGTACACATACCACTTCCATGGAAGGAAGCGAGGGTAGTCTTCATACCAAAACCAGGAAGAAGGGGACACATCCAAGCCAAGGATTATAGGCCGATAAGCCTTATCTCATTTCTAATGGAAACAGTGGAAAGGATTCTTGATATTCACATCAGAGAAAGAACGGAGAAAAACCTTTCCAATGCGCAACACGCGTACAGAAAAGGCCGATCCACTGAAACAGCACTACATGAGGTGGTGCGATACATAGAAGAGGCTCTACTTTTCAAAAACTAACCAATGGCCACCTTTCTGGACATAGAAGGAACCTTTAATAAGAACACTAAACACTAATAAGAACACTAAATAGCGAGGGAGTAAAAGTGGTAGCATACGCAGACGACGCAGTCCTACTCGCTTCAGGACCATTCCCCGACGTCATCAGCGAAGTAATGACAAGGGCACTCACTAAACTCAATGCATGGGCAAAAGCCTGTGGATTGGACATAAACCCAAGTAAAACGGAACTAATGCTCTTCACTAGGAGAACAAAGGTTCCGAGCTTCACAAAACCAAAGATAGATGGCATAGAATTAGAGATAACACAGCAGACAAAGTATCTGGAAGTGATACTGGATGCGAAACTTTCATGGAAACAGAACATCAACGAAAGAGTCAAGAAAGCAAGCATAGCATTCTATTCCTGCAGAAAGATGTTCGGGAAGAACTAGGTCATTCACCCCAGGATAATAATATGGCTTTACACAGCGGTTGTAAGACCCATACTCACATACGGAGCACTAGTATGGTGGTCAGCATTAACTAGGGCATATAACATCCAGAAACTCACAATGATACAGAGATCGGCATGCGCAGGAGCCACGGGAGCACTGAGATCATGCCCCGCAGCGGCGCTAAATGCCATCCTGAACATAATACCGATTGAGCATTTCATCAGGAGCACTGCAGCACAAAGTGCGGTACGACTAAAGGCTAGTCAAAGCTGGAAAGACTACCACACCGGACACTGCAGGATTATGAACGAGATAAACTATCGGACGACAGAAGACACAGACTACATGACAACCGAACTGCCATTCGGTAACACATACACCACTATATACCCTACAAGGGAAGACTGAAAGAGAGGGAGGGTAACCGAACCGGATGAAGTATCACTCTACACCGACGGCTTAAAGATGAGCGGCGTTGTAGGGGCTGGAATCTTCGATGAGAGCTGGAAGGTGGAGGAATATTTCCACCTCCCAGAGTCAGCGACAGTTTTTCAGGCGGAGGTTCTCGCGATATTGAAAGCTGCCGAACTTTCGCTAGATCGAGGCCTTCGGAATACCAAGGTGAGGATATACTCAGATAGCCAGGCGGAGATCAAATCCCTCGCACAAGCACGGACGACGTCAAAACTAGTGGCCGAATGTAAATGGGCACTAAACAGACTTGCAGAAGACAATAGGGTACAAATAGCCTGGGTGCCCGGACACAATGACATAGACGGAAACGAGAAAGCCGACGGGCTGGCCAGAAAAGGGTCAGAAGAACACTCAGTAACAACAGATATCCAGATCCTACTGAACTCGGTCTAGACGGAAATTCATGACCCTTTCAAACAAATAGCCAACAAGGAATGGTCGACGAAGGCAGAGCACAGAAGATCGAAACTATGCTGGTCAGAATTCAATAGGAAACGAACCGCAGAACTGATCTCCAAAAGCAAAGAGGACATCAGAAGGGTAACGGCAACCAGCACCGGCCACTGGCCAATAGGCACGCAAGCCTGTAAGATGGGTCTACCCTACAACCCACAATGCAGAAGCTGCAAGTAGCCAAGCGAGCAGGAGACACCACAGCATCTGCTGTGCCACTGCCCGTCACTCAATAAACAAAGAGCCCGACACTTCGGAGCACACCAACTCGAGTCTCTAGGGGAAGTTGGAAGGCAGCCATCGCTGCCATCGTAGCCTACCTGAATGCCACGGGCTGGTACTGAGGAGGGCGCTGACAACAGTAAATTGAGGGCGTGGATCAAGCTCTAATTGGAGGCGGCCAGGGCGGCCTCAGCACTTTTACCTACCTAAAATAATTATCGCACAAACCAAACCAAGGAGGCAAGTCAAGGTAAAATAGACACTCCGATGGAACAGTAAATTAAGCGCCTAATAAAGTTACCATCTTAAATAATATTACTGAGGAACCCTACTGAGGAATGCTTAATATAACCAGAACAGACAGAGGAAATATCAATCAGCTAAAAGTCTTAATATACAGAGGAGATACGGCTTCTTATATTTTATTTATAAAAAAAATTATCTATTTACAAAAGTGTTGGAATATTATGATAACAGAGAAAAAACGAATTGAGTTTAATGGAACTAAATAATCCTCTTCCGTTTAAAGAATTTATTTTAAACAAAAATTATGATGAAAATGACTTCTAAAATACGGAGTCTTTATTTGTGAAAGGTGGCAGGAAAAGTTTGGGATAAAAAAAAATTGAAACATGTCGGCGATATAAATTCCGCCAGTATAAAATTCAAGAGCTTGGGAACAAGAAATCCTAAACATGCCAACGAAGTTATTTCCGTCAATAATCCAGGGCAATTTATAGTAAACTAAATCCCTGTGCTTTATCTGTTTTATATTTCGTCAATTATGAAATAGTTAGAATGCTAAAGGAGAAAATTATAAGGCCAAGCAGAAGAGCTTTTAAAGCCAAGACAGGATGAATCCAAAATGAGGATTGTAGTCAAAACACAGATTGATTATCGGATCATATTATATGAATTATATAAATACACTATACCGGATAGAAAGCCGATTCAAGATTTGCCTGTTATATAAGATAATTTGGGAAAGGAAATATTTCCCAACAATCGATTTGGAATCAGGATTTCAACAAATTTAAATAAAGGAGTCAGATGTTGAAAAATCAGCATTTGCTATTAACAATGGAAAATTTGAATTGTTACTAATGCCTTTTGGGTTTACAAACGCGTTCCGCAATGGATGATGTTTTAAGAGAACAAGTGGGAAAAACATGGCAAGTTTACATTGTTGACATTTTTTATTTTCAAACATTATTGAACAGCAGATCTTATTAAAAAAATAAAAATTTTACAACGAACAAATATGAAAATTTCTCTTGTAAATCTAAATTTTTTAAATTGGAAACCGAATTTCTAGGTTACATTGTTTCTCATAATGTAATTAAACAGGATATTACCAAAAAGTTGTCCGTAACTACGCCAAAATGCAAAGTCGTTAACAAAAATCTAGGAGGGGAAAAGAAACTGTTTCCGAAACAATGTCTACTAAAATTTCTATACAGTCTGATGACTCAGCTCTATAAGCTTTTAACGAACTAAAAACAAGTCTAATAGCACAGATCAAGCCCGATAAGCCAGAATACGGTAAAAACAGACGCTTCAGATGTAGCTATTGGAGTCCTATTAACATAGGATAATAATAATAATTACCTTTCATCTCCAAAACATTTAATGTAACGAAAAAACTCTATGTCACAAACAAAAAAGAATTCTTAGCTACGGAGAGTTATCACCTGTCGGATGCCCAATATACATACCGAAAAGCTCGATCAATCGAGACAGAGCTGCATAAGGTGGCGAGTCATGTCTAGACATCACATAACTCTAAGCAATACACGATGGCCACCTACTTAAGTATAGAAAGTGCGTTCAATAACGGGAACGCCGAACCCATCCTGGGCTCCCCCAACTCGATAGGTGTTAAGAGATGCATCAGAAAGTGGATAGGTGCTGTGCTCACGAGTAGGACAATAATAGCCGAACTGGGTGGCACTCACCTCACACGAGTAGTGAAGAGAGGCACACACCAGGGTGGAATTTATAATACTGAACCCAAAACTCTCATGGAAATGCAGCATCGAAGAGAGAGTCAGGAAGGCAGGAAATGCTTTCTACTCTTGAAGAAAGATGTTTGGGAAGAACTGGGGACTACACCTAAGGACCATAATGTGGCTCTACACAGCAGTAGTTAGACCAATATTGACTTACGGGGCTCTTGTATCGTGGCCGGCAATCACCAGAGCCTACAACATCTCAAGACTAACTAGAATACAATGATTACCATGCGCAGGGGCAACGGGGCCTTTGCGTTCGTGCCCAGCTGCCGCTCTGAACCTAATTTTAAATATTATGCCGATTGACCAGCACTAAACAACACTAGAATGCGTCATTTCGGTGCCTTCCAGCTGGAATCGCTGGCAGAAGTAGGAAAGCTCAATATTGCGCCCATCCTTGCTTTTCTCAACGATTCTGGATGGTGCCAAAGATGAAACGGAAGACGTGAATCTAAAAAACAAATATTTAAAATTTTTTTAATTTTTGAAAATCCCTGTCTTTTTGTCAGCCCTTTAAAGTCAGCTAATTCTACTAAAAGTGCCAAAGTTGTTCTTGATCACGAAGTCATTCGTTTATTCGTACTGTAACGAAAGCCGCCAAATCTAAAGGGCTCTCGACCCTCAAGTCAGTTGGCAACGCGGGCCGCGGAACGATAGTTAGTGTGACCACCAGAGAACTGCAACGATTCAAACATTTTTGTTCATACTCGAGTGTCGAATCGTACTCTAGCTGATTGGCTCAATTTGATTCATGTACATGAATCGAATCGTTTTCTTTCAACTCAGAGTCGACGAACATGTTTGAATCACGAGTAATCAGTTCATACATGATGTGCTTGCGAACGTTCGTTTCGCAAGCAATAGTTGAAAATGAATCAAACTTAAACATGCTTGATCCAAATGTTGGACAGTGTTCGGGTATGAAATCATATCCGAACAGTGATTTACTCGAGTTCATGCATGTTGGTAAAACTTGTTGCAATGAAAAGTAACGGGACTTTACGTGCAAAAATATTCTCGTCTTTTAACCTACGCTTTGATTTTTAAACACTTGTTTCAATTTTAAAAACGTTATGGAGGAAAACAGTGAAATGATTATTAATAAAATTCGTGACGGCTTGTATACATTATTTGGTGTTATCATACTATTTCATATTACATATAATGAAAATACATATAATGAAAATATGTTTAATTTATTTTTGTGTTATCATACTATTAAACAGAATAAAATTTCTTACATACATACACTGTGCATTGTGTTTGTCCATTAATTTCTTTGAACAACGCTTCACACACAAAACCATACATTTTTACTCGAGTATGACTCGGACGAATCGATTCACTTCAACATTACTCGAGTAAAATACAGCCTTACTCGTAGCATACCCGAAAAATGCAACATGTTCGATTCAATGAATCGTCGCAAAGCAGCCGGTACCGTTTACTCGATTCTGATTTCCCGCAGACTAGGCGATTCAAATCAAACCAAACCATTTGACGCAACAAGTTCGTGATTCGATCGAAGATGCCGCATCAGATGACTTGAGTTGATTTCATTGAATTTTCAGCAAGATTGTTCGATCATACTCGTTCAAACTCGTTGCAGCTCCTCTAGTGACCACTAGGGCCTCAAAAGGGGCTAAGCTGCGCAATTACGAGGACTTGACAGCCGCGATGTCTGGTCTCTTTTGCATTTTTACTCTTCTTCTTTACGATCGTTTCCGACCACAACACGCTTATTGGCGAAAAAAAAATAAAGAAAAGCAGAAATAACCCAAAAACACTCGTGTGTTCTCTTCAAGGCTAGGAAGTTGGCACAGCGGGGTTCGTGGCAGCCACACCGAATAAATAAAAAGTTCCGCTCGGCTTTCCGTAGTGATCTCGGCCCGCGCCCCTAATCGTGGCCCCAATTCGTTACAGTATCTACATACTATGGTGGACAAAAATATTTTGACATTAAAAAAGTTACACAATTTTGTGTGATTAAATGTATTTTATTTATCATTAGTCAATGAAAAAAAAAAAAACATATATATACAACGGTAGAGTAGATCATAATATAGTGGAAAAAAATGCATTTCATATTAAGGTTTACAAAATAAAAATAAAAGTTCAAAATTGTGAGTGGACAAAAGTATTTTGACAATATATTGTATCTTAGAAAATCTAATAAATTAAAAAAAGTAAGTAAAAAGTAAAGAAGGGTTAATGAAAAATATAGCCCCCTTTGACGTCTATTAACTTTTGTAAACGTCCAGGAAGCGATTTTACTAAATTTTGAAGGGTTTCTAGGGAAATATCCTTCCAAAGTTCTTCAACCTCAGCAATTGTCTCTTCGCACGTTCTTGTTAGATTGGAACATCTTTTACGCTTTATATAAGCCCACACATCTTCGATTATGTTCAAATCGGGACTCTGGGGTGGCCAATCTAATAAATTGACGTCCAAATCTCTTAAGAAATTCATAATCATTGCGGCTTTGTGACAAGGAGCATTATCCTGTTGCAGGATAAAGTCTTGTCCGATAAGCCTGTCACCGGAAGTGAATGCGTGATCATTTAGGACATGTAAATACTGTCCTTTATTCATTGTGCCTTCAATGGGTATCAAATCGCCGATCCCGTTAAAACACACACATCCCCAAAACATAACAGACCCTCCACCATGTGGAATTCGTTTGCATACAGGTCTTAGTTTTGAACGTGTGCTTTTGGGTAATCTACAAAATATTTTATTTTTCGAGCCATGGTACTCAAATGTACTTTTATCAGTCCACAAAATTTGTTCCCAAAAAGATTGAGGCTTGTGAACAAATGTTTTAGCAAATGTTAATCGCTTTATCTTATTTTTTGGCGAAATAAAAGGTATCGGACGGGCTACATAAGTAGCAAAGTCAGCCTCCTTCAGCCTTCTTTCAACTGTTTTTCTACTTATTGTCATACCGTAATCATTATTAAGTTGAATTGAAACTGCCTTTGGAGTAATTAAAACGTCCTCCTTAAATTTTCCAAGGATAATGCGATCCTCTCTTGGTGTAGTTTTCCTTGGTCTGCCTGCTCTGGCCAAAATTTGTCGCGGTTTTTTTTGTAAAGTTCACTGAGGTTTTGAACCGAAATACCTGCGTTGTATTTTATTACCAATTCGTTACGCAGATTTTGGCTTAGTTCACGAGATTTCGGCATATTTTTAGAAAAAATTGATTAATTATGAATTGAATTCTAGAAATATTAACTAATGGTCGATTTATGTTTGTGAAACTAGCTTAACAAATTGCGAACAGGTGTGTTCAGCGCCCGAGACATAAATAAGAATTAAAAGAATGCAATGTCAAAATAATTTTGTCCAGCCAAAATTGCATTATTTCTCACATAACATGTCATAGCAAAGAAACGAATGAACTAATCAGTACAATCTATTACTCTCTCAAATCTATAAATAGAAGCTCTCTCTTGAGAGTTAAATTAATACCGTTACTTCTACGAGTAAAGATAAATACGCGATAGTACATTGGTTGATGCTATGTCAAAATATTTTAGTCCACCATAGTATGTATGTATATTATATATATATATATATCCGTTATTCGAACATATTTTTGATCTTCCTAATTTCTGATAAGAAATTTACCTGCACCTTTTTCCTTGAATGCCTTTTTCTTTTATTATTCATTGTCACAATTCAAAAAATCTCTTTTCCCACAAGTTTATAGTTGATTTGTAAATTTGGAAATTAGTCTTTAACTATTTGCTGAAAAAATGAGAAGCTGTTTCCAAACCAATTTTATCCGAGACTGGCCTAAAATCAACAATCGCACACAAGAACTTGGCAATAGAAGACTGGGAATGTGTTATCTGGTCGGATGAACGTAACTTTGCTCGGTTTAATTCGGTTGGAAAACAGTGAAGCCAACAGCGAAACATGTAGGAGGTAACTTAACATCTTGGGGTGCTTCTTTGGAAGCGTATTGAATAATAATAAAATTGTTGAAAAATTAGCAAGCAAAACCGATCGATAAATAAAATAAGGATCTCCATACAAAGTATTAATAATGAATTAAATTCTTATTTTTTCTCAAATGGTGGCCACTTTTTTTAAATCATTACAATTCTTTTCCAATCTATTTATTCTTAAATTATTGTATTACGTAACCATGGGCTGTTACAAATAAACTACTATTTATTTTGACATTTACTTTATTCTCACTGTTGTTGTGGAAACTCAAAGTCCTTTAAGAGTATAATATGTTGTTCCGATTTTCTAGAAGCGTTTAAAACTTAATATGATGTATGTTCACGCCAAAGGGGCGTTTATTTTCCAGAGGCAGTGTGATTCTTTCTCTTTCACCCTCTTCCTCCGACTTTCACTCCAAAGAGCTTCCAATCCGTTTTCCGAAGTTAGATTTAAGTCAATTGTCACTAATTCTAATTCTATTCTCTACAAATAAACACCGACGCACGTCGCGCAATACCCCGAAGTAGTTTTTCGTGTTTTATTTATCGAGTGTTTCAGGTTAAAGCGAACCCAATCCATCAATATATAAAGCTTAAGAAAACCGTTATTCAAGATAGCACAGACGGAATTAATTTAAAAAGTCGCACAATAAATTTTATTTACAGTACCTTAAGTTACAAAAAAAAAGTTTTGCAAGAAAATCCCCATCGAAACAAGTCTCCAAAATGGAAACGAAATATATCCTCACATTTTGTGGAGTTATTTCACAACGAAATAAACAAATAAAAAATGAAATAATGCCCCAAAAAAGTGTTAAAAGGAAATATGAAATAAGTCCCAAAAATGTTTATGGAATACAACAACAATATTTTTTGGGATTTTGGTGTTTATTATTTCCCTTTTCGACAAAAGAAATAAGTCCCAAAAAATATGAAATAAGACCTCAAACCAGGTTATTTTGGTTATTGTATCTTAGAAAATCTAATAAATTAAAAAAAGTAATCAAAATTTAAAGAAGGGTTAATGAAAAATATAGCCCCCTTTGACGTCTATAAACTTTTGTAAACGTCCAGGAAGCGATTTTACTAAATTTTGAAGGGTTTCTAGGGAAATATCCTTCCAAAGTTCTTCAACCTCAGCAATTGTCTCTTCGCACGTTCTTGTTAGATTGGAACATCTTTTACGCTTTATATAAGCCCACACATCTTCGATTATGTTCAAATCGGGACTCTGGGGTGGCCAATCTAATAAATTGACGTCTCTTAAGAAATTCATAATCATTGCGGCTTTGTGACAAGGAGCATTATCCTGTTGCAGGATAAAGTCTTGTCCGATAAGCCTGTCACCGGAAGTGAATGCGTGATCATTTAGGACATGTAAATACTGTCCTTTATTCATTGTGCCTTCAATGGGTATCAAATCGCCGATCCCGTTAAAACACACACATCCCCAAAACATAACAGACCCTCCACCATGTGGAATTCGTTTGCATACAGGTCTTAGTTTTGAACGTGTGCTTTTGGGTAATCTACAAAATATTTTATTTTTCGAGCCATGGTACTCAAATGTACTTTTATCAGTCCACAAAATTTGTTCCCAAAAAGATTGAGGCTTGTGAACAAATGTTTTAGCAAATGTTAATCGCTTTATCTTATTTTTTGGCGAAATAAAAGGTATCGGACGGGCTACATAAGTAGCAAAGTCAGCCTCCTTCAGCCTTCTTTCAACTGTTTTTCTACTTATTGTCATACCGTAATCATTATTAAGTTGAATTGAAACTGCCTTTGGAGTAATTAAAACGTCCTCCTTAAATTTTCCAAGGATAATGCGATCCTCTCTTGGTGTAGTTTTCCTTGGTCTGCCTGCTCTGGCCAAAATTTGTCGCGGTTTTTTTTGTAAAGTTCACTGAGGTTTTGAACCGAAATACCTGCGTTGTATTTTATTACCAATTCGTTACGCAGATTTTGGCTTAGTTCACGAGATTTCGGCATATTTTTAGAAAAAATTGATGAATTATGAATTGAATTCTAGAAATATTAACTAATGGTCGATTTATGTTTGTGAAACTAGCTTAACAAATTGCGAACAGGTGTGTTCAGCGCCCGAGACATAAATAAGAATTAAAAGAATGCAATGTCAAAATAATGTTGTCCAGCCAAAATTGCATTATTTCTCACATAACATGTTATAGCAAAGAAACGAATTAACTAATCAGTACAATCTATTACTCTCTCAAATCTATAAATAGAAGCTCTCTCTTGAGAGTTAAATTAATACCGTTACTTCTACGAGTAAAGATAAATACGCGATAGTACATTGGTTGATGCTATGTCAAAATATTTTAGTCCACCATAGTATGTATGTATATTATATATATATATATATCCGTTATTCGAACATATTTTTGATCTTCCTAATTTCTGATAAGAAATTTACCTGCACCTTTTTCCTTGAATGCCTTTTTCTTTTATTATTCATTGTCACAATTCAAAAAATCTCTTTTCCCACAAGTTTATAGTTGATTTGTAAATTTGGAAATTAGTCTTTAACTATTTGCTGAAAAAATGAGAAGCTGTTTCCAAACCAATTTTATCCGAGACTGGCCTAAAATCAACAATCGCACACAAGAACTTGGCAATAGAAGACTGGGAATGTGTTATCTGGTCGGATGAACGTAACTTTGCTCGGTTTAATTCGGTTGGAAAACAGTGAAGCCAACAGCGAAACATGTAGGAGGTAACTTAACATCTTGGGGTGCTTCTTTGGAAGCGTATTGAATAATAATAAAATTGTTGAAAAATTAGCAAGCAAAACCGATCGATAAATAAAATAAGGATCTCCATACAAAGTATTAATAATGAATTAAATTCTTATTTTTTCTCAAATGGTGGCCACTTTTTTTAAATCATTACAATTCTTTTCCAATCTATTTATTCTTAAATTATTGTATTACGTAACCATGGGCTATTACAAATAAACTACTATTTATTTTGACATTTACTTTATTCTCACTGTTGTTGTGGAAACTCAAAGTCCTTTAAGAGTATAATATGTTGTTCCGATTTTCTAGAAGCGTTTAAAACTTAATATAATGTATGTTCACGCCAAAGGGGCGTTTATTTTCCAGAGGCAGTGTGATTCTTTCTCTTTCACCCTCTTCCTCCGACTTTCACTCCAAAGAGCTTCCAATCCGTTTTCCGAAGTTAGATTTAAGTCAATTGTCACTAATTCTAATTCTATTCTCTACAAATAAACACCGACGCACGTCGCGCAATACCCCGAAGTAGTTTTTCGTGTTTTATTTATCGAGTGTTTCAGGTTAAAGCGAACCCAATCCATCAATATATAAAGCTTAAGAAAACCGTTATTCAAGATAGCACAGACGGAATTAATTTAAAAAGTCGCACAATAAATTTTATTTACAGTACCTTAAGTTACAAAAAAAAAGTTTTGCAAGAAAATCCCCATCGAAACAAGTCTCCAAAATGGAAACGAAATATATCCTCACATTTTGTGGAGTTATTTCACAACGAAATAAACAAATTAAAAAATGAAATAATGCCCCAAAAAAGTGTTAAAAGGAAATATGAAATAAGTCCCAAAAATGTTTATGGAATACAACAACAATATTTTTTGGGATTTTGGTGTTTATTATTTCCCTTTTCGACAAAAGAAATAAGTCCCAAAAAATATGAAATAAGACCTCAAACCAGGTTATTTTGGGGACTTATTTTATTTCTGTTTTATTAACATTCAATATATTATGGACTAAGTTCATTATAATTAAAATGGTTCAATCAAGCTATGCAAAAAAACATGAGGATTTATACTAAAGTCAAATGTGAAAGACATTATTAAGCATTAAAATTTTTTTTTTAATCTAGCCTAAAATCGCTACTACTAATTTTGTTTGGAATTTCTTATAGCATTACTGTTTTCTTGGTGACTTGTTTCATATTTTATGAATCGCAAAATGTGTTGCTAAGCGTATATCTCAACAACGCCTGGACCAATTTGGCCAATTCTTTTTTTTAAATGTTTATTGAAAAAAGCCCTTTTCTTTTCCACATACAAACATTTTCTAACTAAAACGTAGAATCAATTTGAGCTTTATTGCTATTGTATAAAGTTCATATCAAATTACAAGCACTCACTGTTGTCTAAGAAATGTAGGTGTGTTCATAACGTTAAAAAGTAAATTTGCACTTTCTTACCGGTATACAAAGTTCAAATTCAATCATATCTATCAAAACAGTGTGCGTGTGTGCGTTGGAGCACAGAATACGTCGTTGGAGGATTTAATGTCGCGATCCGAAACTAAAAAAAAAAGTGATCGCGGACCCGACCAAATGGAAGTCACGAAATATAATAACAGCAACTTGGCCGGCGTCGCGATATTATTTCTATTGTTTTTCTTTAAACAGGTGACAAAAAAAAAAAACATTTGTATGGCTTTAAAGGATTTGACTTCAAGTCATATCAGATTAAAACAAGAAAGAAAGCTAATTTCGGCACGCCGAAGTTTGTACACCCTTGCAGTTTACAATTGGATCATTATCAAATGGAAAGTAAAACTTACAGGAATTCTATACAACATTTATACATATAAAAATTTGGTTTAATATTGCGTATACGTAATATTTTCCCAACATTCCTATGGCAGCTATATGATATAGTAGTCCGATTTTGATCAAATTAAAACCGAAATTTTAGAATAATATAAAATGGCCATGTCTTACGGACAGACGGACATGGCTAGATCGACTCGGCTATTGATGCTGATCAAGGATATATATATTTTATAGGGTCGGAAATGTCTCCTTCACTGCGTTGCAAACTTCTGACTGAAATTATAATACCCTGCAAGGGTATAAAAAAAAAAACAAATGAACAAAACAACTGTCAATGTCGATTTGCCGCCCTTGCCGGTGTTTTTTTTTTTTTTTTTTTGATTTTCTGTACTGTATACTCTACTGAGTGTGCTTTTGTTTTGTTTGCAGTGTTTTGTTAACTACCTATGAAAAACATTGGGATCAAACTCTCAGTAATGCTGTAATATCTTCACATGCTCATCAAATACGAACATTGTTTTTTTTTATAATCATATCTACATGCTTCTCATCAAACCCAATTGATTTGTGGATCAAGTATAAAGATTATATGGGTGATGATATTTTGTGTAAAATACGGAATAGAAAGGGAAATCCAAATATGCAAATCAGTGAAGAAATTAACTAGAAAGCATTGATTTCAATTGAAAACTTGTGCTTGATGATGTCAAATAAATTATTAATTCAATTAGCGCTGGCGGCGCTTAATCGTCCAATTCATGATGGTTTTAACCAAGAGTTGCACCGAGAAATGATCTTAACACTTTCAAAGAATTAATTCAAACAAATCTTCCACTGTTGAATGAACAACAGAGGTATGTATTTGACACTCTTATAAAAGTAACAAATGATGAAACTGGGGGGATTTACTTCTTAGATGCACCTGGTGGTACCGGAAATTAATTTCATTAATATTCGCTCCCAAAATAAAATTGCTTTTGCACTCGCTTCGTCGGGAATCGCATCAACTTAGCTTGAAGGTGGTCGAATAGCTTATTCAGCACTAAAATTGCCATTAAATATGCCAAGCAATGAAACTCCAACCTGCAACATTTCGAAGAACTCTGCAGAGGCAAAGGTTTTGCAGCAATATCATTTGATCGTTTGGGATGAATGCACGATGGCACATAAAAAATCTTTGGAGGCTTTAGACCGAACCTTAAAAGATCTACGGAGCAATCAGAACCGATTTGGTGGTGCAATGATTTTATTAGCAGGAGATTTTAGTCAAACATTGCCAGTGATTTTACGATCAACGCAAGCTGATGAACTCAACGCATGTCTAAGGTCATCCAATTTGTGGAAATATGTCAAAGTACTTCATTTAAGCAAGAATATGCGTGTTGAGATGCAAAATGACCAATCTGGAAACATATTCTCTAAACAACTAATTGACATTGGTAATGGCAATTTTCCTAATGACATGTTGATTGGATGCATTAACTTTCCTCAAAGTTTTTGTCATTAAACTCAATCAAAAGAAGAAATCATTCAGAAGGTATTTTCAGAAGTTGCTCAAAATTACAGAAACCATGATTGGTTAAGCGAACGGGCTATATTGGCAGCCAAAAACATTGAAGTAAAGGAATAAAATTTCAAAATTCAGCAACAAATAACAGGCAAATCGAGGATATATAAATCAGCTTATTCGGCAACTAACCAAGACGATGTAGTTAACTATCCAACGGAGTTTTTAAACTCTCTGGATTTCACAAGAATTGCCACCTCATAATCTTCAATTATAGGTTGGATCGGTAATTATAATGTTTCGCAATATCAACCAACCGCGCCTTTGCAACGGCACACGGTTAGCGATAAAAAAAACTACTAAACAACGTGATAGAAACAACTATGTATATTGAAAGGAAAGTATAAAGGAGAAGATGTTCTCATACCGCGCATCCCATTTATTTTCAGTGCGGTGACCATAATCAAGTCCCAGGGGCAATCGTTAATTGTTTGTGGAATTCATTTGGAAAACCCATGTTTCTAACATGGTCAATTGTATGTTGCCTGTTCCGGTATTGAAAAACCATCAGAATTGTTTATCTTTGCGCCAGGTAATCAAACAAAAAAGATTGTTTATCACAAAGCACTACAATGAAAATATAACTGATTCTCGGAGGCTGGATACGAGTTCAGCGCATTAAAAACATTCAGGTCTGTTTCAGTTAATACTTTCGCAAAATTTACTCGGATTCGGATCTCCCAGACCGGTTCTAGTTTTCACTTCCAAAAAATCCCCTCTGATTCGTATTTCCCTCTGTTAAGTCTTCGCTAACTTCCGAGCGAAACCGATCGGAAACTTCCCGACTGCTATTGGGCTGGCGGATTCAGATACGTAAAAGCAGAAATAAATTATTTTAAATCTTTTTGCTTTCTTTCGAGCACTGCCTCCGAAATCAGATGATTGCGATTTAAAATATTACCTTTGATTTTATGCAGTGTATCAGTACCCTATTAACGTCCTGATGTTGGAAACTAACCAAAACCAAACCAACTAACCAATATTTGATCAGCCCCTAATTAACAAAACTCTTGCAAAACAAACGCAGCAGCCAGCAAATTTTTTGTTTGACAAGGGGGACCAAAGGGAAATTTAATTAATAAAACTTTTAAACAACTTATGTTAAAGGGAAATCCGAAAATGAATTTGAAATCCGAAAATCCGGAAGTGAATTTGATACACTTCCGAGTGGAAACTAGAACAATCCTGATTGAAGTTAGGGAGCTTTGGAGTCATCCAAATTTTGAATTTGATACACTTCCGAGTGGAAACTAGAACAATCCTGATTGAAGTTAGGGAGCTTTGGAGTCATCCACGTTTTGGAGAAGCAGAAAATATGGAACATTATTTCGTAAGCGATTTATAATTGTTATTAAATTACTTTATTCGAATCCACTCACCATGCCTAAGGGTCCGAATGGCGTATCTTGTTTTTTTCTACACTTATGCTAACGTGTATGCTAACACAATTCTATTACACACGATAGACAATACAATGCTTACTTCTATCGGGGAATCGATCTTACTGTGCCACTACACACTGGACTTCATATCTACATATCTGCCATAGTTTAGTGGGTTATATCCTAGTACAATTTTGAATAAAAAGAAATAATTGAATAATCAGAAATATATAATTCTTAGTCACATTATACAAATTTTGAAAACCAATTTTCCATTAAAGGCTTTAAATTATATACAAAATTTTAATTCTTTATTTAAAAAAACTAGTTGTCGGTAAAAAAAACATTGCAATTTTGCTTTCTGTGCATGTGGGCGGCAAAATTGTTAAAAACAATAATAAAAAGAAATTCGACATATAATATTTTATACATATATGAAAAAATTTTAGGCCGGTATCTTTATGGCAGTTAGAGTTTGTGATATAGTCGTCCCATGTTCTTGAATTAAACAATAAAGAAGAAAATATGTTGAAACCCGAAAAATCTATGCGAGCTATCTGATATCGTCATCCGATCCGGCCCACTCCGACTAATGAAAATGGTTTGACTCTGATAGCTTGAAATCTAAGGTACTAGATTGCGAAGAACCGGACAGATAGGCGGACGGAAACGGACCGACGGACAAACTGACAGAAGAACTTACATGACTACATCGATTCGGCATTTGATGCTGATCAAGATTATATACTTTATAGAGTTGGAAATGGCTCTTGTACTGCATTTTGACCTTCTGACTAAAATTATAATACCCTACACGAGGTATAAAATTAATCGAGAAAACTTGGATACAGAAAAACGTTCGACAACACTTATTCCATTATTGTTCCATTGATTTTTGTTTTAATTTATGTTTATGTTATTTACAGACGGACTGACAATCGGACATGGCGGGATCAAATATTTGCTTATGCGTTCTAAGAGTACTTGAACTTTATTAAATAAGGCAAGACATGAGGAATAAAAAAAAAAACATATTGGCAAGGGCTCAAAAATTATTAACACAAATGACAAGTGTCAAATAGACAGTTTCCATATGATGATTATACGTAGTTCTTTTCTTAAATCAGAAATATAGTTTGTTAAAGGTTTTTTGTGCTGATGGTTTGATTTGCAAAGGTAAGTATTTACTTTACTGAGTATTGTTAAGTATGCATTTAAGTTATTGCATTAAAGGCCTTTGTGAGTGTCTGTTGTTAAAAATATCTGTAGTATTAGTTTCTGTACACGTACTCATATCTTAACATGTTATCTATTTCCAAAAAAATCTTACCTCCTTGCTCATCCAGCATAACAATGCTTCGCATTCCAACTTCCGCGCTCTAAATAGGAATACATGTTCATTTTTAAATTATTAGAAATCCATTTACAGAGAATAATCAAAAACATTTTTTTTTAGTAGCTGTGCCATCATTAATAATCTTTTTCTAAGGAAGTAGCAAATACCTCATATATGTATATATCAAAGGGAAAGTCTTTTATTAAGAATTGTTATTCTTTTATTATTACTTTATGCTTAAAATCTTTGTAAACATATGGCTATCAAAACCAAATCAGCCGAATATACTTAATGTTGTTTTATTATAATTTTTATATGCTTACATAGTTAAAGAATAACATACTTTATTTATTCGTACGTATAATATTTGCCAATTCTGAACTCTACTCTCACGCAAAAAAAAAGTTTATAACATAAATATAAACTCAGGAGAAAATAATTCGGCAGGGGGCGTCAGGGTGTACTTCATGAACACGCACTTCATTGCAATACGGTTTACGAACTAACTCCTAGCTTACGGACTAGAGCCGAGCTCTGAGAGCAGCGAGTGTACAGTAGGTCTTGACTTGAACATTCCGCACGTCTTGCAATCACTCGGGTTGCAAAATAGTCTATTCTGTCTCAACGTTGGAGACAAGCTCCGGACAGGACCCATCCGAATACGGTGCTTTAAGCCACCGGTAGTCCATCCTGAACCTTTAAGATGCCCCACTGCATCACATGAGGGTACACATTCGCACATTCGACTACAAAGATCGTAGTGAGTAGATAGAACCGCTCATTAGCTAGTGTGATGTCATGGATGTAGGTCCGCACGGTTTTACTTAGCTCTCGGATTGGAGTGCTGATACTCACGTGAGACTCAATCTTAAGATAAGGTCGAAACGGATGGTGTTCGTCCCAGCGTTGGTCGTCGGCAGGCGAAAACCCATAACCAGCGAAGCGTCGATACACCTCGTAGGTGTGCAAGGATCGATGAGCACCAGGCTGATCGGAAGGACATTAGCACTGTACAACTGCGGCATTCCGGCAGCGTTCTGCGAGGCGGCAGAAGCGTTTCGAGGAGAAATAGGAGCAACGCGGTGGAAAAGTGCCTCGGAGTGGCGGAAGGCGGCCGATGAGCTGCAGAAGAGTGCTGAGAAGCGGCAACTGTACGAGAGAATGAGACGTCGAGGCATTTCTGCATATGCAGAAGCGTGTGTTGATCCTGGTTCCAAACCTTACAGGGGTCGACACGGCGACACGTCGGAGTGCTCGAGGGCCAAACAGTTAGCGCAATATCGGTTGGAGAGTACAGCGCGGAGCCTCTTCTAAACACTCAGCCGGAGGAATCGATTACATTTCCGTAGCGGATATACTCCGTGGCAGACTCAGAAACTGTTGGATTTCATACCTCGATTACGTCTGCTTTCTAAAGTCGCTGGCGCTGCGTGGACGTGGGGACTTCATGTCTGATCTGAATGACGGGATAGAGAGTAAGGACCAGAAAGAGTAAGATTTGCGACTTAGAACTAGTTGCCGATAGGAACTATGGAGTAGGGGTTCGATCGGCTATTGCGGTCGTTTGGAGGATCCTCCCGGAAGCAGTGCGATCATCTCGGCAGGACGTTTGACGAAACCCCGAGCAGTGCGAATATTCACTACTTGGAGATGACCTGCGGGTTCGAGAAACACGGAATCGATCCTGCTGAGTCACCATTCATTGGATGGTAGATTGTCGTCCTTGATGATTACCCAAGCCGAGGTTTGCCATGGGGTTTACATTGTAACGCATGTCACTAACTCTTTTAGTGATTGAAGAAAATCGAGGGAAAGCACAGCGGCCGCATCAACAAAGGTTTTCCCATTGTCCAACTGAACTTGTCGAGGGCATCCTCTTCGGGACACGAAACCAGCGAAGGCTGCGACACATTTCTCGGCTGTAAAGTCAGACGTAGGTTCTAAGTGGAGAAACACACAAACACATACCCTTTGGTAATGAGAAAGGGTCGTCCGGTGTATCCATGCATGGACGCAAAAAAGACGTTTCTTAGGTAATTCAGCCATGAGCTGGATTTTAAGCTTCTTTTTGTGGATCACGCAGACCTTGCATGAGAAAGCGATGTATCTGCGTTGAGTCGTGGAAATGAGAAGCTGTGATCTCTGTATTGGACAGTTACTCATTACATTTTATGCGAGCGCTGAATAAAGCTATAAACATGCGCGAAAACTCTAAATGCCTTGTCGAGCTTGGAGTATATCTTTTGGGGACGCCCTCGCGACATTAACTTTGACCGCTCGTTTCTCAATATTAGTCATGGGCGAGTCACCACCGTAAGTGGGCCACTCACAGTGAGGCATTGGCACGCAGGCAGGACCGAGTCATAACAGTTGGTTGTCGAGATCTTGGAGAGATACCCCTCAGTTAGTGAAATCAGGTAGGCCTGATGTGGACGCTATCATCTTCCGAAGAATACCGTTAGATATCTCTGCAAAATTCTAGCCTCGGGAGCTAAACCGTTTTATCTGGTGCCACTCTCGTCTTTGCCGTGAGCAGGTTCACCATTATCGTGAGCCCAACCTTCACTTCCACATAGATGGCAGCGCCATACGTTTTCTGCGAAGCGTCTTACATCTTATGAAGCTCAACCATCAGTTTTGGTCGGAAAGCAACCCAACAGGGAATGCGGATCTGATTGAGCACGAAATAAATTTTTAGAAAATTCTTGAGGAAGAGCGTCGTCCCGCCCTAGGCCTGATGCCAAATGTCTTGCAATAACATTTTTGATCGAACAATAGACCCTGTCTTTATACGCGTTCACCCTGTGTGCCGGTCCGTTGGCATTTCACAGCCTCGGCGGAAATTTCTCGGTACCGCTGGGCCGGACGTCCAGGTTGGATAGCTCCCACAACTAAGCGACAAAGCGAAGAACTAAAGCTGGAAAAATACAGAACGGAATATGTCTTGTTACTTACATATTTAGAAAAAAAAAATACTTATATAGTGCGTAATTCGGTGTAAATTGGTTGGTGGATATTGGATGCTTATTTATTTTATTAAGAATAATTGTTAATATATATTTTTTATTTAACTTTTAATATTGACAGAAAATGTGTGATTGGAACACATAGTTTATTTGTTTCACTAAGGAACATTTTTCGTTGGGTTACGGTTCCGGAATGGGTTTGGTTTCATAGAGTCGGAGACAGTTAATTCGCGCAGGCGCTGTTCCCGACCTATGGTGGCTCGTAATTGATTCGCTGTTCTATGGCCCGGAGCTCAGAAACAGCCTGCCAGTTTGCTTTGGTCAGTGGCATTAACGGCACCAGGTTTTCCACTGAAATGGTGGACGTTAGCCTGGTCTCCAGAGCTGCCCGCTTACTGGAACCTCATACGGTGTGTTCCGCTGTCACCTCTACTTCTCCTTGGCAGCACGTATTGGTGACACATTTCTCGTGGTCGAATTAACAGAGGTAGCTCCTGTAGTTAATCTGTCCATGAAGGTCGCCTCTTTAGCCAGATTTTCAGTTGGGGAATCAGCCGATGAGTCCATCTCCCCTTCGTAGCTGCCTCCCCCGTGCTTGCCACTATGCTACAGTTGCGTCTTTCGCCGCGATCCGTACCTCATGTTTGACACGAGGTGTCAGATCTCTACCATTTATATGATCGTGTATATTGGTCCTCCCCGCTGATAATAGGCCCAGTGGATAGTCCCGGCTAGAGCAAACGCGGCCTGGTCCGACACGTTTTCACGCAACCCTGCCTGCTCGCCTGCTTTGGACCCCTGTGGTTCATTATAATCCCGCTCACTGCTCTCACCGATGTGGTCGTCTTTGTGCACGCATACGTAAGGACCTCGCTGAAAGATAACCTTGTGTCGATCACCATGCCCAGATATTTAATAGTCTTGGACGATCTGATCGATGCATAACAAACCCGGATTGTCGCAACCTCCACCTTCTTCTTGCTGTTCACCAAGACGGCTTCTATTTAATAAGGAGCTAGCTGTAGTCCCATACTGGAGAGCCCCAAATTGATTCGCTGATGATCCTGTTGCAAAGGACCTCTGCTTCAGACAGTTCCTTGCTGACCACGACTACTGCAATGTCGTCAGCAAGACCCACCAAGGATGCATACTCATCTCGTCGTGCTTAACGAGTTGCGGATGTCTGGAGTGGCGATCAAGCAGTAATCCTTCGCTTCTCATTTTTAATGTCAACCCGAGATTTCAGCTTTCACGATATGCACCACCTTGCAAATGGCTTCTACCCTCGATTTCGCCTTTCAAAATACGAATTGCCAGGTAACCAGCCGCCGAAATAGCCTTCTTCAGCCTTGACCGGACCAGCTGCTTCAGTACCTTGCCTTGTTTCTCCGGATAACTGCCATGACAACGTCCAACATTTACATATACTCCGCGGAGGCTAGGATGTCCAAGGAGTCGGCCTTGTATCCCCTTCGTGGTTGAGGAGGGATGGATGTAGGTTGCGCGCGCCCCAGCGAAGTGAAGTTCGCTGCATGATTACTGATTGTGCAGGCTTCAGTTTGTATTCAGGTACACTGCCTGGTCCTAGAGTAACTCACGAAGGTGAGGTCGACTACAGATCCGACTCCGGCTCTGTTAAAGGTGTGCATTTCGCCATTGTTAAGTAGGGTGATGTTAAGCTGTGAGAAAGCCTCTAAAATGTGGACCATTGGACTACCCAAGCGTCGAAGTCCCCGGCTATCAGCCCCGGTAAACGGTCCGCCGTTCCGATGGCCTCGCCATCTGCCATGAAAGTATGTATGTATGCAAAGGCAGCGGCCCGAGAGAACGAAAAGAAGACTAAAGCACGACCGCTCTCTCAAAGCTCGGAAGCCTGGAAGCGAAGGGAAGAGGGTCGTGTCTTTGGCCGGAAACCCCCACCTTAGTTCTGCGTGACTCCGCCGCCACCTTGGCAGGGATCAGTAATCTCTGACCACTGGTCCGCCGTTCCGATGGCCTCGCCATCTGCCATGAAAGTATGTATGTATGTAAAGGCAGCGGCCCGAGAGAACCAAAAGAAGACTAAAGCACGACCGCTGCTGAAGCTGTGTAGCCAAGCGAATTAAATGAAAAACGGCAGATGTGTTTTATTTTGTTCTACTGAATTCTGTTAAACAAGTTTCCAGAAAAATGTTCGCTGGGTTAATCGCCCGTCAATGCAATATATATTTATTTTCAATTTGTTCACAAATGTTAATTTGTTTACAAATATGTATACATATGTCCGTTTTCCGCATTCTCTCAGATAAATTAAAATCAAAATACCATCCACTAAAAGTTTTTGTCTGCCGATACACGCATTCACTAACATAACGAATGTATACATATTACTTTTTCACAAATTACCTTGATATCGGAGACTCTGACTTTGAGTTGACACAAAGAGCTTGCAGCAGTCTGAATGAAATTGGATTTTCGAAAAACTGCTGAAGACCGTGAACTTTTTTTGTTCCAGAAAAAAGAAACCACCGGGGCTCGAAAGTCGGGGTGGCTTTCTTCACAACAAAATGTGTCACACACGGGAACGGAACTCCCACGACGAAAAAAACCCGGGATTGAATAATAAGGCACGGGGCCGTTAGAGCGCCCATCATGAAAATGCACTATATTGTAATTCATGTTGCGAACTAACTCCTAGCTTACAGCAAGATAATTAAAAATAAGATCATTGGAACAATCAAACCTAATTTTCAGTCCTATCTTAAACGAAAGCTCTCTTAGTCTGGATCTTCGACGCATTAAGCCAGTTTACTCACCGGGTCCCGACGGAATACCGGGCTGCGTGCTCAGGTATTGCGCGGACGCTCTGTGTAACCCCCTTCTTAAATTGTTTAAATTATCTTTAGAAACTTCTGAATTTCCCCTTATTTGGAAGGAATCCTTTATTATTCCTCTCCACAAAAAAGGTAGCAAGTCGGATGCCAGCAACTATAGGGGTATCTCTAAGTTGTCAGCCATTCCGAAACTCTTCGAGAATGTAATAACTCCACACTTGCAGCATTTGTGCAGATCCGTAATTTCTCCATGTCAGCGTGGTTTTATGAGGCGAAGATCAACCACTACAAATCTCTTGGAACTTACCTCATTTGTTATTAGAGGGTTCCAACGCAACTTTCAAACCGATGTGATTTACACGGACTTTAGTAAAGCTTTTGACTCGGTTAATCATTCTCTTCTTGTAAGGAAGCTCGACTTAATTGGGTTCCCTGTTGATCTTCTCAAATGGATTTTGAGTTATTTGTCTGACAGGACTCAAAAAGTTCTGTTTAAAAATGCTCTCTCCAAATTCCTCAGTGTCACATCTGGCGTCCCACAAGGTAGCCACCTAGGCCCACTGCTATTTTCATTGTTTATTAATGACCTTCCGCTAGTTTTAACCAACTCTAGAGTACTAATGTACGCTGACGACGTTAAACTATGTGTGCAGTATAAGGACAGCTCATGCCAGTCAGATTTACAATCGGATCTTAATAATTTTCAAGCATGGTGTCGTGCTAACCTATTACATCTCAACAGCTCCAAGTGCAAACTGATGACATTTTCGCGTGTCACTCCCCAGTATGCCACTTATATGCTCAATGACTGCTCTTTGGAAAGAATAACTCTTGTCGATGATCTTGGAGTCCGCCTTGATCCCAAACTTTCGTTCTCTGAACACATTTCCTGCATGGTTAACAAGGCCAGAGGCATGCTTGGATTCATTAAAAGGTGGTCGAAGGAATTCGATTCCCCTTATGTAACTAAGAGCCTTTTTGTTTCGTTAGTTCGGCCCATTTTGGAATATGGTTCTTGCGTTTGGAGTCCTAGTTTTGGAGTCCATATTAACCGCATTGAATCTGTCCAAAAAAACTTTTTTGCTTTTCGCCCTACGGGGCTTAACCTGGGATGCAAACCTGAGATTACCGTCTTACTCTAGTAGACTTCTATTAATTAACCTTCCCTCCCTAGCGAACCGTAGAACGATGCTTGGTGTCGTCTTTCTACATAAGCTTATTCATGGGGACGTGGAGAGTCCCTACCTGCTAGGCAAACTCAATTTCCATGTTCCCAGACTAACTTCCAGATCCTATATCCCCTTAGTAATTGGTCACTGCAGGAGGGAGTATGAAATGCATGAGCCCTTTAGGGTTTTATGCACCGATTACAACCGCCTGTATGACTATATTGCTAGTAGTGATAGTCTGCCTAAACTTAAAACTACTTTGCTTGTAGAATTAGCCCGTAATTTAGCACCTTAGCAATATTAAATATTCCTCGTTCTTTTATACTTTCCTCTTCTCACGCGTCTATCAAGAACGCGTTCGTGCCGTACGTCACACGGCTGCGCCTCTCGGTCGGTTGGGCGGGAGGTGGGAATCGATGGGACCCGCGCGAAAAAAAAATAAAAAAAAAAAAAAAAAAAAAATTTATTCAAATATATTAACTGCGTAACAAAAGAAGATAAGCCACCAACTATCCAATGGAATTGTTAAACTCCTTAGATGTGCCTAGCTGACCACTGCAAAATTTACGCCTAGAAGTTTGCTCCGTAGTAATCATACTTCGAGACATAAACCAATCAAAACTATGCAACGGTACGCGTTTGGTAGTGAAAAGATTGATTAACAATGTAATCTACTCGACGATATTGAATGGAAAAAAATGTTAGGGTGAGGAAGTTCATTCCTAGAAACCTGATGGTCCCAACCGATATGCCGTGTGAATATAAAAGACTTAAATTTCTGAAACGTCTTGTATTTCACATGACCGTTAACAAATCACATGGCAAATCCTTAAATTTTTGTGGTTTGAATTTAGAAAATCCATGTTCTCCAAATGGTCAATTATATGTGGCATGCTCACTGTTCGGAAAACCATCTGCGTTGTTTTCTCGCCTGATATCGCGCCTGGTATCACAAGGTACTTAAGAGAAACTTATGTACTTAATAACAGAAACAAGAATGAATGATTTATGTAGATAATTCATTTATTTTAATTTTTTTTTTTAATAAAACGAAATTAAATAAATTTTAAAATCTGTTTATTTTTTCCTTTATAGAGGAACAGAGCTTAAAGCTTTAAATTGTAAATGTTTATATTTTGTTTATCGACCGAATATCTCACAGTCTAGCATATTCTACGATAGTTTCTTTTTATATATTTCTTCATATTATTTGCTAAATACTTATGAGATTTTTTAAGGTTCGAAGGCGTCCTAGCTGGGGCTACCAGTCGCGTCACAGGTTATGGAAGCAAACAGCCTCTTAAGTGATTGGCTGTGATGGAAAGTAGATCAAATCTGATTAGCCATTTAAGCCATCAAAATCGGTCAACCATTGGGTTGTTGCAATAATTTTTTTATATAATTACTGAGCAGAATGGATTTTCCGACAGCCCGATAATGCAAGAGCTATAATAGTAGTTCGAGAACCTAACAGTGCGTCAACTGCCATAAGGATATCGATATTGATAGCAAGCCTATGCTTGACCTAAGGTAAGTAATTTTACTTAAGTTCTTTTAGCTGGCTTTTATAGGATAATGAGATTAGGGGTAGGCCAATGCCCTTATTTGCCGGCCTTTTTGAGAACATAGTAGCAGAGTGAGGTTCCTGGAACCGACTCTGAAGATGAAAACTGTGACTAACACTAATTAAGGGTATTTAAAAATTGCGGACTCAACTTGGCCATCTTGCTGTTTACACTTCAAGGAGAACATCCGCTCTACAACTTAACAATCAAGAAGTCGTTACATGGAAGCTGAGCTGCCGCCTGTATAAAATAGTATCAAAAGTAAATTACAGTTCAAGGTGATCAAGCTTCCAACATAGCCCATTATAATCGTTAGGAACATTGAAATCTAATGTGAAGAGTCTCCGAGCATGACGCAGCAGTTCGGGAGAGAAAAACAACGTATGAGGAACGTTTTATACTGAACGTTCAACGTGTCTTGGATCGATCTCTAACCAGTGAGACCGCAATCATCAGTGTATTGGCTATCAGATATACCATCTGAATTTTTTAATTAGTTTATTAAATATCAAAAAGTGATAACTCGGTGGCAAGAAGTAAATTTTATAAGCAAACGACAAAATAGGGAGATGAAAAAATGCGTCTACTAGAATCGAATTCAATTACGCTAAGCTTTCTATTTATAACGATCGGACTCTGAGACTAGCTTAAGGCTGGGCGAATTCGCTAAGAGGGAGTGCTCCCGCCCCAAACAAACTTACACTGAGCAATAAACAACAAACAAAATAAAACTACATTCAACCAACACCAGCCCCGTTGAACGCCTTCATGGCTTCAACAAATTGGCAGCGGCGCCAGCTTATGGATCGCCCTCCGGAATACTGTTCCATTGGTCCTTCTAATGGCAACGACCCTGTTCATAATAGTATGTTCCGTTTTGTCGCTCGGAGACCCATGACAGTAGTGTCAATCTTAAACTTAAAGGTATCTTCGCTAGGCGCCCACGATACTCCTAACGACTCAACTGTGTTCTTAGATGCAGCGAACTCAGGTGAGTTTGAAAACCACTTTGTCAATTCAAAACCGGCTGTTTGAAGAACCTGAGACACTTCAGACTCGATTGTCTTTAGCTTCTCTACGCATGCATGCAAGTACCATATGTGATGGTTTTGAGCCTGTATAATCTCAAGGATTTAGAAGGGTTTCTTCTCCATTCTATGAGTTGAAAATGCCTATCCACTTCATTAACCAATACTTGGCTATACCTCTTTTTAACATCAGCAGTCTGGGAAAACCTGTCCAGCCAGAATTGTCGGCCCCACCATCAGGATGTCATTGAAGGCCACCTGAGACGATGTTTTGCAAGAAGCATCGAAAACGACGTACAAATTTGTTGACGTACTTTGGGGCTTCAACCCACATAGGGAATGAGATAATGTGGAGGGTACGGGATTTTTTTGTTTATAGACCTAAGGCTAGACCTCAGGACCTTGACCAACAGCAAGCAATTCAGAAAATGATTCGGCTCCAATTAGCATATCAAATTTTTGGGACTAATTAAACTACAAAAAAGCATTTTTATAATGCCTATTAGAGTATTGTCATAAGGTTCTCTAAGCTTATACATAGAATGCTGAGCGTGCTCAGGTTTATCATATTTCTTAGCTTGGATTTTATGGTATTAACTTGGCTAGGCAACGATAAAATAGGGAGCGGTTGCCTCATGACTCTCTATAATTGTAAACTCTTATCCAATTGTAATATAGAGATGATAGTTCGTCTTAAAGAAGAGGCTTTATTTGAAAATAAAAATTAAATAATCGTACGGCTACCAATTCGTATACTTTTAAATAAATGTTGGCGAAACAAAAAATAAAACTTAAAAAAACCAACATACATTTTTTAAAAGTTCAGAATTCCCACAGTGCGGCCTGGTCCGACACGTTTTCACGCAACCCTGCCTGCTCGCCTGCTTTGGACCCCTGTGGTTCATTATAATCCCGCTCACTGCTCTCACCGATGTGGTCGTCTTTGTGCACGCATACGTAAGGACCTCGCTGAAAGATAACCTTGTGTCGATCACCATGCCCAGATATTTAATAGTCTTGGACGATCTGATCGATGCATAACAAACCCGGATTGTCGCAACCTCCACCTTCTTCTTGCTGTTCACCAAGACGGCTTCTATTTAATAAGGAGCTAGCTGTAGTCCCATACTGGAGAGCCCCAAATTGATTCGCTGATGATCCTGTTGCAAAGGACCTCTGCTTCAGACAGTTCCTTGCTGACCACGACTACTGCGATGTCGTCAGCAAGACCCACCAAGGATGCATACTCATCTCGTCGTGCTTAACGAGTTGCGGATGTCTGGAGTGGCGATCAAGCAGTAATCCTTCGCTTCTCATTTTTAATGTTAACCCGAGATTTCAGCTTTCACGATATGCACCACCTGCCTTTCAAAATACGAATTGCCAGGTAACCAGCCGCCGAAATAGCCTTCTTCAGCCTTGACCGGACCAGCTGCTTCAGTACCTTGCCTTGTTTCTCCGGATAACTGCCATGACAACGTCCAACATTTACATATACTCCGCGGAGGCTAGGATGTCCAAGGAGTCGGCCTTGTATCCCCTTCGTGGTTGAGGAGGGATGGATGTAGGTTGCGCGCGCCCCAGCGAAGTGAAGTTCGCTGCATGATTACTGATTGTGCAGGCTTCAGTTTGTATTCAGGTACACTGCCTGGTCCTAGAGTAACTCACGAAGGTGAGGTCGACTACAGATCCGACTCCGGCTCTGTTAAAGGTGTGCATTTCGCCATTGTTAAGTAGGGTGATGTTAAGCTGTGAGAAAGCCTCTAAAATGTGGACCATTGGACTACCCAAGCGTCGAAGTCCCCGGCTATCAGCCCCGGTAAACGGTCTCTCGTGTCTGCTATAATACGGTCCACTACTTCTTTGAATTCGGCAGGGATCAGTAATCTCTGACCATTGGTCCGCCGTTCCGATGGCCTCGCCATCTGCCATGAAAGTATGTATGTATGCAAAGGCAGCGGCCCGAGAGAACGAAAAGAAGACTAAAGCACGACCGCTCTCTCAAAGCTCGGAAGCCTGGAAGCGAAGGGAAGAGGGTCGTGTCTTTGGCCGGAAACCCCCACCTTAGTTCTGCGTGACTCCGCCGCCACCTTGGCAGGGATCAGTAATCTCTGACCACTGGTCCGCCGTTCCGATGGCCTCGCCATCTGCCATGAAAGTATGTATGTATGTAAAGGCAGCGGCCCGAGAGAACCAAAAGAAGACTAAAGCACGACCGCTGCTGAAGCTGTGTAGCCAAGCGAATTAAATGAAAAACGGCAGATGTGTTTTATTTTGTTCTACTGAATTCTGTTAAACAAGTTTCCAGAAAAATGTTCGCTGGGTTAATCGCCCGTCAATGCAATATATATTTATTTTCAATTTGTTCACAAATGTTAATTTGTTTACAAATATGTATACATATGTCCGTTTTCCGCATTCTCTCAGATAAATTAAAATCAAAATACCATCCACTAAAAGTTTTTGTCTGCCGATACACGCATTCACTAACATAACGAATGTATACATATTACTTTTTCACAAATTACCTTGATATCGGAGACTCTGACTTTGAGTTGACACAAAGAGCTTGCAGCAGTCTGAATGAAATTGGATTTTCGAAAAACTGCTGAAGACCGTGAACTTTTTTGTTCCAGAAAAAAGAAACCACCGGGGCTCGAAAGTCGGGGTGGCTTTCTTCACAACAAAATGTGTCACACACGGGAACGGAACTCCCACGACGAAAAAAACCCGGGATTGAATAATAAGGCACGGGGCCGTTAGAGCGCCCATCATGAAAATGCACTATATTGTAATTCATGTTGCGAACTAACTCCTAGCTTACAGCAAGATAATTAAAAATAAGATCATTGGAACAATCAAACCTAATTTTCAGTCCTATCTTAAACGAAAGCTCTCTTAGTCTGGATCTTCGACGCATTAAGCCAGTTTACTCACCGGGTCCCGACGGAATACCGGGCTGCGTGCTCAGGTATTGCGCGGACGCTCTGTGTAACCCCCTTCTTAAATTGTTTAAATTATCTTTAGAAACTTCTGAATTTCCCCTTATTTGGAAGGAATCCTTTATTATTCCTCTCCACAAAAAAGGTAGCAAGTCGGATGCCAGCAACTATAGGGGTATCTCTAAGTTGTCAGCCATTCCGAAACTCTTCGAGAATGTAATAACTCCACACTTGCAGCATTTGTGCAGATCCGTAATTTCTCCATGTCAGCGTGGTTTTATGAGGCGAAGATCAACCACTACAAATCTCTTGGAACTTACCTCATTTGTTATTAGAGGGTTCCAACGCAACTTTCAAACCGATGTGATTTACACGGACTTTAGTAAAGCTTTTGACTCGGTTAATCATTCTCTTCTTGTAAGGAAGCTCGACTTAATTGGGTTCCCTGTTGATCTTCTCAAATGGATTTTGAGTTATTTGTCTGACAGGACTCAAAAAGTTCTGTTTAAAAATGCTCTCTCCAAATTCCTCAGTGTCACATCTGGCGTCCCACAAGGTAGCCACCTAGGCCCACTGCTATTTTCATTGTTTATTAATGACCTTCCGCTAGTTTTAACCAACTCTAGAGTACTAATGTACGCTGACGACGTTAAACTATGTGTGCAGTATAAGGACAGCTCATGCCAGTCAGATTTACAATCGGATCTTAATAATTTTCAAGCATGGTGTCGTGCTAACCTATTACATCTCAACAGCTCCAAGTGCAAACTGATGACATTTTCGCGTGTCACTCCCCAGTATGCCACTTATATGCTCAATGACTGCTCTTTGGAAAGAATAACTCTTGTCGATGATCTTGGAGTCCGCCTTGATCCCAAACTTTCGTTCTCTGAACACATTTCCTGCATGGTTAACAAGGCCAGAGGCATGCTTGGATTCATTAAAAGGTGGTCGAAGGAATTCGATTCCCCTTATGTAACTAAGAGCCTTTTTGTTTCGTTAGTTCGGCCCATTTTGGAATATGGTTCTTGCGTTTGGAGTCCTAGTTTTGGAGTCCATATTAACCGCATTGAATCTGTCCAAAAAAACTTTTTGCTTTTCGCCCTACGGGGCTTAACCTGGGATGCAAACCTGAGATTACCGTCTTACTCTAGTAGACTTCTATTAATTAACCTTCCCTCCCTAGCGAACCGTAGAACGATGCTTGGTGTCGTCTTTCTACATAAGCTTATTCATGGGGACGTGGAGAGTCCCTACCTGCTAGGCAAACTCAATTTCCATGTTCCCAGACTAACTTCCAGATCCTATATCCCCTTAGTAATTGGTCACTGCAGGAGGGAGTATGAAATGCATGAGCCCTTTAGGGTTTTATGCACCGATTACAACCGCCTGTATGACTATATTGCTAGTAGTGATAGTCTGCCTAAACTTAAAACTACTTTGCTTGTAGAATTAGCCCGTAATTTAGCACCTTAGCAATATTAAATATTCCTCGTTCTTTTATACTTTCCTCTTCTCACGCGTCTATCAAGAACGCGTTCGTGCCGTACGTCACACGGCTGCGCCTCTCGGTCGGTTGGGCGGGAGGTGGGAATCGATGGGACCCGCGCGAAAAAAAAAAAAAAAAAAAAAAAAAAAAAAAATTTATTCAAATATATTAACTGCGTAACAAAAGAAGATAAGCCACCAACTATCCAATGGAATTGTTAAACTCCTTAGATGTGCCTAGCTGACCACTGCAAAATTTACGCCTAGAAGTTTGCTCCGTAGTAATCATACTTCGAGACATAAACCAATCAAAACTATGCAACGGTACGCGTTTGGTAGTGAAAAGATTGATTAACAATGTAATCTACTCGACGATATTGAATGGAAAAAAATGTTAGGGTGAGGAAGTTCATTCCTAGAAACCTGATGGTCCCAACCGATATGCCGTGTGAATATAAAAGACTTAAATTTCTGAAACGTCTTGTATTTCACATGACCGTTAACAAATCACATGGCAAATCCTTAAATTTTTGTGGTTTGAATTTAGATAATCCATGTTCTCCAAATGGTCAATTATATGTGGCATGCTCACTGTTCGGAAAACCATCTGCGTTGTTTTCTCGCCTGATATCGCGCCTGGTATCACAAGGTACTTAAGAGAAACTTATGTACTTAATAACAGAAACAAGAATGAATGATTTATGTAGATAATTCATTTATTTTAATTTTTTTTTTAATAAAACGAAATTAAATAAATTTTAAAATCTGTTTATTTTTTCCTTTATAGAGGAACAGAGCTTAAAGCTTTAAATTGTAAATGTTTATATTTTGTTTATCGACCGAATATCTCACAGTCTAGCATATTCTACGATAGTTTCTTTTTATATATTTCTTCATATTATTTGCTCAATACTTATGAGATTTTTTAAGGTTCGAAGGCGTCCTAGCTGGGGCTACCAGTCGCGTCACAGGTTATGGAAGCAAACAGCCTCTTAAGTGATTGGCTGTGATGGAAAGTAGATCAAATCTGATTAGCCATTTAAGCCATCAAAATCGGTCAACCATTGGGTTGTTGCAATAATTTTTTTATATAATTACTGAGCAGAATGGATTTTCCGACAGCCCGATAATGCAAGAGCTATAATAGTAGTTCGAGAACCTAACAGTGCGTCAACTGCCATAAGGATATCGATATTGATAGCAAGCCTATGCTTGACCTAAGGTAAGTAATTTTACTTAAGTTCTTTTAGCTGGCTTTTATAGGATAATGAGATTAGGGGTAGGCCAATGCCCTTATTTGCCGGCCTTTTTGAGAACATAGTAGCAGAGTGAGGTTCCTGGAACCGACTCTGAAGATGAAAACTGTGACTAACACTAATTAAGGGTATTTAAAAATTGCGGACTCAACTTGGCCATCTTGCTGTTTACACTTCAAGGAGAGCATCCGCTCTACAACTTAACAATCAAGAAGTCGTTACAAGGAAGCTGAGCTGCCGCCTGTATAAAATAGTATCAAAAGTAAATTACAGTTCAAGGTGATCAAGCTTCCAACATAGCCCATTATAATCGTTAGGAACATTGAAATCTAATGTGAAGAGTCTCCGAGCATGACGCAGCAGTTCGGGAGAGAAAAACAACGTATGAGGAACGTTTTATACTGAACGTTCAACGTGTCTTGGATCGATCTCTAACCAGTGAGACCGCAATCATCAGTGTATTGGCTATCAGATATACCATCTGAATTTTTTAATTAGTTTATTAAATATCAAAAAGTGATAACTCGGTGGCAAGAAGTAAATTTTATAAGCAAACGACAAAATAGGGAGATGAAAAAATGCGTCTACTAGAATCGAATTCAATTACGCTAAGCTTTCTATTTATAACGATCGGACTCTGAGACTAGCTTAAGGCTGGGCGAATTCGCTAAGAGGGAGTGCTCCCGCCCCAAACAAACTTACACTGAGCAATAAACAACAAACAAAATAAAACTACATTCAACCAACACCAGCCCCGTTGAACGCCTTCATGGCTTCAACAAATTGGCAGCGGCGCCAGCTTATGGATCGCCCTCCGGAATACTGTTCCATTGGTCCTTCTAATGGCAACGACCCTGTTCATAATAGTATGTTCCGTTTTGTCGCTCGGAGACCCATGACAGTAGTGTCAATCTTAAACTTAAAGGTATCTTCGCTAGGCGCCCACGATACTCCTAACGACTCAACTGTGTTCTTAGATGCAGCGAACTCAGGTGAGTTTGAAAACCACTTTGTCAATTCAAAACCGGCTGTTTGAAGAACCTGAGACACTTCAGACTCGATTGTCTTTAGCTTCTCTACGCATGCATGCAAGTACCATATGTGATGGTTTTGAGCCTGTATAATCTCAAGGATTTAGAAGGGTTTCTTCTCCATTCTATGAGTTGAAAATGCCTATCCACTTCATTAACCAATACTTGGCTATACCTCTTTTTAACATCAGCAGTCTGGGAAAACCTGTCCAGCCAGAATTGTCGGCCCCACCATCAGGATGTCATTGAAGGCCACCTGAGACGATGTTTTGCAAGAAGCATCGAAAACGACGTACAAATTTGTTGACGTACTTTGGGGCTTCAACCCACATAGGGAATGAGATAATGTGGAGGGTACGGGATTTTTTTGTTTATAGACCTAAGGCTAGACCTCAGGACCTTGACCAACAGCAAGCAATTCAGAAAATGATTCGGCTCCAATTAGCATATCAAATTTTTGGGACTAATTAAACTACAAAAAAGCATTTTTATAATGCCTATTAGAGTATTGTCATAAGGTTCTCTAAGCTTATACATAGAATGCTGAGCGTGCTCAGGTTTATCATATTTCTTAGCTTGGATTTTATGGTATTAACTTGGCTAGGCAACGATAAAATAGGGAGCGGTTGCCTCATGACTCTCTATAATTGTAAACTCTTATCCAATTGTAATATAGAGATGATAGTTCGTCTTAAAGAAGAGGCTTTATTTGAAAATAAAAATTAAATAATCGTACGGCTACCAATTCGTATACTTTTAAATAAATGTTGGCGAAACAAAAAATAAAACTTAAAAAAACCAACATACATTTTTTAAAAGTTCAGAATTCCCACAGTGCGGCCTGGTCCGACACGTTTTCACGCAACCCTGCCTGCTCGCCTGCTTTGGACCCCTGTGGTTCATTATAATCCCGCTCACTGCTCTCACCGATGTGGTCGTCTTTGTGCACGCATACGTAAGGACCTCGCTGAAAGATAACCTTGTGTCGATCACCATGCCCAGATATTTAATAGTCTTGGACGATCTGATCGATGCATAACAAACCCGGATTGTCGCAACCTCCACCTTCTTCTTGCTGTTCACCAAGACGGCTTCTATTTAATAAGGAGCTAGCTGTAGTCCCATACTGGAGAGCCCCAAATTGATTCGCTGATGATCCTGTTGCAAAGGACCTCTGCTTCAGACAGTTCCTTGCTGACCACGACTACTGCGATGTCGTCAGCAAGACCCACCAAGGATGCATACTCATCTCGTCGTGCTTAACGAGTTGCGGATGTCTGGAGTGGCGATCAAGCAGTAATCCTTCGCTTCTCATTTTTAATGTTAACCCGAGATTTCAGCTTTCACGATATGCACCACCTTGCAAATGGCTTCTACCCTCGATTTCGCCTTTCAAAATACGAATTGCCAGGTAACCAGCCGCCGAAATAGCCTTCTTCAGCCTTGACCGGACCAGCTGCTTCAGTACCTTGCCTTGTTTCTCCGGATAACTGCCATGACAACGTCCAACATTTACATATACTCCGCGGAGGCTAGGATGTCCAAGGAGTCGGCCTTGTATCCCCTTCGTGGTTGAGGAGGGATGGATGTAGGTTGCGCGCGCCCCAGCGAAGTGAAGTTCGCTGCATGATTACTGATTGTGCAGGCTTCAGTTTGTATTCAGGTACACTGCCTGGTCCTAGAGTAACTCACGAAGGTGAGGTCGACTACAGATCCGACTCCGGCTCTGTTAAAGGTGTGCATTTCGCCATTGTTAAGTAGGGTGATGTTAAGCTGTGAGAAAGCCTCTAAAATGTGGACCATTGGACTACCCAAGCGTCGAAGTCCCCGGCTATCAGCCCCGGTAAACGGTCTCTCGTGTCTGCTATAATACGGTCCACTACTTCTTTGAATTCGGCAGGGATCAGTAATCTCTGACCATTGGTCCGCCGTTCCGATGGCCTCGCCATCTGCCATGAAAGTATGTATGTATGCAAAGGCAGCGGCCCGAGAGAACGAAAAGAAGACTAAAGCACGACCGCTCTCTCAAAGCTCGGAAGCCTGGAAGCGAAGGGAAGAGGGTCGTGTCTTTGGCCGGAAACCCCCACCTTAGTTCTGCGTGACTCCGCCGCCACCTTGGCAGGGATCAGTAATCTCTGACCACTGGTCCGCCGTTCCGATGGCCTCGCCATCTGCCATGAAAGTATGTATGTATGTAAAGGCAGCGGCCCGAGAGATCCAAAAGAAGACTAAAGCACGACCGCTGCTGAAGCTGTGTAGCCAAGCGAATTAAATGAAAAACGGCAGATGTGTTTTATTTTGTTCTACTGAATTCTGTTAAACAAGTTTCCAGAAAAATGTTCGCTGGGTTAATCGCCCGTCAATGCAATATATATTTATTTTCAATTTGTTCACAAATGTTAATTTGTTTACAAATATGTATACATATGTCCGTTTTCCGCATTCTCTCAGATAAATTAAAATCAAAATACCATCCACTAAAAGTTTTTGTCTGCCGATACACGCATTCACTAACATAACGAATGTATACATATTACTTTTTCACAAATTACCTTGATATCGGAGACTCTGACTTTGAGTTGACACAAAGAGCTTGCAGCAGTCTGAATGAAATTGGATTTTCGAAAAACTGCTGAAGACCGTGAACTTTTTTTGTTCCAGAAAAAAGAAACCACCGGGGCTCGAAAGTCGGGGTGGCTTTCTTCACAACAAAATGTGTCACACACGGGAACGGAACTCCCACGACGAAAAAAACCCGGGATTGAATAATAAGGCACGGGGCCGTTAGAGCGCCCATCATGAAAATGCACTATATTGTAATTCATGTTGCGAACTAACTCCTAGCTTACAGCAAGATAATTAAAAATAAGATCATTGGAACAATCAAACCTAATTTTCAGTCCTATCTTAAACGAAAGCTCTCTTAGTCTGGATCTTCGACGCATTAAGCCAGTTTACTCACCGGGTCCCGACGGAATACCGGGCTGCGTGCTCAGGTATTGCGCGGACGCTCTGTGTAACCCCCTTCTTAAATTGTTTAAATTATCTTTAGAAACTTCTGAATTTCCCCTTATTTGGAAGGAATCCTTTATTATTCCTCTCCACAAAAAGGTAGCAAGTCGGATGCCAGCAACTATAGGGGTATCTCTAAGTTGTCAGCCATTCCGAAACTCTTCGAGAATGTAATAACTCCACACTTGCAGCATTTGTGCAGATCCGTAATTTCTCCATGTCAGCATGGTTTTATGAGGCGAAGATCAACCACTACAAATCTCTTGGAACTTACCTCATTTGTTATTAGAGGGTTCCAACGCAACTTTCAAACCGATGTGATTTACACGGACTTTAGTAAAGCTTTTGACTCGGTTAATCATTCTCTTCTTGTAAGGAAACTCGACTTAATTGGGTTCCCTGTTGATCTTCTCAAATGGATTTTGAGTTATTTGTCTGACAGGACTCAAAAAGTTCTGTTAAAAAATGCTCTCTCCAAATTCCTCAGTGTCACATCTGGCGTCCCACAAGGTAGCCACCTAGGCCCACTGCTATTTTCATTGTTTATTAATGACCTTCCGCTAGTTTTAACCAACTCTAGAGTACTAATGTACGCTGACGACGTTAAACTATGTGTGCAGTATAAGGACAGCTCATGCCAGTCAGATTTACAATCGGATCTTAATAATTTTCAAGCATGGTGTCGTGCTAACCTATTACATCTCAACAGCTCCAAGTGCAAACTGATGACATTTTCGCGTGTCACTCCCCAGTATGCCACTTATATGCTCAATGACTGCTCTTTGGAAAGAATAACTCTTGTCGATGATCTTGGAGTCCGCCTTGATCCCAAACTTTCGTTCTCTGAACACATTTCCTGCATGGTTAACAAGGCCAGAGGCATGCTTGGATTCATTAAAAGGTGGTCGAAGGAATTCGATTCCCCTTATGTACCTAAGAGCCTTTTTGTTTCGTTAGTTCGGCCCATTTTGGAATATGGTTCTTGCGTTTGGAGTCCTAGTTTTGGAGTCCATATTAACCGCATTGAATCTGTCCAAAAAAACTTTTTGCTTTTCGCCCTACGGGGCTTAACCTGGGATGCAAACCTGAGATTACCGTCTTACTCTAGTAGACTTCTATTAATTAACCTTCCCTCCCTAGCGAACCGTAGAACGATGCTTGGTGTCGTCTTTCTACATAAGCTTATTCATGGGGACGTGGAGAGTCCCTACCTGCTAGGCAAACTCAATTTCCATGTTCCCAGACTAACTTCCAGATCCTATATCCCCTTAGTAATTGGTCACTGCAGGAGGGAGTATGAAATGCATGAGCCCTTTAGGGTTTTATGCACCGATTACAACCGCCTGTATGACTATATTGCTAGTAGTGATAGTCTGCCTAAACTTAAAACTACTTTGCTTGTAGAATTAGCCCGTAATTTAGCACCTTAGCAATATTAAATATTCCTCGTTCTTTTATACTTTCCTCTTCTCACGCGTCTATCAAGAACGCGTTCGTGCCGTACGTCACACGGCTGCGCCTCTCGGTCGGTTGGGCGGGAGGTGGGAATCGATGGGACCCGCGCGAAAAAAAAATAAAAAAAAAAAAAAAAAAAAAAAATTTATTCAAATATATTAACTGCGTAACAAAAGAAGATAAGCCACCAACTATCCAATGGAATTGTTAAACTCCTTAGATGTGCCTAGCTGACCACTGCAAAATTTACGCCTAGAAGTTTGCTCCGTAGTAATCATACTTCGAGACATAAACCAATCAAAACTATGCAACGGTACGCGTTTGGTAGTGAAAAGATTGATTAACAATGTAATCTACTCGACGATATTGAATGGAAAAAAATGTTAGGGTGAGGAAGTTCATTCCTAGAAACCTGATGGTCCCAACCGATATGCCGTGTGAATATAAAAGACTTAAATTTCTGAAACGTCTTGTATTTCACATGACCGTTAACAAATCACATGGCAAATCCTTAAATTTTTGTGGTTTGAATTTAGAAAATCCATGTTCTCCAAATGGTCAATTATATGTGGCATGCTCACTGTTCGGAAAACCATCTGCGTTGTTTTCTCGCCTGATATCGCGCCTGGTATCACAAGGTACTTAAGAGAAACTTATGTACTTAATAACAGAAACAAGAATGAATGATTTATGTAGATAATTCATTTATTTTAATTTTTTTTTTTAATAAAACGAAATTAAATAAATTTTAAAATCTGTTTATTTTTTCCTTTATAGAGGAACAGAGCTTAAAGCTTTAAATTGTAAATGTTTATATTTTGTTTATCGACCGAATATCTCACAGTCTAGCATATTCTACGATAGTTTCTTTTTATATATTTCTTCATATTATTTGCTAAATACTTATGAGATTTTTTAAGGTTCGAAGGCGTCCTAGCTGGGGCTACCAGTCGCGTCACAGGTTATGGAAGCAAACAGCCTCTTAAGTGATTGGCTGTGATGGAAAGTAGATCAAATCTGATTAGCCATTTAAGCCATCAAAATCGGTCAACCATTGGGTTGTTGCAATAATTTTTTTATATAATTACTGAGCAGAATGGATTTTCCGACAGCCCGATAATGCAAGAGCTATAATAGTAGTTCGAGAACCTAACAGTGCGTCAACTGCCATAAGGATATCGATATTGATAGCAAGCCTATGCTTGACCTAAGGTAAGTAATTTTACTTAAGTTCTTTTAGCTGGCTTTTATAGGATAATGAGATTAGGGGTAGGCCAATGCCCTTATTTGCCGGCCTTTTTGAGAACATAGTAGCAGAGTGAGGTTCCTGGAACCGACTCTGAAGATGAAAACTGTGACTAACACTAATTAAGGGTATTTAAAAATTGCGGACTCAACTTGGCCATCTTGCTGTTTACACTTCAAGGAGAACATCCGCTCTACAACTTAACAATCAAGAAGTCGTTACATGGAAGCTGAGCTGCCGCCTGTATAAAATAGTATCAAAAGTAAATTACAGTTCAAGGTGATCAAGCTTCCAACATAGCCCATTATAATCGTTAGGAACATTGAAATCTAATGTGAAGAGTCTCCGAGCATGACGCAGCAGTTCGGGAGAGAAAAACAACGTATGAGGAACGTTTTATACTGAACGTTCAACGTGTCTTGGATCGATCTCTAACCAGTGAGACCGCAATCATCAGTGTATTGGCTATCAGATATACCATCTGAATTTTTTAATTAGTTTATTAAATATCAAAAAGTGATAACTCGGTGGCAAGAAGTAAATTTTATAAGCAAACGACAAAATAGGGAGATGAAAAAATGCGTCTACTAGAATCGAATTCAATTACGCTAAGCTTTCTATTTATAACGATCGGACTCTGAGACTAGCTTAAGGCTGGGCGAATTCGCTAAGAGGGAGTGCTCCCGCCCCAAACAAACTTACACTGAGCAATAAACAACAAACAAAATAAAACTACATTCAACCAACACCAGCCCCGTTGAACGCCTTCATGGCTTCAACAAATTGGCAGCGGCGCCAGCTTATGGATCGCCCTCCGGAATACTGTTCCATTGGTCCTTCTAATGGCAACGACCCTGTTCATAATAGTATGTTCCGTTTTGTCGCTCGGAGACCCATGACAGTAGTGTCAATCTTAAACTTAAAGGTATCTTCGCTAGGCGCCCACGATACTCCTAACGACTCAACTGTGTTCTTAGATGCAGCGAACTCAGGTGAGTTTGAAAACCACTTTGTCAATTCAAAACCGGCTGTTTGAAGAACCTGAGACACTTCAGACTCGATTGTCTTTAGCTTCTCTACGCATGCATGCAAGTACCATATGTGATGGTTTTGAGCCTGTATAATCTCAAGGATTTAGAAGGGTTTCTTCTCCATTCTATGAGTTGAAAATGCCTATCCACTTCATTAACCAATACTTGGCTATACCTCTTTTTAACATCAGCAGTCTGGGAAAACCTGTCCAGCCAGAATTGTCGGCCCCACCATCAGGATGTCATTGAAGGCCACCTGAGACGATGTTTTGCAAGAAGCATCGAAAACGACGTACAAATTTGTTGACGTACTTTGGGGCTTCAACCCACATAGGGAATGAGATAATGTGGAGGGTACGGGATTTTTTTGTTTATAGACCTAAGGCTAGACCTCAGGACCTTGACCAACAGCAAGCAATTCAGAAAATGATTCGGCTCCAATTAGCATATCAAATTTTTGGGACTAATTAAACTACAAAAAAGCATTTTTATAATGCCTATTAGAGTATTGTCATAAGGTTCTCTAAGCTTATACATAGAATGCTGAGCGTGCTCAGGTTTATCATATTTCTTAGCTTGGATTTTATGGTATTAACTTGGCTAGGCAACGATAAAATAGGGAGCGGTTGCCTCATGACTCTCTATAATTGTAAACTCTTATCCAATTGTAATATAGAGATGATAGTTCGTCTTAAAGAAGAGGCTTTATTTGAAAATAAAAATTAAATAATCGTACGGCTACCAATTCGTATACTTTTAAATAAATGTTGGCGAAACAAAAAATAAAACTTAAAAAAACCAACATACATTTTTTAAAAGTTCAGAATTCCCACAGTGTCAACAATGACGATGACTGCCATATCAGTACACGTGTACAGATTTGACCAATTAAATTCAGATATTCAATTATTTATCCATGAATGTTAGCTTTACGAAAACAAGGAACTTTATGGATTAAATGAACAGATTTATTCTTAACAACCGTCTGCGCACCAATAGGCACTTCAAAAGTAGGATGGAAAGGATCATCACCAGGACAAATATTATTTTCGAAAGGTGGAGCAGCTGTACGGGTCTTTGGTAACACTGTGTTACCAACATCAGATATACCATCTGAATTTTTTAATTAGTTTATTAAATATCAAAACGTGATAACTCGGTGGCTAGAAGTAAATTTTATAAGCAAACGACGAAATAGGGAGATGAAAAATGCGTCTACTCTAATCGAATTCAATTACGCTAAGCTTTCTATTTATAACGATCGGACTCTGAGACTAGCTTAAGGCTGGGCGAATTCGCCCAGCCCAGCCTTCATGGCTTCATCAAATTGGCAGCGGCGCCAACTTATGGATCGCCCTCCGGAATACTGTTCCATCGGTCCTTCTAAGGGCAACGACCCTGACCATGTCATCCTCCCCTGCGTGCGTCGCGACGTTTCTACCTAAAAACCACCGTTGAGACGGCAGGTTGTCCTCTGCCACGACGATGAGCTGTCCCTCCTCGATGTTGCTGCTGGTGGTGCCTCTTGCCTCGAACCTGAGGGCCTAGAACCGCCGCAAACAACTGAGACCCTCCTGGTCCGGGGACAGGAGTGCTGGTGCTGCGACAGCAGAAGGTGCCCGGAAGTGAGCGCTTGGGTCCTGGCTTAGAGCTCCGAGAGACCGAGAGGCCTCGATCTCGACCTCGATCCCGATCCGAGGACTGTCCCGAGCTCTTCTGCGTTCAGGAGCGCCCTGCCCACCGCTCGAAGGAGTAGGGGCTTGGCAGATTCTACACTTGCCTCCCATAGTCCGCCCATGTTCGGAGCCTGAGGGGGTGTGAACGCAAATTCCCACCAGCTTCTGGGAGCCTTTACGAATTTTTTCAATTTCAACTTAATACTCGTGCTTTTCGATAATTTTATAAAAAGCTTTATTATATTCAGACGGTAACAGAGTATTTTGAAAATTATACTCTTATCTTTGCATTTTCTTATAAAACAAAACATAGCTACCACTCTAAGCAGTATAAGGTGTGATGAGAATCCCTTGATGACATCTAGCAAATTGGAAATTTGCACAGCAGCGGTCAGTCCGATCGCAGTCTTCCTTGCTTCCTGACGCTTCCTTTCTCATCGTCGACGCCACAACATCTAAAACAATTCTGCTGGGGTTTGCTTAGTTGAAACATGCCGCCATAAAGCTTCTTCTGACCATTCTTGAATCTCCGCTACCCTGTTCGTGAGCGGTGCTACTTTCGACTTTGAAGTCAACAACGATAATTTATAATCTTCAGTAGTTTTGCTACGGATATAGGCGCAACCTCCATAAGCTCTCATAGGTTCGTCGGCTAAGGCATTTAATTGCACCGGTGACATTAGGTCGGTATGCACGAACAGAGGAATAGATATTTCACCCATTGAGACAGGGTGCTTTTTAGAAAATTCTAGTCTGTTTTCAAATGCATTGGAATCGACTCACCCCAATCTAACTTATTAAGACAAAGTTCCTGTAATAAGATCTTTTCTTTAATTACAATGGGAGATAAGAAGGGGGGGTCAAACAGCTTTAATGTCAATAATAGTATATTCCGCTTTGTCGCTCGGAGACCCATGACAGTAGTGTCAATCTTAAACTTAAAAGTATCTTCGCTAGGCGCCCACGATACTCCTAACGACTTAACTGTGTTCTTAGATGCAGCGAACTCAGGTGAGTTTGAAAACCACTTTGTCAATTCAAAACGGACTGTTTGAAGAACCTGAGACACTTCAGACTCGATTGTCTTTAGCTTCTCTACGCATGCATGCAAGTACCATATGTGATGGTTTTGAGCCTGTATAATCTCAAGGATTTAGAAGGGTTTCTTCTCCATTCTATGAGTTGAAAATGTATACCCTTTTTAACATCAGCAGTCTGGGAAAACCTGTCCAGCCAGAATTGTCGGCCCCACCATCAGGATGTCACTGAAGGCCACCTGAGACGATGTTTTGCAAGAAGCATCGAAAACGACATACAAATTTGTTGACCTACTTTGGGGCCTCAACCCACATAGGGAATGAGATAATGTGGAGGGTAAGGGATTTTTTTGTTTATAGGCGATATAAGACCTAAGGCTAGATATTCTTATAAGAATTTCAAGTACACGGTCTTTATGTTTTGATATCGAGGCAAAGTTCGCTCAAGCGACAAAAACCGCCGTTTTGCAACCTCGGAGGAGTTGCCTAACCTTTCAGACTTAAACAGCAACCTAACTTAAACTATTCATAACTTGTTTCGGGACTAAGCTTTGAAAAATCAGGACCTTGACCAACAGCAAGCAATTCAGAAAATGATTCGGCTCCAATTAGCATATCAAATTTTTGGGACTAATTAAACTACAAAAAAGCATTTTTATAATGCCTATTAGAGTATTGTCATAAGGTTCTCTAACCTAATACATAGAATGCTGAGCGTGCTTAGGTTTATCATATTTCTTAGCTTGGATTTTATGGTATTAACTTGGCTAGGCAACGATAAAATAGGGAGCGGTTGCCACATGGCTCTCTATAATTGTAAACTCTTATCCAATTGTAATATAGAGATGATAGTTCGTCTTAAAGAAGAGGCTTTAGTTGAAAATATAAATTAAATAATCGTACGGCTACCAATTCGTATACTTTTAAATAAATGTTGGCGAAACAAAAAATAAAACTTAAAAAAACCAACATACATTTTTTTAAGGTTCAGAATTCCCACCGTGTCAACAATAACGACGACTGCCATATCAGTACACGTGTACAGATTTGACCAATTAAATTCAGATATTCAATTATTTATCCATGAATGTTAGCTTTACGAAAACAAGGAACTTTATGGATTAAATGAACAGATTTATTCTTAACAACCGTCTGCGCACCAATAGGCACTTCAAAAGGAGGATGGAAAGGATCATCACCAGGACAAATATTATTTTCGAAGGTGGAGCACGGGTCTTTGCTAACACTATGTTACCAACATCGGGCGGAAATTCGGGTCTTATTTGACCTTGGCCAGTTTTTGGTAAGGCAATCTTCGACGTTAAAGTTTGGGACGCAACAGCGGACTCAACGGATATAACTGGCGGACCAGTTGCCATTTACACCACGACACATTCGCTTATCGAATACCTAATAGTTCCCGATCTCAAAAACATTGGACTTGGTATTGGAGTCAGAGGCTGTGACAAGGGGGTGGTCCCGATATTAGGTTGCTGAGATTGGCACAGTTGCTGCCGACGAGCAGCAAATTTTTTGCGCATTGGTGACGCGATCATTTTATTGAAAATTTCATGCGCGATATGGCCCGTCAATTTGACGCACTTAGCGTGTGCAACTGAATCGCAAAGCCAGCAATAGAAACTTAGCTGGTCTGCCAAAACACTTTCTTTTGGCAGTTCTTAATAGTATAGACAAAGCTAAAATTCATTTCTACAAACCTTAGACCACTGTGCTTCGCTGAAAACAAACGGAACTTAAGCAGGGAGAAACGGGTTTGCACATAAGAAATACAGAAAACCGTCTAAGCACAAAAATTAAAAGTGATATTAATACAGATTAAGTAAACACAAAAAAGCTCATCCCTGCGCGGTATAAAACGACTAAAGACAAATAAAAAGTTTAGTGACAATTTAATGACACCTCGTTGGTTTAAAAAGGCACAAAAATGCAAAAAGTCGGAGCGCAAAACAAAAACACGACCGTTCGCTATGAAGTGATAGATAGTGCAGTCATCCAATTGGGCCTGATCCAGCCTTACCCGGCATATATAATACATAGTATAAATATAAAGAAGATTATCTGCAAAGTTTTAATAACATTACTTCAAAACTTAGGGACTAGCTACCATAGAAAGAAGAGACGGACAGACGGACTTGGCTAGATCGACTCGGCTGATGATGCTGATCAATAGTATATATATAGTACCCTGCAAGGATTTAAAAAAGGTACAGTCCAAGATACCTTAAAACATGCCTAGTGGAGTCGGTAATTTAAAAATAATTGAATCTACAATGGATCACAAGAGTTAAATTGAGATTTTAAGCTTAAAAACGCTGAGAAACTGGGACTTGCGAAACATTTTTGGTGTAAACAGGACAACAATTCAAAACATTATGCTTACAATACCAAGCCAAGGTTGGCTTACACTGCAGTGTAATCCCAATTGTATGCATAATTTTTTAAATGAAAATCGGACCATTATAATTATCTTTTCTTATACTTTTTTTGAGCTAGAAATTAGGAAGTAATACGCCATTTAGGCTAATAAAATTTATTTATTTTGTAAAAAAAAAAACTGTATACAAAATTCGGGTCAAGATTACGTTGTAGTTAAGGAGTACTAGTCCAAAAAGAAAACACTCCTTTTTGTTAGCGATGCAACTAAAACTTTACTGCTTGACTAGGTTTTAGTCCCAGTTTTTCTAAGCACGACCTTATTTTTATGACGTATCGAATTTCACTTGACCATATAAAACATGACCTTGAATACAGAGACTACAAAAGTATTGACTACGACTTACTAAATTTAAAATTCTTTCAAGCAGGTTAACACCAACATTGATGACCTAAACGACAAATTTGTCAATATACAAGCACCTGGAGTGACTAAAAATACGTACCTGAATTGTTCCCCAATGAACTGCTGTGATACAAATGGGTTTAGATAACATTTACCAAAAGTTCATCAAATTACTTTTACCGCAACTTCTACCAGTGGTAATATAATTAACACAGTCTTAACGACGCACAGTAGGGCCTTTTCTCATTTTACGTTGCAAAAATCATAACTTTTGAGCCAAATAAGATAATTGAAAAATTTAAACGGCATTCGACAGGTAATTGTTGTAAAATTTATTTATGTACTGTATAATGTGCCACGCCCACAAATTCGCCTTTTTATAGGGTATCAAAGTAAAAAAATCAAATTTTTCCTATGAAAACGAATTTTTAAAAACAAAAGTTTATTAATTTTTTTGTTTTTTTTTGTTTATTTGATAAAAAAAATATTTTGAACACTGAAAAAAAATTTTTTTTTTTTGTTAATCGGTTGCGCCCTACAGTTGGTATATTTGTAGGTAAGCGCATACTTTTTTTTGGTATTTTGGTATATTTTACCCTGAGTTGCTTCGGTTTTTTGCTTCGCAATGCCAGAGTCGCAGCTGGACGCAGCCGATCTAAACGGATTCTGATTCAGGAAAGATATACGCAATGTGTAGTCATAGTGTGGTTACCGGCTCTGGGCAGCTTCAGAAGTTATAGACTACTTTAGCCAGAAAAAGGTGAAAATAATGGACACCTGGCAGGTAGCGATTTACCTGTACAAGCCCACACAAAACTACCCTTTTTTTAATTTGGATAAGAGTTAATGAATATACCTGTCATTATAAAAAAAAAAATCATAACAATTGGTTATGTAGTTTTTGTGTAATATTACCTGAAAGTCGACTAATTTACCTATTTTTTGTTGTTTGACGCATACACGGAAAACAATTTCGGCTTTGAATGCTCATATCTTCCAGATATGATTCGGAATCCTTGGGAAATTCTCTGTCGAATTTTTATAGTTTAACGATTTTGCGATTATGAATTTTCCGTTTTTTGCAACGGCTTTTGTTCGAGAGGCGCTACTGTGCGACGTCTGTTTTTCCTTTGGCTTGGAAGAAAGCTGAAATTATACCTATCCCCAAATCGTGTTCAAATTACCGACCCATATCCATTCTCCCTTTCCTGTCAAAAGCTCTTGAGCAACTTATGGCCGAGCAAATAAATAACTTTGTTAACAGAAACTCTCTTTTAAACTGCCGTCAATCCGGCTTTCGCAAGAATATAAGTTGCTAAACTGCAGTAATAAGAAGAAAGAAAGCTAACTTCGGCACGCCGCAAATTGTATACCCTTGCAGCTTACAATTGGATCATTATACATTAATAAAATTTTATCAAATGGAAAACAAAACTATGAGGAATTGTAACCAACATTTATTTTAATATGCAATTTCAAATCTTGAAATCATTTAACCAAAAAGAAATCTCGCCTATGTTTAAGTTTCTATTTATAGTGTAATCAATTTTAAATGTAAGAAAAGTAACAAAACTTAAATTAAATTAACAATTAATAAATGTTAACAAATGTGGGATTGGAGTATGTTAGTATAATAAGGCAGCCTAGATATATATTAGGAGTGTACACACTGTTGAGAATTCCGCCAGAACCGCCAAGATTACATCAGCCAGATCCAAAGCATTGCCAACAGTAACTCTCTCTCTCCAATGGTGTCTAATATGCTCAATTAAAAATGTCGAAGTCAGTCGCTGCAGATTTTTGAACGAGGCCAGTCGATGCGTCCATAATGCGAAGTCGTAGTTTTTTCATTTACAATTATAATTTAATATCTTGTGAACATTACCCAGAATAAATAAACTTAATTTGTATCATCCCTACAAATTATTGGGGGCTCAACCGGGATTGTTCAAGAAAATTAAATAAAAGTGCGTTAACACTAACTGTAAACGGAAGACTACAATACAACGGTGGAAATTTCATAAAAGACATAGAGTAAAAACTTTTGAAGCATCGAAGCAGAAAACCCCAAGTGTAAACGAAGAAACATTTTCGAACTGAAAAGGTGTATTCCTGTAAAAATTGGTGGACAGCGAATTCACGAACGCACAAAAGCGCACGACACAGACGTAAAAATCGTATATGTGTGTGTGTGAATTCACGAGAACGAAGGAGAAGAGGAACTGGCGTGCGACAGAAACACAATTCGACGAAGCAAAGCTGGAGCAAGTTCTGGAGTATTTCTTATCGACAAATAAGAAACCCTTTGGAAATTCAAGTGACGGTTGCAACGACGACGCAAGATCAACGGCGAGACAAGCAGAAAGTCTTTCGACGTGGACGTGAAAGTTCTTGGGCATTTTGAAGACGTGTCGAGACAAGAATTTTCCGTGGTGAAATTCCGTATTGAAGAGCAGATAGAGGTGACGAAGGAGACAACGAACTTCGCAGCAACGACAACTAGAGAGGAGAAATCGACGCAAGAGAGAGCAGGCAACGAGCAGAAAAGAGCAGACGACGCAAAAAACGAAGTAGACATTAACGACGTGAGCAGCTACAAGAGTGAGCTCTTGAACAAAATACGTGCATTTCGACAAGAACGAACACGAGGTGAAAAGAGCAGCGGCAGCGACGAAAAGTAGGCAATGTGAAGACGATCGAGAGAGCAGTCAACGTAACCAAACCGAGATAAAACTTGAAGCTGGCAACAAGTTTTGTACGACGACATAACGAAGAGAGCAGCAGAGACGGCTGCTCCCGACGTTAAAGCAATCGACGACGTGATCAGTAACGTAATACGGATTGAGGTGAAAACGAATCTCGCAACGCAGAAGAACTTTTGTACGACGACATTGAAGTGACGAGAGGAGCGGCGAGAGAAAGTCGTAACCACTGGTTGGGTGAGCGAGAGGCGGCGTATTTAACAAATTGGTTTTTAAAAATTGTTTAACATTGTTTAAAACTTTTGAGCTTATTGTTTAACACTTAAATTAATTTGTAAACGGCTTACGCACTAACATGGATGCTAGACAAATTCTCGAATTGACCGTGCCTTTGTTAAGAGCTAAATTAACGGAATTGGGTTTGGATGCCAATGGGCGAAAGAGCGCTTTGCAGGACAGGTTGTTTGACCACTATGGCGTAGATGTGGGCGGTGAGGCGGATGAGGATGCAGTAAGTGTTTCTGGTTCATCTAATTATCAAGAGGCTAGTCAGCAATTTAGCTCGAGATTTACACTTCGCGATGTCCAAGACAGCATTTCATCATTTTCGGGCTCAGAGCACGAAGACGTCAATCATTGGTTGTCTGTGTTCGAAGACGTTGCAGTAACCGTAGGCTGGGACAATTTGCAAAGATTTATTTATGCTAAGCAAATCTTGACTGGCGCCGCCAAGCTTTATATCAAAAGCACAAACCGAATTAGAGGGTGGGTCGAGTTAGAGCGCGCGTTAAGAGAAGAGTTCGGCAAGAAATTATGCTCGGCCGAGATCCATAAGATTCTGCGGCAAAAGCAAAAACAACCGAAAGAGACATGCATTGAGTATTTGTACAGCATGATGGAGATCAGCAAATCGATAAGTCTTGATGAGGAGAGCTTAGTTTCGTATGTTGTAGAGGGCATTCGGGATGGCAGGATCAATAAGGCTGGGCTGTATCGCGCGAAAACTATTAAGGAGCTAAAGGACGAAATTTCTATTTACGAAAAGATAAAAGGAAAAGGAAGTAGTAAGGAAATTGTTAAGATAGGGGTGCCAGTGACACAAGGACAGAGTAACGCGCAGAGAAAATGCTTTAAGTGCAACGGTGAAGGCCACATTGCCAGAGATTGTAAGGGTGACATAGTTTGCTATCATTGCAACCAGAAAGGGCACATATCGAAGAACTGCGCGGAAAGGAAAAATCATGTCGCCGTCAAGAATGAGCAGGCAAATGTCCTTGAGGTCAAAGCTGAAAAAGGATCGATATATAAGATGATAGTAGCTAATGGTTTGACATTCGAAGCGATGATCGATTCGGGATGTGACTTGTGCTTAATGAGGGAGGATATTTTCAGAAGTTTTGAAGACTTAAAGCTCAAGCCTGTATTTAAACATCTGAGAGGCATTGGCAAAGGTGAGCTAAAGACAATAGGATGTTTTGATCTTAAGCTTCAGGCGGATGGCGTATGCTTTACCTCGACTTTTCACGTAGTAAAACAGGACGAATTGGAGTACGCAGCCATCGTAGGGAATGATGTGCTACAATCTATTGATGTCGTGTTCAGTTCGAAGGAAGTCGTATTTAAGGGAAAAGAAAAGGAGTTCGCTACGGAATTCAAAGGAATGTGTGTGACTGAGATGATCAATGAGACCTCCGTACTTGACAAAATCGATTTATCTCACCTGGAAAAAAGTCAGAAGCTAAAGGTAGAAAATCTAGTTAAAGATTATAGGCCAGCAAAGTCATTAGCGTCTCCGGTTAATATGAAGATCATATTGGAAGATGATGTTCCTGTTTATCAGCGCCCGCGACGCACTTCGTACGAGAACAAATGCTTCATAGACAAGCAGGTGCAAGATTGGCTTTCAGAGGGAATAATTGTACCAAGTTGCTCAGAGTATGCATCGCCTGTGGTACTAGTCTCAAAAAAGGATGGATCGAAGAGATTTTGTTGCGACTATCAAAAACTGAACCAAAAAATCAAGAAAGATAACTTTCCAATGAGCCTGATAGACGATGTTCTGGATAGATTGCAGGGGTCGAAAATCTTTACCACTCTCGACATGATGAACGGATTTTTTCATGTGCCGATTGGCAAGGATTCGAGGAAATTCACAGCATTCGTGACTCATAACGGACAGTACGAATTTACGCATGTTCCATTTGGCATATCGAATTCCCCGGCAGTGTTTTGTCGTTATGTTTCTGCAGTCTTGCGAGAATTAATACAAAATCAGACAATCGTAGTATACATGGACGATATAATCGTACCAAGCAAGGACGAGAAAGATGGAATCAAGGCTTTGGAAATCGTATTGAGCGCAGCGTCGAAGGCAGGTTTGCGAATTAAATGGGAGAAAGCACAAATTTTGAAGACCAAAATAAATTTTTTAGGCTATACGATTGAGAATGGAACCATATCCCCAACTGACGAGAAAATTAAAGCTGTTGTTAACTTTCCAATCCCTCAAAGCAGGCAAGCTTTGCAGAGGTACTTGGGTTTAACGTCATACATGCGACGCTTTATCAAAGGCTATGCCTTGGCAGCAAAGCCGTTGAGTGACATGCTTCGAAAGGAAAGTGATCAGAAGAATAATAGGAACCTCGTGATGACTGAGCAGGGTATCGCATCCTTCAACAACTTAAAGCAACTATTGGTATCAGCACCAGTACTCAAACTGTTTGACCCTTTAGCGGTAACAGAAGTCCATACAGATGCGAGTAAATACGGCTTTGGCGGCGTTTTGATGCAAAGGGACCCAGATGATCAGCAATTTCACCCGATAGAATTTATGAGCCGAAAAACAAACACTTGTGAGGAGAAGTACAGTTCCTATGAGCTTGAGGTTTTGGCCATTGTGAATGCATTAAAAAAATGGAGGGTGTACTTGTTGGGAAAGTCCTTTACAGTGGTCTCAGACTGCAACGCTTTTGCAATGACCATCAAAAAAGACGATCTGCCTCCTAGAGTTGCAAGGTGGGCAATGTCATTGCAGGAATTCGAATTCAAAGTAGAGCACCGAGCTGGAACGAAGATGAGACACGTTGATGCACTCAGCCGTTTGTCGTGCTTTCTTATCGCGGATTCTACAAAATCACGCTTGATCGAAGCACAGAACAGGGACAACTGGATTAAAGCAGTCAAAGTTATATTGGCCAATAATAAGGAGCACGAAGATTTTTACATACGAAATAATATTCTTTGCAAGGATCCAGTAAATGAGCTACTAGTCGTGCCCGACTCGATGGCAGATGAAATTATTTCTACAGCAAATAAAGGGTCATTTCGGAATTAAAAAAACCAGAGACGTGTTGGAGAAGTCCTACTACATTCCAGGAATTCTGCCTAAAGTAGAAAGAGTTGTTAGAGCATGTGTAGAGTGCCTGATTATAGACTCTAAGCGCGGAAAAAAGGAGGGATTACTAACGCCGATCGACAAGGCTCAAGAACCGCTCGGAACTTACCACATCGACCACGTTGGTCCACTTACCGACACGAAAAAGAAGTATAACTACATATTAGCAGTGGTGGATGGATTCTCCAAATTTGTTTGGCTTTATCCGACAAAATCAACAGGAACAGAAGAGGTTATAGAAAAACTCGAGAAGCAAGCAGCAGTTTTTGGGAATCCTCGCAGAATAGTCACAGACAGAGGAACCGCATTCACTTCAGGATCCTTCACAGAATATTGCAGTCGCGAAGGCATTCAACTACTCCACATTGCGACAGGTATACCGAGAGGCAACGGACAAGTTGAACGAATACATAAAATTGTCATCCCGATGCTAGGCAAAATGTGTCAAGAAAACCCAGTAAATTGGTATCGCCACGTGGACAGAGTTCAACAAATTATAAACAATACTCCACCTCGAACCACTAAGTATAGTCCGTTTAGAATTTTGACAGGATTGAATATGAGACTTAAGCTGAATGATATAAAGGAACTACTAGATGATTTAGAACTAGAAGAATTAAACGATGAGAGGGAAGAGATTCGAAAGAAAGCACAAGAAAACATAGAGAAAGTGCAGCAGGAGAATAGGAAAAACTTTAATGAGAAAAGAAAGGTTGAAAATGAATATGAAGAAGGAGACTTGGTAGCCATAAAGAGAACCCAGTATGGAACAATAATGAAACTTCGGACAAAATTTTTCGGCCCATATAAGATTACAAAAAAACTAAACCACGGTCGCTATGAAGTTATAAAGGAAGGAAATCAAGAAGGTCCAAAAATAACAACGACAGCTGCAGAATATATTAAAAAATGGAGTTCATTCAGGGGCGAATGAATATTCAGGATGACCGATTGTGGGATTGGAGTATGTTAGTATAATAAGGCAGCCTAGATATATATTAGGAGTGTACACACTGTTGAGAATTCCGCCAGAACCGCCAAGATTACATCAGCCAGATCCAAAGCATTGCCAACAGTAACTCTCTCTCTCCAATGGTGTCTAATATGCTCAATTAAAAATGTCGAAGTCAGTCGCTGCAGATTTTTGAACGAGGCCAGTCGATGCGTCCATAATGCGAAGTCGTAGTTTTTTCAATTACAATTATAATTTAATATCTTGTGAACATTACCCAGAATAAATAAACTTAATTTGTATCATCCCTACAAAAATAAACTTAAAAACTTAAAAAATTCCACAACAATTTTGTTTCACATGAATAGCAAATTTTTTAATATTAGGAAATGTGTTTTTATTCAATAGTGAGTATTGATATATATATTTGTTAATTTAATAGTGGGTTGAGCCCCCCTTATTCAATATAACCTCGTAGATCCTGTTGGGCATTGAATCATATAGACTTTTAATGTAGTCTAGGGATATTGTAGCCCAGGCCCTCTGAATGGCGTCAATTAGTTCTTCTTTTGTTTATTAGATACGCTTTTGCGTTCATATTTGAGGATAAGAATTGGAGTTCACAAGTCCCATAACATATGGCTCCTCAAACCATAACTCCGCCTACTCAACTATGTAAGCGCTCCAATTGATGCGTCTCTTTCCTCAGATCATGAAAATAATAATTGTAGCCATCTGGCCCCTCCAAGTTGAACGTTTTTCATCAGAAAAACTACGCGCTTCCACTCGTTACACCATGACATATTGACACGGCAAAAGGTCAACCGTGCTTCCTTTCGTTTGGGGTTAAGCGGTGTTTTTTTTTTAAGTTTCAATCGTTTAAGATGTTTAGCTTTCGAAATAATTTGCAAAACAGTAGTTTTTCTCGCGTCAACATCTGCTTTTTGCCCATATCTTGCTCAGAGAGTCATGAGAATTTGAGGCTTCCCGCAGAATCGCACGCTTACCTGTGCCGCTAAGAACACTACTTTTGCGACCTTTCATATTTATGCCCTTGCAGGGTATTATAATTTCAGTCAGAAGTTTGCAACGCAGTGAAGGAGACATTTCCGACCCAATAAAGTATATATATTTTTGATCAGCATTAACAGCCGTCCGACTGTCCGTCCGTCTGTCCGATTATACGCAAACTAGTCCCTCAGTTTTGAAGCTATCTGAATGAAACTTTGCAGATAGTCTTCTATATGCTCTCACTACTATATAAGTCGGAACTTGTCCAATTTTCAAAATATTTTCATATAATTTGAGGAATGGTCATTTTATATTATTCTAGAATTTTGGGTTTAATTTGATCAAAATCGGACTACTATATCATATAGCTGCCATAGGAATGTTGGGGAAATATTACGTATACGCAATGTTAAACCAAATTTTTATATGTATAAATTTTGTATATAATTCCTGTTAGTTTTACTTTCCATTTTATAAAATTGTATTAATTCGTAATGATCCAATTGTAAGCTGCAAGGGTATACAAACTTCGGCGTTCCGAAGTTAGCTTTCTTTGTTGTTTTGATTTCCTTTCCGCTCATGTGATTAACATGTGACTATTTACTTGAAATGTTATGAAATAAACCAGCTGACTTCAATTCAAAACTTTGCGAAAACCAGAAGAAATACGGTGCAATCAAATAGTTTCCTATTTGTCACATTAAATAAGTTGGCGCACTAGGATTTTTTTTAAATATCTATGATAGACACTGTGCAAGTGTAACAGGCCAGATGGGAGTAACCTCGGCTGGCAGGGAAAGCTACCTGCGGGCAGCAGTTGCGATGGATTTGCAAATCTGAAGGTGTTTAATATAGCAGTTGAGTAAAAGAAGTAAAGAAAAGAAAGGCACAATCTAAGAAGTGGGATACGATAAAATTTTTTTGTACATCGTGCCAAACAACGGAGGCAGAGGAGACAGAAAGGCGCAACTTAAACGGCAGCTGCAGAGAAAACAATTTAAAGAATTGGCGAATCAAACCGATAGAAACTTCGAAAATGTAGAACAACAAGGCGACAGAAACTTTAAGCATCTTGAACAGCGACGCGGGAAAAGATTCGAAATCGCACAGCAAAGAAGCGACGGCAGAGCCGATTTTTGCCGGAAATTTGATAATTTTTACGTGGTCTACTTTGAGGAAAAGTGCAAACTGGATGGACTCGTGGAGGGCATTCCAATGTTAGATTTGCGTTCTAAGACTAAAAAGGGAAACTAAAGATTCCTTTTATATTTCGGGAAATAATAATGCTGACGGAAATGGAATACTGATCTGGACCAGAAGAGAAGGATGGCTTGAGTGTTTTAAGATTCTGAAAAACATTTTCTTCACTGATTGTGGGCAAAAAAATTCGATTGAAGTGCGGAACAGAATATGAATACGATGAGGTTGAATTAAAACTAATCGATGAATAAGTAGTCTCCAAAAATGTTGCGAATAAGTCCGGAATATCAGGCTCGTTAGAAGTCGACTCGATATTGAGATGTATACATGATTTAAAAATATGAGATTTTCGTTTAGAATTAAAAAAACGCATAAAAATATCTGGCACGGTCGGCTTGCAGCCCGGTTCTTCTGAATTTTTTAAAATGTCTTGACTTCAAATTTTCAAATAAGAAAGTCGATTAGAAAACCGACGAAAAATATATAGTTCCTTATATAATTTAATTGTCTCAATGAAAGGTCTGCTATCCGAAACCAATGACCTGGATGCCTGGTTGACATTAAGAGGATCAGAAGGCATGACGAAATCAGCCAATCCAAAAATGGGAACCGATACAGCATCTTCCCCAAGGCCAAGGTGTTATCAACGGGCTTGGTATGTAGGCTCAACTGCATAATGGGGCTTTCAAGGTCTGGAACAAACAAAAAATATCAGAAAAGTTGCTCCCTTTTTGTTGCGGAGTCACTTAGAAGTTTTAGCAATTTAAAGTAATATTTGACAATTCTTTGAAGACGGCAGCCAACTACAGATGAGTTTGCCTCATGAAAACCCTCATATCAGATTTGATATGTAGGCAGCTCGGGCACGTCCAGTTCAACCTACATTGTCTTATATGCGATCAGCAATATCAATACGCAAAGCGCAAAAACAGAAAGGAAAAGCGATCTGATAAAAATTAAAACCCGAGTTAGTTTTAAGAGAATAAAGTCACTGTCTTTTCTTAAAATGGCCCAGTTATTATACCCTTGTAGGGTATTATAATTTAAATCAGAAGTTTGCAACGCAGTGAAGGAGACATTTCCAACAGACTATCTGTAATGTTTTATTCAGATAGCTTCTAAACTGATTGACTAGTTTGCGTAGAAACGGACAGACGGACATGACTAGATCGACTCGACTGTTGATGCTGATCATGACTATATATACTTTATAGGGTTGGAAATCTCCGTCACTGCGTTGCAAACTTCTGACTGAAAGGGTATAAAAATTACAGATGAAATTCGTGACTTCAGCAAGGCCTTTGACTCTGTAAACCACGAGATCCTCTCCTCAAAACTTAAAAATCTATATTATTTTGAGTCATCTGCCCTAAACCTTTTGACCTCGTACTTAAGTGGGCGAAGTCAAGCAATTGTGACAAAGTATGCGACATCAACCTTTCAGTCTTTGAAGAAAGGGGTTCCCCTGGGATTTGTTCTTGGACCCCTGATTTTTTCATTGTATTTAAATAACCTTCCGAATGTATTGTCAAACTGTCAAGTCCATATGTATGCCGATGATGTCCACTTATATGTAAGTCCCCTATTTAATGTGTCTGAATATAATGAAATTTCAAATGACGAGTTAGATAACTTCTCTAAAACTAACGGACTTTTACTTAACCCCTTAAAACGAAGTGTCTGGTAATATAAAAAAAAAACTTACAATATCGCTGGACTACCAAGACTGAAAATTAATAATAAATTTATAGAATACGTATCAAAGGCAGAACAACATCAATAAAACCTCAGGCAGAACATAAAATGTCCTTAGGCAGTTGTACCTCACTCAGGCCCTAATCCGAATTCAAATAAGACTATTTGTTGCAAAAGCCATTTTAGTTCCCACTCTTCAATGGCGTAGAATTGTTTGAAAGTTGTAGTGCCGCCAGCCTAGTAACTTTGAAAACAACGTTTAACAGCATTACTAGGTATGTGTATAAAATCGGCAAATTAGACCACATAACTACGCAACAGGCAAACACCATCTTAGGTATGCTAATACTGTCTTGGATTAAACTTAGGGTATTCATTTAATTTCATAAAATTATAATGACCCACGAACAGCAATTCCTGTATGACAAGATTGAGTTTTGAGCATAGCGAAGAATAAATAATACTAAAAACATCTTGACGCACTATAAAGTAATAATAAAATTAATAAAATAAATAAATAAATACCCCAGATAATTGTGGCACTGAAACAAGGTTAAAGCCAAAGATTCCAAACTTTTTCCGTGTACACTGATAAAAAAAAAAAAATAAAACCTTCTTTTAAAATGTTGTGCATTCTTAAATTAAAATTCTAGAAATAAGATTATTCAGAGTTTAATCAAACAAAAAAAACTTAATTTAAGATTTTCCACATTTTTGAGAACAAGCTTAAATTCATACCAAATATTCTAAAAACAATACGAAATAATCTTAAACCAATACCAAAAACGTCTAGTCTTAGGAAATAAAAATCGTATATCAAGGTTTTTTTCATTCTTAAATTTACAAAAAAGTGTGCATTCTACTGTTGTTGATATTATAATGATATTATAAGTGCAAGGTAGTCTCGCTAGCATTTTACATTCTTTGATTGTGTTCGCGGTAAACTCTGTTGCTGCATGGATGACGTCGGTGTTTTCTTAAGAAATAAGTGTGATTTAAAAACATAATTGCAGTTACTATAACTAACAAGAAAATGTAAACATATGAATGTACAATTGCAACAATGAATTATGTGTTTATGTATGTATATATCTAGTTATATACATACAAATGTCATAATTTACAAAAACATTTTTTTTTTGTATTAAGGAGCGAAAGTAACGCAAGAAAGCCTTATTTATTTATAAGGGACTACATGTGCTTAAAACTGAAAGAGAAAAGAGGTAAGTTTATGTAAATGTCGTATTTTTTTATAAAAATAAAAATTTCATTTTATTTTAAATTTTTTTGTTTAATTTCAGTGTGGAATATACAACGATGAAAGATGGATTACAGAAGGCCAAGAATTACCTACAACACCATCATTTACTCCTCAAGAAATATTAATTCACAGTGCCATAAGAAGTGTAAAATATCTTAACCACAACAAAATTATAGCAATAAGTTAACATTAATTTTAAATATTTAAGTTAAGACATAGCTAAAAAAATAAGAAATATAAATGTAATGTTAATTTAAAAAATAAAATACAATAAAAAAAATAAGATAATATAATCTTGGTACAAAAGTTAACACTAAACGTATACCCAAACTGTATCCTTCATCGCTCTTATTTAATAATACTACAGCAATATCTGATTAGGCCATCGCCGATCTCTTTGATGAATTTTGTAAAACTACATATTCTCCCTCAACTTCAATGTGTTAAGCCAGTGTATTCACCGGGTACTGGTGGAATACCGGGTTGCGTGCTTATGTATTTTTCTGAGGGTCCTCTTCCCAAATTGTTTTACCTCAGAATTTCTTTTTATATCTAAAAAAACTACTACTTGTAGCATCTCTGCATTTATAAATGGATTTATGAAGACCAACCACTACAAAATTTTTAGAACTTACCTCATTTGTTATTAGAAGGTATCACGTAACTTTTAAATCAATCCGATTTACTTTAGTAAAGCTTTTGACTCTGGTAATCATTCTCGTCTTGTAAGGAAACTCGACGCAATGGGGTTTCCTTGTGTCTTTTATGGTGGATTTTAAATCACTTATGTGACAGGACTCAAATGGTTCTGTTTATACACCGTTTATTCAAAGGTGTCAGTGTCACATCTGGCGTCCCACAAAGTAGCAACCATAGTCCACTGTTATTTACATTGTTTATGAATGACCTGCCGCTTGTTCTAAGCAACTCTAGTGTACTTATGTACGCTGATGACGTTAAACTATTCCTGCAGTATAGGTGACATGGCAGTCAGTATTGCAATCGGATCTTAAAAACTTTCTAGTGTGGTATCATTCTAAGGTATTATATCTTAATAACAACCTACATATATGCCGCTGTATGCTATGTTGTTGGAAGTCCGCCTAGACTCTAAGCTTATGTTCTCTGATCATATTTCTTGCATGGTTTATAAAGCCAGAGGCGTGCATGTATTTATTAAAAGATAATTGTATGAATTTGATTTTGAATTTGCTCTATATTGGAGTAAGGTTATTGCGTGTGGAGTTCACAATTCGGAGTTCCTATCAACCTGTTTGAATCTGTCCAAAAAGTTATTAATTTTCGCCGTGACATAACCTGGAACGTCTTATTCTAGCAGATTTCTTTTAATTAATTTACCTTTCCCAGCTAACCACAATGATTCTCGGAGACATGGAGAGCCCCTACCTGCTAGAACACCTCAATTTCCATGTTCCTCGACTAAAATCTAGAACCAATGTTTCCCGGTAGTAAATCACTTTATGAGGGAGTTCGAAGTATATGAATTTGTTAGTGTTTTGTGTGCTGATTACAATATATTGATGGTATTGAAAGCCTTCCTTAACTAAAAATTGTATTGCTTGTCCTATTTTATCTCGTACTTTTATCTAATTTCCTTCTAAACAGCAGGCACATTGGCTGCGATAATAGGCCAAAAATAAACCTCATATGAACAAAAATTTACGAAAAGTAAAAAAATCGTGTCTTTAAAGTTAAAGCTTCTTCATGGCAAGCCAGATATTTCTGAAAAACTTTTCGCATCCTTAATGTTTTAAAACAAACCTGAACTTTAAAGTGGTATAGGTCTTCGAAGTTGTAGGTATTTGTTATAAGATGAAATGTTATTTGATATTTTAATAATAATTATTGTTATCATTATATTAATATGAAGTAATACATGTTTTTGTCTGTATTATGAACGTGTGTTTTTAGTTGAAGATATAAATAGTGACCCCTGAAAAATCAGTAATTTGCTGTTAAGCCCTAAAGGTAACGTATATGTTAAAATGTTCTGCTGAAATTAGACGATGTGCCCTCTTAACAGGGTCAGTTTTGCCAATTCGTTGTGCTGTTGCTCTGTATCGTGCTTGTGTAAAAAATTTCAAAACTATTTGTTCATTTATTGATAGTTTTCACTTTGTTTGATATTTCCTTATGTTAAATTTGAATTGGTTCTTCTTATAAGTCCTGAAGTTATAAGTTATATGCTTGTTTCCAAATCCAAACATAAAGATTTAACAAAATGTTAAAGGTATCAAAATATTACGAGTGAATTCAAATATGGTTTTTTGGATAGATTGCTCATAAGTTCAGACCCTTTCATAAGTTGGCAATGACTATGAACATTCCCTCAATTCGGCTTAATCGAAAATATTCTTCTTACTAAAACTAAAGCGTAAACAAAGGGCCGCGCTCCCGTCCGCTTAACTTTGCTAAAGCGAAAGCTGGATCGCCAGCGGGCGATCGCGTAGTTCGGTTTCAACCCGAGGCACGAGGTCGAAGCGCGGGAGCACACGAAGGTAAGCACTGAAGCACAAGAGGGCGAGAAACGGCGAAAGAGTGCCGAGGAACGGCTGAAGATTGCTGATGAGCGGAGAGCGGTGAGCACGTTCGACGGACAGTTCCCCAGGAACGGAAGCACAGTAGTCAGAGGGCGCCACTGAGGGTCTTTTGATCTGAACACATAATATATGAAATTGGGCACTATAATATGAGCAACGCTCTCATTAACAGGTAAAATAATAAATTGTTGTTTGAAAGAAAAATAACTTTATTAAAAGTTTTATCATCTATTTTTTATGGACCCATATGAAATAGTTCACCAATTTAAACAATTTTTTTTAAGCATATGTAAACCTGTATGATTTTTTTCTTTGGTATAATAAGTGAAGAGGTTTTAAAAATGTATGAAAATGTAATACCTTTTTTTTTTTAAGTATACAGGAATTTTTGTAAGACAAAGGGAATCCTTTTACTGTGTTAGCGGATGCTGACTGTCTCTCCAAATTCTAACTGTTTTTCCCGTTCAAAATTGGCTTTAAAATAGTACAAAATAGGTTTTGTTTCAAAAAACAATTGTCAAATGAAAGTAAACTTAATAAAAATAATAAAAAAAAACATAAAAAATGGGACAACTGTAAAAAAAAAAAAAAAAAAAAAAGAAAAACAAAAATTCTGAACTTCCAATTAGATGGTACAGAAGTTTTTTCCAGAAATCGACTGGACACGGCAATATTAAATTTCATTTGTAAAGTGATAATTTTGTGCATTGATGCGAAACCAGTTTTTTTGTACTTTTGCAACTCTTTGAAATAATAACCCCATTATAATCTCTTTGTTTGAATATGAAATATATTGTGTCTACATATTTCTTATAAATATCGAAAATAATATAAAAACAATATTTATAACTCCCCCTGAAATGGGCTCTAAAAGCTTAGGGTTAATACTCAACAAAATTTATTAAGGTATGCATGTATATGTTTTGGGTTACTTGAATATTAATTTACTTTCGAAGGATTATTTTTTTTTTTTTTTAATATTATGTAGTATGTATATGTATTTATTCGTCTTAATAACTAACAGAAACCAATATAATGTTTAAGGTTAGAACAAAAATATTCTGCTGTATGATTACAAAAGTACTTGGTTTTTATGTTTTGTAATATATATTATAAATTGTCTGTGATATATTGTTCTGGACTCACCTCCTTGATCATCAAGGGCTACAAGTGTACGTATCCCTGCTTCCTTGCTCTGATGTGCAGCAAATTGAAATGTAAATAATTTGTGAAAGTGTATAAGTATAAAAATGTGTTATTATTGTTTAAATATGTAAGGAAAAAGAGGCTTGTAGGTTATAGTATATCAATAATAATTTTTACTATAAAGTAGAAAAGTTATCACAAAGGGTTTCATATCTATGTACACCTATAATATATATAAAGGGCAGATGTTTTCATTGGTTTAACTCAAATGTTCTGTTACCAGTTATCATCTATATACCTATCGAAGCAAGTCGCCAAACCATTTATTTATTTTTTTCCAAATTCGGTTTTTTATTTTGAAAGTAAAAGATACATTTCAATTAAAGAATCTTATACGGCATGAATTGGTTGAATAGAACACGGCATAAAAAAACGTACATCGGCAAATCAATAAACTTAAATTTTTTAACTATTATTTAAATATTAAACTTTTACAAACAAAATCACTCCTTCACCAAGAACTGTAATGGCGTCGACCACTAGAACAATAGAGTCAACAAAAAAAAACAAAAGCTGAAATACATAACCGCATCCCCCTGCTCCAGCCGTGTCACTATTTAAGAAGCGACTTCTCGAGGACACCAATGACGACGTTATACCAGGAGTATCCACCAGAAATAATGAATTGGCAGCCACGTTTGGCGAGCTTATCAACCGACAATATGAGAAGCAGGATGGCCAAAACGACGGCCCTCCAGGAACTCTTTAACATCATGGTCGGCGAGATTCGAGATCTAATTCGGCGGGTTCAGCAAGTAGAAATTTAGGTTGGTGAAAAAAAGTCGCTTAAAACACAGATGGGGCAACTTGATCCCAGATCTGTACCCAGGCAACTTCATACGGCATATTTGAAGTAGAAGGCGATAACCTTAATGAAGTTCATTTAGTTAAACCTGAGTAACTGCAAAGACGCGCCGGATTTTCTTTCACAGACGGTGTGAGAACGCGTTTTAGTAATTCTTATCGAAACCTTAGGGGTAGTAAGCGGCCGCGAATGAGCCACTTTGGCAAAGCGGCCCTGTTGCTCTGTGGAGTAGAGGCGCCGGAGATGCGCGAACCCAAGGCGGCTGATGTATTCCTCCGAGCCAAAGTTTGCGGTATGTGACTGTACAGCTGCTACCTGGCGCCCAGTCTCTGGCGTTTAGCAGCTACTTGTCATGTAATAGCACCGAGGTTGTCATTGGGTCCTCCTGGACTAATGCCAAAGTCCGTGCTAGAGACTTTTACCCCTTCGGATGTCGTCCTATTAAACGAAAGCTCCCCGCAGACCTTGAGCAGGGAAGGAGTGGGTTCGGTTATTGACCTCACGTTCGTTATTATCGGGCTGTCCCGTTACGGCCTATGGATGATCAGCAAAGTCTTCATCGCCACCGACAACGAAGTCATAGAGTGCTCGCTAGGCTCGGCCGGCCAGAAAGCTTCACGGTAGATGAGGCAGATGGCAAACAAGCTGCCAGCAGATATGAAAGAAATTTGCGACCAAAGCATGCTCCGGAGAAGGACGTTCCTGAAGAACCACTCTCCGGTGAAAACCGCAAAGCTATGCCGACCCTGTCACCGCAATGGAACGCTGCTGCAGCGGGTTAGAAGCGTGAAGCATTCCGCTGGGTCACGGAAGCCGCGGTACTGCTGGCAGGAATATAACGCCGAAGAAGGCGCCAGGACCAGAAGCAAGTTTCTGCTGCCGACGGAAGTTGCCGGCTTTCTTAATAAATGCCGCTAGGAGGGCACGTTTGTTGACAGGTGGGGAAGGGAACGGCTGCCCAAGCCAGACAAGCCACAAAGAGACGAGAAGAAGTCCCTGGTGGTTACCCTGGATATTAGGGCCGCGCTTAACTCGACAGGTTGGGACCAAACCCTAGAGACCCGAAGAAAGTCCATCATCCCGGGGTATAGGAGCTATAGCGCAATGCACAGAGTAAATAGAAAACATGCTTAACTACATATTAAACGAAAAATGTTGTAATGCTTAGACACCAAAAACAGGTGGCACGAGTTACTTAGCATAGGAATCGGAACACGAAAACTAAGCCAGTTAACGTCAACGTCGATTACCTAAAATACAAATTTATGAATACCCAAGTACCATAAACGATAGAAAAAAGAACCTGAACTATTTTTCCAAGTCGTGTTTAAGCTATCGATTCTTATCTATTTCCTCATTTTTGTCAAAAATTCAAATAAATAATTTTATGAAAGAAACTCTCTTTCAAGCTGCTGTTGAAAGCGAATTGTCTGATAATATGCAATAACCTGTACAATTTATCTGGACTTCCAAGATTCCAAAATATAATCTTTTATATGGACTACTTATTAAATAAATAAAACCTTGGTTTTTGCAATAAATATCTTTCTATTCTGGCATAACCATGTTAAAAAACTGCTCAGGCAGGACATAACAAGACATAAGGACGGGCTGAAGCAGTGGTGCCTTACTCTATTTTATTTGCAATTTTTTTGCAAAAGCTTTTTTATTCCTGCTCTTTCTATGGTATAGAGTCATTTGGCAATTGAAGTGCCACAAAACTAGTGACTTTAAATACAAGTTTTAACAACCTTTTTAGATATGTGTAAAACATCAGTGGCTCGGAAATAACACGGAACACGTACAAGCCACGACACCTGTATGAAACATAGAGTAAAATGTAAAATTATCTTAAAGAAACAACAATATCATTAAAAAACTGGGCTTAGAGGGACCTGAAGAGCAGCTCTGCTTAAAGTGGACCAGTTAAATAAAGAGACTGTAGCTAAATCGAACCTCGTCCGTACCAGGGTTTCCGCTGCCAGTATCATAAAATATTTTTCTGAAAGGAGTGCGCACCGTTAGCAAACTAGATCTGCCAGAGCAAAGTATCGGTGACCAAATGCTTCAGGTTTACCAATATCTAAGATATGCCCCTGTCTCGCCGTACTCATATTCTACGGCTCAAATAATGATTTTATTGGACCACATCAAGATCTGTATACTACAAGTGGTATGTAAAGCTGATAACGAAGATCTTGTTGCTGTCCGATATCAATTAGAATGGTTTGTTTATGGCCGGTATGGATCAGACGCACATACGGTACGCAAGCGGTTGACGAAGCAATTAAGGCGTACTTTTGTTGGAGTCCATTAGAGTCATCATTGTCACCGAATATTATGAACAAAACTAAAAAGTAAATTTCTAATGATAGTCGCTGTGAAACTTGATTGTTGTGTAAATTCGAGAAGGTCCAACTGCCTGATTCATATCCCATGGCTCTTAGATGCCAGAAGAGTCTCGAATCGAAAATGATTAAGGATCCGATGCGGAATATGTTTTTGATTAATATTATGCGGAACTACTAGAAAAAAGGGTTACATTCGTCTCCTTATCTACTCTCTTCCAACAAAAATTGGAAATCTGGAAATGTACCGTTTAAATTTACCCTAATTTTATTTGTAACTTGCTTCAATTACTGGCACCTTTTTTGTTTCACTTGAATAGCACATTTTAGATTTAGTATCATTTCAGCAGCCAAGGAGATTGAATCATAAACGTTTTTTGATTAATTTGTGAAAAATTCACAAAATGATTTAACAATGTTTAAAATAAGCATTGTTTAATCATTTTGTGCAATTATTTGTCGTGGAACGTCACTAAGACACAAAGAACAGATCCAAATAAAAAAACTATATTGATTGTGACATTTCTGTAGGTAATATAGCAAAAAAAATTGGAAAAAGCTGAAAAATCGTATACAACTTTATTAAGAACAAACAAAACTGTGGAAAAAATATGAAAGGTCGCAAAAGTAGTGTTCTTAGCGACACAGATAAGCGTGCGATTCTGTGGGAAGCCTCAAATTCTCATGACTCTCTGATCAAAATAAGGGCAAAAAGCAGGTGTTGACGCGAGAAAAACTACTGTTTGGCAAATTATTTCGAAAGCTAAACATCTTAAACGTTTGAAAGTAAAAAAAAAAACACTGCTTAACCCCAAACGAAAGGAAGCACGGTTGACCTTTTGCCGCCTCAATATGTTTTGGTGTAACGAGAGGAAGCGCGTAGTTTCTCTGATGAAAAACGTTCAATTATTTTCATGTTCTGAGGAAAGAGACTCATCAATTGGAGCGTTTACATAGACGAGTAGGCGGAGTTATGTTTTGGGGAGCCATATCTTACTATGGGACTTGTGAACTCCAATTCCTATCCTCAAATATGAACGCAAAAGCGTATCTAAACGTCTTTTAAAAAGGTTATCCCCCATTGGAACATTTTTTTTTTAAATCTATATGAATCGATGCCCAACAGGATCTACGCGGTTATATTGAATAAGGGGGGCTCAACCCACTATTAAATTAACAAATATATATTAATACTCACTATTGAGTAAAAACACATTTCCTAATATTTAAAAATGTGCTATTCATGTGAAACAAAATTGTTGTGGAATTTTTTAAGTTTTTAAGTTTATTTGTTAACATTTATTAATTGTTAATTTAATTTAAGTTTTGTTACTTTTCTTACATTTAAAATTGATTACTCTATAAATAGAAACTTAAACTTTTCTTTTTGGTTAAAAGATTTCAAGATTTGAAATTGCATATAAAAGTGTGCTATTTAAGTGAAACGCAGTGTACGTTGTCTAAAGGTAGGAAACGACTTAATAAACTAACTTAAGACTAACTTTTTTTAAACACTCGCCATATCTTGACGCAACCGGAGTGCTTCAAATGCAAGGTCGAATCGAAGCTATTGAAAAGGTGGAAGTGAAAGTGAAGCATCCGATCATCCGACGCCAAGTAACGTATCTTACAGTAGAGTACTGCCATTGCAAATATCATTCTTTGCACAGAGAGATTGTTGTCAACTAGATTCGTCAACGCTGTTGGATACCAGGACCAAGAACCCTTATGAAGAACATCGTAAAAAACTGTTCCTTTTGCTACATTAGACGCGCTCAGCCGCTGCCAATAAAAATCCCCGTTGGAAGACGACGAGAGAAAAAATAGGAAGTATTTTTCACCTGTTTAAAATGTTGTGCTGTGCATTAAAAGATCGTCCATCTCTATCTGTTTTCTGATATGATACTGACAGACAAGGAAACTAATTTTCGCAGTGCGAGCAGAGTGCTGACAAAAGAGATCGAGTGCATATGAAGTTCGACGGTGGAATGGAAACAGCCGGATATATCGTTTGCCTTCATTCCGCCCAGATCGTCTCACATGGGCGGCGCCTGGAAATGTATGGTGCATCGAAGACAATCTTGACAATCTTGAATTTTTGCGAATGCTAATCTGCACGAAGAAGAACGGCGCTGGCTGACGCGGAATAAACTATAAACTCAAGTCCTGTGACGTACATACCCTTCGAATCCGAGAATTGCGATGCTCTGGCGCCGAACCACGACTACTACAAGAGCATGGCTCAATGGAGACTACTGGACCTACATTACCAAAAAAATCCGAATTGCTGGCAACTAGCCAGATCGGTTATGGAATAGATGGATTCGTCAGTACCTACCCACGCTTATAAGACGAACGAAATGGTTCCAGCCGAACCCAATGTGTGTTCGTGGGCAAGCGGAACTCCTTATTAAAGCGGAATTATATTTTTACTCCACAGGGATGACAGGAACGAACAAAAATAAACTTGAAAGAATTTAAATATGTAACTCTCTTTTCATTTGGTTCTTTAGCCGGAATTATAAATTTTTTTTACGGACTCCGACCCCGCGAACTAGGCGGGGCAGCCCCAAAAGAGGGTCGTTACATTATTTTAATTAAAAATATTTTTTGTTGCGGTAATCTACTATATAAAAATAAATTGGGTTTTCCTTCCTGACGCTATCGCTTCGGAACGCACGAACCGATTTTCACGGTTTTGCATTCGTTGGAAAGGTCTCGGGCTCCTTGAGGTTTATAGCAAAAAAGGTCAGAAAAAATGTTAACAGGAAAGCGGAAAAATCATTGCGAATTCAAACGAATAAACCCAACATCCAAATAACCGATGAAATCTACAATGAAGGATTGATTCTGATCGAGGATGAATGCTTGACTATTGCAAACGAGCTACTAATTGAAGTAGGAATGATTGCGCCAAATCGATCGATGCACGATGCATTCAACCAAGAATTAAATCGAGAACTGCAATACAATGTTGATACATTGCATTCGTTCGAAATAATGTGCCGTTGCTGAATGAACAGCAAAAACAACTATACGAAACATTAATGCAAGCGATGGACAACAATACTGGTGGTCTATTCTTCCTGGACGCACCTGGAGGAACAGGGAAACCATTTGTTATTTCATTGATTTTGGCCACTATTCGATCAAGATGTGACATAGATTTGGCGTTAGCATCATCTGGAATGGCGGCGACTATTCTAGATAGCGGTCGTACTGCACATACTGCGCTTAAGTTGCCACTCAATTTAAACACAATTGATTCTCCAACATGCAATATTTCCCGATCCACTGCAATGGGAAAATTGTTGATGCAATGCAAGCTCATTGTTTGGGATGAGTGCACAATGGCACATAAGAAATCACTTGAAGCACTTAACTTCACACTGAAGGATCTTCGGCAAAATAACAACATCTTTGGCGGCTTGATGATATTGTTGGCAGGCTATTACAGGCAGACGTTGCCAGTAATTCATCGTGGAACGCCTGCAGATGAATTCAATGCTTGCCTGAAGGCATCATCTTTATGAAATAACGCAAACAACAACAAATCAACTTCAAAATGATCAAAGTGCTGCACAATTTTCCAAACAATTGTTAGCTGTTGGAAATGGAAAAGTCCCAGTTGATGCGACATCTGGATTAAGTACTCTTACCTACGACTTTTGCCGATTTGTAGACTCCCAATTAGCACTTATTGAAAATGATTTCCCAAACATTAGTGAGAAATAACAGAATTATGCTTGGTTGAGTCAACGAGCAATTCTTACCGCAAAGAATAATGATGTACACGCACATTTGACATACAAATCCGTTGATTCCATAACAAGTCCCGAGGATGTAGTAAATTATCCATCAGAGTTTTTGAACTCTCTAGACTTACCAGGATTTCCACCACATAACTTGCAACTGAAAGTTGGTACAGATATTGTACGCAATTTTAATTCACCGCGACTTTGCAACGGTACTCGACTTTCTTACGCCGAATTTGATTAAGGCAACCATTATCAATGGAAAGTACGCAGGTGAAAATTATGTATTTCTCGAATACCAATGATTCCGACTGATCTTCCGTTTGACTTCAAACGATTGCAATTTCTAGTTCGCCTTACGTTCGCAGTGACAATTAACAAGTCGCAAGGCCAATCGCTTAGTGTTCGCGGGATAAATTTTGAAAATCATTGTTTTTCACATGGGCAGTTATACGTTGCATTTTCACGAGTTGGGAAACCATCCGCTTAGTTTGTGTTAACGTCAGACAAAAAAACAAAAAATCTGGTTTACCAAAGAGCACTTCAATGACACGGATAATTTGTGGACACGTATGATTCAGTATTTACTTTGTATTTACTTCCATTTACTTAGAGAAGTTTAACTAAATAACACTTTATTTTTGTAGTTTAAATTAATTCATTACTGTTGAGAAATAAAACAAAATTTTTCCTTTTCAAATAAAGAAACAATTTCTTCATCTTTTAATCACCAAAAGAAATAAAGCGATCTGGTGGCGAAACGGAGTTCGCCGGGTTTCCTAGTATATGATATATATTTAGAGTTTGTTATATCATGATATAGTTTATTTTAATATTTAATGTAATGCTGAGATAGATTATAATGAGTGTATGGGATAACGTAAACTTTTAGCAATATTCTTTCAAACTTTAGGAACTGATTTGACTTTAGACAACTTTTAGTAGCTTTCTTTTAACAACTTTTTTTTAACAGCTCTGAAAAACGACAGCTTCCGACGACTTCTCTCGGCACCCGTTTCTCTTCTTCAGCTGCCTCTCTACAACTCCTCTCGATCGGTAAATTGCCATTCGCAACGAAGCAAAATGTGTTCTTGCTGCCCGGCTGTACCTTAGCACCTTACACTCGGCCCTCCTGCTCATCTTCTTCTGACCCAGATGAAACCAACTCGTCGTCGATATCGGCTATAAGCCTCCATAGCTTCATGTTGTCTCAGCTAGTACTTGTTAGGTTTGGTCCTTCGACTTGGGCTGCTTTTCGGAAGTCGTACCGGCCATTTCGCTTAATTTGGACGACTTCGTCACCCAACCTATAGATGTGATCACGCTTGCGCTTTTTGACATAGTTTCGCTTATACACCTGTTGGATCTCTTCAATGTTCTTTTTAGTTTCTTCTCGCATTTGTTGCCGCTCAAGTTTAAACTGAGAAACAAATTCTTCATTTAGAATCTCTTGTAAATGCTCTTCTGTCTGGTTGTACATTTTTATGCCAAACAACAGACATCTTAGTTGAGGAGTTTACATGTGAGTTTATGGCCTTTTGCACCTGAGGCACATATTTTAACCACTTGCTAGGTTCTTCTGCGGAAACTTTGGCAATGACAGCAAGAATTGATCTATTAATACGATCGACCTGGCCGTTTCCACGAGCCACTCCTGTAGTAGAGCAGATGTGTTCCAGTTTGTTGGTATTCAGCCAGTCCTCAAACGCTTCCGATGTAAAAGTGGAACCTCGATCGCTGACAATTCGCTTTGGAAAGCCAAATACATTGGACCATTCAGTGAATCTCCTGATAACCTTTTCCTGCCCTGTAGTTTTTGTGGGATAGAACCACACAAACTTCACGAAGCCATTCACAATTGCCAATATATACTTGTACTGCTTCGATGTGGCGTCCATCGGCCCCAAGTGGTCGATATGTAGCGTGTGCAACGGGACATCTCCTTTGGCAATGCAGTTCAATAGCCCTTCTTGCTTTTTCAGTTTCTTACTGTAAATGATAAATTTAATACAGTTGGCTATAAACTCTGTTACCTTCCGCTCCAGGTGAGGGATCCAAAACTGCTGCTTTAAGGAATGAACAGTTTTATGAACTGCACAGTGGCCGGCTTCGTGTCTCTCTCGAATGACATCTCTTTTCATCGATTTCGGCACAACAATAAGATCATTGCCTTCGACAGCTCGGTATATATCATACATCATCATAGGCAGCAACTTCTCGTGCCTTTGAACGTGGAGCAATCCGTGACAAGCTTGAAGTGAATGCCCATAAGGTAATGCCGAAATTTTCTGAGCGCCAAATAAATCGCCTTCGCCTCTAAGATGTAGCTATGTCTTTCGGCCTCTGAAGATGATGTCTTTTTACTCCAGAAGTAGACTGGGTTCAGTTGACCATCAAATATCTGCAGTAAAACTGCCCCAAATCCATCCTTGCATCCGTGTGCAGCTCAGTGTGCGCTGTTCTCGAGTATATGTGTAGCACCGGTTCGCAGGTCAGAATCCTCTTGAGCTCCTGGAGCGATTGTAGTTCTGCATTTCCTATTTGAAATGCGACGTCCTTCCTGAGGAGATTGGTTAACGGTCGGGCAATATTTGCATAATAAATAATAATAATACATTTTCTGAAGAAACCTGTTAAACCAAGAAAAGACTGCACCGCTCGTATATTTTTCGGCGTTTTAAATCTATTTACTGCTGTCTTTTCTTCGCCTGGCCATATCCTTCCAATTTCCATCGTATGTCCCAAAAAATATAAACGGGATTGCATAAAGCTACATTTCTTTCATTTGATCTTCAACCCAAACTGCAAGGTTGTCTCTAGAACACGTCCCATTTTTCCCATTCATTCGTCAACTGTTGATGCATATACAATAATGTCACCTGGATGTCCTGGAATATGTGGTTGGCGAATTTGATAAATGCAGCCAGTGAATTCTTAAAACCGAATGGAGTTCTGTTAATTTCATATAATCCTTCTTTTGTCACAAAGGCCGTTAGTGGCTTGCTAGCCTCTTCCACAGCTATATGGGAAAATCCATTTTCCAGATCCAGTGTTGAAAAAAATTCGGCTCTTGTAGTTTTTCCATTACTTCTTCCATCAGAGATACAGGAAAACGATCTACCAATACCATGCTATTCAATCGGACAGTTCTTCGCAATATGACTGTTTTCATTGTATTTGAAGCCCTTCGTAGAAAATGGGCAATCTTTGATTTTATGCTCTGCTGAAACACACTTGAAACCAAATTCCTTTCTTTTCTGTTGTTCACTTCTCTTATTTATTTATTTATTTATTTATTTATTTATTTATAGAATTATTGGCCTTCCTAACGCTACAAGTAAAAAACTTATAAATTAGTGCGCTAGTCACATTGAGTCGTATTCTTAATCTAACAATTTAATTTTATTATTAGTAATATATATTTTGTATTTAATTTAACTTAATCCTAAGTCGCTGTTAATTTAATTTAGTTTTTGAGTCTATTTTAATTTGTGAGAGTACCTTTTCTTTGAATTGCGTAGCATTGCTAATGTTTTAAGTGTGATATGAAGCAGATTAGATAATCTTTTAGCATTTATGAAAAATTTTCTTTCGGAAGTCAGTGATCTGGGTCTTATGCATATGAGATTGTTTACTCTTTTAGAGGCAGTAAATGATAATTTTTAAAATACATATGCAGGTTCTTTTTTATTAATTAATTTTTGAAGAAATGTCAGTATTCTCATCTTTATCCATCCGTTAAGTTCTATGTCATAAATTTTATAGGCATAACCGGACACATGTTTCGTCCGTTGCAGATTAAATATATATTGTGCAATGCTATTAAAAACCATCTTTCTTTTATTTTGACTGGTTGAATTACTATTTGAAAAATCTTCTAAACCATAAAATAGAGAAGAAATTAAGCATGTTTTTGCTATTAGCATATTTGGGGGCAAACATCCCTTAGTCACAGACAGTGCTCTCAGCATTCCATAAAATTTCCTACTGCCTTTGCGATGTGATCATTCCTGGTAAGAGTCCTGTTGAATGTAAATCCAAGATTCACGACTTTTTCGACATACTTAAGTGGTAATAAAAAGTGGTTCGATATTAGCAAGGCTAATTTTCGGCTTACTAATTAGAAGACACTTAGATTTGGATGGGTTAATGCCTAGTCCATTTTTGATTGCCCTTTCATTAACTCGTTCTAGTTCACTCTTACAAACATCTATACATTCACTTATTGCATTTAAAGGACGACTCACATACATTTGTCCATCATCGGAATATAAATGGACATTACAATCAGATAACACAGATGGAAAGTCATTAGCATAGGTGTAAATAATAATGGACCGAGCACTAAACCTTGGGGGACACCACGGATAACATTTTCAAATTCTAACGACACGTTTGATAAAACAAAAGATTGACGACGAGCACTTAAGTTCGAAGACCCAAGCTTAACAGAAGTTTTTTAAAATTGGAACATATTTCTTAGTTTTGAAGATAAAATATTAACCGCGTCGAAAGCCATGCTATAGTCCAATAAAACTAAAAGTGTCACTTTGTTATCCTCCATTTGTTTCCTTATATCGTCAGTAATTTTTTAAATTGCTGTTACAGCTTCGATTTTTTCTAAATCCAGACTGATTATTAATTAACATTTCATTGTCACTGAGAAATTTATTTATTTGATTTGCCATTATATTTTCTAATATTTTTGAGAAGTACGGCAGGATCGATATTGGTCTATAGTCACTATTAGATATTTGAATTGGAATAATATTTGCCGTTTTCCAGCAGTCTGGAAATGTCGAGGTTGTTAATGCTGTATTAAATATATGAGTTAAATAAGACACAATCTTTGGTAATATGATTTTTATAAATTGGTTAACGCACACAAACCTATTATCACAGACGATTTCAGGTGTAAGTTCTCCCCTTGAGTATTGGTTATCAAAAACTTTAGGTACTGAGCATTTTATAAATTGTTTCTTTAGTTCATTAACATCTATGTTCTGTTCCACCCGGCCTTTAAATTTCCCTATTCCCAAACTTTTTATTGTTTTCCACGTTTCTATTAAACTTAAGGGAATAGTATCTGGTTTTTGCATTGTCAATGAGCTTTTCCCTGATCGTCTTAGCAAACTAAATTTTTTATATTCTTGAGACATTATTCTTGCAGGAGATTTTAACAGCAATGTGCTTAACGAAAACCATCTAATAGACTGCTTTGAGGCCTTGGGCCTCTATGCTGTCAACAAATCAATGCCTACTCACTTTACTGATACCACAGATACCCTTCTTGACTTATTTTTCGTAAATGACCCTATGATTTTATTGTATGACCAAGTCTCTGCACCAGTTTTCTCGAAACATGATCTTATTTTCCTGACATATGATGTAACTTTGACCCATAATGTTAACTCTTTTAGCTTTAGGGACTATAAAAGTCTAAGCGTTTTGGATCTTCAGTGTGAATATATGTGTGACTGGTCTCCCATCTATCAATGTCCAAGTGGTGAGTCTCAATTAAATGTTTTAAATACTAACTTATTATATATGTTTAACAAATGTGTACCTGTCAAAACAAATATTATTAAACCAAAGCAAAGCAAAAGAGATATCGCTTACCGTAAATGGGAGCGGTATAAGACTGATCATTTATGTTCTTTGTATAGGAAACTACGACCCAGAGCTACAAAACATAAAAAGGCTGCCAAATGTGAAAAATTCAAACTTAAGTTTGAGAACGCCACCACGTCAAAACAGACCTGGAATGAGCTGAAAAATTGGGCATTGGAAAGTGCATGCAAACAAGCAATAAAAATGTTGATGTAGAGAATCTCTTTCAATCGTTTTCGCTAATCGATGTACCTGAAGCAACTCCTAATACAATATAATAGTTTTAGCTTTATGTGTGTCGATCAATGTGATGTTTTAAATGGTATCTTTAAAGTTAAATCGAATGTTGAAGGCTTAGATACAGTTAGTCCTAAGTTGTTAAAGTTGTTACGGCTACTTCTTCCACTCATAACATACATCTTCAATACTGCGATAACCACCTCGACTATGCCAACAACCTGGAATAAGGCGAAAATTATTCCAGTTCTGAAGCCAAACAAAGAATATAGACCTATTTAAATCCTACCCTTTCTTGCTAAGGTGCTTGAAAATTTAATGGCGCAACAGATGCTGAGGTATCTCGAAGATAACTCACTGTTGACGCAAAAACAATCAGGGTTCAGGAAGAAGAGAAGCTGTATTAGTGCAATAACGGATATTGTTGAAGATATTCGGACGCAACTGGACAATAATTGTGTGACGTTTTTAACTCTATTGGACCACAGTAAAGCCTTTGACTCAGTAAACCACTCTATTCTCTGCTTAAAATTAAAAAATCTCTTTAATTTCTCTGGTACTGCGACCAGATTTATTGAGTCATACCTTAGTGGAAGGTGACAAGCTGTGGTCTCTGGCACATGCATGTCTAGTAGTAGATTGCTGACACGGGGAGTACCCCAAGGATCAGTACTTGGTCCTTTGTTATTCTCTTTGTATGTTAATGATTTACCTAATGTTTTGTCTGACTATGAAGTCCATATATATGCGGGTGATGTCCAAATTTATGTCAGTAGTCCTGTTAATCAGTTAAATGTTTGTGTTAGTACGAGTAATAATATGCTTAAGAAATTAGACAACTGGGCACAATGTAATGGACTAAGTATTAATCCTACCAAGTCAAAATTTTTACTCATTTCCAAGAGACCAATTGATACAAGGAACATTCAAAATCTTTATATAATTAATTCCATTATAAAAAATGCCACTAGTGCAAATAATTTAGGGATTACTTTTAGTAATACACTTTCTTGGAGCAAACATACATATTACGCAAGCTACAGGTCGAACATATGGCTTATTGAGACAACTCTCTTGTTCAAAATCCTTCCTTCCACCACAAACAATAGAGGTATTGGACATTGTGACTCGCGAGATTTTCATAATTTATCAGTAGCCCTTAATTCAATAACTAGGTATGTGTTTAATCTTAGGCGTCTTGACCATGTATCCCACTTGACAATTAAAATTTTTGACTCTAACCTGACTTCGTGGATTTCTTATAGGACTCTCATTTACCTTCACAAAATGATAACCTCGAAAGAACCAAAATATCTGTACGATAAACTTGTTTTTGCCACTTCACATAGAACAAATACCTTGGTATGCCCCAGATACAAAACTTTATGCTCAAACCGACAATTTTTTATAAATGTAAGACGGTTTAGTAGGAGAGTGAAAGACACGAGCAGAATGAGAACGTAGTAAACCAGCAGAATTAAAGCAGAAATCATCAGCAAAAGCGACAAGAGAGCAACAGCATAAAAGACAAGAGAGATCAGCAGGGGAAGCGACAAGATGAGCAACAGTAGAGCGAATAAAGAGAACTAGAGTACAGGAAAAGCGACATTCGGAGAGTGACAATCAGTGGAGGAAGAAGATTTTTGAGCGGCAGAGTGACAAGAAAAACAGAATAAACCTTAAGAAGAGCCGAAACGAAAGAAATTATCTTGCAATTATATTGTTATCCATGATACTTATAATATATTACTATAATAAAGTTAAGTGAAAGTATTTCTCATCTTACATAAATGCTATCCGTCAATGGAATAACCTAACACATTATATTAAAACCATAAGGAGCGCAACTCAGTTTCAAAATATGATTAAAGAATACTAAAGTAAGAAACATAGATTTAAACTTATTAAAAGAAAAATAACAAAATTTAAAAAAAATAAATATATAAGTATTTATTATTATTATTAAGTAACAACTGAAATATATTTAGGTAATAGGAATATAAAATGTTAGACTTAGTAATAATGTTTTTATCTCTATCTCGACTAGTGCAATTAATATAAGGTAACCCTTAAAATTAAATTAAATTAGATGTCCTGTATCTCTTCCACTTTTTGTAGTCCGAATGCCGTTATGAAATCATGGTTTCTCTGAAGCGCGAATTCTTTAACTACGAACTGAAACGCAGCAGTTATACGAATTACATATATTATCCTGAAAGTGCTTTACTTGATCGTCAACTTCTGTGTATATATATGTAGTCCATCCCAATTACAGCAATTAAATGCTACATTCTAAGACTCATAATTTATACTTCTAAAGTCCCTAAAAACTAAAGTATGGTTGTGAAAGAGGTGCTAAATAAAAGACACGTCTATATTCGTTGAGTTGATATTTCAAACTGAATTTATTTCCTTAAAGTCCTAGCTTAGGTAGCTAATATGAATATCGCATACACTTATTTCTAAAGAGACCCACGCAGGGGTTATCTGTTTCCCTAAAGGCCCTAGGTAGAAGTGCCCGATATGCCTTATCTTTAAAAACATGAGGTAACCATTCGCAGGAGGTCACATATCGTGTTGTTTGCTTTCCAGATACATGTTTTAGGCCCAAGCGGCGGTCATGTTTCGAAAAGGACGGCACAATAAGTTGGTCATATAAAACTACTCTGTCAATATTAGTCACAAAGAACACATCTAGTAATGAGCTCCGAATATTGCAAAAATGCGTAGGGAAAGAACTGTTTACTGCATTTAAACCTAGCGACTCCATATTATTAGTAAGGTGTGATTCTCTTATTAAATCACCATTGAAGTCCCCTGCTAGAACAATATCTGCATATTTTGTCGATAAATCAGTTAGGATGCTTAAGATATGTTCGTAGTTTGTCCGACACTTTGGCCGATGGGCACACCCAATCAACATTTTTGCAGTCTGTTCCAACTTATACATATGTAATTTCTACAAATAGATATTCCACTAAAGTACAAGCAGGAGGTTTACATACAAATTTTGACTTTAATTTTTTGTTAACATATATTGCAACCTCCACCATGACTTTCACGATCAGAACGATACAAGTTATAGCCGTCACATTCAACTAAGACATCACTGATATTCGGGACAAACCATGTTTCAGATAAACATAAATATCTATGACTAAGTTGAAAAAGGGTACCTAAATTCTTCAATTTTTCTTGTTAGGCTTTCAGCATTTATATGACAAATGTTTAAATAAATAAATAAAAATAAACATTCTAATATAGCGACTGATTTTAATTACTACTAAACACCTATTATAAAATGATTTTGAATTTAAATTTATGGTTAGGCGCGAAAAGAACTATTTTGTAAAGCGCCAGCACTCGAAGCTTCTAAAGTGAGAGACTCGTTACCGAGGCCCATCTCCAGATGATCCAAGTCGCCAAAACTTTGCAAGCACCTAATCTCTGCTCCCTCTCGTTACTTCACAAATATTTCCCCTCGCCGAGTGAAAACAGCTGATAAGCGCTTTATCCGTTTGAGATGCATTGCTCGTTTGAACATCTCATATTTTCGTTTCATCAGCTGCTCGTTGATGTAGATAAACGCCGGCGAGTCTAGACCTATGAGCTTATAGCTTAGTTGCGTTTTGTTATTTCGCACGTAAGAGCATGGCTTTATCGCTAACGTGATCCAGTTTTATAATAATAATTGAATCAACTATCGATTATGCAGGGAGTTTTGGACGCATTCGAAAATGTTACGGATTTTAGGCGGAGGAGTTAACTCAAATGAGAAACAGAGTGCGTGGAAGAGTGCCCTCAGGTTCTCCCCCTCTATTTGTGGGACTCCATGCCAGCGCAAGCCGCATGCGATTTCTGCCTCAGCCTGCGCATTGCAAGTTGCCACACCTGGCCTCGAGTTCCTCGACGCGCTTATCGGTTTGTTTGTTCTTCAGCTTCAGTAGTATAGTAATGCGGGTTCTAGCACCCGAAGTAATAAATCATCTGTCAAAATAGGGGTGGGGGTGATCCTAATTAGTCACGCATGGCTGCATGCGTGTTTTAATGACCTAATTAGCATAAATAAGTAATAAAAGTGTGGAAAAAATTGGGGATAGTGTGACCCTAATTAGTCACACAGTGATCACACAGGTGTTTAAAAGACTTAATTAGCACTAATAAGTAATCAAAGTGTGGGAAAATTATGGGAAGTGGAGGATCACTTTGGTCATGCCTTGTCTTGTCTTTTTTTTCACCCCGAAGGTGTGTGTGAGGGGGTGTTTTGTCATGCGTAGGAATTTGTGATGGTTTAGAGTGATCCTCCCCCAAATAGGGTATTTTGTCATGCGTAGGAATTTGCGGCTGATCCGTACCCATTTCTAGGGGTGTTTTGTCACGTGTAGGATTTTTTCAACGATATTTGGTAGGGAGAGGGAGGGGAGTTGTTTTATTATGCGTTACCGTTTTGTTGATTCAATTAGGGTGATATTCGTTCATGTAACCTGTCTTCAGTCTTGTGGTCAAGGTGTTGATTCAATTAGGGTGATATTTTTTCATGTCTGCAGTCTTGTGGTCAGCAGGTGTTGGCTTGAGGGATATTGGACCGCATTAGGTGGGAAAGTGAGTGTGAAACAAGCGTGTCTTAAATGTTTCAATTCTATAAAGGGTGGCTCCTATTACAATATATACACAAATATACACAAAAACAAATTGAGGTAGAAAAACTATGTTTTTTTTATTAAGTCATATTTGAGTTACATTAGTTTACATCGAGTCTTTTAAATAAATTAATATATCGTTCCATCAATTTTAAGGCATCTTCTTCCTTCTTTTTAACATGCATACATCTGCAAGTGTCCGGTCCAACTTTACAATCATCATATGCCCACGCACAGGATGACAGGTGTTCTCCATACTTGGAATGAATAACCGGGGTGGCTTCTACACATTTTAAAAATGTGTGAAATGATTTCAATTTCGCTACGTGTTCCTTGAAGATCTCATTCCCATACTCCTTTAAAAAGCCTTTAATTTTTGAGGAAATCATTTTCTATTTTTCAACGTAATAGTTTGAATGTTTATCTTAAACTAAAGTTTGCTATATATCAAACATTGTTTTATACCTAGAAGACTCTTTCCTAAAATGCAACAGCTGATGATAGACCCACCCTCGAAAACAATAGAACATTTTTTTTTTTTTAGAATTTCATTATATTCAAATGTATTAATAAATAAATCAATTTTATTTTGTAAAAAAGAACATTTCGGTATATGAAGATTGTTATTAGAAGCAGTCATTTTGTAAACTTCGGTTCTCAACTCTCAAAATGTAAATGAATGTGGGAAATTAGTAAGGCTTTTCGTTTGTGTAAAAGCTTAATATTTCATGAGCATTGTTGAGAGCACAAACTAAGTTACTTACTTACTTACTAACTTACTAAGTTCAATTGAAATCCTAACATCAACAGGTCCTGATTTAACCATTTCATTTTGATATGATAAGTCAAATACTACTATAGGAGCTTTAGTTATAAATTCTGAAAGTGCTAGTAAAGGAGATTCAGTTCTATTATAGTAGCTACTTTGAAATTTTGATACATTTCATATAGGTGAGCATATCGATCTTTTTTCCAACTCCAAATTTAAGTCATCGTAGGGGTATGTTTCAGAGTTAAGTAGACCTTTAGATTTCTTAAATTATTTGTAATCAGTTGGTGTTTAACTTTAAAGCAAATTAATGCAAATCGTGGACGTTCACGGTTAGCAGCTAATTTAACATTCCAAACACGATGTGTTCCACTACTTAGTTTTGGATTAATATATGTATCCCAACTACGGAACGCAATCGGTAGATTGCCCCCACTTTTTATAATATAATACATTTTAATTTTCGCTGAATCAATCGAAGTTATATGAGGGATTTTCCATGTAATATTATGTAATATTTTTTGAAATCTTTAGCGAATCCAAGTAGATTTTTTTAGTGAAAAGTTAAAGCTGTTTTTCATATTAAATTCGTTACCTCCACTCCATGCAGCATTAGCAAGTTTCCTGCTTTCAAAATTATTTAAAGAAACAAAGTTTTTTATTGAAGTAACACCACTAAGTCGTGTTCTATCTATTTCAACGCCGTTTTTTTCATATCGTATTTCATCTAAAAAGTATGATATACATTTATTTTTTATCTTCGCAACAACACCAGGAGTTACCACTCCCCCTTCCTTAACTAGGGTAATATTTCCTTCAAAATTAAGAAGACTCTCATATATATCTTACTTTTGAATTGTACTTCTTATCTCATTATTTGGTTTAAATGATTGTTGATATCGTGAGTAGGTGTGATATTTCTTTTTGAATATGCTTTCATCAGAGAAAGGCTTTTCTCGTACTGCTAATATTTCATTTGAACCCATATCTTTAGTTAAACTCGTACTTTGAAGCCCATTGATTTAAGAATTAACTTTTTATACCCTTGCAGGGTATTATAATTTCAGTCAGAAGTTTGCAACGCAGTGAAGGGGACATTTCCGACCCTATAAAGTATATATATTCTTGATCAGCATCAATAGCCGAGTCGATCTAGCCATGTCCGTCTGTCCGTCTGTCAGTCTGTCCGTCTGTCCGTCTGTCCGTCTGTCCGATTATACGCAAACTAGTCCCTCAGTTTTGAAGCTATCTGAATGAAACTTTGCAGATAGTCTTCTATATGCTCTCACTACTATATAAGTCGGAACGGACCGGATCGGACGACTATATCATTTAGCTGCCATAGGAACGATTGGTAAATTTTCAGAAAAAAAATTATTACTTGTCCAATTTTCAACATAGTTTCATATAATTTAAGACATTACCATTTTATATTATTCTAGAATTTCGGGTTTAATTTGATCAAAATCGGACAACTATATCATATAGCTGCCATAGGAATGTTCGGGAAATATGACGTATACGTATTGTGAAACCGAATTTTTATATGTATTAATGTTGTATACAATTCCTGTTAGATTTACTTTCCATTTGATAACATTTAATAAATTCATAATGATCCAATTGTAAGCTGCAAGGGTATACAAACTTCGGCGTGCCGAAGTTAGCTTTCTTTCTTGTTTTTTAATGTAATTGTTTTCCTTTTTGGAATTGAACATCTTCCTATAACTTTAGGATTTAAAGTGTTTTGATGATGGTGAGTATCAATCCTTTTATTATATATAATCCTTGTATTAATCTTAAATGTAAACGAATTGTATAGTTTTCACCACGTAAATTCACCGTTCTGATCTGTTATGTGATTAGAGTGTGCTTAATTCTCTAGTGTTGAGTGGTAAGTAAATAAGATTGTTAGGTGTGATATTCATTTTATTGCCTGGTGGAACATTGATTCCAAATTCATATAACGAATGATCTCGTCTACTATCAATATATGAACCGCCTACAATATAACATACTAAGCGTATTGTGTTTTTTTTTAATGTTGACAGGTTGATCGGATATATATGTTTTTTTCAGGTTGGGGTAGATTATTTTTGTATTGAAACCAAGCAATTGTCCGATTGAGTTGCTTTTATTGAAATAAATAGGTTTCTTGGTAGTTTTAATATGAACTTTAAGTGTGTTAATTTTACTTTCCATATGAAATGTTTTCTCAAGTTCATATTCTTTTAGTTTATTTTTTAGAAAATCATAAATATCATTGAGTTCATATGATCCTATGGGTAGATCAATAACTTTATTACCAATATGAAATTGATTATTATTTATATCAATATTGGGTATAGAGTATAGAGTATGAAAGTCAATGAGTGCACACTATTAGTCACCATTTGTCAGTTCAATGGGTGTGAAATAAGTAACATTTGTAATGGATTCATTACCATTTAATGTGAGAGTGAATGATCTACTCATTTTGGAATCTAATAATGAACTGTGAAAATATAGCTTACAGAACGAAACTTATATTCTAATAATTATAAATTCATTAAAACGCTTCCTATATCTTCCTTTTTCCATATCATTATCTTTACTTATTATAAGGAATCCGTATTTCCCACTCCAACACATTTGACAAATTTTCATAAATGAATCGTGATATATATGTCGCATATTTAAATCATCTTGTTTAAACATTATAATCATATTCGCGTTATCACGTATTAAATGTTTTGGGATTTGAGTATATGTTTGACATAAGTAAAAAGAATCTATATTTTTATGACGTCCCATACAGAAATGTGAACGAATGTTGTTTTGTTTTTCACAAGCAACATCATAAAAACTGATATAAACTCTTTTAGAATATATTTGTAATCAACCTGTTTGGACTTTCAATAAGACTAAGCATAACATTTGTTTTCCCAAGGTTTGATGGACCGACAATCAATGCTCTTATTGTAATGGGTAATAGAGAGCTTTGTCGTATAACTGTATTTGATAACGAGTTATCTCTACCCTCGATATTTCTAACACAGATTTCTTATTTTTGACGTATTAAACGCATATTCACATGTCTAATGTAGTTCATTCGATGAGAAATGCTCCTTGATTAAAAAATAATAAAATGGTTAAAAGTTTTTATAATTACTGCAGTCAAACTTCAAACTTGAAACGAGTTAGTTGTATTATCAACAGAATAATAAACACACTTCCATTTGAAGCACATATTCCTGGTTATAATTTTTGTGGACCTGGAAAAAGCTAAAACAAAGATTGGAGCGCGGTGATCGTGGGATAAATCAATTGAATGAAGCTTGTAGAGTACATGATATTGCATATTCAGAACATAAGGATTTAGCTGATCGACATAAAGCTGACGAAGTTTTAATTAATAAAGCTTGGGAACGTGTTGGTTCAAAAGATAGCAGTATCGCAGAGAAAACAGTAGCATACCTAACATAGTTACAAATATTATGAAAACCAAAAGGAAATTCGGAATGGGTATCAAGAAGGGGGTAAAGAAGAGGGTGAAGAGAAAGTGTAAGAAAAGGAAGCCAAAGGGAAAGAGTTTTTCAAATGTTATCAAAACCGGAATACGAGCCTTATTGTTGTAGTTTTCTCAGATACTCATCGGCTACTGTGAATAATGTGTTATAATTTAAATATTTATAACAAAGTGTTTGAATTGATTAAAATTTTGTTTATTTTTATAGATCAAAAAAGATATATATTAATAATATTACAAATGAATAGATTTAAGCTTGTACTGTTTACATGTCGATTTTATAAGTAGTAAGAATACGTTGTTATCGGGACCTTTGATGTCGGCAAAAAGGGTAATAAAAATGCAATTAATGGGTTAGCTGTCAAAATTTTAAGTGGTTTGAGTAATAAAAATGCAATTAATTAGGGTTAGCTGTCAACCTCTCAATAGAGGGGGTAATAAAGATGAAATAAATTAGGGTCACTACATGTAAAAGGACACTTGTGAACAAGTGTTCAAGGGTTCCCACAGGGATATGGATACGAGTGCGAATGCAACGGAGCGATCCCGCCACGACCCGCACATGAACGTTCACCCACGACCCGTCGCACGACTTAAAAAAGGGAGGGGGATCCTGGACAGCACTTAAAAAAGGGCGCGCCGCAGCGATCCCGCAAAGGGCTCGTAACGGAAAAAAACCACGTGCTGAAGGACGCTCACCCCCGATCCTCACTTGAAAAAGGGACAGACTGTGATTTTCCCACACTCATTCCACATCTAAACGATTGAATGCATGCCTGAACATGCTCAATTAGCCCACCAAAAAGGGACTTGAAGGACGCTCACCCCCGATCCTCACTTGAAAAAGGGACAGACTCTCTCCACATATAAAGGATCGAATGCATGCCTCAACATGCTCAATTAGACCACCAAAAAGGGGCTTGAAGGCTGCTCACCCACGATCCTCACTTGAAAAAGGGACAGACTCTTTCCACATCTAAAGGATCGAATGCATGCCTCAACATGCTCAATTAGCCCACCAAAAAGGGGCTTGAAGGCTGCTCACCCACGATCCTCACTTGAAAAAGGGACAGACTCTTTCCACATCTAAAGGATCGAATGCGTGCGTCGACATGCTCAATTAACCCTCATAAAAAGGGAATGGGGTGAAAGATACATTTGCATCAGATTGTCAACAAAGTGCAGATGAGTCGCACCCCATCCTCTCAAAAGTCACAAAGTCGAATCCAATGAACCCAATTCTGAAAAGTAAAGAGCTGTAAAAGAAATCCCAAGTCCCTGTTTCCCAGTAAAAATTTTTTATTTTATTTCTTCGTATATCTATATTTATTTCATTTTTCCAGTACAATGATCAGAAGCGATGTTCTAAATTGAGATACATTTTCATAATTTTTATCGATTTTTGTGAGCGTACAGAAAAGAAATGACAGGCACACGTATCAACACCACTGTTGACATTATTATTGGCCCAGCAGCAAGATGTGAAATGTTGTCCATGTACACTCAAAACCATCGGTGTATCAGCCATCCTCTTATTAAAATATTTTAAAGATTCCTCCAGATATTCAACGTGTTGCGGGAAAATTCGTTCTTTAAACATTTTCATGAAATTATTTATTTTTGTTACAAGTTGTTGGATTGTATTGGGAGTTGTCTCGTTGAGTTTGTTTTCGAGTGACAGCATTTTGATGGGTTTGTGAACGTCTATCCGCAATGAACTTCAAAATTTGAATGAAGTAATCCTTTTTAAATTTTTATACGATTCGTTGAACTAGACCAGTCAAGGGTGTGTATTCAACTAGTCGATCATGAATGAGAAGGCAATATACCTTTGTATTAATCTCACTTGCTTCGGTTAGTTCTGTGGAAATTTTCACATCAATGGGTCCTGATTTAACCGACTCGTTCTGATATGAGAGATCAACCACAACAATAGGAGCCTTCCTCATGAACTCCATGGGTGATAAAAGAGCCCGTGGTTCTCGATTGTAATAGCTCTCCTGAAACTTCGTATACATATCATACAAGACAGCAAACCGATTCTCATTATATTTTATGTTCAAATCCTCATAGGGATAGACTTCAGAATTTAGATATACTTTTGCATTTCTCAAATTGTTTGTAATTAGTTGTCCATTTAATGTAAATGCAATGACAGCAAAACGTGGACGTTCTCTATTTGCTGACAGCTTAACATTCCATATATGATGTGTTCCCTGTACCAATGTTGGATTGATATAACAATATATAACAATCTCAACTCCGGAATGCGAGTGGGAGGGTAGCCCCACTTTTTACAACATTAAACATTTTAATTTTAGCACTATCACTTGGAACGATGTGAGGGATTTTCCAACTTATGTTATTTATAGCTATTTTATGTGTTTTTCCATCAACAGTTTTAACATACATATCATCAGTGTTTTTAGTAAGCAATAGAACAAGTTCATGTTTACAATTCAACACTACTTTCTTGTAGTCTTCCCCGAATCCCATCAACATTTTTAAGGGTACAGAAAAGCTGAAATGTCCTCCCGAAGGGATATTATCTCCTCCACTCCACCCTGCATTCCGATAAAGAACTCCTTCCTGTTGTCCGACTGATAGAAAGTTCTTAATAGTCGTTGTAATTCCAGTAAAACGTGTCCTATCCAATTCACATCCGTTTAACTCATATCTTATTTCATCGAGAAAATAGGCCATGCAATTATTTTTGAGCATCCCACTAACACTATTTGTGCTGCTCGTTCCTGTATCTGAATCAATAATTTTGCTAAGTGTTCCTTCAAAGTGGAGAAAACTTTCACATGGAAGGACATACAAATCCTGGTTCTGAATTGTAATACGGACTTCATCATTCGCCTTGAAGTTTTGTTGATATGGATAATAAGTATGATATTCTTTTTTATTAATACTCTCATCATTAGCAGGTTTTTCTTGAACATAAAAAATGTCATTCATTTGAATATTTGTTGATATACATTATTTATTTAATATTAAATCCCAATGATTTTAATATCAATTTATTTTTTAATGTGAGAGCAGGACGATGATGTGAAAGTCCTCGAGAAGATGATGATGATGATGATGATGATGATGATGCTTTCACTTCGGGTTTAGATTTGATAATGTTATCAAAGGAGCAATGTGACGTCTTTTTATTATAAATAATCATTCTGTTGGCCGTAAGTGAAGTCGAATTGATACAGTTTCTCCACGCAAATTAACCAAATCTCCGTTCTGATCGGTTATCCGTATTTCGAGTGTGCTTATTTCTCTGGTGTTGACAGGTAAATAAATCAAATTTCGTGGTGTAATGTTCATTTTATATCCAGGAGGGACATTTATTCCAAATTCATGAAGTACATGATTTGGTCTATTCCCTACATATGATCCACTAATAATGTTACATTCCAATCTAACGGAATTTATTTTTAAACTATTTACAGGATTATCCGAGATGTAAACTTCATTTTCATGTGGTCTTAATTTCCGCTTATTAAATCCAAATAAACGACCAATTGATCGTTCATGATTGAAATATACCGTTTCATTTTTAGTAATAACTTGAACTTGTAAAGTGTTGGTGTTACATTCAATTTTTATGCTATCATGAAGCTGAAACTCCTTGAGTTTAGTAATAATATATTTTGTAATATCATCAAACTCATATGAGCCTATAGGTATTTCTATTACTTTATTCCCAATGTGAAATAGATTATTTCCCTTGTCAACATTCGGTATAGAGTTGAATGTATAAAAATCAATTAAAGCACATTCATAGTTACGTTTTAGTTCAATTTGTGGGAAAAAATGTTCGCTTAGAACAGATGTATTTCCATTTAAAGCAATTGTTAGTGATGTAGTCATTATGAAGTTGGTTTCTAAACTGTTTATTTTTTTATTAATCTCATTATACTTATAATATTATTTATTCGAGTCCAATAAATTGATCGAATCCTTTTCTATATCGTCCAGTTTTCATATCATCATCCTTAGAGATTAGTAGAAATCCAAATTTGTCCTCCCAACATTTTCTTGATATATTCATAAACGAATCAATGGTCATGTCACTGTTCACATGATCCCGATATATTCGACGCATGTTTAAGTCATCTTGCTTAAACATTATAATAAAATTTGCATTATCTCGAATTAAATGTTTCGGTATATGAGTATACGTTTGAGATAAATAGAATGAATCAATATTCCTATGTCGGCCCATACAAAAATAGTTTCGAATATTATCTTGCTTTTCACATGCCACATCATCAAATATCATAATGGAATTGTTTTTAGCTTCTTGCGGTTCTAAAACGCTGTCATTTGTTGAAAATGTGTAATATCCCATTCCTCGTATTGGTTTGACAAGTTTTTCCAAGTACTCATATTTTGGTTGGTATAAACTCTTTGAAAATACATAAATATTTTCAAATTTTAAACCATTTGGACTTTCAATGAGGCTTATCATAACATTAGTTTTTCCGCAATTGGATGGTCCAACAATTAATGCTCTAATTGTATTTGGTAGCAAAGAGCTGTGCCGCTGATGTATACTCTCACCATGACCCCCACCTTCAATGTTCCTCACTGAGATGCTTTTATTTTGTTTTAATAAACGCATGTTTTAGAGATAACTACTTCATTCAAGGACAATCATTCGTTAATTGAGGTTGATATAAAATGGGTAAACATTTTTATAATGTAATCAGTCATAATTCAAAAGTCAAACAGGGTACTGGCCTCATAAATAATTTAATAAACACTCTACCCTTTGAGGCTCATATACCAGGATACAATTACTGTGGACCTGGTACAAAGCTAGAGAAACGATTAGCTCGCGGTGACCGGGGTATAAACCCATTGGATGAAGCTTGTCGCATTCACGATATTGCTTATTCAAATAACAAGGACTTGGGTGAACGACATAAAGCAGACTCGGTTTTAATTGATAAGGCTTGGGAACGTGTAAAAGCGGGTAATAGCAGTATTAGTGAGAGAGCGGCTGCATATTTTGTAACAAACATGATGAAGCTAAAGAAAAAATTTGGTATGGGAACAAAGCAGCAGAAAAAGAAAGTAGTAAAAAAATCTCTTGCTTCAATAATCAAAAAGGCAACCATTGAATTACGAAAGAAGACGACATATTGAATGCAGTAATAGTGGCTCGCAAAGCAGTATCCAACTCAATGGGGTGTAGGAAAAATGTAGTAGTTCCACGGGTCATAGCAATCCCAAAAGTTGGTGGTTTTTTACCATTGGTACCTATTTTAACAGCCCTTAGCGCTGTGGGTAGTTTGGCATCAGGTAGCGCAGCAATTGTAAAGTCTATTAACAATGCAAAGATGGCAAAGGCACAACTTGAGGAAAACCAGAGACACAACAGAAAAATGGAATCGGTAGCATTGGGGGAGGGTTTGTATTTACAACCTTACAGAAATCAAAAACGGAATCAAAAAAAACTTCTAAATGAGCTACCCAAAAGGGCATTATCCAATTTCGATATATTAACGTTTGCATTTAAAAATATTAAACATTTTCGGGGAGTTTTTATGAAAGATGAGTTACCTAAATTTCCTCATTATTCCGAGTGTGGAATAATAAATTTAGCAGACTCGACATCAGATGGAACGCATTGGGTAGCGTATTATAAGAAAGGATCAGAGTCGTATTACTTCGACAGTTTTGGGAATTTAAGCCCACCATTAGAAGTAATTAGATATTTAGGAAGAAATATTAGGTATAATTACCAGCGTTTCCAAAAATTTGGTACGTTTAACTGTGGGCATTTATGCCTTAAATTTTTACTAGACTGCAATTCGACCTCCACTTAACATGAAGAGGGCAATTTGACCTTTTTCAATTGCTAGATGCTCTATCCTTGCAATCTCTTCACATACCACAAGTGCCTAGTTGTAGGGGGAGAAATGTGCTCCTTGCTGGGTATAAAGTCAGGCAGATCGTCAAGGAAAATTATCATTCAGCGTCGCCACCTCTGACCGCCAACACCAGCAACACCAGCAGCACCAGCAACACCAGGAACACCAGCAACACCACCAGCACCAGCAACTCCAGCGCCACCAGCTCCACCAACAACAACAACAAAAAGAATGAGTAATTTCACCACCACCACCACCAGCTCCAACAGCTCCACCAGCGTCACCAACAACCCCATCCGCTCCAACACCACCGTCTCCAACCTTCCTCCTGGAGTAACCCAGGAGGACATTAACGCACTTATAAAGGATATAGAGGAGGACCCGCTAATGCTTGCCTTTAACTCATGTAAAGTTAAAGGCAAGCTCAGGTTTAAGAAGTTGCCAACCAATATGGCATTTGATATATTTTCAGCAAAACGGGTGCCCAGCAAGTTTGGCGGCACCAGTATTCTGGTGGAGCTCGCCAATGTAATAGTTTACCTCCCGGACAGATTTTCGGACATAGGTGATGACCTATGGAGTACAATTTCTAATGGGACTTATTACCTCATCAAACATGATGATGGTAATATATATATAGATTTAAAATTAAATTTAAATAATAATCAATAAAAAAATATAAAATAAAATTTAAATAATTTTTTATTGGGAAAATGGGAATTCTTTTTCAGCTTCTTTTACAGGAAAAAAAAAATAAATAAATAAATAAAATAAATAAATAAAATAAATAAATAAATAAATTGAAAATATATTTTTTACTGGGAAAAGGGACTTGGGATTTCTTTTGCAGCTCATGTTTTCTTTAGTTATCCGCTATCAGATCGGATCTGAAACCAGGTTTATCAGGTCTGTTTATCAGATCAGACCTGGTTTATCAGGTCTGTTTATCAGATCAGACCAGGTTTACCAGGTCTGTTTATCAGATCAGACCAGGTTTATCAGCTCTGTTTATCAGATCAGACCAGGTTTACCAGGTCTATTTATCAGATCAGACCAGGTTTACCAGGTCTGTTTATCAGATCAGATATATACCCATGATTAATTAATTATTTCTCAGTGCATTCGCAACCCCAAGACTGGAATAACCACTATTGATTTCTAAATTGAAATATTTTTAAACGTAATCACAATGAATGAGAATATTTTATTGCAATTGAACAAAACTCGAAATGCTTTAAAAAAAGAATTTTCCGAGTTGAAACAATTCAAAAGTCAGAATATTATGGGTTTGGAGGAGACTTTTAAACCTATAACGGAACCATTAAATAAACTTCTTAACAACAAGGAAAAAGTACACAACAGTGAAACGAGAAAAATTCATCATGATGAAACTGAACTAGATATTGAGAATAAAACACCGCATATGAAAAAGAGGTAACTTACATTTTACAACATTACATTTACATTTTCAACACCTAAATATGATGGATACAAGTCAATGGATTGGAGGTTAAAAAGCGATGATGATGATGATGATGATGATGATGATAATGATCAGTTTTACTCACAACCAGCTATGGATAATGATTCCTCATTTTCACCAACTGATCATCATTCACATCAATCATCACCCGTGTTATCAAACCAAGCGGGTACTCACACATCAAGTGTATTATCAACTCACCCCACACGTCTACATTGGAACCAACTCAACCATCGCTGCTTGAAGAGAGTTCAAAAAATCTAAATGTTAGTGAGCTGGCACGAGAACACATTTTGGATAAGACATATGGTCCACACAAAAATGAATCTGGTCAATTAATGTTGGGAAATAATAAAATAGTTGTAACAAATAATACAATTGAATTTGATGATGGAGAAAACTGGCGACTCACAAGAGGATTATATTCTTTAATATTCCACCATCTCCCAAAAAATTATAATACAGATGATTTGAATGTATACAGAGAAATTTTACAAAAAACTAATGTATATCGAAGAAATTTTCAACCAAACGGACAAGTGAAAGGAACGAGAGCATTAAAATATTCTAAAATCATTAAACCACTTTTAGCTAAATTACGCGTTTCCGAGTCTACACCCAAACCCAATAAAGAGGTTGTATCCGGGTCTGGTTTCATGAGACTTGAGAGGAATAAACCGAATTATGTTTACTGGGACGATCCAAATGAGTTAGTGGAACGACTTCAACTCTTAATAGCATCGGAAACAGCGGGAAATACAAATCACACAAACGAAATTACTTCAATAATTGAAGAATTGAGGGAGGCTAAAATTATATTCTAATTTAGTATATATTCATGAGGAAATATTCAAGTGAGATTATAATCATCATGTCCGTTGACAAGTTTGGACGTTATATACATGAAAAGGAGAACACAAATAATTTAAAGCGATATGAGAAAACTGAGACAGGACTCTACATAGATACAGATGGCAACTTTAATATTCAACAAAGGCGCATAAAAAATGGTGGTTTTCCTAAGGAGAATGCAGACATCGTCATCAAAGAATACGTTGACACAGCCATAAACCAGTTGAGAGAATCTCTTACCTCATTAATTGTAAAATATCAAGAAGAATTTGGACAGAGTTATGATGGGCTTGAGGCAATCGATACAGATACGGAGGGTAACTTTAATATTCAACGTATAAAAAATTCTGGGAATCAAAAAGGATCTGAAGATAAAGTTGACAAGGCGTATGTCGACAATAGAATAAAGGGATTGATGGACTCAATTATTTCTCATCAACAAGAATTAATTGTTAGTATTCCTGATGTCAAAACTGCTAATATTGAAGATCGATTAGATAGACTTGAGATAGTTATCAGAAGTTTTATTGACAAATTTAGATAATCTATATAATTTGACACTCACTCAAAAAATAATTCAATTATAATACACTAAAATCTGATTAGAATTCAGTAAATCTGAAAATGAGTAGACGGGGTATTATTAATGAATTACATGCTCCGGCACGCAAACATTTTCTCCGTCGGAGGGTAATTACAAAAGGAATAAACTGCTTATGGCAGGCAGACTTGGTGGAAATGGGAAAGTACTCTTCCTGAAATAATGGGTATCGCTACCTACTAACAGTAATTGATACATTTTCCAAATTTGCGTGGGGTGAAGCAGTTAAATCTAAGACTGCGAAGGATGTTGCTAAAGGAATGGAGAGAATATTTAAATCTGGACATGGAGTACCAAAGAATCTACAAACAGATGACGGAAAAGAGTTTTTTAATACACAATTTAAGTCTTTGATGATTCGTTATGAAATAAATCACTATTCAACGTTTAGTACTCTAAAGGCTTCAATTGTCGAGCGATTTAACAGGACATTAAAAGAGCTCATGTGGAAGGAGTTTTCTTACAATGGGAGCTATAAATGGATTGACATGTACAGAGGATTAATTGAATTTTACAACAACAAAAAACATAGGACTATTAAAATGGCTCCTATTGAAGTAAACACTGAGAATGAAGAACACATCTTGAAAACGGTATACAATAATATGAAAATGTTTACTGGTAGCAAACTGAAAATTGGTGACAATGTTCGAATTTCTAAATATAAGGGGGTATTTGAGAAATCATACACTCCTAATTGGAATGTTGAAATTTTTCGAATATATAAAGTACAAAATACATATCCAACAACATATTTATTGGAAGATTTAAACGGGAATCCAGTTAAGGGTGGTTTCTATAAGGAAGAACTGAAAAAAACACGATTCCCCAATACCTACCTAGTTGAGAAGGTACTCAAAAGGCAAGGAAAAAGATCCCTTGTACGTTGGTTAGGTTTCCCGGAAACAGATGATAGCTGGATAAATTCCTCTGAAATTTTGTAAGGAAATAAATACACAAACAATTTTATATTTTTCTTTTCTTTATGTTTTTATTTGCTTTTTTAAAATATTTTATATTTTCTATAATTTCAACTTATTATTATATACAATAGATTTAAATTATTTAATAATCTTAGAATTTAACATTTTGAATAAATTATTATTTTACTAGCTTAAATCGATCGTTTTATTTACATTTTGGTTTATTTAGATATATCCTCAATTATAAATTCTGGATTTTCCAGTTTAGCCATTTTAATATAATGCCAAAATATTTCAAGTTCGTAATTGTCGAGCGCACTTGCCGATTCATCTATTTTTCTTTTTAAAATTTCTTCTTTTTCCTTACTAAGTAAAGACTCGGGTATTGCAAGGGATTCATTGATGAAAACCCTTGAGTTTGCTTCTAGAGTTGAGATCTTATTCAGAATTTCCTGTTCTATAGTTGAATAGTGTCCTATTGCCACAGTTGAAACCCCATCTGCACAGATAATTCTTTTATCATCCTTATTATCTAATGTAATTTTTCTAATTTTATATGTACCAATTTCATGTCCTCTAGACCTAAACATTAACATTGAATCTGATTCTTGTTGCCCTGTGAACAAACAATTTTTGTATTGCTCAAAAGATATTTTCGCTAATGCACTCCTTTTAACTCCCTTATTCTTCTTCACACATTTTTCTGGCTGGCTACCTGCACTCGCTGATGTGTAGGCATACATTTTTAAGCGAAGACCTACAAACTCCGTCATTGACCTACCATGCAGCTCGTCCTTAAAGAACCCTAAGCGCTTCTTATTACACTGTTGGAAATTATATTGCCTAGCCAATTCATCTGGATATTCGGATGTGTCAAATTTTAAAGCAACATCATCCCGAATATCGCTATACAAATCCTCTGTTTTAATAGAGTATATAAATGAATCTGTATCCATATAATTTAATTTCAGTGCATCTCGAAATTTTGGCTTCATGTAAGAATAGTGAAAATCATACATTTTCCATTTGGATAACTCCAACACTACAAAACCTAGATATGTTGGCTTATCACAAATGTTGCGCAATCTATTCATTTGGATTGCATACATATTTTCAGTAAACTTTGTTGCACTATGAAAATTGGCTCTCGCTATTAAGTCCCTTGCACATAATCTAGGGCGCCCACCTTTTGGACCTACAGGTGGGGCTTCCCATTGTGTAATCAATCGAATATCTTTGCGCTTTAAGCTGTTCTCCATTGTCTTTCCGTAGACACTGTTGTTTAAAAGCTTAAAAAAGTCTTTCTCAAAATTACTTTTAGCCCTAGTCCTGTGTTCAGTGTTAATATTAATATATTGTTTAAGCCAAGGTTTTTGCTTGAATTTAAGGATAGTATGAATCTTTTTAAGCTCTAATCCATTTATTAAACTTTGCTGCAGAGTTTTGTAATGAATTATATAATTATATTTATGACAAAGATCTGCTATTAACTTTGAACATTTAGAATTTTTCGAAGGGAGTCTGTTTGCAGGGCAGAAAGGCAGGTCATTATGTTGGTCGTGAAGTGAGTATGGATATTTCAAGTCTACCTCTAGAATATATCCATACTCACTATTTTCAGAAATAGAATTAATGTCGAACAATTCTATTTCTGATTCTTCCAACCATTTAAAATCTCCATAAGGGAGTGGTTCAGACATTGCCCAACCATATAAATTATTTGCGTCCACATACATTAAATATTCTGATTCCTTAGTCGGATCAAAATCTTTAAGATATTTGTGGTTTGCTTTTGTATATCTATGATTACTTTGAACTAATCCCCCTCGAATTCCAGACTGGATATATGTAATCATATCTACATCAGTGAGTAACTCGAGGGAAATTTGTGTAGTTTTCAACATAGCATCCCACGACAAGCCCGGAGTTGTATAATAATGGGCAGGATCGAGATTATAAATGTTTGAGCAAACGCTCCTAAAATTTTGAAACACATCTGTGAGAAGCAAAACATCGGTTTTAAGATACAACTCCAAATAATCTTTAAGTGTTTGGCACTTGAAGTGATTCCAAACCTGAACTGCATGGAGGTAATCTTCTTCTGAACATTCAGAGTCTGTCAAATTGCTAAAAAATTTAGCTCTTGCTGGAAGACAAGTCTCAGATAGTTTCTGGTGAGAATCGAAATATTCGTATGGGAAAACGCCTTTCCTACGAAGGAGTGAGAAATCTGTCACGTTGGGAAATTGATTTCGAAGTACTTTGAAATCCCCTTCATTTAAAGTACCTACAACGGTGTCTAGGCTAGAGGACAAGAAACGTAGAGTGTCCAAAAATCTTATTTCTAAATTATTTTTTCCTACAGGAATATATTTTGAAATTGATACATAAACTTCCTTATTTTCTGGGATTATTTTTATTTCCCCCTCAATCTCCCCGAGTTCTTTAACAAATAGATGAGCATCATATTTGGATAAATTATGAAAGAATACGGGTATAAAATCTCCTGTCTTATATTTGAGGTTGCACTCACTATGTGCTGCACCTCGAAATTGCCCTGTGAAATGACAGTGATCTCTCACTCTGTCATTACCTAAAATTCCCTTTACATATATGACAATTAAGAGCCTCATCAAAATCATAGGCATCCTGTGCACTCATTTGGAGGGGTACTATATAATTCATATATTTTTCATATATAGCGGACAAATCGGACGATAGAGAATCTACAAAAGTGCGCCCGACATTTACCAGTCTTTGCAACAAATTTTTCTAAAGACGGGTCAAAAGAACACTTAATGTAATAGGCAAAGGCTATGGGTACATGCTTATTTACTATTTTTGTTTTTTCACTTACATCTACCAATGTGGGCTCGAGAATACACTCGAAGTCAGCATACACTGCAAAGGGGACCTCCAGCTGGCGATGAACATGCTCGAATTTAAGGGTTGTTTCCTTAGGTGGCTCAGTGACGATGTTGTTGCACCTTTCCGCATGTCGCTGTGCCCTGAGCTCACTTGTTGAGAAGCAGAGGCACTTGTTGCAGAACCAACGGAAATCACCGTTTTTCCCCAGTTGTGAAGATAGAAGACTGTAATTTAAAATTATATAAAATGAATTATTAGATATGTATATTTAGTTTAGATTAATTTATTTGTGCTTACCCAGACATATTTTTTATCCACACATAATGTCCACTATTGTCGGGGGTTGGTCCATCCAGGAACAGTAAATTGAAATGATGTTGCTTCTGTGTTCCATTTGTAAAGAGGGGTCCATAGATGCTGTCGTTTTCCTCATCATAACCAAACACATTAACACTAATGTGAGGGTTTTGAGCCACGAATTTGTTGATCTCTTTAATCTTTAATGGGAATGTCAATCCACTGAAGTCAACAGTAATTTTATTTGTTGTGATAATGGATAATTTTATATCCACACCATATCCGTTGCACCGTTCTCCGTGGTCTTGTTGTGGGTTAAGTCCCAATATGATTGCCCACTTGAAGCAGAACACGTCATTGTTCTGGACATTTATACACGCTTTTCGATTTTTAAGGGGTGTAGGGAGATCGAAATATGCTGATCCTCTATGTGGAACATATTGCAGCATGTTCAGCTCCACCCTAAGTATACGTGTTAGGGTCCATCCACTGTCCTTCTCTTGGAACTCTCCCATTTTTGTTATAATGGCAGATATGTGGGAATCATATAATTCATTTATATTTGAAGAGATCGTAATCCGAGTCATCTTACTCTGAAACGATTTTGTTTCTTCATGCGTTTCATTATCCTTTATCAGCATGTATTCCGCAAACAGCTCAAAATTTATTTTTGAAGCTGTATGAAAGGTCAACACTCTTTCAATATGAGGGAGCAGCGCTTGGCCTGCTTCATGTAGGAATTCCTCAGGAATCCTAAGAGCTGCTCCCTCATTTACATACATGTACTGAAGAATACGTCCTTTGTACCCATCAGTAATTTGCTTCACCTGCCCATCGAGGGGCTTGGTGGCAAAATATTTATGTTGCTCTGTGCGAGCATGGGTGTGCCATTGCACATTAGGTGGGAGATGCCGCTGGCAGGAGTTGCAGTAAATTCCATTCATGTTGTTGATGTTGAAGTTGTTGATGGTGTTGTTGGTGTTGTTGGTGTACATTTTGAGTTTTTGTTTTGTTTTTTGTTCCTTTTTGATTTGTTTTAAGTTTTGTTTATTTATTTTTCTTTTTATTTTTATTTTTTTTTTTTTTTTTTTTTTTTTTTTTTGCACTAAAGCTTTGGCTTTAATATTTCACAAATTTTAGTTTTCACAAAAATTATTTCACAATTTTTTGTTTTTTAAATTGCCGATTGTTGTTTTTACGTTGAAAATTTTTGGAAATACTCCGAGCCGTTTGAATAACAAACAAGAAGTGATTCTTAAGATAGAGTTAGTCTATTCGTAGAGCCACAAAATTCCAAACAAATAGAAAATGTTGAGCAAATACTTGACATTTCTATCCATTTCTTTGGGAAACCTTTACAAGTGTAACCTTTCACCCCATTCCCTTTTTTGGTGGGGTGTTTTCCCTATGCATGAGTTCGATTGTTGAAATATGGAATGAGTGTGGGAAAATAACACTCTCTCCCTTTTTCAAGTGAGGATCGTGGGTCATAGCCTTCAGCGCGTGTTTTTTTTCCGTTACAAGTCTAGCATCCTTCTTCTATTGCATCCTCATCCCTTTTTGGTGGAGTAATTGAACATGTTGAGGCATGCATTCGATCGTTTGGATGTGGAAAGAGTCTGTCCCTTTTTCAAGTGAGGATCGTGGGTGAGCAGCCTTCAAGTCCCTTTTTGGTGGGCTAATTGAGCATGTTCAGGCATGCATTCAATCGTTTAGATGTGGAATGAGTGTGGGAAAATCACAGTCTGTCCCTTTTTCAAGTGAGGATCGGGGGTGAGCGTCCTTCAGCACGTGGTTTTTTTCCGTTACGAGCCCTTTGCGGGATCGCTGCGGCGCGCCCTTTTTTAAGTGCTGTCCAGGATCCCCCTCCCTTTTTTAAGTCGTGCGACGGGTCGTGGGTGAACGTGCATGTGCGGGTCGTGGCGGGATCGCTCCGTTGCATTCGCACTCGTATCCATATCCCTGTGGGAACCCTTGAACACTTGTTCACAAGTGTCCTTTTGTAGTGACCCTAATTTATTTCATCTTTATTACCCCCTCTATTGAGAGGTTGACAGCTAACCCTAATTAATTGCATTTTTATTACTCAAACCACTTAAAATTTTGACAGCTAACCCATTAATTGCATTTTTATTACCCTTTTTGCCGACATCAAAGGTCCCGATAACAACGTATTCTTACTACTTTTATATGTGAGTTGAAATAACTTTGATTGAGTTTTTATACCTTCAGGTAAACTAACCCTCACTTTTCTAATGTATATTAAGTTTAGAATGACCAATCATAACAGCGAATAGAATGTAAATAGGGGGAAATTCCAAGATTCTTAGAGAAATAACTTGACCATTAAGAAAAAGTTAGGGTGGGATAGAGAGTAAGAATTGGAGTGACAGGTGTCCACAGTTTGCAGTATTAAAGGCTTACTTTTTCTCATAGGTTTAGTTAATGTAATTCCCAAAACTATCAAAGTAATGTATTCTTTTTTTTATTTTTGTTATAAGCTAGCCAATGGGTACCATGTGATGAACTATCATCTAGGTTTATAATTCCTGATTCTTCTCGCCAAGGAGATTTAATTTGAAAGAGGTGTTTTAGGTAGATTATTAATGAGTTTTTTGGATTTCCTCTAAATGGATTAAGATATAGACCATAACCTTTTCTATAAGGTTTAAGAAACATACCTTCACCGACCTTAATACTTTCCTTTTTTTATTATGTAGTGTACTCTCTTCCAATTGTTTTTTACTCTTCTAATTGTTTATTCCATTATTGATAGTTTTAGCAATAGCTGCACTACCAGAGGCGAGACTACCTAATGCACTTAGTTCTGTTAAAATGGGTACAATAGGTAGAAAACCACCACCAATTTTATGTACATTAATAATACGAGGAGTTTTAATATATTTTTTATTTCTACCGATTGATTTATTAACTGCTTTACGTGCAACCTTGATGGCACTTATTAGATCTAGTGGTTTCTGTGTTTTCAAGGCTCGTATTCCGGTTTTGATAACATTTGAAAAACTCTTTCTCTTGGCTTCCTTTTCTTACACTTTCTCTTCACCCTCTTCTTTACCCCCTTCTTGATACCCATTCCGAATTTCCTTTTGGTTTTCATAATATTTGTAACTATGTTAGGTATGCTACTGTTTTCTCTGCGATACTGCTATCTTTTGAACCAACACGTTCCCAAGCTTTATCAATTAAAACTTCGTCAGCTTTATGTCGATCAGCTAAATCCTTATGTTCTGAATATGCAATATCATGTACTCTACAAGCTTCATTCAATTGATTTATCCCACGATCACCGCGCTCCAATCTTTGTTTTAGCTTTTTTCCAGGTCCACAAAAATTATAACCAGGAATATGTGCTTCAAATGGAAGTGTGTTTATTATTCTGTTGATAATACAACTAACTCGTTTCAAGTTTGAAGTTTGACTGCAGTAATTATAAAAACTTTTAACCATTTTATTATTTTTTAATCAAGGAGCATTTCTCATCGAATGAACTACATTAGACATGTGAATATGCGTTTAATACGTCAAAAATAAGAAATCTGTGTTAGAAATATCGAGGGTAGAGATAACTCGTTATCAAATACAGTTATACAACAAAGCTCTCTATTACCCATTACAATAAGAGCATTGATTGTCGGTCCATCAAACCTTGGGAAAACAAATGTTATGCTTAGTCTTATTGAAAGTCCAAACAGGTTGATTACAAATATATTCTAAAAGAGTTTATATCAGTTTTTTATGATGTTGCTTGTGAAAAACAAAACAACATTCGTTCACATTTCTGTATGGGACGTCATAAAAATATAGATTCTTTTTACTTATGTCAAACATATACTCAAATCCCAAAACATTTAATACGTGATAACGCGAATATGATTATAATGTTTAAACAAGATGATTTAAATATGCGACATATATATCACGATTCATTTATGAAAATTTGTCAAATGTGTTGGAGTGGGAAATACGGATTCCTTATAATAAGTAAAGATAATGATATGGAAAAAGGAAGGTATAGGAAGCGTTTTAATGAATTTATAATTATTAGAATATAAGTTTCGTTCTGTAAGCTATATTTTCACAGTTCATTATTAGATTCCAAAATGAGTAGATCATTCACTCTCACACTAAATGGTAATGAATCCATTACAAATGTTACTTATTTCACACCCATTGAACTGACAAATGGTGACTAATAGTGTGCACTCATTGACTTTCATATGTACAACTCTATACCCAATATTGATATAAATAATAATCAATTTCATATTGGTAATAAAGTTATTGATCTACCCATAGGATCATATGAACTCAATGATATTTATGATTTTCTAAAAAATAAACTAAAAGAATATGAACTTGAGAAAACATTTGTAATGACCCTCTTCCGGGTTGCACGATCTAGCTCGTCTAGGTCGGGGTTCTTACAGATAATTTTTATTTGTGCCCCTCTCGTTCCCCGTGTACCAAATGAAAAGAGGAGTAATATCGGTTAAAATTAGTAATTCTTCTTTATTTACTCATTCTTAACTGCTGTGGAAAGAAAGGTCGGTTATTATGATGAGGTTGATGACGTCTGGGCGGTGGGCGTCTCTCCGGTACGCCTAGCAGGACAGCTGACTACTCCGGACTTCGGTCTGTGATGGGCTGCTGAGGACTCGATATGGTGGATACCCTGTGTTTCGGGTTTATATGCGACTTCGCGTCGTTTGGCGAATGGTCGGCTTGAGCTACCCGGTATCGTGGGGTGTGTGCGACTTCGCGTCGTTGGCGAATGGTCGGCTTGAGCTACCCTGTATCTTGGGGTGTGTGCGACTTCGCGTTGTTAGCGAATGATCGGCTTTGGATTTACCCTGTACTGTGGGGCGAGTGGGACTTCGCGTTGCTAGCGAATGGTCGGCTTGGATGTACCCTGTACTGTGGGGTTATGTGCGACTTCGCGTCGTTGGCGAATGGTCGGCTTGAGCTACCCTGTATCTTGGGGTGTGTGTGACTTCGCGTCGTTGGCGAATGGTCGGCTTGAGCTACCCTGTATCTTAGGGTGTGTGCGACTTCGCGTTGTTAGCGAATGGTCGGCTTTGAATTTACCCTGTAGTGTGGGGTGAGTGCGACTTCGCGTTGCTAGCGAATGGTCGGCTTGGATATACCCTGTACTGTGGGTTATGTGCGACTTCGCGTTGTTAGCGAATGGTCGGCTTAGATGTACCCTGTACTGTGGGGTTATATGCGACTTCGCGTTGTTAGCGAATGGTCGGCTTGGATGTACCCTGTACTGTGGGTTATGTGCGACTTCGCGTTGTTAGCGAATGGTCGGCTTAGATGTACCCTGTACGGTGGGGCGAGTGCGACTTCGCGTTGCTAGCGAATCATCGGCTTGGATATACCCTGTAGTTCGGGTTTGTGGGTGACGCCGGGCTCTGTGAAATGGGCGTCGAACGGGAGAATACCCTGGGTTAAGCTGCCATGTTCGTCGGCTAGCTCCGATTGTCGCAATGACCCTATGCTACCCTACCTAAGCTTCGGCCTACTCGTACCTACGCTATCTCTTCTGAGCTCGGCTGCACGAACCTTGCTCAGTTCCCTCCCCTATTCACGGCCTGCTATGCAAGAGCACCACCGTGACCTGCGCCTACTTCATACAAGCTCGGCTTCAAGAACCTTACTTGGCTCCCTGTTCCCGTCAATGCCAGCTAATGCAAGAGCTCCACATTGGCCCACACCTATACTAGAGCTCGGCTGCAAGAGCCTTACTCTTCTACTTCTACTTGTTTTCCAGACTTACCCAAGATGTTTCCAGTTGCGCTGCTCGACAGAAGTGCCTTTGGTCTGAGCTGTGTGCCGCTTTATATAGGCCTTCGTCAGCTGTTCGCCCCGCGATCGATAGTCACGCGGTTATCGGTTGGGGTTGCCAGATCAGCCCGATCCATTCGATTCTCCCCAGCTGTTCCACGGCTGGAGTTGCCAGCTTGTTTTATTCTTATTCTAATTCATAATTAACACTAATACTTATCCTACTAATAATAACCATAGTTCTAGCTTCAGGTGCTGTTTGATGTTACCCTACCTACTGTCTTCATTCTTTTGCCTACTAATTCCTAATTAATTAATACTAAATCATACTTCATTGTTTTCGGTGTTTAGTCTACTAAATAATGTTGTTGATTGCGACGTGGGGCGTCGCACCCCCCCCTCCTTTGCCAGTTTAAGCCTCCGCCGTGTAGTGACATATTGCATTGTGTACCTCTGGAGTCGGTTTGCCTGCTTTCTGCTTATGAAGCTTCGTGTCGCTCCTGTAGTGCCTCGAACTCCTCCGCCAGCCTTAAATAGTCCTTCAATGACTGTATTTCAATCCTCTTTGCGTAGTACTTGAACCTTGTTGTGCTGTTTCTGTAGGTCCATTCTAACTTTTGGTCTTCGCTTAGTGAGGTATACTTCATAATCTTTCTTAGTTCTCTCACGTAATCTTTGGCTGGTTCTCGGCTGTACTGTTGTCGTCTCGTTATTTTTTCCATTGCCCTTTCCTGGTAGTCTTGTGGTACGTAGTAGTTTATGAATTCTTCTTTAAAAGTCTCCCAGTCTGGCATTTCTATTGGGTTTGTGCGCCACCAGTCTAGTGCTGTTCCTTTCAAAATTATTACTGCTGCCGCTGTTATGTGGTTGAGTCCAATCTCGTATGCTGCTGCCATTTCTTCGATTCTGGTCACGAACTCTAGCGCGTCTCCTGTTCCATCAAATTCTTCGTTCCAGCCACGAATGATGTTAATGGCTGCTATACGTTCTCCTGCCTTGTTTTTGTTCTTTTCTTGTCTGTGCCCTGGATCTTCGTTGATTTCTTCGATTTCTATTTTCTTTGACTCTTTCTGCTTTTCTTCTAGTGTGTCCTTCGGCCTTGCTATTTTGATCTCCACGTTTGTGTCTGCTGTGGGGTTTGGTGATATGCTTCTTGAGTGTAGCAAGCTCAACTCCTTGAGCCGATTTGTTGTTTTCTCATCGTGTCCTCCGTTCCTGATGAATCCTGATAATTGGCGTCGGAGGTCTTCTACCATTTGTTCCGGTTCCATCCCGAATTCTTTCGTATAGGTTTCTAACTGGGCTTTGCTGAGGTAGCTTACCCATCCTCGGGTTAATTTTTCTGGGGCAGACATTTTCACTTTGGTTAATGGGTACTTGAGGTTTATACCACGTTGGGCGCCACTGTAATGACCCTCTTCCGGGTTGCACGATCTAGCTCGTCTAGGTCGGGGTTCTTACAGATAATTTTTATTTGTGCCCCTCTCGTTCCCCGTGTACCAAATGAAAAGAGGAGTAATATCGGTTAAAATTAGTAATTCTTCTTTATTTACTCGTTCTTAACTGCTGTGGAAAGAAAGGTCGGTTATTATGATGAGGTTGATCACGTCTGGGCGGTGGGCGTCTCTCCGGTACGCCTAGCAGGACAGCTGACTACTCCGGACTTCGGTCTGTGATGGGCTGCTGAGGACTCGATATGGTGGATACCCTGTGTTTCGGGTTTATATGCGACTTCGCGTCGTTTGGCGAATGGTCGGCTTGAGCTACCCGGTATCGTGGGGTGTGTGCGACTTCGCGTCGTTGGCGAATGGTCGGCTTGAGCTACCCTGTATCTTGGGGTGTGTGCGACTTCGCGTTGTTAGCGAATGATCGGCTTTGGATTTACCCTGTACTGTGGGGCGAGTGGGACTTCGCGTTGCTAGCGAATGGTCGGCTTGGATGTACCCTGTACTGTGGGGTTATGTGCGACTTCGCGTCGTTGGCGAATGGTCGGCTTGAGCTACCCTGTATCTTGGGGTGTGTGTGACTTCGCGTCGTTGGCGAATGGTCGGCTTGAGCTACCCTGTATCTTAGGGTGTGTGCGACTTCGCGTTGTTAGCGAATGGTCGGCTTTGAATTTACCCTGTAGTGTGGGGTGAGTGCGACTTCGCGTTGCTAGCGAATGGTCGGCTTGGATATACCCTGTACTGTGGGTTATGTGCGACTTCGCGTTGTTAGCGAATGGTCGGCTTAGATGTACCCTGTACTGTGGGGTTATATGCGACTTCGCGTTGTTAGCGAATGGTCGGCTTGGATGTACCCTGTACTGTGGGTTATGTGCGACTTCGCGTTGTTAGCGAATGGTCGGCTTAGATGTACCCTGTACGGTGGGGCGAGTGCGACTTCGCGTTGCTAGCGAATCATCGGCTTGGATATACCCTGTAGTTCGGGTTTGTGGGTGACGCCGGGCTCTGTGAAATGGGCGTCGAACGGGAGAATACCCTGGGTTAAGCTGCCATGTTCGTCGGCTAGCTCCGATTGTCGCAATGACCCTATGCTACCCTACCTAAGCTTCGGCCTACTCGTACCTACGCTATCTCTTCTGAGCTCGGCTGCACGAACCTTGCTCAGTTCCCTCCCCTATTCACGGCCTGCTATGCAAGAGCACCACCGTGACCTGCGCCTACTTCATACAAGCTCGGCTTCAAGAACCTTACTTGGCTCCCTGTTCCCGTCAATGCCAGCTAATGCAAGAGCTCCACATTGGCCCACACCTATACTAGAGCTCGGCTGCAAGAGCCTTACTCTTCTACTTCTACTTGTTTTCCAGACTTACCCAAGATGTTTCCAGTTGCGCTGCTCGACAGAAGTGCCTTTGGTCTGAGCTGTGTGCCGCTTTATATAGGCCTTCGTCAGCTGTTCGCCCCGCGATCGATAGTCACGCGGTTATCGGTTGGGGTTGCCAGATCAGCCCGATCCATTCGATTCTCCCCAGCTGTTCCACGGCTGGAGTTGCCAGCTTGTTTTATTCTTATTCTAATTCATAATTAACACTAATACTTATCCTACTAATAATAACCATAGTTCTAGCTTCAGGTGCTGTTTGATGTTACCCTACCTACTGTCTTCATTCTTTTGCCTACTAATTCCTAATTAATTAATACTAAATCATACTTCATTGTTTTCGGTGTTTAGTCTACTAAATAATGTTGTTGATTGCGACGTGGGGCGTCGCACATTTCATATGGAAAGTAAAATTAACACACTTAAAGTTCATATTAAAACTACCAAGAAACCTATTTATTTCAATAAAAGCAACTCAATCGGACAATTGCTTGGTTTCAATAAAAAAATAATCTACCCCAACCTGAAAAAAACATATATATCGATCAACCTGTCAACATTAAAAAAAAACACAATACGCTTAGTATGTAATATTGTAGGCGGTTCATATATTGATAGTAGACGAGATCATTCGTTATATGAATTTGGAATCAATGTTCCACCAGGCAATAAAATGAATATCACACCTAACAATCTTATTTACTTACCACACTCTATTCACATAACAGATCAGAACGGTGAATTTACGGGGTGAAAACTATACAATTCGTTTTCATTTAAGATTAATACAATTGTTGGAGCAGTAGATTATTTGATTATAGATTATAGTATATTGTTGTTGAGATTTACATGAAGAAAAAATAGAACTAAAACGTAAACAATGTAAAACAAAAAGCTTATCGTTTGCTCGCTTGCACTCAGCCGAGCTGAATAGCCGAAACGCATAGCTTTCATAGCGAGGCAATTCGGTCGCTGCTTGTGTAAAAGTAGTAGCCGATTAACCTTTGGAACTGCTGGCTGCGCCAGCGCAATAAAACTTTCGTGCGACTGCAGTTCTTTTTCGTCTTTTCTTCTTTGCCTTCGAGTGGAAATTCCCCAGCTAGGCCGCTAGTTGCTAGTCGCCTTTTTTATTCGAATTTTTTGTCCGGAAAACCCTCACGGATTTACATTTTGGCGCCCGAGACAGGGACTACGACTAGCTTTTCGATTTCGCGTCGAAAAAAAAAACGAACAAAAATAGTGAATTTTCGTCGTCTCGGCACTTGTTTCGTTTGTTTTTTATATTGTGCGAAAAACCTAGCTGGCGGAACTCGGCAATTCTTGGATTCGGATTGGATCAAATTTTGGAAAAAGGAAAGTGCTGGAAATCATGCCCAACGATCAGGTATTCAGTGCCAAAAATTAAAACTTGGAAGCACTCCACGTTACGTGTGTTTGTGTGCAATTATCTGGCTGTAATTCTTGGCACTTTGTATATTGGAAAACCAATTAAAACCCACATATAAAACCTCCAAATAAACAAAATAAAAAGTGAACAACCTTTAATATAATTTTTTGGAATTAAATTGTGAGAAAATTGATGTGCGTTCGGTACAATTAAATACATACATATTTACATACTTATATACCAGCGTTTTGCCGCCAAGTTCATTTCCCTTTTGTGCAGTGGCAGAGCAGTTATTTTTGAGCTATATACTCTGTTCAGTGGCTTTCAAACCGTACATTGTGGCATATCGGTTAACTTCGACAGCATATACTCTGTCAGTGGTTTTCAAACCGTATACAAAGTGAAATTCCTGCAAAAATCGGCAGTGAAATTAAACCCTTCACATTAATATATGTACATATGTATGTATGTATTTACGTGCGACATTATCGTATTCCGGTTTTGATAACATTTGAAAAACTCTTTCCCTTTGGCTTCCTTTTCTTACACTTTCTCTTCACCCTCTTCTTTACCCCCTTCTTGATACCCATTCCGAATTTCCTTTTGGTTTTCATAATATTTGTAACTATGTTAGGTATGCTACTGTTTTCTCTGCGATACTGCTATCTTTTGAACCAACACGTTCCCAAGCTTTATTAATTAAAACTTCGTCAGCTTTATGTCGATCAGCTAAATCCTTATGTTCTGAATATGCAATATCATGTACTCTACAAGCTTCATTCAATTGATTTATCCCACGATCACCGCGCTCCAATCTTTGTTTTAGCTTTTTTCCAGGTCCACAAAAATTATAACCAGGAATATGTGCTTCAAATGGAATTATGTTTATTATTCTGTTGATAATACAACTAACTCGTTTCAAGTTTGAAGTTTGACTGCAGTAATTATAAAAACTTTTAACCATTTTATTATTTTTTAATCAAGGAGCATTTCTCATCGAATGAACTACATTAGACATGTGAATATGCGTTTAATACGTCAAAAATAAGAAATCTGTGTTAGAAATATCGAGGGTAGAGATAACTCGTTATCAAATACAGTTAAACGACAAAGCTCTCTATTACCCATTACAATAAGAGCATTGATTGTCGGTCCATCAAACCTTGGGAAAACAAATGTTATGCTTAGTCTTATTGAAAGTCCAAACAGGTTGATTACAAATATATTCTAAAAGAGTTTATATCAGTTTTTATGATGTTGCTTGTGAAAAACAAAACAACATTCGTTCACATTTCTGTATGGGACGTCATAAAAATATAGATTCTTTTTACTTATGTCAAACATATACTCAAATCCCAAAACATTTAATACGTGATAACGCGAATATGATTATAATGTTTAAACAAGATGATTTAAATATGCGACATATATATCACGATTCATTTATGAAAATTTGTCAAATGTGTTGGAGTGGGAAATACGGATTCCTTATAATAAGTAAAGATAATGATATGGAAAAAGGAAGGTATAGGAAGCGTTTTAATGAATTTATAATTATTAGAATATAAGTTTCGTTCTGTAAGCTATATTTTCACAGTTCATTATTAGATTCCAAAATGAGTAGATCATTCACTCTCACATTAAATGGTAATGAATCCATTACAAATGTTACTTATTTCACACCCATTGAACTGACAAATGGTGACTAATAGTGTACACTCATTGACTTTCATATGTACAACTCTATACCCAATATTGATATAAATAATAATCAATTTCATATTGGTAATAAAGTTATTGATCTACCCATAGGATCATATGAACTCAATGATATTTATGATTTTCTAAAAAATAAACTAAAAGAATATGAACTTGAGAAAACATTTCATATGGAAAGTAAAATTAACACACTTAAAGTTCATATTAAAACTACCAAGAAACCTATTTATTTCAATAAAAGCAACTCAATCGGACAATTGCTTGGTTTCAATAAAAAAATAATCTACCCCAACCTGAAAAAAACATATATATCGATCAACCTGTCAACATTAAAAAAAAACACAATACGCTTAGTATGTAATATTGTAGGCGGTTCATATATTGATAGTAGACGAGATCATTCGTTATATGAATTTGGAATCAATGTTCCACCAGGCAATAAAATGAATATCACACCTAACAATCTTATTTACTTACCACACTCTATTCACATAACAGATCAGAACGGTGAATTTACGGGGTGAAAACTATACAATTCGTTTTCATTTAAGATTAATACAATTGTTGGAGCAGTAGATTATTTGATTATAGATTATAGTATATTGTTGTTGAGATTTACATGAAGAAAAAATAGAACTAAAACGTAAACAATGTAAAACAAAAAGCTTATCGTTTGCTCGCTTGCACTCAGCCGAGCTGAATAGCCGAAACGCATAGCTTTCATAGCGAGGCAATTCGGTCGCTGCTTGTGTAAAAGTAGTAGCCGATTAACCTTTGGAACTGCTGGCTGCGCCAGCGCAATAAAACTTTCGTGCGACTGCAGTTCTTTTTCGTCTTTTCTTCTTTGCCTTCGAGTGGAAATTCCCCAGCTAGGCCGCTAGTTGCTAGTCGCCTTTTTTATTCGAATTTTTTGTCCGGAAAACCCTCACGGATTTACATTTTGGCGCCCGAGACAGGGACTACGACTAGCTTTTCGATTTCGCGTCGAAAAAAAAACGAACAAAAATAGTGAATTTTCGTCGTCTCGGCACTTGTTTCGTTTGTTTTTTATATTGTGCGAAAAACCTAGCTGGCGGAACTCGGCAATTTGTGACGATCCGTCGTTGGTCGGGCGGCTCAGGGATGGCCAGGATCTGTCGCAGGTATTTATTTGTGTCAGGTGTAGCTGCTAGAAGAGATTTCCGACCCGGTCCCAGAGTATAAGTCACGGGGAATTACTTAGTAATTAGTTAAAGAGTACGTTTATTCAGGTTTAGATTTACAATTTAGTGAAAACTGGATAGCGTGTCCGCTCGTTCAGCTCCTTCCGTCCGGATCTGTGGGCTCGGCTCCCGGTCGGGTGGCCGGGATGATGCTTGTCGCCTCTCAAGGCAACGCCACCGTGCGGAGTGTCCGCTGGGTGCCCTGAATGGAGCCGATCGCTGTCTGGGCTGGAACGATAAAAAGCCGCCTCGGAACCTTTCGGTCGGCCGCGAGAGCGAGAGAAGATGTAGCTCGGGGACTTTTCAGTCGGCCGCGAGAGCGAGAGAAGATGTAGCTCGGGGACTTTTCAGTCGGCCGCGAGAGCGAGAAACAAGATAATCTCGGGGACTTTCCAGTCGGCCGCGAGAGCGAGAAAGACGATATATAACTCGGGAACTTTGCAGTCGACCACGAGCAAGAGAGACGAGATATAACTCGGGAACTTTGCAGTCGACCACGAGCAAGAGAGACGAGATATAACTCGGGAACTTTGCAGTCGACCACGAGCAAGAGAGACGAGATATAACTCGGGAACTTTGCAGTCGACCACGAGCAAGAGAGACGAGATATAACTCGGGAACTTTGCAGTCGACCACGAGCAAGAGAGACGAGATATAACTCGGGAACTTTGCAGTCGACCACGAGCAAGAGAGAGACGAGATATAACTCGGGAACTTTGCAGTCGACCACGAGCAAGAGAGACGAGATATAACTCGGGAACTTTGCAGTCGACCACGAGCAAGAGAGACGAGATATAACTCGGGAACTTTGCAGTCGACCACGAGCAAGAGAGACGAGATATAACTCGGGAACTTTGCAGTCGACCACGAGCAAGAGAGAGACAAGATATAATACTTAGCTCGGGAACTTTTCAGTCAACCACGAGACGAGACTTAACCCGGGAACCTCTCGGTCGGCCACGGGATAGACGTAATGCGGATCGGTAAACCGAGCCGGGGGGAAAGGCGGGTTAGGGGGAACAAAGTAACTACTAGGGTAGCTAACTACGATTTATTAGCCGGCCTGATCAGAAGATCTGGCTGGGCCCAAAAAGTGACTTGGCTGCTGACTACTTGGGAGGCTTACCTCACCCGAGCGCTGTCGGCTGCTGAGTGACGATAAGGGCTGAGGCCCGCCTTATATAGGGATCCGGCAGGTTTCAGTGTGCCTGTCCGCCTATCAGGCGTTAGCCCCTTTCCCTACTGTGCCTAACGCCTTCTCCCCGCAGTGTGCCCGCTTGTGCGCGCGCTTAGGCGCGCGCGCCCTTCGTTTGAATTCAAAATTCTTTCTCTCTACGCTTGTCATCTCTGTTTCTTTTCTTGTTCTTTTATTTACTTCTTCTATTTAAGAGTTGTGCGCGGTCACGCGTCACACCCCCCCCTCCTTTCGGAATTGGCCTGAGGCTTGAGGGACACCTAATAGTTGGTGTTGTTTTATGTTTCCTACGTAGTGTTGGGTTATATAGTGTTGGCTTATGTATTACGTGTAGTGCTGGTTTATGTGTTACGACGCAAGTATATTGTGTTTTGCCATGTCTAACGTTACGTATTCTTTCGTGATCTTCGTGACTTGTTTGTTGTGGGTTTGATCCTACGAATGGTTTTATGTCCCCGATGTATGCGCGTTTCGTTTTCTTTGTTTTTGTGTCTTTAACGTTTACTATAACCGGTGACGTGAACTTTACCACTTTCCATGGTCCGTCGTATTTGGGTGCCAGTTTCGCGTTAAATTTCTCCGCTGCGTTCGACAGTTGGTGTGTTTTGCACCATACTAGGTCTCCAATGTTTGGCCTCCACTCTCGTTTCCGCAAGTCGTAATGTTTTTTTTGTTGTTCGGCTGCCTGCTCGATATGCGTTGTTGCCTCCATTCTTACGGCTTTAAGCCGTTTCCACCGGTCCTCTATCGTTTCTTCTTGCAACCCGGAACCTTCCGTTACCCTATCGAACGTTGACCGCGGCATTCGGAGCTCTCGTCCAAATACTAATTGTGCTGGGCTATACCTTGTCGATTCTGACGTGCTGCTATTGTATGCCAGCATTAGTTCTGGGATGTGCTCGTCCCATCTCGTCTGGTCCTCGCCCGAAATTTGCGCAATCATTGTTTTTACCGTTCGGTTGGTTCGTTCCGTCGGATTTTCTTGAGGCGTGTATGGTGCCGTGAATTGGTGCTTTATTCCCCATCGTTCCATTGCCGTCCTTGTCTTGCCTCCGGTAAACTGGACTCCGTTATCCGATATTAGGACTTTTGGAGCGCCCACCCTTGCAATCACTCGCTCTCTGAATATCCGTAAGAACGAGTCTGCTGTCGCCTGTCGGATCGCTGCCAACTCCACCCACTTGGAGAACTTGTCGACCATAACCAGCAACGTGGTGTTTCCGTGCTTGGTTCTCGGCAAAGGTCCCACGAAGTCCACGCATATTGTTTCCCAGGGGGCTTCCGCAACTTTGGTCAGCATCTTCCCTGCTGCCTTTAGCTGCGATACCTTGTATTGTTGGCAACAACTGCACTCCTTCACGAATTTCTTCACGTCCTTTGTTAACCTGGGCCAGAAGTACCGATGTCTCACTCGTCTCAGTGTCTTAAACGTCCCCAGATGTCCTGCTTCTGCCGTGTCGTGATTTTCCCGTAGCACCTGTTGTATCTCATCCTCCGCTACGCACAACTTCCACGGTTGCTGGTCGTTCTTGTTTCCGCATAGTTTGTATAGCCTTCCGCCCTCTATACGGTATTCCTGATCTTCCGGATTTTTCCCGACTTCTGCGAATTTCCGTTCCAACCAATCCGCGGTGCTCTTCATCGTCCTTAGCTCCGGTTGTGGGGCTCTCGATAGTGCGTCTGCCACGGCGTTTAGCTTCCCTTTCCGGTATTGGACTTCAAACTGAAATGGTTGTAAGCCTAGTGCCCATCTGGCCACTCGTCCCGACGGGCTCTCGATCGAGTTTAACCATTTCAATGCCATATGATCGGTCACGACTATGAAATGGTAGCCTTCGAGGTACATTTTGAACTTGTTGATGCCCCAATATATCGCTAAACACTCCTTTTCCGTTGCGCTGTAGTTCCGTTCGACGCCGCTCAACCTTCGGCTTGCGAATGAGATCACTTGTTCTCCGTTCTCCCCGTCCTGTGTCAGTACTGCGCCTATCCCCAGGTCACTGGCATCTGTTTGCAGCTTAAACCGCCTCGTAAAATCCGGGCATGACAGCACCGGCGCCTTCATTAGGCTCGTCTTCAAATGGTCGAACGATTCCTGATGTTTCTCATTCCACTCGAATTTCTGTCCCTTCTTGATCAGGCCTTGTAATGCTCCGGCTTGCTCCGTAAAATTGGGTATAAACCGTCTGTACCACGATGCCATCCCTAGAAAGCTGTGCACTTCTTTCGTAGTCTTTGGTGTCGGGTACTTCTGGATTGCCGCTACCTTCTCTGGATCCGTCCGGATGCCTTTGTCGCTCACCACGTGGCCGAGGTATTTTAATTCCTTCTGGAAAAAGTGGCATTTATCCGGATTGATCCTCAGGTTTGCTCTCTGCAATCTTCTGAACACCTCTTTCAGCTTCTCCAAGTGTTCTTCCTTGCTCCGACCGATGACCACTATATCGTCCAGATATGCGAAGGCAAACGGTTCCATCTCGGGCCCTATTATGGTATCTAGCGCTCTTTGGAACGTTGCCGGCGCTGTGGTCAGCCCGAACGGCATTACTTTCCACTGAAAGAGGCCGCGCCCTGGTACTGTGAATGCTGTATATTGTCGACTATCCACCTCCATCGGAATCTGCCAATATCCCGATTTCAGATCGATTGTACTGATGAATTTCGCTTCTCTTAATTGGTCTAAGATGAAGTTCATCCTTGGTACTGGATAGGCGTCTTTCTCTGTTTTGTCGTTCAAGAGGCGATAGTCTATACACATTCTCCACTCATTGGTTTTCTTCTTCACTAACACTACCGGTGCGCTGTATGGGCTGCGTGACGGTTCTATTAAACCCAGAGCCAGTAACTCGTCCACTTGTTCGTTAATGACTGCCTGCTGCTTTGGGTTTCGAGGATAATACCGCTGCTTTATCGGTTTGTCGTCCGTGAGATAGATCTTATGCGTCGTTATATTACTAACCCCCCGCATATTTTCAAATACCTGCCTTTGTTCTTCCAGAAAGGCCTCTACTTCTTCGTCGGATGGCTCCTTCTCCATGATGCCTGCTCTATCCGCCTGGCGTTGATCTTCACGTTTCTCGTCCTGCACTTCCGTTATCTCCAGTTCCAGATTCCCGCACCTTAGCGTGCTGTGTGCCCTGCCAGGAAATCCATCCCTAACAAGATCCCTCCTGCGACCTTCTCCAGTATCATAAACGATATGCCGAAGACTCTTCCTCCGAATCTGATCTTCGCTTCGAAATTCCCTACGGTTTTCTGCTTTGATCCGTTTGCGAGCGTTATCTCCGTTCGGTTTCCTGTCCATCTGCCCTCCTCCCTCAGATCCTGGTATCGACTTCGGCTTATCGCACTCCGGGATGCTCCTGTGTCTATGATTCCCTTCGCCGTTTGATTTCCCAATCCAATCCACGCTACCACCTGGAATCCGTCACAGCTTAGTTTCTCCTTCAGTACTGGCTTGCTTCCTAGTGTCTGAGCCGCCAGATTTATTTGCTCAGACCTCCCGCGTGGCCCTGTTCTACAATATTCCGTTGTTCTTGTGCCGTTCTTTCCGCATACCCAGCAAAACAGTCTTGGCGGATTGCTGCACGTCCGCGCTGCATGCCCGGTTCCTCCACACCGCATACAAATTTCCGCCCTTAGTTGCTGCTGTCCTGCTTGGCTGGCTCTTGTCTGGTGCTCCATAGACTCGATGTCCTCTACTTCTTCGGCTAATTTGAGGAACTCCGTCAGGGTCTTAAACCCACTCCTTCTGGTGTACAGTTTTATCTTGCTCCTTGCGTTTTTGTACACTCGATCGAGCTTTTCTTCCTCCGTTAGTTTTGTGAAGCGCATCAGCTTCCTTAGCCCCATCGCATACTCCCTTGCTGGTTCGTCCTCCCTCTGTCTCATCTGCGATATTTGGGTTTCTAGCTGCTCTTCGTATCTTGGAGGCAGAAAATATTCCAACAACTCTGTCGTTAGTTGCTTCCATGAACATATCTTCGACGGTGTTGTGTTCCACCAATCGTTGGCTATCCCTTCCAGGATAAACGGCATCGTCTGGACGAGCTGGTCCTTTTGGATCCCGTAGCCAGTTGCCCATTGTTCCAGTTTTTCCAGGAACTCCAACGGATTGGACGTTCCCTGGTATCGGATCCCCCAGTTCCGGACCCTGTCGACTATCTCCGTCTCCAGCTTCTTTGTGGCTTTCGTGTCCTCCATCTCTCGTCTTTTCCCTTCTGGGTTTGTCACGATGACTTCCGGTTTCGGTGACAGACTCCTATCCCTCGTATGTTTCGCCGCCAGTTGTTCTAACTTCCGCTTCACCTCTTCGGTATGATCCTTCTCCTTCGAGAACGCCGCTACCGTGCGTCTCAAGTCCTCGACCTTTCCTGATGAGTCCAGACCGAAGTCTTCTGCGTATTCTGTTAACTCCGTTTTGGACGCCATATATACCCATGTAGACATTACTCTACCGGCGTCGGTCTTTTTCTTGCAACTACACAATCAGCTCGGGCGCCACTGTGACGATCCGTCGTTGGTCGGGCGGCTCAGGGATGGCCAGGATCTGTCGCAGGTATTTATTTGTGTCAGGTGTAGCTGCTAGAAGAGATTTCCGACCCGGTCCCAGAGTATAAGTCACGGGGAATTACTTAGTAATTAGTTAAAGAGTACGTTTATTCAGGTTTAGATTTACAATTTAGTGAAAACTGGATAGCGTGTCCGCTCGTTCAGCTCCTTCCGTCCGGATCTGTGGGCTCGGCTCCCGGTCGGGTGGCCAGGATGATGCTTGTCGCCTCTCAAGGCAACGCCACCGTGCGGAGTGTCCGCTGGGTGCCCTGAATGGAGCCGATCGCTGTCTGGGCTGGAACGATAAAAGCCGCCTCGGAACCTTTCGGTCGGCCGCGAGAGCGAGAGAAGATGTAGCTCGGGGACTTTTCAGTCGGCCGCGAGAGCGAGAGAAGATGTAGCTCGGGGACTTTTCAGTCGGCCGCGAGAGCGAGAAACAAGATAATCTCGGGGACTTTCCAGTCGGCCGCGAGAGCGAGAAAGACGATATATAACTCGGGAACTTTGCAGTCGACCACGAGCAAGAGAGACGAGATATAACTCGGGAACTTTGCAGTCGACCACGAGCAAGAGAGACGAGATATAACTCGGGAACTTTGCAGTCGACCACGAGCAAGAGAGAGACAAGATATAATACTTAGCTCGGGAACTTTTCAGTCAACCACGAGACGAGACTTAACCCGGGAACCTCTCGGTCGGCCACGGGATAGACGTAATGCGGATCGGTAAACCGAGCCGGGGGAAAGGCGGGTTAGGGGGAACAAAGTAACTACTAGGGTAGCTAACTACGATTTATTAGCCGGCCTGATCAGAAGATCTGGCTGGGCCCAAAAAGTGACTTGGCTGCTGACTACTTGGGAGGCTTACCTCACCCGAGCGCTGTCGGCTGCTGAGTGACGATAAGGGCTGAGGCCCGCCTTATATAGGGATCCGGCAGGTTTCAGTGTGCCTGTCCGCCTATCAGGCGTTAGCCCCTTTCCCTACTGTGCCTAACGCCTTCTCCCCGCAGTGTGCCCGCTTGTGCGCGCGCTTAGGCGCGCGCGCGCCCTTCGTTTGAATTCAAAATTCTTTCTCTCTACGCTTGTCATCTCTGTTTCTTTTCTTGTTCTTTTATTTACTTCTTCTATTTAAGAGTTGTGCGCGGTCACGCGTCACAAATTCTTGGATTCGGATTGGATCAAATTTTGGAAAAAGGAAAGTGCTGGAAATCATGCCCAACGATCAGGTATTCAGTGCCAAAAATTAAAACTTGGAAGCACTCCACGTTACGTGTGTTTGTGTGCAATTATCTGGCTGTAATTCTTGGCACTTTGTATATTGGAAAACCAATTAAAACCCACATATAAAACCTCCAAATAAACAAAATAAAAAGTGAACAACCTTTAATATAATTTTTTGGAATTAAATTGTGAGAAAATTGATGTGCGTTCGGTACAATTAAATACATACATATTTACATACTTATATACCAGCGTTTTGCCGCCAAGTTCATTTCCCTTTTGTGCAGTGGCTGAGCAGTTATTTTTGAGCTATATACTCTGTTCAGTGGCTTTCAAACCGTACATTGTGGCATATCGGTTAACTTCGACAGCATATACTCTGTCAGTGGTTTTCAAACCGTATACAAAGTGAAATTCCTGCAAAAATCGGCAGTGAAATTAAACCCTTCACATTAATATATGTACATATGTATGTATGTATTTACGTGCGACATTAATTGTGATACAGTTTCTGGCTTTGGCGGTGCTTGTGGGCATCTTTAACCCGTATGGGATCCACTTAAATATTTTCGGAAAGTTTATTTGTCAAATAAAATTCAACTTGGTGTTTCATTTCGGCGTTGGTTTTTTGGCATTATTAACCTTTATATAACCCAAATAAAATTTGGTGTGCTTGTAAATTTATATTAATAAAATTTAATATTGGGGTTTCGGCGGAATTTTATTAAGTGAATAATAATTTACGGAAGCATTGCGAAAGTGATTTATTAAAACTTAGTGCCGAACATTTACATTTTTTGAGTATTTTATTAATTCCCAATCGATTTCAAAATGGCTGAGAAAGGAAAGAACTATTTCATTCGACAAAATTCAAATGGAATATCGGATGCAACTTCTCGAATCGTACTGTAAAAAACTAATGGATATCCAGGCAGACATTGATATACTATACCCAGAAAATGATCTGAGAGCGTCGGTTGAGGATGCGTGTATTATTACAAAGGCATTGTATCGCTCCGCAATGGTAGAAGTTGAACCTCAAAGAATTAGTCAAGGGGATTTCAGTGGTTGTCGTCATTCATCGCAATTACCAAAAATGAATCTGCCGAAGTTTAGTGGAAAACATTCAGCCTACAAAAATTTTATAAGTCTATTCGAGAGTTTAGTTCATAACGATCCATCCCTTACAAAGGTAGAACCTTTGCTTACATGTCTAACAGGTGATGCATTACGAACTGTAAAGGCGTTTCAAATTTCGGAGTTAAATTATGAGAAAGCATTGGCTAGCTTGAAAAACGTGTACGACAATAAATGTTTGATTTTCTTCGACACGATTTCTCAGTTGTTTGACCTTCCTCAGGTATCGAAACCCTCTGCATCAGGCTTGAGGTCTCTTGTTGATGAAATATCGGCTCTGTATTGTAAGTAGACAATTCGCCATGAAAGTAGAGAAGTCTTAATAGACGGGCACGTCAGTGCCATTTGGTGGTTGTTCTTAGAATGTTCCTTTATTGTCGAAAATAATTGATCTTAGTCTAAGTACATAAGAAAGCTGGCGACTGCGCTGCCGTCGACAGCGGCAGAAGAGCAACCGTATATATATATATATATACTTGAGAGAGAGGGTTTATGCGCATATATGGCCAGCGGCCAGCGTGGGAATGCTGACTTAGCGTGAAGCATAAGTGGGTGATCTTATTTCACGCTCACTTGAGTTATTTGTTTATGCAATGCAACTAAGTGTTACTGTGTACTTATAGGTACAGTGTACCCTCGATATATGCACATACTACACCTCCCCCTTTTTTAAAATAACGTAATGAAATGAAGTTATTTTCTATCAACTATATTATCATAATAAAATAAAAATTACTAAAATATTACTTTTAATGAATTAACATGATTTATGATATAGAGTTTTTAAATGAATAAAGGAAAAATATATATATTGAAGTAATAAAATTTTTCTGGACGTTGATGCACTACGGTCAGTACATTCAAGTGGCCCGTATGACACCAAGCACGTGCTTGTTCGTGTTAGGTGTTAGTACGCGCGACAAATAAAAGTATAGAGAAAGGAATACGAGGAAATGGCTACTAGCGTGCTGCCAGATTGTTTACTTGCATGCGTGTTAAGTGGGTTAGAATTAAAGTTTTTAGTTTGGGAAGGGTATCTACAGTTGATGTTATTATGTACAAATCATTATAATTTGCACATAAGACTCTAAAAGGTTCATGCAATTCAAAGGACGTTCTACAGTGGCGCAAAACTAAGGGTATATAAGATCTAGTATTTCTACTTGGGACGTGAAAGTTAAGCTGACCCAAAAGGTCAGCACTTTCAACATCACCATTAATAAGGTTATAAATAAAGGTAATACCAAGCATGGTTCTACGATTGGATAAGGATGGTAAATTGATTAGTAGGAGTCTACTGGAATAAGAGGGTAACCTCTGGTTTGCATCCCAGTTTAAACCGCGTAAAGCGAAAAGTAAAAAGTTCTTTTGAACTGACTCAATGCGTTTACTGTGGACCCCATACTGAGGGCTCCAAACGCAAGATCCATATTCTAAGATAGGACGAACTAAAGAAATATAAAGTGTTTTAGTAACATAGGGGTCATTGAATTCTTTCGACCACCGTTTAATGAAACCAAGTACACCTCTGGCTTTATTTACCATGCACGAAATATGATCAATAAAGTCAAGTTTGGGATCCAGGCGGACTCCCAAATCGTCAACTATAGCAATTCTTTCCAAAGAGCAACAGTTTAGCGTGTAAGTTGCAAGCTTGGGAACGACACGAGAGAATGTCATTAGCTTGCATTTAGAGCCGTTTAAATTTAATAAGTTAACGCGGCACCATGTTTGAAAATTAATAAGATCTGTTTGTAAATCTGACTGGCAAGAAGCGTCCTTATATTGCACGCAAAGTTTGACGTCATCCGCGTACATAAGTACTCTGGAGTTAGTTAGAACTTTGGGCAGGTCGTAAATAAATAATGTAAACAACAAGGGACGCCAGAGGTAACCATGAGAACATTTGACAAGGTATTTTTAAAAAGGACTTGTTGCGTCCGGCCATTCAGATAACTAGAGATCCAACTGAGAAGATCAACTGGAAATCCCATTAAATCGAGTTTCCGAACGAGAAGAGAATGGTTAACAGAGTCGAATGCTTTACAGATCTCAGTATAGATTACGTCTGTCTGAATGTTGTTATGGAAGCCCTTTATAATGAAGGAAGTGAGCTCCAAAAGATTAGTAGTGGTTGATCTTCGCTTTCTGAATCCATGCTGACATGGAGAAATGATAGAACTGCAAAGGTGCTGCAAATGTGGAGTAATAATTTTTTCGAAAAGTTTTGGGATGGCCGACAGCTTAGAGATTCCTCTGTTGTTGTTGGCATCCAATTTGCTACCTTTTTTGTGGAGAGGAATAACAAACGACTCCTTCCAAATAAGGGGAAAGTGGGAGGTTTCTAAGGATAAGGTAAACAATTTCAGAAGGGGATTGCACAGGGCGTCGGCACAATACCAAAGCACACAGCCAGGTATTCCGTCGGGACCTGGCGAATAAACTGGCTTTACACGGAGAAGATCTGAAAGAATGGAGCTTTCGTTTAAACTAGGACTGAAAATTAAGTTCGATTTGGGAATGATGTAAGAATAAGTCTGATTTGAGTCAGTAGAGTTGGAATATGTAGTTTGAAAAAACTGCGCAAATAGATCGGCTATTGCCTGATCATTATTTACGGTTGTATTTTCAAATGAGAGCGAGGAAGGATGAGTAATTGGCTTACGTTTAATGTTAACAAAATTATAGAACTGTTTTGGGTCCTCAGAGAACTGGGCCCGACAACGAGCTAGATAATTTTTGTAACACTGCGCGTTCAACACGGTGAAGCTTAACCGAGCCGATAAATATGAGGAGAGGGCAGATTGAGAACCGGTACTTTTAAATTTAGAATACAGCCTAGACTTTTTGTTTTTAAGGCTACTCAACTCTCTTGTAAACCAAGGAGGCTTAGTTGAGGTTGACGGGTAGTATAACGGAACACATTCAGTAAAACATGACTTCATGGCACTGTAAAAAATATCCACGGCTTCCGCCATGTCAGTGCACATGTATAGATCGGACCAATTAAAATTAGCTATAAGATTATTTAGCCGTTCGAAGTCAGCCTTGCGAAAACAAAGGACTTTTTCGGCTGGACGGTCAGATATATTCTGTAAATCGGCCCCAACGTCGAGGGTCACATCGAAAGTAGGATGATAGGGATCTTCGGGTAACGTCAGCGGCGCCACCCTGGATAAACTTACTCTCGCAGGATCTGAAACAAAACAGAGATCAAGCAAGCGCTCTAAAGAATTTCGTACATGGTTGACTTGAGACAGCGAAATGTCAAACAAGCCAGAAATAAAATCATGCTGTGTTGTGGTAAAAAGTGAGTTTGTGGAATTATTAGAGGTCCAAATAGCCCCTGGGATGTTAAAATCACCAAGAACTACTAAGTGGTCCCTATCCGAAAGACGATTGGAGACCATCTGAATAGCGGAAAGATGGTTCCAATAAATAGGAAGTTCCGACAAGGGAGGAATGTAGGAACAAGTAATGAAAATGGAGCTACCATTGACTGATAGCTTCATACAAAGGAATTCAACATCGTTGGAAAAACTTCGGAGCTCAAAATCTCCGGCTTTAACCAGGTTTCTGTGAACACGATAATCTGAGAAGCAAACGAAAGACTATCAGAATACAATTTGGGAAGCTTACTACGTAAACCTCTTGCATTCTGATAGGAGATGAAGAGGGAGTCGGTTAGTTTTTTGGCGTGGGAGTCGTAGAGGGCGCAGTGGTCTGGTCAGGCCTGGGAAGACTTATTCCTACAGGCCGCCGTTTCTTTTTCTTAGCTTCGAACTCTTTGACGACAATATACTCTGGCCAGAATTTGGTAGAGCATATAGTGTCAAAGAGCTCGTTTGGGACATTTATCTTGAAAGATGAAATGTCCCTAGCATAGGAAAATTTAAATTTCTCCACCTTAATTTTTTCGGCTTTAATTTTGCCTTGAATAAAGGCAATTACATCTTCCGATGTCTGAGAAGGGGAAAGCCGCGAAACAAATATCTGTTTCGTAGGTGGGACAACAGTAAGGGCTTTTGGCGATGCAGACGCATTGTCTGGATTGCCAATATCGGCCGGTAATCCGGGCCTGACGCCATGGGGTGGTAAATTGATGGGGGTCTGAGGGGTCGTAATTTGCGATCCCCCAGGGGACACAACGGAAATCATCGGGGGCACGGTCCCTCCAGCGGCACATTCGGGAACCGAATCTTTCCTCACACTCGACCTCAGAATTCTCGGATTTAATCCTGAGGTCGATGGCTGGTCCGATGGAGGCTGCTGTTGAGAGCCCACTGCGGGTTTAAAGGAACCGTCAATATGTTGCAGACCAGTGGCAGTTTTTTTGCGCCTAGGGGACTCATTTAATAGCTTAAGGCTATTAAATTGAGTATCTAGCGCCAAGAACATATCATGAGTTTTGCGGAAACTCGATAATATGTCTTTAAAACCCCTCTTGGTTTGCCGCATAAAAGACATCATTTCACTTTCAACTTCGCGACAGGCATCACAACAATAACGTAAACCGATGTTTCGTCTCAGATCGTCTACCGTCCGTGCTACAACACCAATGCACTTGGCATGCACAATGTTGTCGCACAGCCAGCAGCCGATCGAAAGATCATTAGCTGCAATTACCTTCTTGCAGGTTTGAATACAACAGACAATAGCGGACATTTTAACTATTTACCACTGTACCTTTACGCAGAGATAAGAAAACAGTGCAGCTGCACAGAGAACAGAAGAGAGAGAGAGTGGGTGAGCGGGTGAGCGGGGGAGCAAAAGCTTACTAGATTAACGTTTAGCTGTCGCGACGGCGCAAACAACTGCTAAACGAAGAAGGCACAAAAAGGAGTGAAAAATTAGCACAAGCAAATCACTGGCAGCACAAACTAAAATTGTGAAAATAAATAGGATTAAATGCACAAATTAAGATAGCTGCATGCACGCGAAGTGAACGGGAACTTTATTTAACACAGGGTAGAAGATTTAAGTAAAACCCCGGTGGTTTTAGATGCCAAATATTCACAAAACGAGAGCGCAAGAAAAAAACACGTCCGTTCACTTGGAAGAGAGAAAGCTTATGAAATTCGATTATATTTATGTCTTTGTTATTTTATTTTGGCTGATCAGGCCGTTATTTAAGTTTTATTATGAAAGGTTTGGCAGTGATTGCCTTGTTTTTAATTCTATTTGTGCTTTTTTAGCCTTTATGTACTATATGTTGTTTCTTACTTCCTGTTTTAATGGTTATATTGTCATTTATTCCTATATCTACTACGTCATAAGGACCTTCGTATCTTTTATCTAACTTATGACCTGTTTCATTTCTAAGTAATACTTTATCTCCTATTTTTAATTCGAAATTATTTGTATTCCTATCATATCTTAATTTTCTATCCGCTTTTGCTTTTTCTAACATTCTTCTTGCTCTATTGTACGACATTTCTAGACTGCATTTAAGTTCTTTAGAGTAGTCGTCTAAGTTGTATATTGGGTCTATTTCGTTTATCTTACTGAAATCTTTGAATTGTCTGGGTAGTCTGCCAAATACTAGTTCGTATGAGCAGTAGTCATGGACTATTGAGGGTGTTGTATTGAAGCAATAAGTGAAATATGGTAACCAAATGTCCCAATCACTTTTGTCAACCGATATGTATGAACGTATATATTCATTAAAAGTTCGGTGGCTTCTTTCTATTGTTCCTAAAGTTTGATGATGGTGAGCGCTAGATGTTAGATTTTCTATATGCATATATTTGCATAATTCATTCATAAGTGAATTTTTGTATTCTGTACCTTGATCCGTAATGAACGTAATGGACCGAACTTCAGTACAAATGATTCAAATATAGCCTTTGCAACTGTTTTAGCACTTTTATTCGGTGTTGGAATAGTGACTAAAAACTTGGTTAGATCGCATATGATTGTAACTGCATACTCATTTCCGTCTTCCGATTTCGGTAGTGGACCAATGGTATCAATTAAAACAGTATCAAATGCTGTTGCTGGCGTTGGCATCAATGTCAATGGAGTTTTCGTATGTGTTGTAATTTTGGCTTGTTGGCATTTCAAACAAGTCTTTACATACTTTGAGATTGTCTTGGTCATCTGGGGCCAATAATAAAATCTTTAGATTTTTGACTGGGTTCGCGAAATACCAGTGTGGCCTCCTTCTATAGGATCATCATGGAATTTTGTCAAAATTTCTTTAATCTGAGCTTCGTCATTTTTGTCTATAATTATCACCTTTTGTAGAATAGCTAGTTCTACTTTTTCGAGTACTCGGTTGCCCTTTATTTTAAATTCATTTAGTGATACAAATTCGAACATTTGTTCACTTGGTGATATTCGCATTTTTGTTATTTTATGCATTCCGGCTTTTGAAATAAGCCTTTGAAAGAATTGATTTAGATCAAATGTTTCATTAGAATACAAGTCATTAACATCAAAGCGTAAAACAATTGTTTTTCCTCGTTTTAATAAACACTTGTGTTTATCTATTTTGATTAAAACATGTTTCTTTGCGTCATTATTATTGACAACTTCATAGACTTTGGGCTTTTCTATCGTTTGCTCTTTTTCCTTTTGTATTTTGACTATTACTTCGTCTTTACAGGAATTTTCCTGTTTAGCTTTTGATCTGGTAGTGACTTTTAATATTTCTCTGTTAATTGTTTTCAGATCTTTTATTGTTATGCGAGACAAGGCGTCCGCAATATAGTTATCTTTCCCCTTAAGATATTCTACAGTAAAGTCATACTCTTCTAAATCCAACCTCATACGAGTGAGCTTTGAACTTGGATTTTTCATAGAGAATAGGTATGACAATGGTCTATGATCGCTTTTTACCATGAAATGCTTGCCATATATGTATGGTCGAAAGTGATTTATGGCCCAATGAATGGCCGTTAATTCTTGTTCTGTAGTGGACTTATTACTTTCACCTTGAGTGAACATTTTTGAAGCGTATGCCACTGGAAATTGTTGACCATTGTGATCTTGTGTAAGTACCGCTCCGCATGCTTGTTTACTAGCATCGGTTGTTATGCAAAATTCTTTGCTGAAATCTGGGTACTGTAGTAATGTTGGTTTCATTAATTCTCTCTTAAGATATTCGAATAATGCATTATTGCATTCTGCTGTCCATTCGAATTGGACATTCTTTTTACAAAGCCTCGTTAAGTGGCGTGAATGATCAGAAAATTTTTTAATGAAACGTCTGTAATAATTACAGAAGGCTACGAAACGTCTAGCACTGTCTGCATCTGTTGGTATAGGATATTTCTCTATAACTTCATATTTGGTGTCATCTGGGAGTATACCTTTATCGGTACATTTGTGACCCAAATATGTGACTTCTTTCATAAAGAAAGAACATTTCCCTGGATGTAGTTTCAGATTATGTCGTCTACATAGCTCGAATACATTGGTCAAATTTTTGAGCATATGTTTTTCTGAACAACCTATTACTACTAAATCATCCATATATAGAAATGCTTGCGATGGTTCAAGACCAGAGAATGCAAGTGTCATCATACGTTGGAAAGAGTTTGGTGCTACTTTCAGTCCGTATGGTAGTCGCATGAAGCGATATGAGCCATTGGCTGTTGAAAATGATGTTATATCTCTATACTTTTTTTCTAGTTCTATCTGGTGGAATCCAGACATTAGGTCGAGACATGAAAAATACTTTGCTCTTCCTAATTGATCAAGAATATCTTCTATTCTTGGAAGTGGAAATTTGTCTGATAATAGTTTCTTATTTATTTGACGATAGTCAACTGCTAATCGCCATCTTTTTTCCGTCGAGTTCGGAAGTGGTTTCTTTGGAACCAAAAGTAATGGACTATTATATTCAGACATTGATGGTTCAACTATTCCATCATCTATTAATTTTTTTACCTGTCTGGCGATTTCTGGTTTTTGGCTATCTGCCATGCGATAGTTTTTTATATAGACTGGTGTTTTTTCCGCTAATCTGAGTTTTTGTTTGTAAAAATTGTTAGCCGATATTGGTTCTGTTTCTAGACCAAAAATATCGCTAAACTCGGTGCATAACTTAGTTAGTACATTATTGAATTGTTTAGAAAATCTTAATTGTTTTAAGATTTCTTCGGTTCTATTTTCCTTTTCTATTGGTGTTGTACAAATGTCATAGTCTTTCATTTATTATTTGTATTTATAATGCGAATCAATGCGTTTTTGCTATCGACAATGGTGCTTTCTACTATTATACCCGGTTGTAGCTCCTGATTTGGTACTACCACCGTTTTTTCACTAGTGAGTAATTAGACTTGTCTGATTACTTCGCATCTAGCTGGCAATAAAAGTGTGTTTGAGTCTAAACTATGTGTAATTGGTACATTTATATGTCTACTGAAGTTATTGGGTCTTATTATGAACCAGTCTTGGTTATTTTGAAACTCTAATACGCAATTGTATTTCTTGATAAAATCTATACCGATAATGCCATCGCATGGTATCGGAAAATTCTCAGGTACTACATGAAATTCATGTGGCACTAGAACATCCTGAATGCGTAGGTCAAGATCGATTGCTCCTATAGACTGTATGTTTCCATGCCCAATACCTGTAATATTTTATATAATACTGAAATTTATATTATTATATTCATTTGCTTTGGCTTTTAGTAATGAATGAACTGTGTTAGAACTGTGTTTGTTTCATGGTTTTTTGTCTTAATGAAAATACTCAGATTTAGGTTTAGTTTAAACACTTTTACTGTTGATCGCTTAAGGGGGTCTGGCTGTTTTCCGATTGTACGTTACGTACATTTCGGTTATTATTATTTTGATTCGAGTTGTTATATTGGCTTTGGTTACCCCTTCGGTTACTTCCGCCTCTGTTATAACCGCGGCCGCGGTTGCTCCGCGACCTCTGTTGTTATTATTATAACCTTGGTTATAATTCTGGTTATAATTCTGGTTATAATTATTTCTGCCTCTACCGCGATAGTTGGCATTATAGTTACCACGTCTATTATTCCCATTTTAGAATAAGACTGTGTTTGAATTGCCGGTTATTTCTGTACTGCAATGTATGTATTTTTCCATTGCGTCGTTGAATGTACTAAATGTACCTGCAGTTAAGATCATTTTAGGTGCCTCGTTGGCACAGTTTTTGGTCATTGCCGATATCGACTCTTCAGTCGCGAATTTGTCGGTATTATCGGCGTCTAATCCTCCGTCTATGTAAGCTGCTTCGAGCTGCTTACGCATGCTGTCTATTTCTGTAGCGTACTGGGACGCGGTCTTGCCTCTTTGTTGGGCATTCATTAATTTGGCCTTTATAACGTCAGGCGATTCGCCTTTTACGTTTGTCTGCAATATGCTAATTATAGCCTGTATCGTCGTCGCACTTTCTACTTTATATGTTAATGGGCCAATAATGTTGGTCTTTATGACCCTTAGTTAAATCCGTCAATTTTAGTGCTGTCACAAACCTGTTTAAATGGAGTTTCTTACCATCGAATTCAGGCACTGTGGCAGATACCTGTTTAAGGTATGCTCTCTGAGCTTCTACTGCGTTGGCCATGTTTCTTGTATCTGGTTGTACGATATTCAATTTTAATTCTTCTATTGATTCAATATCGCTTTCGATATCTAAATCTTCTTGCGGCTGCGACTCCAAGTCTCTTAACTGGCTTTCGTCGAATTCTGCTATTTTGGTTAATTCGGTTGGGACTTCTATTATAATACTGTGTCTAACACTGGTATTATGTAGTCTTTTACCGAATGAACTGAGAACTTTTAAGCATTGGACTTTATGTTCTTCAGTGAGTTTGCCTTTGTTTGTTACTATAAGGTTTTGTAATGCGTTGTATTGCGTAATCAATACCTTTATGTGAAAAATAAGCGTCTGGGTTTTTACCAGCGCGTTTTTATTGATACATTTATATGATTTATCAAAAGCATCTCTAATATTATGGATGTTGTTAAATTTAGCCATTCCATGTATGTACATTTTACCGATGTAATCGCACTTGTACCCTTTTGGAGTTGTTTCTATTAGATTTTGTCTAAATCATTGGCTCGACTCATGTAAGTCTTTTTCAACGATCTTTTGTGAAGCTGATAAAGCTTTAAGGCAAGGTTAAGGGCTGAGAGGATAACTAAGAACAAAAGTAGCACGTATTGTGCGTTTAAATGTGGAGTTGTATCCACGACTTCTATTGTATTGACCACATTTGCGGTGTTGTCGTCCGCTTTCGACTGTTAGTGTCCCATTTTGATATGGGGAAAATTAGTCTTTATTTGTACATCAAAAGTTCAAATAGAATTTTAACTTTGAAAATTGGTCAATTATTGTTATTTTTGATCAGAGACATAGATATAGCTTAAAATTTTAATAGTTCTAAACCGTTGTTAAACTTGGTAACATATTTTTAATTGATGGATGGGTTCATTATACTCAGTTTACATAGGTGGCAATTTGCAAGTTTACAATATTATTACTTATTTTAAGTTTAAGACTGAGCATAATGTGTTAGTTATGAAATGTGGCCCTGATAAGTTAGTAATTTTGTTGCAGCGGAAACCGCATCGACAACATTAATATAATTTGGACGGTTGGGGCTATGGCGTATTACGCACCACGAAGTTGTTTGTTGATTGCTGCAATGCGCTCTTTGTAGCGCTGCCGGTCTTCCTCGTTGGTTGCCGTCTTCAGCAGATCGATGTTGAGCCTCCGGGCGCTGAGCAACTTGATCCGGCGGCCACCCCTCTTCTTTTTAGGTGGCTGCTCCCTCGCTGCGGTCCGTGCCTTGTACTCCTGTATGGTCAAGGGCTTTGGTCCCGCGGATGGATCTGCCTCTATTGCCTCTTTGAGACTGGGCAGATCCCTTTGATCGTGTGCGGCTCTGTTCGTTCGCGACAGTGGAATCCTTCAATCCTCGCAGGATTCAGTGCTAGTTGTTGATTGTACGATTGGTATTGGTTCGCTGGTGGTTCTGCAGTTGTATCTCGGGTAGCAGGCTAGGAATTTGGTGTTAAAATCGCACTGGCGTTGGCCTAGCGACCTAGAAAGCGAACCAGACGAGAGACACATGTCACGGTCACCATGTAAGTAGACAATTCGCCATGAAAGTAGAGAAGTCTTAATAGACGGGCACGTCAGTGCCATTTGGTGGTTGTTCTTAGAATGTTCCTTTATTGTCGAAAATAATTGATCTTAGTCTAAGTACATAAGAAAGCTGGCGACTGCGCTGCCGTCGACAGCGGCAGAAGAGCAACCGTATATATATATATATATACTTGAGAGAGAGGGTTTATGCGCATATATGGCCAGCGGCCAGCGTGGGAATGCTGACTTAGCGTGAAGCATAAGTGGGTGATCTTATTTCACGCTCACTTGAGTTATTTGTTTATGCAATGCAACTAAGTGTTGCTGTGTACTTATAGGTACAGTGTACCCTCGATATATGCTTATACTACAGTATGCATCATTGCAGTCGTTGGGTAGTGAGCAGGAGATCAATAATGCAATTTTTATTCACATAGCTATGTCCAAGGTAGATCACACGACAAGATCCCGATTTGAGGAGCAGCTAGATTACAATAAGTTGCCAACATGGTCTGATTGTGCGTTTCAGTTGAATCGGCGATACCAGCATATAGCTGCTGAGGAATCAACGAAAAGTAAAGGGAAGCCTAGCCAAGGTTCGAATAAGGGATACTCAAAATCGTCATTCTCATGCACAAAAGCAGATCACAAACCAGAGTCGAAATATCAATATTGCTCAGCGACGAATCATAATTTAGGTAGTTGCCAAGCCTTTATGGCTCTGTCCGTGATTCAGCGTTTTGATTTTACGAAACATAATCGGCTGTGCATAAATTGTTTAAATCCTGGTCATCCAGTTAAAAAATGCAAAAGCAACAAAGTGTCGCGTCTGCTCATAATACACTTCTTCACAGATATGGGGTAGAGCAGCAACCTGTAGCTTCCGGATCAGGTTCTCAAGTGCAGTCACAGTCGTTTCCTGTAGCATTTGATCATTCAAATCAAGCCCACTCATGTCATGTTGCAAGTAGCGACAAAGTGATTCTTGCCACTGCCGTCGTTAAGGTGCGGGATAGATTCGGACAGTTTCAATTAGCACGAGCTCTTTTAGATTCCGGGTCGCAAATAAACTTATGGCCGAATATTTGGCACAACGTTTGCGACTACATAGGAAGGAGTCTTATTTGAATATTACTACTGTCGGGAAGAACGATTCGGTAGCGCGGCACAAGGTGCACACGTCAATTCACTCTCGCGTCAATGCTCATAGTTTCGCAACCGATTTTTGGGTGTTAAGGTCAATTTCATCATATCAACCTGACTATGAGGTCAATTATGGCCAATGGAAAATTCCAGCAAACATTGAATTGGCAGACCCTCGTTTTCACAAGCCCGCAAAAGTGGACTTGCTGATTGGCGCAGAATCCTTTTTTGAACTTCTAAGCGTAGGCCAAATAAAATTGGGTTCCGACCATCCTTCGCTTCAGAAAACATTATTAGGATGGATTGTGTCGGGAAAGTACACTCAACGCTTAGCGAGTCAAGTTCAAGTAGGCAGCGTCACTGTCAGTGAAAATATAAGTTCTCTCGATGGAACGATTTTGGGAGTTGGAACCCTGAAGTCCCTGAGAGATCGAAGGCTGTTTACACAGCTGAACAAGTTGCTTGTGAGAAGCATTTCGAGCACACAGTAAAAAGACTTTCTTCAGGTCGTTTTGAGGTGAAGCTGCCATTTAAGACAAATCCAAGTGTTCTAGGCTTATCCTTCGAAACGGCAAGACGCAGATTTCTTTCGTTGGAGCGCAGACTTGCGAATAACTGCTAGTTGCAAGACATGTATCACGAGTTTATGAGAGAGTATCTTAACCTTGGGCATATGTCACGGCTTCCAACGCCTCCTCCAGGACAACACTATTATATTCCACATCAATGTGTCCTGGCCCTGATAGTAGCACCACAAAGTTGCGAGTTGTTTTTGACGCTTCAAGTAAAACGTCAACCTCGATCTCACTAAATGACATTCTAATGGTGGGTGCAACTATTCAGAGGGAGCTTTACGCTATTTTGGCAAGATTTCGATTGAACGAATATGCCTTGACAGCAGATATTTCAAAGATGTATAAGCAAGTTAACGTTGCCAACGAAGACCGAAATTTCCAACTCATTTTGTGGAGGGAAAAATCGACTCAAGCTCGACAAAACTCTCTAAACACTGTCACTTATGGGACAGCCTCAGCTCCATTCTTAGCCATTCGTTGTCTCTTTGAGCTATCAAAAATTTACGCTAAATCACATCCGGTGGCAGCGGAGGTAATTTCGAGCGACTTTTACGTCGACGATATGCTCACAGGAGCGAACAGTTTGGACGAGTTGGAAGTGATTCGCAAGGAAGTCAGTGAGGTTTTGGAGTTAGGGGGTTTCCATCTAGCCAAATGGGCAACAAATCATCCAAGTTTGATGACTAACCAGGGACCAGAAAAATCACTTATATTTAACACCTCTGAGTCCGTTAAGACGCTTGGAATGAGGTGGAACCCTCAGAATGATGCATTTCATTATAGTTTGGAGAATTCGTTTCAATCCTTACCTCCCACGAAACGCAACATTTTGTCCGTCACAGCTCGTTTGTTTGACCCCCTGGGGGTATTGTGTCCTTTGATCACAAGAGCAAAAATCTTGCTTCAGGAGCTTTGGCGACAGAAACTAGATTGGGATGAATCAGTTCCCATGAAATTACATACAAGTTGGAACGAATTTAAGCAGAATTTATCAGAGATTGACAAGATATCCATTCCTCGATATATCTGTCTGTCGGCCTATGACGCTGTTCAAATCCACGGATTTGTTGACGCATCAAGCCACGCCTACGGCTGTTGCATTTATGTTCGCACGGTGGCTGGGACAAACAGGTTATCGAGACTGCTAACCGCTAAGTCACGAAAGTCCCCGCTAAAAACCAAATCAATTCCAAGGCTCGAATTATGTGCAGCGCATTTGCTGGCCAAGCTATGGACTCAAGTATCTCCTTTGCTACACAATGTAGAGTTGGAGAGCGTTCATTTTTGGTCGGACTCCCAAGTCACTCTATACTGGTTAAAGAGGGATCCGTCTACGTTAGCAACATTTGTCGCGAACAGAGTTGCTGAAATCCATGAACTCTCAGAGAATATAGACTGGCGTCATGTGCCTACAGAAGAGAAACCGGCTGACTTAGTGTCACGTGGAACAGATATAGAGGTTTTGAAGCGTACTCTATGGGAAAATGGACCTGAATTCTTACTGCGAAATCCAGACGAGTGGCCTAGTTCTCATCAGATTGGGGTATCACAGGAGTTACAGTTGTCCGAGAATAAAAAAAGCGTAGCAGTATGTTCCGTCACAAAAAACCAACCGAATGTCTTTATTGAACTTGTTGGACGATGTTCGTCATTTAATAAATTAATGCGGATCATGGCATTCGTAAATCGATTTATTCAAGGGAAGAAGCGTCAACGCGATGTTGTTATTTCGGCCAACGAACTGAAGCTGTCGTTTCTTAGGATGGTCCAAGTCTTGCAAAGAGTTGAATTCAAGTCAGAATATGTTAAGATAGAGAAATCTGAAAGTTTGAGTCCACATCTACATCGTCTAAATCCTTTCATACACTCCAGCGAAAAAGATGGTGTGAAGTTTCAACTAATTCGGGTTGGAGGAAGATTATTAAACGCGCCAATTCCGTATGATGTCAAATTTCCGTTGTTACTGCCATCGAAGTCAGAATTTGTTTCGTTGTTTCTTCGCAACTTACATCGGACTCATTACCATGCTGGTGTCAAGGTTTTGGTATCGCTCTTGAGACAGCAGATATGGCTTATCAATGCTCGAGGAGCATGCACTAAAATTGTCCGTAGCTGCGTACACTGTTTCAGGTACAAACCAGTGCTAATGGACCAGATAATGGGTAATTTACCCGCTGATAGGGTTAAAATGGCTCGCCCCTTTTTGGTTTGTGGGGTAGACTTCTGCGGTCCATTTTATGTATCATTAAAGATCCGCGGTAAACCCCCGATTAAGACTTATGTGGCCGTCTTCGTGTGTTTCTCGTCAAAGGCTGTTCACCTTGAGCTTGTGATAGACCTATCCACTGACAGTTTTTTATCTGTTTTTAAAAGGTTCGTCGGGAGGAGAGGGCTGCCGAAGAAGGTGTACAGCGACAACGCCACGAATTTCGTAGGAGAGAGCAACGTGCTGCAGGAGCTGAACGCAGCGTTTCACCACAGCGAGGAACAGCTGAGAGGGTACGCGGCCGCCGAGGTCACCACACTTCGGAGGACTGTGGGAGGCAGCTGTCAAGTCCGCCAAACATCGACTGCTGAGAGGGGTCGGCAACGCCAAGCTAACGGCCGACGAGTTGAGCACCCACCTGGTCGAGGTAGAGGCGCTGCTCAATTCTCGACCAATCGCATCGCCTGGCAACGATCCCAACGATGGAGAGGCGCTGACACCAGGACACCTGCTGATCGGTCAGGCTCTTCTTTCGCTGCCGCAAGAGTCCGACACAGGCGTAACCTCCAGCAAGGCCGGATGTGAGTACTTGAGGCGGTGGCGAATGCTGTCCGCTCTCAAGCAGCAGTTTTGGGACGGTTGGTCCAAGGACTACCTCGTCAGCCTGCAGCAGCGCAAGAAGTGGAGCACCGAATGCAGCGATTTGGAGGTCGGACGCTTGGTGCTCGTACAAGAGGACAACTCGCCCCCACAACGGTGGCTCACAGGGCGCGTGGTGGCAACAACAATCGGCGCGGACGGTAAAGTGCTTGTAGCACAAATCCAGACGTCAGGAGGCGTCATCAAGCGCGCCATCCATAAGTTGGCATTGCTGCCAATAAACAGCGCTCCTAACGAGGAGGTTAAAGCGCAGGAGGCCTTCAACGGGGCCGGAATGTTGGAGCAGTAGATTATTAGATTATAGATTATAGTATATTGTTGCTGAAATTTACATGAAGAAAAAATAGAACTAAAACGTAAACAATGTAAAACAAAAAGCTTATCGTTTGCACGCTTGCACTCAGCCGAGCTGAATAGCCGAAACGCATAGCTTTCATAGCGAGGCAATTCGGTCGCTGCTTGTGTAAAAGTAGTAGCCGATTAACCTTTGGAACTGCTGGCTGCGCCAGCGCAATAAAACTTTCGTGTGACTGCAGTTCTTTTTCGTCTTTTCTTCTTTGCCTTCGAGTGGAAATTCCCCAGCTAGGCCGCTAGTTGCTAGTCGCCTTTTTTATTCGAATTTTTTGTCCGGAAAACCCTCACGGATTTACAACAATGATTATATATAATAAAAAGAGTGATACTTACCATCATCAACACACTTTAAATCCTAAAGTTATAGAAAGAGGTTCAATTCCAAAAACGAAAAAAATTACGAGAAAAACCTTTCTCTGATGAAAGCATATCGAATAAAGAATATCACACCTATTCACCATATCAACAATCATTTAAACCAAATAATGAGATAAGAAGTACAATTCAAAATCAAGATTTATATAGTGACATATCCATAGTCCCATGGACTCTGTCTACGCCTACTTTCTTTACCCATAACACAAACACACTTTATCATAATACCTTTTGCTACCTTAGCTATATCCGGTACACACCAGATAGCAACCAGACGGTTCCCAGGCTCCACACAAAGGATGCAATCTGAAACCCCAGACAGTCCCTCTTGTAGACTAAATATGACTTAAGCTATCACCCAATCGTTACGTTCCCACGTTCAAATTTCGGACTCGCCAAGTCAAAAACAAAAATATTATATTTCGATAACAAAAACGAATGCACTTGAATCCAAGAGAAAATTAACAATTAACTCCAAGCTCTCTCCAGAACTTTTAAAGTTTAAACTCAATAAATAAAAGCTCGAGACCGAGGCTTGAACGCGAATCAATCAAAATAATAAGTTAAGTTCAGTTTGAGACTCGAATCCATTCGGTCGGTGTTCTTCAACAATTGTAAACTCAATTATAAACTATTCGGTTAAATAAAATTTCATTTTTTTAACTTACGAATATACGAGTTATTTAATTATATATACTCTCCATGAGAGTCTTCTTAATTTTGAAGGAAATATTACCCTAGTAAAGGAAGGGGGAGTGGTAACTCCTGGTGTTATTGCGAAGATAAAATATAAATGTATATCATACTTTTTAGATGAAATACGATATGAAATAAACGGTGTTGAAATATATAGAACACGATTTAGTGGTGTTACTTCTACAATAAAAAACTTTGTTTCTTTAAACTATTTTGAAATCAGGAACGATTTCAATATGAAAAACAGCTTTAACTTTCACTACCCTTTAAAAATCTACTTGGATTCGCTGAAGATTTCAAAAAAGTTTTATTAAATTGTAAACATGAACTAGTACTTTTGATAAAAGTACTATTGATAAAAAAAGCGAACGACCTGTTCTCCGCGTTAGACGCTCTGTTTATATTATGAAGCTGTTAAACGAGTCGCCAAAGCAGAAAAAAACAGCTACTAGTCGACAGCAACTGTGCCAATCCCAGCAACCCATGATCGGGCACATCCCATCGGCACAGCCCCCGACCCCAATACCATCTCCAATGGTTTTGCGATCGGGTGCAGTTATAGATACGGTAACCGAATGTGCCGGGGTGGAATTGGCGACAGCTCCGCCAGTAATTTCAGTTGAGTCCGTTGAGTCCGTTGCAGTGTCCCAACCCCTGACACCGCAGACTTTAATATTAACAAGAAAGAAAGCTAACTTCGGCACGCCGAAGTTTGTATACCCTTGCAGCTTACAATTGGATCATTATGAATTAATAAAATGTTATCAAATGGAAAGTAAAACTAACAGGAATTGTCTATAATAAATTTAAGGAACTAGGGGTGTTTCCTGTCATAGGGACCGGACGTGTTTCGTTTTCTGTGCTCCGAAAAAACAAAAGTTTTCTTTTTTTTTTTTTTGAAGTGAAAACTTCTGTAAGGATGCGATCTATGGCTGAGATAACCTCAGCGGCTCCGGAATCCTCCCATTATTTATTTTTGGGACAGGCGGGAAAACGGAATACGCCGGTGAGGCGTGGGTTTATTTTAGGGAGACTTTGAGGGGAAAGGGGCGGTCCGTGCGGAACTGCCCTCGGGCGGCTTGCCGCCGGGGGTCGGCCTTTCACCCAGACCAGCGCCCCGGAACCCGTTTACCGTGGTGTCCGAGTCGCCGATCCGAGATCCCGGCCTGGTGGTGATAATCCCGCCCCGTTGACAGTCGGGCGAGACTACCGAAGTGATGGCCGGAGCAGCCGGCCGGCCCCGTCTACCGTGGGTCGGCGCGGTCGCGTTCGGCTCCTCAGCGGCGTGGCCAGTCGCCCGGTCCTGTTGACCATGGCGCCGGGCTTCTGGTTTCTCCCGCCGGGAAAAGGTCCTGAATCCGGGAGCCGGCATCGTGTCCCCCTGCCGGTTGCCCAGGTCCGAGAGGGAAAGGAGGGAGGAGGAGGAGGCCCTGCCCAAGGAAGTTGCGGAGAGTCCGTTTTCTAATTTGTTTATTTGCCGTCGGCTTTTCTTTCTCTCTGTCCCTACTAATCTGCACCGCCGGTCACTAGCCCCGCGGGGCCCTTGGCCGGCTCACCTTATTCTTAGTCCCGGGCGCTGGACTCCATGTCCGTGTGGCCTCCGGGTGATCTGCTCCACGTGCTTGATGTTTTTCCTTTTCCGCTCGATCCGCCCGCACGTCCGATCGCTGCTGAGGTCGCCTGGCAAGAGAGCGAGCTGCGATCGGCGAAGCTCTGCCGACCCCTTCGCTTTTGCCGAAGTTTTCTATTGCGTCGCAGCGTTCGGTTTTGTCGCCTCTCTTGCCTTCGGGTGCGTGGCGATTCTCTCGCCTCTCTTGCCTTCGGGTGCGTGGCGATTCTCTCGCCTCTGCCGGCGTTGGTTCGTGTGTCTCTCTGCTGTTCTGCTGGCGTCGGTTGTCGCGCGCTTTAGCTAGCGTCGGCTGGTTGTTGCTGCTGGTTTTGTCGCTCCCAACCGATGTTGCTGGCGCTGGTTGGCGCGACTTATGTTACTGGCGCGGCCTTATGTTGCTGGCGCTGGCTGACGTTGCGAGCTTTGCCCGCCAGTGTTGCGGGCGCTGGTTCGCCGATGTTGCGAGCGTTGGTTTTGCCCGCCTGTGTTGCGGGCACTTGTTCGCTGATGTTGCGAGCGTTTCGCGAGCGTTTTGCGAGCGTTTTGCGAGTGTTTTGCGAGCGTTGGCTGTGTTGGTTTTGTTGGGGTCTGTCTGGTGTTTTCTCCTATTACTAATATATACACGCCCTTCAGTGGGTCTTTTGGTATGGCCGCTTATCCTAGTCTTAATCTACCCTAACTAATATTCCTACTACTATAACTTACTACTAATATTTATACATATATACAAGTGAGGGTACCTCACATCCCATCCCTTCCTCGGGGATGTGGGAAGACCTTTACGCGGCGGCCACCGTGGGATACCTGGACGCGGTAGCGGACTCCCCCAACCTCGATGAGGTAACGGAGGCTGCGGTTGCCTTGGAGGCGTTCCCGGACCCGGTCGTATAGATCGGTGGAGATCCACCCATCCGCGGTGGTCCACCCTTCGGGCGCGCGCATCATCGCCTCGGGGACCAAGGCCGGGTCTTCGTCCGGTAGGGACTCTTCGTCCGTGCTCCGCTCGTCCTCAGGCCATGGGGCGGGGCGGCGCCTTGGTGCGTTCCGCAAAATCCTGGCGGCTGTTCCCTGCCCTCGGCAGGCTCGGTTTCGGGTTCGGGACCGGTGTTGCGGAAACGCCATCGCCAGGCGTCAGTGGCGGGCAAAGGTTTCACCCGCTGTATGGGTTTAGCGAGGGCGGAGACCTTTCCCGAGAATGCTTTCCCTCGGTCGTGTAGGTGTGGTGCCTGGGTGGTGCGGCTCGTAAGTCCGGTGGTCAATGTCGCGCAATGTCGTGTCGGAGACACCTGTGTGGAGGCGGTCGTGGATCCGACGATCAGTCCGGTCAGTCCGGTCAGTCCGGTACACGGTGCCATGGCCAGAAGGTTCTCCATGGCCGCTCGGGCAGCCTTGCGTCTCTGGGCGTCGGCGGACGTGGTAGGCCCCTCGGGCGACGCCGTCAGTTGTGCCAGCAGCTGGCGGAGGGCGCTGAGCCTCCGCTGCGGCCTTGGAGGTGTGACCGCGTTGTCTCGGGCTATGGTCCTTGAGCTGAGCTTGGATTTCCGGGCGTTGGGCGCTGTGCTGGGTCTGGCGATGCAGGCCTCGTCATCGGCTGCGGCGCCGGGCGTAGTTGGCCTGGAGGCGCAGGCATCGTGGCCGGCGGTGGTGCCGGGCGTAGCGGGCCTGGAGTGGCCGGTGGTGACGCCGGGCGTGGCGGCCCTGGAGTGGCCGGTGGTGCCGGGCGTGGTGGGCGTGGTGGGCCTGTCGTGGCCGATGGTGGTGCCGGGCGTAGCGGGCCTGGAGTGGCCGGTGGTGGCGCCGGGCGTGGCGGCCCTGGAGTGGCCGGTGGTGCCGGGCGTGGTGGGCCTGTCGTGGCCGATGGTGGTGCCGGGCGTAGCGGGCCTGGAGTGGCCGGTGGTGACGATGATGATGAGGGCGTGGGTGGCGCCGGTGGCGCCGATCCTGCTCACGTCCTGGCATTTTTTTTCGTTTGTACTTTGTTCGATGTGTTGGATAGGTTTCACTTCTAACTGCGTCTTTGTTTCGTACACTTATTGCGTTGCAGTTAGGACACGGCTCGATCGATTGTTGGCGCCCCTATTATCGATTATTCAATATATATCGGGGCACCTATCGGGTCCAATTTTTGCCAGTCCGGCAGCCCTGTCGTGCCCGAGTGGCCGGATGGCGGGATTATGGTGAAGCCCTGTTCTCGGCGGGAATCTGATTCTTTGTCCTAGTTCTGTTTGATCTGTGGAAAATAGGAAAAGTGTGAGTGTTTTTACCCTCCTGGGGTGTGGCTTTTGGCTTTGGGTGCAGCGTGTTTCCTTTTCCTAATCTCCTGTCTTTTCTTGTGACCAATGACTGCGGTGTCGAGGTTGTGGGCGCTGTTTGGCACGAAGGGGACCAGGCAGGTGTGGCTTGTTCCCCCCAAGGGGGGTAGGGACGTTGGACGAGCGCACTCATCAGCAAGTGGCCCCTATGACACCCTGGTCCTCCTATGCCAAGGCTCGAGCGCAGGAATCGTCGAGATTTTTGATGGCTCGGCTATCCTCGATTTGTTCGTCTTCTTCTTCGCTCCGGTGGTATGGCTTGAGATGATTCGTGCTTGCTGTTCGGCGTCGGCGGCTCTCGGCGTCTTGCAATCGCACGATATTTGGTGAGAGGAACTTCACCACTCGGAAAGGTCCCTCGTATTTGACAGCTAGTTTGGCTGCGAAGCCCTCTGCGGCGTTGGACAGCACATGGCTGCGGACGAGTACCAGAGAACCTAGGGATGGCTTCCAATCCCGTCGTCGCAAGTTGTAGTGCCGGCTTTGTTCGGCAGTGGCGCGCTCGGCGTTGTCGCGGGCCACCTGGAAGATCGTGTGTAGTTGCTCGCTCCTCTGCGCTGGTGGGATCTGACTTGTTCCTCGTCCGGGGGTGACTTCGTCGTAGAGGGTATTCGGCAAGCGTGGCTCCCGGCCTTGTACCAGGAAGGTGGGGCTGAATCCCGTGGTATCAGACACATTGCTATTCACTGCCAGCGAGATCTCGGGCAACAATTGGTCCCAAGTGTTTTGTGGGGCGTCTCCCAGGTACTTGGCGATCATGGCCTTCACCGTCCTGTTGGCCCTTTCGGTGGGATTTTGGCGAGGTGTGTAAGGCGCGGTATGTTGAAGCTCCATTCCAAGCGCTTTGCAGAACGCCTGGAACGTCCGGCTCGTGAACTGCGTCCCGTTGTCGCAGACGAGTGTTCTCGGGACTCCGAACCGGCTGAGGATACGCTCCCGGAATGCCCGTTCGATGTATGGCACGGTGGCCCGTCGCAGAGGGATGAGTTCGACCCATCTACTGAATGAGTCGAGGAACACTAACAGGACGGTGTTTCCTTGCTTGGACCGCGGCAACGGTCCAACAAAATCCGCGCACAGAATGTGGAAAGACTCGTCGACTTGGCGGGTGAACATCTTTCCCGCCGGCTTTTCTTGGCTCACCTTGAAGGTCTGGCAGCTGTGGCATCGTTTCACGTATTTGGCTACTTCTCGGAATAGTCCGGGCCAGTACTATTTTTGGGCCACCCGCGTGCTCGTCTTGCGGATGCCCAGGTGTCCGACAGTTGGATGGTCGTGGCACTCTGCTAGTACTCGTCGGCGGTAGTTGGTGCCTACGCACAGCTTCCACGGCGTATATTCTTCCTCCTCTGGCCGCAGGCCAATGCGTCGGTAGAGTTGTCCGTTCTCCTCCCGATAGTCTGGGAATTTGTCTGGCTCCTGCTGGATCCTGCGCAGCATTTTGGCCACCCATTTACAGTGGGTGTGTTGGACTTGCACCTGCTGTAGAGTTGCCAGGGGTTGTCGGGACAGGGCGTCTGCGACCAGGTTCTGGGTCCCACGTCGATAACTGATGTCGTACTGGAACTGTTGGAGTTCCAAGGCCCACCGAGTCCGTGACTACTTCGAAGCGATATCCCTCGACGTAGCAGCGCATCTTACGTACGGCCCACACTATGGCGAGACACTCCTTTTCCGTTACGGAGTAGTTTCGCTCCGCTGTGTTCAGCCGGTGGCTGGCGTAAGCGATGACGCGCTCCTGTCCGTCGATGGTCTGGGTTAGTACAGCTCCGATCCCATACTCACTAGCGTCAGTTTGGAGCACGAATTTCTCCGCGAAGTCCGGGCAGGCGAGGATCGGCGCTTCCGTCAGCAGGTCCTTTAATCCTTGGAAGGCCTGTTCTTGTCTCTCCGTCCACTCCCATTTCCGGTCCTTCTTGAGCAGTGCCGTCATCGGTTCGACCACATCGGCAAAGTTGGGTACGAACCGGCGGTACCAGGATGCTATGCCGAGGCATCGGCGAAGCTCTCGTAGGTGTGTCGGTGGCGTCAGCTCCCGAATGGCCGCGACTTTGTCGGGGTCGGTCTGAATCCCGGCCTCGCTGATGACGTGGCCCAGATATTTAATGCTCCGCTGGAAAAACTGGCACTTGTCTCGGTTGAGGCGGAGATTGGCTTCTCGGAGGCGTCTGAAGACCTCGCGCAGGTTTCTCACGTGTTCCTGGAGAGTGGACCCGATGATGATGATGTCGTCTAAGTAGGCGAAAGCGTGCGGCTCCATGTCGGGGCCGATGACGGTGTCTAGGGCTCGTTGAAACGTCGCTGGGGCCGAGTGCAGGCCAAAAGGCATCACTTTCCAGTGAAACAGCCCGCGGCCCGGGACTGTGAAAGCCGTGCATTCGCGGCTGCTGGCGGCTACTGGGATCTGCCAGTACCCATTCTTTAAGTCCAGTGTGGACACGTAGCGGGCGTTGCGTAGCCGCTCCAAGATGTGGTGGATGCGAGGCAGCGGGTAGGCGTCGGGAATTGAATTCTCATTCAATTGCCGGTAATCGACACACATCCTGGCGTCTCCGTTCTTTTTTGTTGCAATGACTATCGGCGCGCTGTGAGGACTCTTGGACGGTTCTATGCGTCCGTCGCGGAGCAGCTCATCTATCTGGCGGTCGATGACGGCTCTCATCGCGGGGTTCCTCGGATGGTACCGCTGTTTGATCGGGCGGTCGTTACGCATCAGGATGGTGTGCTCTGCGATGTGAGAGACACCGGCAAGGGTGTTAAACCTGGCCAGTTCTCGTTCGAGGAAGTTTTCTATCCAGGGCTCTGGGTAGACTTCTTTGTGCGGTTCGCCCTTGTCTGGGTATTCGGCGACGGCGATTCCACAGTAGGGTGTGGTTCTGGTCGTCGCGGTTGTCGAGTCCTGAAATCGGACTCGTTTGACGCCTTGGCGAAATGGGTTCCGCAGTACCGCCGAGTCGACAGGGGCGGGCAGCACTCCAGCCCAGCTCGGGGCTGTGCCTGCTCCTCCTGCTGCTGCTGTGACGGCTGCTGCTGCTACCTCGTGGTGCGCCGGGAGGGCGGTCGGCTGATAGCCACACACCGGGCCTGCGCATGGTTGCGGGGCTCCGCTGTAGCATCTGAAGTTCATGCCGAGGTTGAGGTCGCCCAGTTCCCCTGCCATGATTAGCGCGGAGATGCTGACCCGGGCTTCCCTAGTTGGATCACTGCGCGCAGGGCAGCTTCTGGCTGAGTCTTTGGCTGTGGCCTGGCTGTCAAGCCGGAGTTGGGCTTATGGTGCGCCAGGGTGACAGCGTTTTCGGTGTGGTCGATGATCGGTGGCGGGTGCGCCCGTGGGGCGGCTTCTTGGGGTGTCGCTTTGACCGTGCCTTGCTTGGGATGCGCCCGTGGGGCGGCTTCTTGGGATGTCGCTATGACCGTGCTTTGCTTGGAATGCGCCCGTGGGGCGGCTTCTTGGGGTGTCGCTATGACCGTGCTTTGCTTGGGATGCGCCCGTGGGGCGGCTTCTTGGCTCCGAGAGTTCGTGAGGGTCCGGGAGCGGTCTCGTGTGGTGTCTGGCGTCGGTGGGCTGGTTTTCTGAGGCTTGGTCCGGCTGTGTGGTTGGCTGGCTTGTGGCTCCGCTGTAGCAAAGGAAGTCCATGCCGAGCAGAAGATCGTCCAGTACATCCGCCATGATTAAGGCGGAGACGCAGATACGGGCTTCTCCCAACTGGATCGTTGCTCGCAATGCGTGTGTTAGCTCCTTGTCGGTTCCGTCGGCTAGTGTTACTTGCGTCCGCACGGCGCGGTGGTTCTTTCCGTTGTCTAGCTCCTGCGCCAGGCGCTCGCTGATAAAGCTATGCGAGGCCCCCGTATCCAGGGTGGCAGTGAGGGGGCGTCCCTCCACCGTGACCTGGGCGCGGATACGGTTGTAGTCCTGCTGGATGGCGTGGGTTACTGCGTTTGGGAGGCCGGTGGGTTCCTCGGGTAACTCCCTGATACTCGAGGCCCTTGCTCGTTTCCCGGTGCCGAGTTCCGGCAGCAGTCGATGGTGCGTAGTCCTTGGCGCCCGCAGTCCCAGCAGAATAGGACTCTGGGATTCTGGCATCCGGACGAGAAGTGGCCGGACTGGCCGCAGTTCCGACAGGCGGTGCTTGCGTCAAATCCTTCCCTGGGTGCGGAGCTCTGGCTACGGTTCCCTGGGCGTGGAACCTCGGCAGCGATGGTGTTTCTGGGGCTCGCTCTGTTCCGTGGCTGGGGATTGTTCATCGAGGTTTCCGCCTCGGTCCGGCCGGAGGAGTATCCTCGGACGGTTCGGCCTCCACGGCTACGGGCGGCTTCGAAGCTGACCATCAGGTGGGTGAGCTCAGCTAGCGTCGTGAAGTCCTGGCGCCTGGTGAACATCTGATACTCGGGCAGCATGTTCTCGTATACCCGGTCCAACTCTTGTTCGTCTGTGAATCCTGCGCGACGCATCTGGAGGCGAATATCCACCAGGTATTCCTTAAACGGCTCGTTCGCCTTCTGGAAATGTGCGCGTATTTCGTCTCCAGGCGCTGGTAGTATCTGGGTGGCAGGAAGAAGTCCAGAAACTCCCGACGGGTCTCTTCCCAGCCTCGTCCTTGCAGACCGCTGGTTCGGAACCAGCTCTCTGCGCGGCCAGTCAAGAGGATGGCGATAGCTTGGGACAGATACCTCCGGTCGACCCGGTAGGTGTCCGCCCGTTCCTCCATGTGCTCAACGAAGCTGAGTGGATCCGTGCTGCCGTCGAAGGACAGTCCCCACCTGGTCACCTTGTCCAGCAGGATGGAGCAAATGCTTGCATTCAACTGGGAAGCGTTGGTGCGGGCAGTAACCGGGGGTTCGGTAGGTCCTTCGGATCTTCCCCTTCGTCGTGGGGAAACGCTGCGTTGTATGGCCAAGGAGTGCCTGGTGCTGGCCCGCTGGTAGTGGTGATAATGGCTTAGTGTCTCCGGAAGGGGCGTTCCCATACTTGACCTCCATTTTTCCTAGCTTGGTCAGGGTGTCTGCCGGGAGGTCCGGCTGCCTGATGAAGGCGTACAGCCGGGTCCGTTGCTCCTCAACTGTGCCGCCTTGTTCCAGGCCCAGCTCGAGTAGTACGGCCTCGAGCTCGTGCTTCTTCCTGTAGGATATCCAGGAGGTCCCCATCCTGTAGTATAGCTTGTGTTCTGGATGCGCTGGCTGCACTCGATGGCGTATCCTTCCTGACTTGGGTCCTAGCACTGACCCTGGTAGTACGTGAGGACCAAGGCCTGCGGTGGGTCCGGGCTAGGTTGCCGGAGCGACGCTGCTGGGATCCTGGATAGATCCTGGTAGTGCCGAAGTAAGGACCTGTGGATGTCCTTGGGTGCAGTCCTTCGTATCCCTGCAGGTCCTGGGTGAGTGTCCTTGCTGGTCGTGTGCGTTGTCCTGGCTAGGTTGCAGGAGCGGTGCGGTGTGGGTCCTTGGAGGATCCTTGTGGTGGAGTAAGGACCTTTGTGTGCCCTTGGGGTCCTGGTTGGGTGTCCTTGCTAGTCCTTGAAGGTTGTCGCGGACCGAGGTTGATTTGTATCCCGCGAATGTACTCGTGTGATCACTTGGAATTCTCTGGATCGACTGTCCTGATCCCGCGTCAGCGTCGACTTATATTCGCTCGGCTTTGCCGGCCTCGGGCGGCTCGTTGCTAGGGGAACCAGCGGTGCGACCGAGATGAAAAGCTAACTAATTGTCGGCGTCGACGTCGGCTCTCGCTCTCTCACCTTTTTCTCTTTCTCGTGTGCCTGCGTCTGTGTGTGCTTTTCGGTGTCTGACTGTACTTTTGCCCCTGATTTTCGAGTCGCGCATGGCGACAAAAATGCGTGAAGACTTTCTCTGATTCCCTAGCTTCCTGGTTTCTTGCTACTTTTTTTCTTGTCTTCTCGACGACGAATGCTTTTTGCGAGCCGTTGTTTCGTGTCGCGAGCGACGACCGTTTTCTTGCCTACTTGCCGTTCTTTCGTGTCGCGAGCGACGACAGATTTTGCCCCTCCTGCTTGCCTTTATTTCGTGTCGCGAGCGACGACAGATTTTGCCTCTCCTGCTTGCCGTTATTTCGTGTCGTGAGCGACGACGGATTTTGCCTCTCCTGCTTGCCATTATTTCGTGTCGCGAGCGACGACGGGTATACATATATATATTTTTTTTTTCTCGCTTGCCGTTATTTCGTGTCGCGGCGACGACAGATATTTTTTTCTTCTCCTGCTTGCCGTTATTTCGGGTCGTGGGCGACGACAAAATGCTCGGTTGCTATGCGTGCCTTCTCTGCTTGTTGTTGTTCTTGAAATTCCGCCGCGCTGGCCGCGTGCTTCCTAACTTTTCGTCCCTAACCTCAAAATTTCAACCTAATATTTTCCTGGCGTGATCCTGCCCAGTTCCTGCTCGGGCGCCATGTAAGGATGCGATCTATGGCTAAGATAACCTCAGCGGCTACGGAATCCTCCCATTATTTATTTTTGGGACAGGCGGGAAAACGGGATACGCCGGTGAGGCGTGGGTCTATTTTTAGGGAGACTTTGAGGGGAAAGGGGCGGTCCGTGCGGAACTGCCCTCGGGCGGCTTGCCGCCGGGGGTCGGCCTTTCACCCAGACCAGCGCCCCGGAACCCGTTTACCGTGGTGTCCGAGTCGCCGATCCGAGATCCCGGCCTGGTGGTGATAATCCCGCCCCGTTGACCGTCGGGCGAGACTACCGAGGTGATGGCCGGAGCAGCCGGCCGGCCCCGTCTACCGTGGGTCGGCGCGGTCGCGTTCGGCTCCTCAGCGGCGTGGCCAGTCGCCCGGTCCTGTTGACCTGAATCCGGGAGCCGGCATCGTGTCCCCCTGCCGGTTGCCCAGGTCCGAGAGGGAAAGGAGGGAGGAGGAGGAGGCCCTGCCCAAGGAAGTTGCGGAGAGTCCGTTTTCTAATTTGTTTATTTGCCGTCGGCTTTTCTTTCTCTCTGTCCCTACTAATCTGCACCGCCGGTCACTAGCCCCGCGGGGCCCTTGGCCGGCTCACCTTATTCTTAGTCCGGGGCGCTGGACTCCATGTCCGTGTGGCCTCCGGGTGATCTGCTCCACGTGCTTGGTGTTTTTCCTTTTCCGCTCGATCCGCCCGCACGTCCGATCGCTGCTGAGGTCGCCTGGCAAGAGAGCGAGCTGCGATCGGCGAAGCTCTGCCGACCCCTTCGCTTTTGCCGAAGTTTTCTATTGCGTCGCAGCGTTCGGTTTTGTCGCCTCTCTTGCCTTCGGGTGCGTGGCGATTCTCTCGCCTCTCTTGCCTTCGGGTGCGTGGCGATTCTCTCGCCTCTGCCGGCGTTGGTTCGTGTGTCTCTCTGCTGTTCTGCTGGCGTCGGTTGTCGCGCGCTTTAGCTAGCGTCGGCTGGTTGTTGCTGCTGGTTTTGTCGCTCCCAACCGATGTTGCTGGCGCTGGTTGGCGCGACTTATGTTACTGGCGCGGCCTTATGTTGCTGGCGCTGGCTGATGTTGCGAGCTTTGCCCGCCAGTGTTGCGGGCGCTGGTTCGCCGATGTTGCGAGCGTTGGTTTTGCCCGCCTGTGTTGCGGGCACTTGTTCGCTGATGTTGCGAGCGTTTCGCGAGCGTTTTGCGAGCGTTTTGCGAGTGTTTGCGAGCGTTGGCTGTGTTGGTTTTGTTGGGGTCTGTCTGGCGTTTTCTCCTATTACTAATATATACACGCCCTTCAGTGGGTCTTTTAGTATGGCCGCTTATCCTAGTCTTAATCTACCCTATCTAATATTCCTACTACTATAACTTACTACTACTAATATTTATATATATATACAAGTGAGGGTACCTCACACTTCTTATGGCGCGTTGGGCACTTTTGTGGGTGAGGATTTTCTGCCGCTTTCGCGACAGATGAGATTTTACAGAGATAGACTCTGCGTGCTTGGGTATGCGAGAGCGCTGCATGCTATACGCCAGAGCGCCCAAACGCTGCTTACGACGGAGCAAATTTCAATACATTCAAATGAAAACACCAACACTAGTAAAGATAAATTTTTTTGATTTTATGACCCAACAACAACCACATGCAAGTGCAGTTACCTTGTTTTTACAATTAGCATTGACGCATGCCGAAAGCCGTGTACATATAGGCATTTGCTCGCCTATGCTTCGGAGCCAATTACAACAAGAAAGGAAGCTAACTTCGGATTGCCGAAGTTTGTCTACCCTTGCATATTTTAATTGCATTAATTATAATCTAAGCCTATCTATTTTAAAATGAATTACTTTCAATTCAATTTTATTTTTACAGTTTTACATTTTTTACATTTTTACATGTTAAGTCAAATGTAATTTACATCCACATTTACCGATCGTTTGTATGGCAGCTATATGATATAGTTGTCCGATTTTTATTTTTATTTTTTAAACAAAATTCTGAAATAATAAAGAATGCTTGTATCTAAAATTATAAGAAGTTGTGTTGAAAACTGACAAAGTTATAATTTTTTTTCTAAAAATTTCCGACCGTTTATATGGCAGCTATATGAGCGAGCGCACCTAAAAATGCTCACCAAAAAAGTGACCAACGCACCATAAGTTCAAGTTTTCACTTCTGCCTGCACTCCCGGAGTGCAACCCCCCTAGTTTCTTTGACATTTTTTCTATATTCTATTTCTAATATTGAGACTTGTTTTTGGACAACTTTTTTTTTCATCTTCGCGTTTTTATATTGCGTAGTGAATAATTTTCCCTGCCGGTGATAAGCTGTTACCTGGACTGCGCCAAAATCCTTGAATTATATCGAGAAAAAACAAGCTACAAACTGCCCCTCAGTCGAAGTCAAGCTTTTGCAAGACTTTTGGGAAGTTCCTTCACTTTTTTTGTTAATTGCTAAAAATGGACTGACCTCTTCAACAACAACAATCCATCAATTTGAAATCGATGAGGGAGATTGCTGGAACATCTCCTACCGAGCTACGAGCTAGTTTGCGAGAGGGTCTAACGGACAGCTGCTTAATTGCTGGCAGTACAACCAGACGGACTCCTACAAGCTGCATCACTACTTGTACCGTAACATCTTTGATCTCATCTCCACTGACGTTCACAACAAGCTCGAGTGGCAGTTTGTGTTCCGCTGCTACTAGTACAAGACAAGATCCTGCTTCTACTAGCGCACCATCATGCAACTCCACCCCAGGGTGGCAGCAAGTCACCGCGAAGCCAAAGAATGGAGCAGCAAGGAAGAGAGCAGGTACCGTTCTCTCTCCCAAGGTCAGCCAAAAGAAGACAAGCTATACCGCCAATTCTGGAAACCGCTTTATTACCCTAAGCGACGAGAAATGGACGTCGAGCCTTCCACTTCGCAAGCAGCGAAAAGCCGCGCCGCAAAAAAGTGCGACGCAACTTTGCAGCCAGCAAACTCCAACAGCTCAGGACAAGTCCGAACTGCCGCACCGCAAGCGGCTCAATCTCCCAACGTCCCAAGGATTATGGTTCCAGGTGTGGTCAGCTACTCTGCTTTCTGCAGTGAGCTGGATGCTCTTATTGGAGACACTTACTCCATCAAAGCGCTGAAATCAGTTGACTGCACCGTTCAGTGCAACTCCTCCGATGCCTACAGGCTCGTGGCCACGCTCCACCACCACCAGCTGCCAGGAGACCGACCCTTTCACATGGTAATGAGGAACATTCATCATGATGTCCCATCGGAGGACATTATTAAGTGAATGCAAGAAAAGGGTCATTGCGTTTTGCGCATCTATACCCCACGTAATAAGGCAACACAGCTTTCGCTCAACATGAGGTTTGTGGACGTTAAGAAGGCTGAGAACAATAAGCTACTTAAAAACATCACTGCTGTTGCAAACACATAGTGACCTGGGAGAAGCCACGCAAGCAATCCGGTCCTATACAATGCCAAAGATGTCAGGAATACGGGCATACCAAAGCATATTGCACACGACACTATATCTGCAGGGAATGCGGAGAGAACCATCCTACCCTGGAGTGCAAGCTTGGAAAGGATGGCCCTAGGTGCTGCTTTCACTGCGGCAACTCTCACGCGGCAAAATTCAGAGGATGCCGTAAATACCTGCAAGTCGCATTTAAGCAAAATCACCAATAGAAGATCACAGCAGCCACAGATTCGAACACGATTCCTCCAACCCATCTCTCACCCAACGTTGGTAAGAAATCATTTGCTAGTGTAGTCAGAAGGAACACACCTATCGAACAACGCAGCCACCCTCACAGAGAGATGGAAAATACTCCCCCTCCAACACATTCCACCGCAAATGCCGCTCTGGATGCCAAACTGGAACAGCTTTTTATGAGGCTCGACAGGATGATGCAAGCAATCTTGCAGACGCGTCCTTCCTCCTCTACTCTCCAAAATGGGTGTGCTTAAAATAGGCTGCTGGAACCTCAATGGCCTAAGCTCATAGAGCTACACGAAATAGACATCCTCTTGTTGTCAGAAGTCCGCCTCTGCTCGCGGTCTACTTTCAGGATCCCTGGCTTCACTTTGCACAAAGCCGATCATCCGGACGACCGGAGACATGGGGGCGCAGCGATCCTTGTCAAGTCGGGCATATTCCATCAACTCTCTTTCACTCTTTCATTCAAGCCGTCTCCATTGAGGTATCTTCAAGAAGAGGTAGGTTCAACGTTGCTTTGGTGTACTGCCCTCCTGCTGTCAGGTGGACAGAAGTAGATTTTACGACGCTCCTTTCCAATCTCGGAGATAAGTGTCTTGCTGCAGGTGATTGGAATGCCAAACACAGATGGTGGGGCAACTACATAATGTGTGCCAGGGACCGGACCCTCAGCTCTGTCCTGGCCAATGTCAATGTCGATATTATAGCAACTGGAAAAGCCACCTGCTACCCCAATCGTGCAAACGTCACCCCCAGTGCAATTGACTTTGGCATCTCAAAAGGCTTCAGGCAACAGCAAGTCTTCGTTAGAGTACTCACCGAGCTATCTTCTGACCACCTCCCGTTGCTCTTCCTGATAGATGAAGAAGCTCAATTCCATAAAGAGTCCCTAAAATTCTGCCGGCACATGCAGACATTGTCAGTTTTAAGTCCTTCATCGATGCCCACTTCGTGCTCAACATACCAATTACAACCTGCAGCGATTTGGATGCATACATTGATACCTTCACTTCCACAATCACTGAAGCCGCCCAGAGAGCTACGCCACCTCAGCGCCAATCTGGTGTCCCACCTACTAGGAGGGCGTCCTTACTAACTCCGGAGGCAAGGGCACAAGGGCAGAAGGCAATTTATTGTGTCTGGCGATCCTGCAATTAAGCAGCTACTATCTAGTATTACTAACAGGCTACGCAGGTTGCTAGCGAAAATCCGCCAAAAGAACATCGATACCCTGCTGGAGGGAGCTGGCCCGGACAATTGCAGCGATTTTTCGATATGGAAGCTAACGAGAGGAATTAATAGACAGCCGCTTGTCCAATCCCCTTACAGAGCCACAGTGGCCACTGGCTCAAAAGCGACTCCGACAAAGCTAACGCTTTTGCTGAACATCTGTCTGCTACCTTCACACCTTCTTAACTTCCAGACGCTTCACACTGCGACGAAGTTGCGAACTTTTTAAGCGCTCCCATTCAGCCAGCGCGCCCCATTAGACTTACCATGCCGCAAGAAGTCACGCTGCAATTGAAGGCGCTTAATCTAAAAAAGACTCCTGGACCCGATGGCATCGACAATCGAGCGGCAAAGGCTCTTCCACCCAAAGGAGTGCTAGCGCTGGTGAAAATTTTCAACGCCATGCTAAGCCTGGGACATTTTCCAAGACAGTGGAAGCAAGCCCGGATTATTATGTTCCCTAAGCCAAGCAAGCCACCAACTCAAATAGACTCCTACCGCCCAATCAGCCTGCTATCTACGTTATCTAAAGTGTTCGAGCGGATTCTTCTGAGTCGACTGTTGGAACTGCCACAAGTAGGAGGCCGTATACCTCAACACCAGTTCGGCTTCAGATAATCCCATGGCTGCCCAGAACAAGTCCATCGCCTGGTTAACCACATTACCTACGGATTCGAACACAAACTGCACACTGTAGGTGTCTTCCTCGACGTTAAACAAGCCTTTGACAAGGTGTGGCACGAGGGCCTCCGTTACAAAATCAACGAACTTCTTCCTGCACCCTATTTTGCCGTCCTGAGGTCTTTTATTGCCGATCGAACCTTCGAAGTGACAGTAAGGGAATCACGATCCAGCTTGGCTCAGATCCACGCAGGAGTGCCCCAAGGAAGTGTACTTGGTCCGTTCCTATACACTATATACACAAGTGATATGCCAGTTCCGTCGCCCACCACAAACGCTCGCATGCTTCTGGCCACATACGCTGACGACACGGCCCTACTTGCATCCCACACGTCTCAACTGGCAGCCTCGGCTGCAGTTCAGGACTGGAAAGAAAGCTAACTTCGGCACGCCCAAGCTTGTATACCCTTGCAGCTTACAATTAATTACAATTACTTTAATTCATTATGAATTAATAAAATTTTAATTAAATGGAAAGTAAAACTAACAGGAATTGTATACAACATTTAAACATATTTTTATATTCGGTTTAGCATTACGTATACGTAATATTTCCCGAACATTCCTATGGCAGCTATATGATATAGTAGTCCGATTTTGATCAGATTAAAACCGAAATTCTAGAATAATATAAAATCGCCATGTCTTAAGTTATATGAAAATATGTCAAGAATATATATACTTTATAGGGTCGGAAATGTCTCCTTCTTACTGAAATTATAATACCCTGCAAGGGTATAAAAATTGTATCAAATGGCAAGTAAAACTAACAGGAGTTGTATACATCATTTAAAAATATAAAAATTCGGTTTAACATTACGTAATATTTCCCCAACATTCCTATGGCAGCTATACGATATAGTAGTCCGATTTTGATTAAATTAAAACCGAACTTCTAGAATAATATAAAATAACCATATCTTAACCCGGCAACCCTGGGTCGTAAGTAAGATGTTATGAATATCCAACGCCGGTTCGGACCTCGTGGGGGAGGCTAAACCCCAAAAGGCCTAGGCAAGGACTAATATCTCAACCGTCGTCGGATATCGATGAAGGCAAGCTGCTGATGCCAAGTCCTTAATCAACGCTCCGCCGAAATCCAAGGGGGACGCTAGTACTAGCACTCCCCAGAACCTGGCAGGTGTGGCTCAGTTGGGCACCACCGGAGAAGAACCCAAAAGCGGCAAAGATGAGCCGCCAAAGAAGGCGTGCTAGGACAAACAGAGCCCGTTTCATTCTGAGCAAGATAACGAAGAATGATGCTGAGGGCAAGGTAGACCCGAGAGACGCTGCAGACAAAGAGAAATTCTTCGCAGAGATTGAGGATTTCGAAAAATACCAGAAAGCCAACCCGGAAGCGTTACAACCCCCGAAGGTGAAGCGTGGACGTGAGCGTTAGCGCACCTAAGAGGGCCAGGGACGCCCAAGGGAAGGCTAGAGCCACATCCTTTGCCAAGCAGACGAAGAAGTTCAAAGAGGTGACCAAAGACAGTCTAGCTATGGCGCTGGTGGATGAGCTTAATGACGACGGACGCCTGCTGGCAGAGAAGTTGGGGTAGAAAGAGCGTAAGCTATCCAACATGGTGACCGACAGGTTGGTTGCCCTGCTAGGCGGTCCTATCCCGTCCTTCGACTCTTCAGACATGGTAAGAGGGCACCGCGTAATAAGATGCGACGACGAGTTTTCGAGGGGCTTCCTGGAGAAAGTGTTGGCAAAACCGGCAACACGTGGAATGGCCGAAGGATTAGGCTGGTCCACGCCAGGGATATTCCCAGAAGACTAAGAGCTCGCATCTGGTAACCGCTGGGGCAATCTGATCAGGCAAGGGTTCCAGTGTCTGAGAGCACAGAACAAGCCAGCCATTTCTCCTACTTATTAACCAGCGCTGCCTGCCGCAGCTGGAACAGAGAGACCACAAAATCCGGTACGGTATCAAGAAGGCCAAGATTAAGGTCTTCCTTGCCGAACCGGTTGAACTACTAGAGGAGGTGGACGACACGAACAAGTTGTTGGATGACATGATCATCGACGACAAGTCGCCCACACCAACAAACAACTATGTCGTCTGTAGTGCAGATTAACCTGAACCGTAGCTCCCACGCTTCAGCTAATCTGATGATCCTTTTAAGGGAGAAGGACATCGACATTGCGCTACAACAGGAACCATGGACCAGGGACGAATTAGTTTCTGGTCTGACACTGCCTTGATCATATTATATGTCGTAACGTCACAATTTGTAAGAATGGGAATACACCAACCTTTGTATTCCCGAGTACGGAGGACTTTCGTAGAACACAGCCATTATACGATCGGAAAATGGAATGTGTCGCTTCAACATTCGTTTTCAGATCACAGGCACTTATTCTTTGAGTTATCGATGCCGGCTATTAAGACGGTACCGAGACGAAACCCACGGAAAACAAACTGGGGCAACTATAGCGAAATTGTCCATGCTAAGGTCAGCAACAGGCCGATAAAGGTACAATCCTCAACAGAGGCGACAAGGAGGTAGAGGACCTCACGAATATTCTAAACAACGTCTTTAAGAGACACACAAGGTGTCATACTCATGGAAGCAGTATTCGCCATGGTGGACATAAGAACTAAGTGATCTCAGAAATGCAAGCAATAGGTCCAAAGAAAGGGCACCATATAGAGAGGTACAGAAACAATACAAAAAATCAGTATACGAAGCCAAGAAAGAATCTTTGAACAGCAGCAGAAATAAAAGACACGGCTAGACTACGCAGGATCCCTGCTAAAGGTCACACAAGCCCATCACTAATAAACAAACCTGACGGTACGTCAACAACGTCAGTCGAGGAATTCTTAGAGGTTCTGGTAGACACACACTTTCCAGGGAACGTGCGTGTATACTCGGGGCGAGAGAGCTCAAGAACCATACAGTCAAACACGTCAACTGGAGACTATATCACCCTTGAAAAGATACAATGGGCGATAGACTCCTACGATAAATATAAAAGTCCGTGCCTGGACGGTATTATTCCAGCGATGCTACAGGCAACAAAGGATAGTATCAGCAGGTGGCTTAAAGCCATATATGAGGCGAGCAACAAACTTTTTGCACATACCGCTTCCGTGTAGGGAAGCGAAGGTAATATTTATACCAAAACCTGGCAGGATAGGACATATCCTAGCAAAGGACTAAAGACCAATAAGCCTAACATCCTTCATCCTGAAGACGATGGAGAGGCTAATGGACATACAGATAAGAGATAAGGCGGAGAGTTATCACCTGTCGGACGTCCAACATGCGTACCGGAAACGTCGATCTACCGAGACAGCACTGCATGAAGTCGTGAGTCACGTCGAAAAATCACTAAACTATAAGCAATACACGATGGCCACCTTCTTAGATATAGAAAGCGCGTTCAACAACATGAACGCCGAACCCATCTTGGGCTCCCTCAGTTTGATAGGTGTTGAGAGATGCATCAGAGAATGGATAGGTTCTGTGCTCACAATGAGGACGATAATAGCCGAACTGGGTGGCACTCACTCTGGCCAATTAACATGAACCATATTCTGAAGGATCTCAATTGTGATGGAGTAAAGGTAGTAGCATTCCCTGACGTCATAAGCAACATAATGTCGGGAGCTTTGGAACGCTTAAACAAGTGGGCGAAATCCTGCGGACTAGGGGTTAACCCAAACAAAACGGAATTAATGCTATTTACAAGGAGAACAATGATCCCAAAGTATAACATCCCTAAGATAGATTGCATAGAGTTGAAACTTTCAAAGCAGGCGAAGTATTTAGGAGTAATCCGAGACCCAAAACTCATTAAAGAAAGAGTCAGGAAGGCAGGAATTGCTTTCTACTCTTGTAATATGATGTTCGGGAAGAACTGGGGACTTCACCCAAAGACTATAATGTGGCAGCAGTAGTTAGACCAATAATGACATAAGGGGCTCTAGTATGGTGGCCGGCACTCACCAGAGCCTACAACATAACAAAACTAACCGGTATTCAGCGTTTAGCATGCGCGGGGGCAACGGGAGCTTTGCGTTCGTGCCCAGGGACTACTCTAAACGTAATTTTAAAAATTATGCCGATTGACATATTCATCAAGGATTCTGCGGCTCAGAGTGCGGAGATACTCAAGGTGCTGGAGAGATCACTGTATAGGCCATTGCACTATCCTTGAAGGGATCACAGCACAAATAGACAAGGGAGTAGACTACACGACAACCGAAATTAGATTCGGAAACGGCTACACCACCTCTTACCCGTCTAGGGAGGAGTGGACTAGAGGCAGAGTAAATGTATCAGTCTACACCGATGGCTCCAAGATAGGCTGTGATGTGGGGGCTGGGATTTTCGCAGAGAACTGGGGGATTAAATCGACTTTAAGTCTCCCAGCGTCAGCTGGGTCTTTCAGGCAGAGATACTCGCAGTGTTGGAGGCAGTTATACTATCAATACAGCGAGGCCTTAGAAATACCAAATACCAGGACCCGAAACAGTTTTATAACTTTGTTAACACAAAGCGTAAACCTAATTTATATCCTTCCTCGCTTTCATTTAAAAACTCTAAAGCAAACTCAGATCAGGCTATTGCTGATCTTTTTGCTGAGTTTTTTAAAACAACTTATTCTCTCTCGACCAATTTAAACCAGACATACCCTTACTCTATTCCCTGTCCAAACTTAATTTTTAGTTCTATCTTAAACGAAAGCTCTCTTAGTCTGGATCTTCGACATATTAAGCCAGTGTATGTTACTCACTGGGTCCCGACGGAATACCGGGCTGCGTGCTCAGGTATTGCGCGGACGCTCTGTGTAACCCCCTTCTTAAGTTGTTTAAATTATCTTTGGAAACTTCTAAATTTCCCCTTATTTGAAAGGAATCCTTTATTATTCCTCTCCACAAAAAAGGTAGCAAACTATAGGGGTATCTCTAAGTGGTCAGCTATTCCGAAACTCTTCGAGAATGTAATAACTCCTCACTTGCAGCATTTGTGCAGATCCGTAATTTCTCCATGTCAGCATGGATTTATGAGGCGAAGATCAACCATTACAAATCTCTTGGAACTTACCTCATTTGTTATTAGAGGGTTCCAATGCAATTTTCAAACCGATGTGATTTACACGGACTTTAAAAGCTTTTGACTAGGTTAATCATTCCCTTCTTGTAAGGAAGCTCGACTTAATTGGGTTTCTTGTTGATCTTCTTAAATGGATTTTGAGTTATTTGTCTGACAGGACTCAAAAGGTTCCTTTTAAAAATGCTCTCTCAAAATTATTCTGTGTCACAGCTGGCGTCCCACAACGTAGCAACCTTGGCCCACTGCTATTTTCATTGTTTATTAATGACCTTCCGCTAGTTTTAACCATGTGTACAGTATAAGGAAAGCTCATGCCAGTCAGATTTACAATCGGATCTTAATAATTTTCAAGCATGGTGTCGTGCTAACCTATTACATCTCAACAGCTCCAAGTGCAAACTGATGACATATTCGCGTGTCTCTCCCCAGTATGCCACCGATATGCTCAATGACTGCTCTTTGGAAAGAATAACTCTTGTCGATGATCTTGGAGTCCGCCTTGATCCCAAACTTTCGTTCTCTGAACACATTTCCTGCATGGTTAACAAAGCCAGAGGCATGCTTGGATTCATTAAAAGGTGGTCGAAGGAATTCGATTCCCCTTATGTAACTAAGAGCCTTTTTGTTTCGTTAGTTCGGCCCATTTTGGAATATGGTTCTTGCGTTTGGAGTCCTAGTTTTGGAGTCCATATTAACCGCAATGAATCTGTCCAAAAAAACTTTTTGCTTTTCGCCCTACGGGGCTTAACCTGGGATGCAAACCTGAGATTACCGTCTTACTCTAGTAGACTTCTATTAATTAACCTTCCCTCCCTAGCGAACCGTAGAACGATGCTTGGTGTCGTCTTTCTACATAAGCTTATTCATGGGGACGTGGAGAGTCCCTACCTGCTAGGCCAACTCAATTTCCATGTTCCCAGACTAACTTCCAGATCCTATATCCCCTTAGTAATTGGTCACTGCAGGAGGGAGTATGAAACGCATGAGCCCTTTAGGGTTTTATGCGCCGATTACAACCGCCTCTATGACTATATTGCTGGTAGTGATAGTCTTCCCAAACTAAAAACTGTTTTGCTTGTACAATTAGCCCGTAATTTAGCACCTTAGCAATGTTAAATATTCCTCGTCCTTTTATACTTTCCTCTTCTCACGCGTCTATCAAGAACGCGTTCGTGCCGTACGTCAAACGGCTGCGCATACATGCGCATAGATACATGATATATTTGACGAAGATTATTTTGATCCCAAGGGAATTCTTTCGGAAAACTTAAAATAACTGTGAATAATATTATATTATAAAAAGTGGGGGGCAATCTACAGATTGCATTCCCTAGTTGGGATACATAAATTAATTCAAAACTAAGTAGTGGAACGCTGCTAACCGTGAACGTCCACGATTTGCATTAATTTGCTTTAACAATAAAAACCAACTGATTACAAATAATTTAAGAAATCTAATGGTCTACTTAAACTCTGAAACGTACCCCTCGATGACTTAAATTTATATTTGGAAAAAGATCGATATGCTCACCTATATGAAATGTATTCAAAATTTCAAAGTAGCTACTATAATAGAACTGAATTGACTAATTGACTTATCATATAAAAATGAAATGGTTAAATCAGGACCTATTGATATTAGGATCTCAATTGAACTTAGTTAGCCCGGTAACGAAAATGCTCAAGTATATTGCGTGTTGATACATGATTGTTTAGTTGCATATTACCCTTTGAATGATTTAGTTTAGCGCATTGTCTAACAATCATGAGTGAAGACATTGTTGCAATTGATGTTCAAGGATTTCTCAGAAATAATAATAAATTCATTCTAAAAGAAATTGGAATCGTATTCAAAAACGAAACAATATTGAATTCTAATTTTATTATATTATATTGAACTGAATAAGAAATCAAGAAAAACAGCTACTTGGTTAACAAAAAAATATCATAAAATTTATTGGAATGATGGATCATACTTTTTCAAAGAAACACAATTGTATTTAAGAGAAATAAGCAGAAAAAAGAAATAATTTGTAAGGGATATCAAAAAAGATTATATTTACAAATTTTTAAAAATTGATAGAGTAGTTAACATTGATGAAATTGGATGTCCCTATCTAAAAATAATATCTGGAAATCACTTTCCATATTGCTCATTACATGCTCGAGATGGTGTTTGTGCTCTCAACAATGCTCATAATATATTAAACTTTTACACAAACGAAAAGTGTTAATAATTTCCCACATTCATTCACATTTTGCGAGTTGAGAAACGAAGTTTATAAAGCTTTTCTCTCTTCCAAGTGAACGGACGTGTTTTTTTCTTGCGCTCTCGTTTTGTGTATATTTCACTGAAAAACCACCGGGGTTCTACTTAAATCTTCTACCTTGTGTTTAATAAAGTTCCCGTTCACTTCGCGTGCATGCAGCTTTCCTGATTTATGCATTTAATTTAGTTATTTTCACAATTTTAGTTGTGTTGCCTTTATTTTTGCATTCCTTTTTGTGCCTTCTTCGTTTAGCAGTTGTTTGCGCCGTCGCGACAGCTAAACGTTAATCTTGCAAGCTTTTGCTCCCACGCTCACCCGCTCTCTCTTTCTCCTGTTCTCTGTGCAGCTGCACTATTTTCTTATCTTCACGTAAAGGTACAGTGGCTATTGTCTGCGCTGTTAAAACCTGCAAGAAGGTTATTGTGGCTACTGATCTCTCGATCGGCTGCTGGCTGTGCGACAACATTGTGCATGCCAAGTGCATTGGTGTTGTAGCGCGGACGGTAGACGATTTGAGAAGGAGCATCGGTTTGCGTTACTGCTGTGATGCATGTCGCAAGGTTGAAAGCGAAATGATCTCTTTTATGCGGCAAACCAAGAGCGGTTTTAAGGACGTATTATCGAGTTTTCGCAAAACTTATTATATGATCTTAACGCTAGATACTCAATTTAATAGCCTTAAGCTATTAAATGAGTCTCCTAGGCGCAAAAAAACTGCTACTGGTCTGCAACATATCGACGGATCTCTTAAACCCGCAGCGGGCTCTCAACAACAGCGGCTCCCTCGGTTCAGCCATCGACCTCAAGATTAAATCCTAGAATTCTGAGGTCGAGTGCGAAAAATAATGCGGTACCCGAATGTGCCGCTGGAGGGACGGTGCCGGTGATTTCCCCTGTGATTTGATGTGATGTGATGTGATTTGATGATGAGTCCCCTGGTGGATTTCAAATTACGACCCCTCAGACCCTCATCAATGTATCCCCCCAGGGGGTCAGGCCCGGATTACCGGCCGATATTGGCAATCCAGACAATGTGTCTGCATTGCCGAAAGCCCTTACTGTTGTCCCACCTACGAAACAGATATTTGTTTCTCGGCTTTCCCCTGATCAGACATCGGAAGATGTAATAGCCTTTATTCAAGGCAAAACTAAAGCCGAAAAAATGAAAAATTCAAATTTTCCTATGCTAGAGACATTTCATCTTTCAAGATAAATGTCTTTGTGTGTCTTTGACACAATTTGCTCTACCAAATTCTGGCCGGAGTATATTGTCGTCAAAGAGTTTGAATAAGTCTTCCCAGGCCTGACCAGATCACTGCGCCCTCTACGACTCCCACTCCAAAAAACTAACTGACTCCTTCTTCATCTCCTATCAGAATGCAAGAGGTTTACGAAGTAAGCTTCCCAAATCGTATTCTGATAGTTTTTCGTTTGCTTCTCAGGTTATCGTGTTCACAGAAACCTGGTTTAAGCCGGAGATTTTGAGCTCTGAAGTTTTTCCAGCTGCGTTCACGGTTTACCGAGTGGATCGGCCTATCATACGTGGGGGTGTTGTCCTCATAGCGGTTGACTCCAGTCTCACGTCTCAAATTTTAACTTTTGAGAAGTGCAACGATGTTGAATTACTTTGTGTGAGGCTATCAGTTAATGGTAGCTCCATTTTCATTACTTGTTCCTACATTCCTCCCTTGTCGGAACTTCCTTTTTATTGGAACCATCTTTCCGCTATCCAGATGGTCTCCAATTGTCTTTCGGATAAGGACCACTTAGTAGTTCTTGGTGATTTGAATATCCCAGGGGCTATTTGGTCCTCTAATAAATCGACACACTAACTTTTTACTACAACACAGCATGATTTTATTGCTGGCTTGTTTGACATTTCGCTGTCTGAAGTCAACCATGTACATAACTCTTTAGAGCGCTTGCTTGATCTCTGTTTTGTTTCAGATCCTGCGAGAGTTAGTTTAGCCAGGGTGGCGCCGCTGACGCTACCCGAAGATCCCTATCATCCTACTTTTGATGTGACCCTCGACGTTGGGGCCGACTTACAGAATATATCTGACCGTCCAGCCAAAAAAGTCTTTTGTTTTCGCAGGGCGGACTTCGAGCGGCTGAATAATCTTTTATCTGATTTTATTGATCCGATCTATATATGTGCACTGACATGGCGAAAACCGTGGATATTTTTTACAGTGCCATGAATTCATGTTTTACTAAGTGTGTTCCGTTATACTACCCGTCAACCTCTAATAAGCCTCCGTGGTTTACTAAAGAGTTGAGTCGCCTTAAAAACAAAAAGTCTAGGCTGTATTCTAAATTTAAACGCACCGGTTCTCAATCTGCACTATCAATTTATTTATCGGCTCGGTTCAGCTTCACCGTGTTGAACGTGCAGTGTTACAAAAATTATCTTGCTCGTTGTAGGGCCCAGTTTTCTCAGGATCCAAAACAGTTCTATAATTTTGTTAACACTAAACGTACGCCAGTTACTCAACCTTCCTCGCTCTCATTTGAAATTACAACCGTAAATAATGATCAGGCAATAGCCGACCTATTTGCGCAGTTTTTTCAAACAACATATTCAAACTCCACTGACTCAATTCAGACTTTTTCTTACATCATTCCCAAATCGAACCTAATTTCAGTCCTAGTTTAAACGAAAGCTCTTTTTATTCAGATGTTCTCCGTGTTAAGCCAGTTTCTTCACCAGGTCCCGACGGAATACCTGGATGTGCCCTGTACAATCCCCTTCTGAAATTGTTAACCTTATCCTTAGAATCCTCCCACTTTCCCCTTATTTGGAAGGAGTCGTTTGTCATTCCTCTCCACAAAAAAGGTAGCAAATTGGATGCCAACAACTACAGAGGAATCTCTAAGCTGTCGGCAGTCCCAAAACTTTTCGAAAATATCATTACTCCACATTTGCAGCACCTTTGCAGTTCAATAATTTCTCCATGTCAGCATGGATTTATAAAGCGAAGATCAAGTACAACTAATCTTTTGGAGCTCACTTCCTTTATTATAAAGGGCTTCCATAACAACATTCAGACAGACGTAATCTATACTGATTTCTGTAAAGCATTCGACTCTGTTAACCATTCTCTTCTTGTTCGGAAACTCGATTTAATGAGATTTCCGGTTGATTTTCTAAGATGGATCTCTAGTTATCTGAATGGCCGGACGCAAATGGTCCTTTTTAAAAATACCTCGTCAAATGTTCTCAGGGTTACTTCTGGCGTCCCGCAAGGGAGCCATTTGGGACCCTTGCAAGTAACACGCTGAACTGTTGCTCTTTGGAAAGAATCAATATAGTTGATGATTTGGAAGTCCGCCTGGACCCTAAACTTGACTTTATTGATCATATTTCCTGCATGGTAAATAAAGCCAGAGGTGTGCTTGGTTTCATTAAACGGTGGTCGAAAGAATTCAATGACCCCTATGCTTTGTCTTTACATTTCTTTCGTTCGTCCTATCTTAGAATATGGATCTTGCGTGTGGAGCCCTCAGTATGGGGTCCACAGTAAACGCATTGAGTCGGTTCAAAAGAACTTTTTACTTTTCGCTTTACGCGGTTTGAACTCGGATGCAAACCAGAGATTAGAGGGTATTCCAGTAGACTCCTACTAATTAACTTACCATCCTTATCTAATCGTAGAACTATGCTAGGCATTACCTTTATTTACAAACTTATCCGAGGTGACGTTGAAAGTGCTGATCTTTTGGGTCAGCTTAACTTTCACGTAGCAAGTAGAAATACTAGATCTTATATTCCCTTAGTTTTGCGCCACTGTAGAACGTCCTTTGAATTGCATGAACCCTTTAGAGTCTTATGTGCAAATTATAACGATTTGTACATAATAACGTAGATACCCTTCCCAAACATAAAACTTTAATTCTAACCCACTTAGCACGCATGCAAGCAAACAATCTGGCAGCACGCCAGTAGTCACTTCCTCGAATTTCTTTTCTATACTTTAATTTGTCGCGCCTACTAACACCTAACACGAACAAGCACGTGCTTGGTGTCATACGGGCCACTTGAATGTACTGATCGTAGTGCATCAACGTCCAAACAAAAAAGAAAAAGAATAACAATCTTCATGTACCGAAATTTTCTTCTTTAATAAATAAAATTGATTTATTTATTAATACATTTGGAAAGAGTCTTCTAGGTATAATACAATGTTTGATATATAGCAAACTTTAGTTTAAGATAAACATTCAAACTATTACGTTGAAAAATAGAAAATGATTTCCTCAAAAATTGAAGGCTTTTTAAAGGAGTATGGGAATGAGATCTTCAAGAAACACGTAGCGAAATTGAAATCATTTCACACATTTTTAAAATGTTATTCATTCCAAGTATGGAGAACACCTGTCATCCTGTGCGTGGGCATATGATGCAGATGTATGCATGTTGAAAAGAAGGAAGAAGATGCCTTAAAATTGATGGAACGATAGATTAATTTATTTAAAAGACTCGATGCAAACTAATTTAAATCAAATATGACTTAATAAAAAAAAAATCATTTTTCTACCTCAATTGGTTTTTGTGTATATTCTAATAGGAGCCACCCTCTATAGAATTGAAACATTTAAGACACGCTTGTTTCACACTCACTTTCCCACCTAATGCGGTCCAATATCCCTCAAGCCAACACCTGCTGACCACAAGACTGCAGACATGAACGAATAATTGAATCAACACCTTGACCACAAGACTGAAGACAGGTTACATGAACGAATATCACCCTAATTGATTCAACACCTGTTGAATCAACAAAACGGTTACGCATAATAAAACCCCCCTCCCTCTCTCCACCAAATATCGTTGAAAAATTCCTACACGTGACAAAACACCCCTAGAAATATTTTTCGGTCATCGGCTGGAACTTCTTCTCCAGAAGACAGTCAGACTCTCCTTTAGGTCTGCGAATTTAAGGTCGAACTTCTGCAGCAGCTGGGCATCAGAGTCCTGGTCGAGCTGCGTCTCCTTCCTGGATCGCTTTGCCACGGAATTCATAGTGTTGTTGTTTTGTGTGTTTTATGTGCGCGCTTTTTCTATATATGTGTTAATGTGTAAGCGTATGCAGAGAGGTTTGATGTGGTTTGTTGTATGTTTGATTCGAACGACAATAACAAAATGCACAGTGTTTTCGAGCTGTTTAACCAGCTTTTAAAAAATAATGTTTTAGAGTGCAAATTAGTGTTTTCTCCGGTATAAATATAACAGTACTATGTTAGTTTCGCAAGAAAAAACAAAGCTTTCAATAAAGTTGATTTAATGCGGGGTAAAAGTAAACACGTCCGTTCGTTGCATTCTTGTTCCACGAATGGCGAGGCTTATCGTCCAATTGCATTATAATGTCATACTGCTCTCTAAGCAATTTGCACGTCTTGCACGAATAAAGTATAGCCTTATACTCATTCTTTACATCAACTAGTCCGTTAACGATGTACTGCAGCACCGCTGCTGATTCCTCTACATTTCCTGCTGCTGCCATCTGACATAATTCTAAAATGTACTCAAGGAATGTCTCGCTCTTCTTTTTCTGCCTGCTCTGCAACTGGCGATGTACGTCTGCGCTGATGGTGCTGCTAGCGAACTCGTCAATCAGTGCTCTGTTTAGCTCTTGATACTCGCTCACAACCACAGATTGCAAAAAAAATTTGGCAGCGCCTGTCATCTTGCCTCTGGCTTGCACATACATTGGCTTCAGTGTGAGATCGTATGCATCTGCATTTTTTTCAAATATTTCGAACCACTGTTGTACTAATTGGCCGTCAAAATCGTTCACCATTTTATCAAAATTATCAATTTGAGGATTAATAAGGTTATTTGCGTGCTCGTCAACTTGTATTTTTAATGACAGCAACTGCAGTATATTGTCGATTTTATTCTTCATATCCGAAACTTCCAATACGTTCTTTTCTTCTTTCTCTATCACTGTAATGTTCTGCTCCTCTTCGACTTCGTCTAGTTCTTGTATTTTTTCTTTCTTATTTTTTGCCGGCGCTTGACGCGTCACTTTTAAACAAATTTGTGTCTATTTTTAAGTCCGAATACCGAACGTCGATTACCGAATACCGAATTTAACTGCACAGTTTCTCTGTTCTTGTTCGATCTTGTCTCTTTACGAATAACTTTATTGCGCAGTATCTTTTTCTTAAACGGATTTTACAACTTCTGTTCTTCTTTCCTTAATTCATTTACTTTGTTATTTTCACTCTGTTCATTACACTATCCGACACTTAATTAGTTATCTTAGATCCGTCACGAGCCCCTAAATGTAGAGTTTGTTATATTATAGTATAGTTTATTTGAATATTTAATGTAATGCTGAGTTGGAATATAATGAGTGTATGGGATAACGTAAACCTTTAGCAATATTCTTTCAAATAAAACTTTAGGAACTGATTCGACTTTAGACAACTTTCTTTTAAAAACTTTATCAAACAGCTCTGAAAAACGGCTGTTTCCGACGACTCTCTCTGCGACTGCTTCTCTTCTTTAACTGCCCCCCTGCAACTCCTCTCGATCGATAAATTGCCATTCGCAACGAAGCAAAATGTATACTCCCTGCCCGGCTGTACCTTAGCATCTTACATATATATATATATATATATATATATCTTTAGTATTTACAAAATTGACCTTTCCAGGCAATTGACCAGCGGTGTGGTCTGTGTCTGCACCGAATCGTTCGGCAGCCTATCCATACCTGGCGGCCGGTCCAAAACGCAACCCCCCAGATGGGTAACATGCTAAAGCCACCCCAAATGAATGTCGAGTAAGATCAATATTACTCTAGGTGGCAGCCACACAAAGTGAGTAAATCCCCCCGTGGTTAACGCCGCGGCTAGGGCACTGATTCTTGAGGCCTTAACCCACATTCCCTAAAAATGGCAGGCCAAGTGAACGGACGAGTTTTTTTCTTGCGGTGTCGTTTCGTGTACTTTTTACATAAAAATGACCGGGGTTTTATTTAAATATTCTACTTTGTAATTAATAAAGTTTTCGTTCACTTTGCGTACATGTAGCTGATTTGTGCATTTAATTCCAATTAATTTCACATTAACAGTGGTAAGTCCTTATCATGTCCGGTATTATCTGAGCCGTAATTTGATTTTGATTTGATTTATTTATTTAATATCCTGCCGCTCAAGTATACTTCTTTAAATTATTGCGCCAGTCACAAAATGTTAACACTATGTTCGCGCTAAAAGGTCGTTTATATTCCCCCTCCGTTTGGCCTTTCGGTCCATAGAGCTTCCTATCCGCTCTCCGAAGCTAGGTAAGTTAGTTCTAATTCCTTATTTTACCAATAAAGACCAACGCACGTCGCGCAATACCCCGAATTAGTTTTCCCGTGTTTACTTTATCGAGTGTTCCAGGTTAAAGCCATCCCACTCCAACATTTGGTCCTTCGAGACGGATATTTCGATCCCCAGCAGCTTTGGTGGCTCTAAGAAAGCACAAGATAAGTACGCACATAATTTTAGCTGCCGGTCATTGGCAGCTTCCGATTTCAAATCCGAACCAATTCAATTGACGTAATTAATTTCTTTAAAGTTCCTGCGAATTCCAAAATCCGAAAGTGTCTGTTGAAATATACATACATATTTCATAAGCCGCAGTGAACCTCAAATTTCGAATTTCTCTTAATTCACTGTGATCCGCTTGCATTTATTTTCGTTTATACACCTACATATGTCCAATATAGTCCACTCCACTGATTTATTAAATAAATGTTAAATCGCAAGGTATTTAAATTGTTTACACAGCAAAAAAAATCCAAATAGTACTTATTAAACATATTATATATTAAATAATTCCAGAACATATAACTAAAATATTCTACAATTACTGTCCACAGCTACTACAAATAAATATATCAAAAAACCACGGCACAGAAACGCAAACTCAATTTGCTCAACCTTGAAGGAGTTGCAAAATACAATTCAAAAATGCCTCACGTCCCTAAATATTTCCGGTCTTCGTACGGATCATTGGGATTGTCTTCTGGTTTATTTGTTTTCCACGAAGCTTCCAAAACTGACGCTCTCATTATGGGAGCAATCTTTCTTAATTGAAACCGAAATCCCTATGTGGTTAGAACTTGATTCTTTCCTGACTGAGCGCCATAGAACTCTAGAAACTATAGATTCTATCCCTCCTTTTCTGTTGCGTCTCCATCCAAACCAACACCCTTCAACGTGTCACCTCGAGTCCTGAAATCCTTCAGTACGAGGATCGTTCCAGTACCGAAAGAATACGATTTATGTTCCAAAGAGAATCACCCAGTGCGTAAATGTCCACGCTTTCTCCAGACGACGAAAGAGGATCGTACCTCTTACGTAAAAACAAAGCAGTTGTGTTTCAATTGTTTTGCAAGCGGTCATCAACTCCGCAATTGCGCAAGCGCCCACAAGTGTTTCACGTTTCACGGTTGGGATCACACTTTGTTGCATCCAAGCAACTGCCCCTCCAGTGTTCCGAGTCCTCCTTATACTGCAAGGCAAATATCCGCACCAATCCAAAGGATTTCCTCGTTCTCCACACGATATACCACTTCTCCCGATTCCGTCAATTTCTGGGGTCCATACGACGAGTACAAATGCAGACGTTCCCGAGGTATTTAGTCCTACCCATGCCGAGTCTGCCAAGGGAACCATCCTCTTCGAAAGTGCCACCGTTTTCTTCGACTTAGCACTGAGAAACGGCTCCAGGATGTTATCGAGAAGAAGTACTGCGTCAATTGCTTGGCCCAATACCATTCCACGGGATCTTGTCGCAGTGACGACCGATGTGGTCAGGATCATTACGCGCTTCTATATATCGACGACCGCTCAGCGTATCCAACGCTTTCCAGAGCTATGTCTTCCTGATATTCTTGCTGCGTATCCTCGCAAGGGGGGGTAGAATGTTCACGCCAAAAGGACGTTCATTTTCCAGAAGCAGTGTGATCCCGTACACCCTCGCTCTCTCTCCCTCTTCCTTTGGGAATATAATAGCTTAATATTTTCTGGACGTTAATGCACTACGATTAGTACATTCAAGTGGCCCGTATGACACCAAGCACGTGCTTGTTCGTGTTAGTATGCGCAACAAATGAAAGTATAGAAAAGGAATACGAGGAAGTGACTACTGGCGTGCTGCCAGATTGCTTGCATGCGTGCTAAGTGGGTTAGAATTAAAGTTTTTAGTTTGGGAAGGGTATCTACGTTATTATGTAAAAATCGTTATAATTTGCACATAAGGCTTTAAAGGGTTCATTCAATTCAAAGGACGTTTTACAGTGGCGCAAATCTAAGGGAATATATGATATAGTATTTCTACTTGGTACGTGAAAGTTAAGCTGGCCCAACAAATCAGCACTTTCAGCGTCGCCATGGATTAGGTTATAAATAAAAGTAATGCCTAGCATGGTTCTACGTTAAGATAAGGATTGTAAGTTGATTAGTAGGAGTCTACTGGAATACGAGGGTAACCTCTGGTTTTTTCCTCAGTTTAACCCGCGTAAAACGAGAAGTAAGAAGTTCTTTTCAACCGACTCAATGCCTATATTGTGGACTGCATACTGAGGGCTCCAAACGCAAGATCCATATTCTAAGATAGAACTAAAGAAATATAAAGAGATTTAGTATCATAGGGGTCATTGAATTCTTTCGACCACCGTTAAATGAATCCTAACACACCTCTGGCTTTATTTACCATGCACTAAAGATGATCAATAAAATCAAGTTAAGGATCCAGGCGGACTTCCAAATCATCAACTATAGAAATTCTTTCCAAAGAGTCATTAGCTAGCATTTAGAGCCGTTAAAATTTAATAAGTTTACGCAGCACCATGTTTGAAAATTTTTAAGATCTCTTTTTTAATCAGAATTGCAAGAAGCGTCCTTATGTTGCACGCAAAGTTTAGCGTCATACGCGTACATAAGTACTCTGGAGTTAGTCAGAATAATAAATAATGTAAACAACAAGGGTCCCAAATGGCTCCTTTGCGGGACGCCAGAAGTAACCCTGAGAACATAAAATAAGGCATTTTTAAAAAGAACCTTTTGTGTCCTGCCATTAAAATAATTTCAGATCCATCTAATAAGATATTACTAAGTGAGCTCTAAAAGATTAGTTGTAGTTGAACTTCGCTTTTAAATCCATGCGGACATGGAGAAATTATTGATCTGCAAGGGTGCTGAAAATGTGGAGTAATGATATTTTCGAAAAGTTTTGGGATGGCCGACAACTTAGAGGTTCCTCTGTATTTATTGGCATCCTATTTGCTACCTTTTTTGTGGAGAGGAATAACAAATGATTCCTTCCAAATAAGGGGAAAGTGGAAGGTTTCTAAGTATAAGGTAAATAATTTCAGAAGGGGATTGCACAGGGCGTCGGCACAATACCTAAGGTAGCCAGGTATTCCGTCGGGACTTGGCGAATAAACTGGCTTAACACGGAGATCTGAAAGAAAAGAGCTTTGGTTTAAACTAGGATTGAAAATAGAACTCGACTTGGGAATGATGTAAGAATAAGTCTGATTTGAGTTAGTGGAGTTTGAATATGTGGTTTAAAAAAACCGCGCGAATAGATCGGACAGTGTCTGATCATTATTTACGGTTGTATTTTCAAAAGAAAGCAACGAAGGATGAGTAGTTAGCTTACGTTTCGTGCTAAAATTATTAAAGTGTTTCGGGTCCTGAGAGAACTGGGCCCCACAACGAATCTAATAATATTGGTAACCCTGCGGTTTTAAGACGGTAAATCTGAACCCAGCCGATAAATAACAGGATAGGGCAGATAGAGAGCTGGTACGTTCAAATTTAGAATACAGCTTCGACTTTTTGTTTATAAGGCGACTCATCTCTTCGGACCAATTAAAATCAGATAAAAGATTATTCAGCCGATCGAAGTCCGCCTTGCGAAAACAAAGCCCTTTTTTGGCTGGTCTGATATATTCTGTGAATCAGCCCCAACGTCGAGGGACACATTAAAATTATGAATGACAGGGATTTTCGGGTAGCGTCCGCGGCGCCACCATGACTCTCGCTGGATCTGAGACAAAACAGAGATCAAGCAAGCGCTCTAAAGAGTTTCGTACATGATTGGCTTGAGACAGCGATATGTCAAACAAGCCAGCAATAAAATCATGCTGTGTTGTAGTAAGAAGTAAGTGTGTCGATTTATTAGAGGACCAAATAGCCCCTGGGATATTCAAATTACCAAGAACTACTAAGTGGTCCCTATCCGAAAAACAATTGGAGACCAACTGGATAGCGGAAAGATGGTTCCAATAAATAGGAAGTTCCGACAAGGGAGAAATGTAGGAACAAGTAATGAAAATGGAGCTACCATTGACTGATAGCTTCACACAAAGAAATTCAACATCGTTAATAATTCAGACGTGAGACTGGAGTCAACCGCTATGAGGACACCACCCCCACGTCTGATAGGCCGATAGGCTGATAGGCTGATAGCTGGAAAAACTTCGGAGCTCAAAATCTCCGGTTTTAGCCAGGTTTCTGTGAACACGATAATCTGGGAATCAAACGAAACACTATTAGAATACAATTTGGGAAGCTTACTGCGTAAACCACTTGCATTCTGTTAGAAGATGAAGAGGGAGTCGGTTAGTTTTTTTGAGTGGGTGTCGTAGAGGGCGCAGTGGTCTGGTCGGGCCTGAGAAGACTTATTGCTACAGGCCGCATTTTGTTTTTCTTAGCTTCGAACTCTTTGACGACAAAATATTCAGGCCAGAATTTTGTAGAGCATATTGTGTCAAAGAACTCGTTTGGGGCCTTTATCTTAAAAGATTAAATGTACTTAGCATAGGAAAATTTGAATTTTAGTTTAGTTTTGCCTTGAATAAAGGCTATTACATCTTCCGATGTCTGATCAGGGGAAAGCCACGAAACAAATATCTGTTTCGTTGGTGGGACAACTGTGAGGGCTTCCGGCAATCCAGACAATGTGTCTGCTTTGCCGAAAGCCCTCACAATGCAGACACATTGTCTGGATTGCCAATATCGGCCGGTAATCCGGGCCCTGGGGGGATAAATTGATGGAAGCCTGAGGGGTCGTAAATTGCGATCCCTCAGGGAACAAAACGGAAATCACCGGTACACGGTGATACACGGTCCTTCCTTTTCTTGCATTCTGGGATTTAATCCTGAGGTCGGTGGTTGAGCCGAAGGAGGCTGCTGTTAAGACCCTGCTGCGAGTTTAAAGGATCCATTATTATGTAGCAGACCAGTAGAGGTTTTTTTACGCCAAAGAGACTCATTTAATAGCTTAAGGCCATTAAATTGACTATCTAGCGGTAAGAACATTTCATGAGTTTTGTGAAAACTAGATAAAACATCCTTAACACCGACATCATTTCACCTTCAACCTCGAGACAGGCATCACAGCAATAACGCAAACCGGTGTTTCTTCTCAAATTGTCTATCGTCTGCGCTACAACACCAATGCACCTGGTATTCATAATGTTGTCACACAGCCAACAGCCGATCGAAAGATCATTAGCCGCAATTACCTTCTTGCAGGTTTTAAAAGCGCCGACAATAGCGGACATTATAGGGACTTACCACTGTACCTTTATGTAAAGATAAGAAATAGTGCAGCTGCACAGAGAGAGCGGGTGAGCGTGGGAGCAAAGCTTACAATCTTAACGCTTAGCTGTCGCGACGGCCCAAACAGCTACTAAACGGAGAATGCACAAAGAGGAATACGAAAATATACATAAGCAAACCACAACTAAAATTGTGAAAAACAAAATTGATATTAAATGCACAAATCAGGATAGCTGCATGCACGCGAAGTGAACGGGAACTTTATTATTCACAAACTAGAAGGTATAGGTAAAACGTTGGTTTTTATATAAAATTTTCACAAAACGAAGGCGCCTGAAAAAAACATGTCCATTCAATTGGAAGGGAGAAAAGTTTTTTTTTAACATGTTATTATTTTAATGTTCTAATAATTTGGTATTATATATTATATAAGTATTTGTATTACATGCTTTGACAATTGTTATATATATATGTATATATATGTATATAGTTTATGAATTTGTGTGTATGGTTAGATACATTTTTAGTGTTAATTCGAATTGTGATGTGCCTCTAATGCTGCCTAAGTGAGGAAGAAAATCTAACTAGATCAAATAAATACTCAGGTTGCTTTGTTGTTATAATTTTTTGAAAAAATAATAAAATTATAAAATCGATCCAGGTGCGTATATTTAAATCAAAGATTTTATTCGCGCTCTCTGTCACGTAGTCGGTTGTAAATATATCGTGAAACATTATTAAATGTCACCTTTAATTTTTGCTGACTTGTATCACAGTTACCAAGTATTTCTATCCCATAAAACATTGTCGCAACACTCCATGTGTTCTTCGTGTCATTATATTAATATGGTCATTCCAAGACAGTGTCTTATAACGGAAAAAACTACCCTTTTCAACAAATTCTAAATTAGTGTCTACCAATCGAAGCTTCGGTAGATGATCCGTTTGAATATTTTGTTGTATATAACGAGACATTTCGATTTAAAGGGGTTTGGGCTTAGACCATTTTTCTCTGCCCATTCGTAGAAACTAAAAACTAAATATTACTTACATTTGTACATTCGACTTGACTTAATGGACGGCTGACATACAACTGAAAATTATCCGCATACATATGAACTTTGCACATTGATAAAATATTAGAGAGGTCATTAACATATATTGTATACAATGACGGACCTAGTACAAATTCCTGTGGTACACCACGAGTGGTGAATCGAAGTTCAGATACATTTTCACCTATAACAACAGCTTCTTTTCGGTTATATAAATATAATCTCAGAAGTTTAATAGCTTTCAGTGAAAAATGAAACATGTGCTATAATTTCGTTTTCAGAAATTCATGATTAACGGTGTCAATACCTTGCTAAAATCAAGTAGGGTTAGTAATAGTCGTACATTTGTCAATTTCTCGGCGAATATCCTCAACATTTTAGCAATAGCTGACGATTTGCAAAAGATTTTTCAGATGTCGAAATTTCCCTATATTTGTCATTGCCTTTTGTAATCGGCATGATTTTCTATATTTTCCTTTTCTTTAGATGCAGATCATCCAGACCATTCGACTTTATACTCAAAATAGTCTCTAGAACAGCACATTGACTTACTCAAGCAAATTCAAAACGATTAGCATTACATAATATAGGATCAGTAGACAGTTATGGTCTGGTCTTTCCAGGCTTGTCCAGTATTTATTGCACCAGTTAGCTTAGAGCTTGTATAGGATTTTTATTGTATTGAAATAATTTAGTTACACGGGCCCTTTCAAGTTTAAACAGTCCATACAAATGTGCAGTCTTATAATGTCTCCAAAGTGCATATGTTTTGTCTCTTTTAACTATAGCTTTCTTATTGTCATTATTAAACCAGAATTTTTTTAAATTCCTGACCCGTTTTTCCCTAATAGGTACGTGTCTGTTATATAGATAGTCAATGTTAACATTTATATGATTCAATTGGAGTTTAGTCGATGGTAACACAAAGATGTTATTCCAATCACAGTTGCAGACATCATAGCTTAACATATCATAGTCAATGATCCTAAAGTCTTAATATTTAAAGGTTTGCTCAGTGCGGTCAATTTAAACGTTGTACGTTAAGAAAATTAGGTCATGTTTTGAGAAATTCGGCACAGCGATTTGGTCATAAAGGAGTATTTTATCATTATCGTCAACAAACACTACATCAAGCAAGGTATTCACCCTACTAGTGTAATTGGTTGGTATCACAGAATTTAGAATTTGTACTCCTAGAGATTGTATGTCGGTACGTAGGTTGATTTCGTCAGAAATGTTACTATTAAGGTCACCTGTCAGAATTTTATCTGTGTACGTATACGATAAACTTTCTAAGAAATTGATAATAGTAATGAGTCAGTTTTTTGGGTCTATATATGCAGCTGATCGCGGGTCTGCTACTTATTAAATTTATTAATTCCAGAAAAATATATTCAATGAGATCATCAGCCGATTGTTTACAAATAATTTTGCATTTTATATTTGCTTTCACGTATATTTCCAATCCTTCTGCATGCCCCATCCGATCTGAGCGATAAAGATTATATCCTTCGCATTCATATAATTTACTGTTTAAGGTTGCCACAAACCAAGTTTCTGAGATGTCTATATAAAATCAACATTCGAATTGAGGAATAGATATCTGAATTTTTTCATTTGGTTACATAAGCTCTAAAAATTAATGTGACAAATTCATTTTGCTTAAAATACCAACCATCGCATAGCTAGTCAAATTGGGAAGTATTTACAATTGAAAACCAAAAATTTATCGGCACGAATTTAACACACACAGAAAACATAAAATATACTCCTACATTTGAAACAACAAAGTTTACTTAAAGATAACATTAATTTCTCTTAAATGTACAAATAATAATATAGGGAGGCTGAGTTTCAGTGAGCGTTAAAAGCTCATCGGGATGCTGAATGACGTAAACGTAATCTCTCCCACCGTACTTCACGTGCACAGTCCCACGTCGCCTAAAGACGGCTGCAAGAGATTTGCTCTTCTTTGAAGATAAGGAAATTATCTCTCGAGAGCTGCTCGTTTACATACAGAGTGGCCGACGAGCCAAAGCCCAACTGGTGTTGTTTCGTTGAGCATCGGTATTCACCTATTGCACAAAGAGTGACACATTTTCCCTAGCGGACTCTAAATTAATTATATTTGGAGGGTCAACCAGGGTTTGTTGCGTTTGACGGACCCTAAAAATGTCGCGGACTTTCTGAATAGGAACTAGGTTCATCGCAAAACACAGCTTATTGAATATCGGCCGCAGTTTTTCGCCTTCGGAGAATGGAACGCCGTGCATTCGCAGTACACACGCCTCGCTTTCGGCACGCTGTGAGTCCAGCTTACCTTGCACAGTTAAGACATCATGGAGCGCAGCTCCTCAAATTCCCGCTCCAGCTGCGACATACAATCTGCCACCTTCTTCATCTCCGTGGTGACCATCTGTAAAAAGGTAATTGCCGCTAGTGATCTTTGCATCGGCTGCTGGCTGTACGACAACATTGTGCATGCCAAGTGCATTGCTGTTGTAGCTCGGACGGTGAACGATTTAAGAAAAAAACATCGGCTTGCGTTACCGCTGTGACGCCTGAAAATTGAATCCTAGATAGTTGAGGTCGAGTGCGAGAAAAGATTTGATACCCGAATGTGCCGCTGGAGGGACCGTATTCCAGTCCTGGATGACCGGCCGATATTGGCAATGCAGATAATCTATCTTTAAGAGGGTTACGTACGAAGGTTCCCTTATAGTATTCTGATACTTTTTCGTTTGCTTTCCAGTTTATCGTGTTCACAGAAACCTGGTTAAAGCCGAAGATTCTGATCTCCGAAGTTTTTCAGCTGTGTTCACGGTATACTGACTGGATTGGCCTATCAGACGGGGGGAGGGTGGTGTCCACATAGAGGTTGACTCCAGAGTCACGTCTTAACTTTCGAGGAGCGCAACGATGTTGAATTCATTTATCTGAAGCTATCACTCAATGGTAGCTGCCTTTTTATTCCGCTGACTTTACCCGAAAATTCCTATCATCCTACTTTCCATGTGACTCGACAATGGGACTGATTTTCAGAATAGTCCTTTATTTGAACGGAAGAATAATTTTTTATCTGATTTTAATTGGTTCGATCTATACATATGCACTGACATGGCTGAAGCCGTGGATATTTTATTCTTTATTCTAAATTTAAACGTACCGGTTCTCAATCTGCCCTATCCTGTTATTATCGGCTCGGTTAAGATTTACCGTGTTGAACGCGCAGTGTTACAAAGATTGTGTGAATGGTTGTAGGGACCAGTTCTCTAAGGAATTTTGTTAATACTAAGTGTAAGCCAACTACTCATTCTTACTCGCTTTATTTTAAAAATACAACTGTAAATAATGATCAGACAATTATCCGTTCGCGCAGTTTTTTCAAACCACATATCTCAGAAATATTCTTGCATCATGCAAAAATCAAACTTAGGTTTCAGTTTAAGCGAAAGCTCCTTCTCTTAGGCCAGGTCCCGATGGAGTACCTGACTGTGAGCTCTGATATAATGCCGACGTCCTCTGCACTTCCCTTTTGAAACAGTTTACCTTATCTTTAGAAATATCCCTATATCCACCAATATTATTTGTTATTCCTCCCTAAGAATACAAAATTAGAAAATTCGAATCCAACAACAATAGAGAAATCTTTAAGCCGTCGGCCATCCCAAAACGTTTCGAAAATATTATTACATTAAATTTTCAGCACCATTGCAGATCAATAATTTCTCCATCACAGGTTGGATTTATACAGCGAAGATCAACTACGTCTAACCTTTTGGAGTTTAAAATAATTGGCTTCCATAAAAACTTTCAGAAAAATGAAATCTATACTGATTTCAGTAAAGCATTTGATCTGTAAACCATTGTCTTCTTGTTCGGAAATTTGTGTTAATGGGATTTTCTGTTGATTTCAAGTTATCTGAACATTAGGACGCAAACGGGTCTTCTAAAAATATCTTATCTAATGTCTTCAGAGTTACTTCTGGCTTCCCGCAAGGGAGCCATTTGGTTACCCTGTTCCTTACATTATTTATAAACGATCTTCCCAAAGTTCTGATTAAGTCCAGAGTAGTTATGTAAGCGGACGACTTCAAACTTTGCGTGCAATATAAGGACGCTTCTTGCCAGTCTGATTTACAAACAGATATTAACAATTTTCAAGCATGGTGCCGCTTGAACTTATTCAATTTAAAGGGCTCTAAATGCAAGCTAATGTCATTCTTTCGTGTCGTTCCCATAGACGTTCGAACATACACGCTGAACTATCGCTCTTTGGAAAGAATTGATGATTTGAGAGTTCGCCTGGATCCTTAACTTGGTTTTATCTTGCGTGTGGAGCCCTCAGTATGGGGTCCACAGTAAACGCATTGAGTCAGTTCACAAGAACTTTTTACTTTTCGCTCTACTCGATTTAAACTGAGGTGCAAACCAGAGGTTACCCTCGTATTCCAGTAGACTCCTACTAATCAACTTACAATCCTTGTCTAACCGTAGAACCATGCTAGGCATTACTCTATTTACAACCTAATCCATGGTGACGTTGAAAGTGCTGACTCGTTGGTTCAGCTTAACTTTCACGTACCAAGTAGAAATACTAGATCTTATGTTCCCTTAGTTTTGCGCCACTGTAGAATGTCCTTTGAATTGCGTGATCTCTTTAGAGTCAAATGTGCAAATTATAACGATTTGTACATAATAACGTCTAACGTAGATACCCTTCCCAAACTAAAAACTTTAATTCTAACCCACTTAGCACGCATGCAAGCAAACAATCTGGCAGCACGCCAGTAGTCATTTCCTCGTATTTCTTTTCTGTACTTTAATTTGTCGTGCCTACTAACACGTAACATGAACAAGCACGTGATTAGGTCATACGGGCCATTTGAATGTACTCATCGTAGTGCAGCAACGTCAATGAATTAACAATAAACGATTTTGCATTTCCCAGCGGCGACAGATTGATCGGTAAAGCATTTATTCTCCAACAGGACAACGCTCCTTGCCCATGGCACCTTCTCTTGTCGTTCTTTGAAGAGAATTGCTATAATTACTGATTTGGGAGTCCGCTTCTATCCTTAACTTGCCTTTTTTATTATATTTCATGCATTGAAAATAAAACGAGAAGTGTGCTTGGTTTCACTAAACGGTGGTCAAAAGAATTCAATGACCCCTATGATACAAAAAAATCTATATATTTCTTTAGTTAGTCCTATTTTAGAATTTCGATCTTGCGTTTGGAGTCCTCAGTATGGGGTCCACAGTTAACGCATTGAGTCGGTTTAAAAGAACTTTGTACTTTTCATTATACGCTGTTTAAACTAAGATGCAAACCAGAGGCTACCCTCGGCTTCCAGTAGACTCGTATTAATCACTTTATCCTTTTTATCTTACCGTAGAACCATGCTAGGCATTACATCTATTTAAAAAGTACTGACTTATTGTTTCAGCTTAACTTTCTCGTACCGAGTAGAAATACTAGATCACATTTTCCCTTAGTGATGCGCTACTGTAGGACGTATTTTGAATTTAAATGAACCCTTTTGAGTCTTTCCAAACTAAAAAGTTTAATCCTAACCAACTTACTACGCATACAAGCAGACAATTATGCAGCACGCCAGTAGTTATATCCTCCTGTTCTTTTTATACATATATTTTCGCGACTTTTGACACCTAACATCGAGAAAATCGTGCTTAGTGTCATAAGGGTCACTTGGTTGTACTGATCGTTGTGCATGAACGTCCAGATCGTTTAAGACAACTTTCCTTGGTGAGAGCTGCTGCCAATCTTCTTGCTAGGACTTAGGGTGTGAATCAAGGAGGATCTCAAATTAACTATTTTTAAGACATCGTTTAACCTAAAGCCATGGATGTCAAAAGACTTCCATTTAAATGGAATAGACTCCCATGTATTACGACGTAGTTATAAAGAAATTACAGACACCATATACTGGGCCATTCGAGATCTAAAATCGCAACAGGGACCAAGTATTTATCTAAAGTGTCAACGGCAAGGCAAAAGCTATCTAGTCCCCTCATAGAACCACCACGCTTAATATAAAATTTTAAATATACTTAATCTTATGAAGCGGATATTCATAGAAAATCACAGAAAAAAGTTAGATGTACCAAAAGTAATTATTTATATCAAAAGTAAGATAATTAAGCAGTCAAATAAAAATTTTAAGGAAGCAAAGTCTTTTTGACTTGTCCTTTTGTCTAAAACTTTCTGTGGATTTGACCATCTACAAAATGTCCCGTCGGAATACTCCTTTTATGGCGCTATAACACAGTAATGCATTTTGCATTAATTAGAGACTTCGTTATAACCTTGAAAGAGACAACTATATGTGTTATTTTGCTCGTAATTTCTTGGTAAGGCGACAACGGTCACATCAAATTAAAAAATAAGCAATAACAAGAGTCGCAAGTCGCGTCGTATAATTATGCATTTCTTGAGTCGAAGTATTCCTGCATTTACATTTGTAGAAAACCTCCATAATTAACACCCAAAATCCTTTATATTAATTTTGTAGCTCAGGAAACGAAAACATATTATTTTTCTTTATTGTTATAGCTTCTACGCACTTTTCTTGTAGCAAATAGTTGCTAGAAACCAATAAAAAGCTAGTAGTATTTTAAGACAAAACTATAAATGAGCCGGCTAATAAATTTTTTAATTACAATTTTAGTTCTTTAAAACAGTACTTTGCTATCTTTTTAAAATGGCAGCTGTTATATTTTTTTAGAATTTATTGATTTTTTTAGCTATTGTGGATCCAGTGTAGCTTTACCTTGTTTCCAGCTGAATGTAAGCTCCCTAACCTGCACCCCTCATAATAAATGAAGACTTTTACTACAATAGATTATACTTCCTCATTTTTCATCATTGTCGGAAAAAATAAAGTATGGTCTTTACCAACATACATAATATAGGATGAAAAAAATTGGAAAAGTGCAGAGCCACATCCGGAAACTACTTTTCCGAAGTTTTTTGATGCGTAGAATTTGAATCCAGCCGTAGCGATCAAGTAACGATCGCTTTGAACGAGAAATCCTTATTAAAGTTGGAGCACCTTCAATGTACCCAATAAATTTTATTTTTCACTTTCAAGTTCAGGTATCTAAAAAACTTGGCGTAAAGGAGATTTTCTAAGGCCGAATCCGTATTCAGCGCGTCAAAAACCAGACTGGAAAAAGTGGTCGGCCTGTGTAATACAGATTTGACGTCTTTTAAATAAGGTTAAGGCAATAGATATCGATTTTTTCTTTCATTATTTGATAGTGCATCGACCTTATATATTATGTTTTAAATGGAAAAAATAATAAATGTTTCCAGATTAGCATTTTTATTTGCATACCTCTTCGCAAAGTGCCAACATTCGTCGAGTACTCTCCAACGACTGAAACGAGAAAATTTTAAAAATAAGTTAAATATACAAATTTACAATAAATACTTTTCATTTAAAAGGCGAGACTTATACGTAAGGGCGTATTTATATATGGTTTTATTTGCAAAATTTGAAAACGATGAACTTCGTTGTGTTTCTTGGGGTGTCTCAACTAATAACCCTTTATTCTTATGCTAGGGATATTTAATTTTTTTTTAAATGTGCCTAATGAACTCTTTGACACAATATATTTTATATAATACTGACAAAAATATGTTGTCAAATTGTACGTAGCTAAGAAAAAAAGTCTATAGAATATATAATCTTCCTAGGTAATTTCAAACATTTATTTTCTTTGTGTCTTAACGTCTGTTTTCCAAGTGATACTATTGAAAATCTGTTTCCATTGGTGATCGATTTCATGTCCTGTTGTTTGATGAAATTTTTTGTTTTGTGCGTCGGGAAGTAAGTTTTATCATGTCATATAGATAGTCAGGCTGTATCGTAAGAATTATTTTGTGCAGGAGAGTAAAATCCTTAGTTTTAATCCATTGTGACATACTTTTTTCAAAAATCTTATTTGAGTAACAAGTAGCAAAGTCATATCATATAACACTGATAATATAACGGAAAATACTATTTGTAACGGAACTGCTTCTTTTTCTGGGCAATGCCGGGCTAGCTCACGATGCCATTGGCGGGGTTCGACCCGTTGCCCGCAGTCCGCACAATTAAAATCCGATTCATTTGAAGTCTCGGAAATCTCCTCACTGACACGAAACACATTCTGAGCAAAAAAAATTTAAAAAAAAAACTTTAACGACATTTTTGGGACGGAATTAGTGTCATCGATGGATTCGCTACGACGCTCCCACCCATCCAGTGATGCCTCCTGATCATCTTGGGGCATCACCCATCTCCGGCGGTCTGACGACCGACCCATCTCGCCCCAGTTAAACCCTTTACTCAGATTTTACTGCGTTTTAATACTTTATAAAAATTATGATTTCCTTAACCTTAACATGGCAGTTTTAAGTCATACAGTTCCCGATTCCCAGCGAGAGCGTGGCCTCAGCAAGGGACGCACTCGCGCCAAGACTGCCACAAAAATATGCCCAGCTTTCGTGGAGGAAAAGCGGCGCTCCGCAAAAAAAAAAAACACGGCCCCAACCGGGACCAGAAGGACTCCCTATTACAGACCTATTATCCCTTCTGCAGCTAATAAAGAAGAAAAGGAGTGGGTTCTTGGTTTTTATTATTCAGCTTCTGCTTCACGATCACCTGTTTCTTTGCAGTCCATGTTGGACCAATCCCGGATACGAGGGACGAAAACGCGGAGGGCAAGGTACAGCGGACTGAGGGACACAAGTGAGTTTATCGATATTACACAAAAACACAACAAATTTATGAATCTTATTTTGCTGACGGCGCTATATGGTAATGCGTCGAGCAGGTGCGGGAGCAACGGCAGTATGGTTGGCAGCTCCGCCAATATGGCTTTTGCGCCTACTACGGCAGCGACGCGTGCCAGACATATACACAAACCAAGGGGCCGCTTCTTTAAAGCCTGCCGGATTACGGCGGTGGTCTTCCGGAACGGACTCGCCAGCTATCCAAGGGTCCTCTCCCGTAGGCGGCTTGGCATTGGCTCGGCTTGGCGAGTGGCTTCCGGATTGGAGTTTCTCACGGTCCAAATCTTGCAGCGGCTTCCTTCCGCACAAGCACCACACCACACAAAAAAAAAGGCCGTGGCCAGTGATTTCGGCCACGCTGGAAAAAAAATTCCTTTATTAACACCTTTTTATACCCTTGCAGGGTATTATAATTTCAATCAGAAGTTTGCAACGCAGTGAAGGGGACATTTCCGACCCTATAAAGTATATATATTCTTGATCAGCATCAATAGCCGAGTCGATCTAGCCATGTCCGTCTGTCCGTCTGTCCGATTATACGCAAACTAGTCCCTCAGTTTTAAAGCTATCTGAATGAAACTTTGCATATAGTCTTCTATATGCTCTCACTACTATATAAGTCGGAACCGGCCGGATCGGACGACTATATCATATAGCTGCCATAGGAACGATCGGTAAATTTTCAAAAAAAAATTATTACTTGTCCAATTTTCAACATATTTTCATATAATTTAAGACATGGCCATTTTATATAATTCTAGAATTTCGGTTTTAATCTGATCAAAATCGGACTACTATATCATATAGCTGCCATAGGAATAGGAAATATTACGTATACGAAATGTTAAACCAAATTTTTATATGTATAAATGTTGTATACAATTCCTGTTAGTTTTAATTTCCATTTAATAAAATTTTATTAATTCATAATGATCCAATTGTAAACTGCAAGGGTATACAAACTCGGCGTGCCGAAGTCAGCTTTCTTTCCTGTTTTTTTTTTTTTGCGCACGTGTTTTGTTTTTTTTTTGTTTCGCAGATTTTTTTGCTACTGACCACCTTTTCGCTAAGCGCTTCCCTTGCCTGTCTTCTGCCTCCCTAAATAGACTCGGCCCGTTGCCCAAGTTCCAACTTCGTCAAACCGTTCTTTTGGCGCTCAGAGCAACGGCCGAATCCAAGGGTACAAAACCCTTTCTCTTAAATTTTCCTTCTTTTGGTCATACTATGTGACGATGTAAGCTCTCTCAGAAAGAGAGAGAGAGAGAGAGAGCGACTCTAGACTTCAAAAGTGGGTTGCAATTCTTGCTACCTGCGAGCAGCAGATCACTTTTGGAGAAGAGCTGAATGCGAGAGGTTAGAGTATGTAAGGACGGAAGGGAAGAATAAAAGATAGGAAGAACATGAAAAGACAAGCTCGATCAAAGAAATAATAAAGAAGAGTGTAAAATAATAAACTAGGAAAAGTATTAAATAAAAAAGAAGGAAAAGTAAATAAACCAAAAGCTAATAACCGGTCACACTACCTCTATCGATATATCGATAGTCCTCTAGCCCATTCCGACTAGAAATGCAACATATTGTATTGATGTATTTTAAATATAATTGATAAAAGGGTACGGGTGTTAAGCACACCTTGGTGACCATTAGGCTTATATTTATGGGAAGAAATTAAGGGAATAGTGATAGATTATAAAGTACTCCAAAGGTTTTACCAACAGCTTTATTTACATTGTCAGTCCATGTTAGGGTGTTTCAAATTCAAACTAAGACCGTTCTTATATGCCCTTTCACTAACATGCAATAACTCTTCATTACAAATAATAATACTGTTCACGTGAGGAGGCCCTCAGTGTCGCCCTCTGCCCACCGAGCTTCCGAAAGCTCAACCGCTCTTGCGCTCCTGTCTTTCGGGCCTCCGCGCACTGTCCGTCGAGCATGTCAACGCACTCCCGCTCTCCGCTCCTCATCAAGCTCAGGCCATTCCTCGGCACTCTTCCGCCGCTTCGCGGCACCGTTCTGGACCAAGCCCCGACGCTCTCGCCCCTCTCGCAGCTTCCGCGCTCCGGACCTCGGATTCGTAACCGAACTCCAAGGTCGGTAGCTGCCGATCTCCCGCTCTCGCTTTAGCGGAGTTCAGCGGGCGAGAGAGCGGTCTTATGCTTAAGCTTAAGTTAGTTACATGTATGCAGCTAAATAAGGCTGACGCACTTATGCCTCGACGCCCCCGAATTTTTTTATTCCGACTTTAACCACTTTTTCGGCTGGCGAAAATCCTTCAGCTGAACCTTCCACGAGGGCGCCGGCTGGGCAATGGGCACTGTATTACCCGTACAGCGGGTACTGCACTTCCGCCTACTCTGTCCGGGAATGCGGTGTCTAGCTAAGGTTACGGTTCAATTCCTTCCACCCAAAAATCCGAAGGAAATGAACCATTAGCCATGGTTGAAGGCGCCTGGCGGCAGGCATAAAACGAAAGTGGGTGGTTCCCCGGAAAAACACACCAGTATGAGTGGAGAAAGAAAGTCAACCGGGGTTGGGATGTCGAAACCAGGAACCAGCTACCCGCGCAGGGACGGGCCAAAACGTTTAAGCGAGGGGATGAAGGCTAAGGCGAAGTACAAAGCCGCATCCAGAGCCGGCTTCAGGAAAAAGCCGCCCTATCCCCAGAGGAGAAGGCAAAGCTTACCTGGGCCGAGCAGAGGATTGCCGAGGGCACGCTGCACTTCGCCAGGCTCCCGCAAATCAATGGGCGGATATGTAAATTAGGTAGAGGAGAAGCTCGCCAACAAAAGGCAACGCTCAGCCAACAGCGCCAATAAGGACGCTCCGGGGAGCAAGCGGCGACGGACCTCATTTTCTTCACCAAGAGATACAAGGTGACGCTGTGGATGGCCATACATAGTTACATACATAATTAAATACATATATATTCATTCATTCATTCATTCATTCATTCATTCATTCATTCATTCATTCATTCATTCATTCATTCATTCTTTAGTCTTCGATGGGGATGGACGTGTTTTTCAAGAGCTCCGAGTTGAGTTCTTTCTCCAATATATATAAATCGAAGGCGATATATAAATAAATATTGTTAACTGTTCGATTTTAATACAATCCACATAGGGTGTGTGGTTTTCCGAATCCCGTCTTAGCAGCTTCAGCGGTGTTGTTGTTTTCGTTGTTATTGTTTTCTCTTTGGCCGCTGCTCTTACATACGCACTGCATTGCCGACGGCATAGCCCAGTGAACTTTTTTCGATCAAAACAAGAGCCAAATTTTAAATTCCACCAACCACCAAAAATTAAAGGGTTATAAAATTATGTATAGTCAAAAATAAAAAAAAAATTAAATTCACACACTTCGACATTTAATCAAATCCGTCCATTACATAGTTACAGCAGCGTAATCTAGTGCACATTTCGGAACAAAGAAACAAGGTGTTTATTTCAATTCCACCGATTCCAATCCATGACAAAAGTTTAAATTAAACAACAAAAAATAAAGATAAATAAATAATTTTAAATAATAAATATACAATCGAGTAATTTTCTTGATATCTTATTAATTTTAACTACAACACAAAAAAAAAATATCAAAACAAATCGACGTCTTCTTCTTCTGGATATTGTCCAAGTCAATATTTTACGTGCCAGTGGCAATAACCAAAATTGTTTCCAAAGCTAAAATTCGAATTCAAATAAATTTCTTTCTTCGGCCCCCATCGAGTCTGTGAAAAATTCTGATTCTGATTGGCAATCCAAAAGACGACGACAAGAAGCCGCGTACGATCCCATCAATCCGCTTGGACAGGTCCCGATCCGCGTCTCCGCGGCCGTCTTACTTAAGGCCAAAGGCTGTCCCTGCCATTCCAAAGGCAAAAAAGGACCAGTCCATCGATACTATCCCCGGTCCCTTATCAAGGCTTACTCGGTCGGGGTCCAAGACGGCTCAAATTTTCCCCTAGCATGTGTCAAGTCCGTCGGAAACAAATCCGGACCCTATGGGAAACGGTGGAGAAGAGCTAAGAAAGCTGCTCCGATCTCCGTTCCGTATCCACCGACAGTGCTTGAAACGAAGTACAGTCACTGTTATTCTGTCTATTCGAGGTGTGTTGTCCAGCTTCAGGACATAATAGACCAGACCGTCTCCCAGTCCACTCAGGCTTCCGTCAGAGTTCCCACACCCCCGTCTGCGGGTTGTCGGTTGCCACCAGTGGACACCATAGCACAGTGGTTGCGCCCACAGGCCAATAATAAAAAAAGTCATTGCAACATTGCATTGCATTTCATTGTACGAAAAGTAAACAAAGCGATTCTAAAATGTTCTATCTTCTTCATGGCAAGCCAGATTTCTCTGTAAACCTAACGGGACTTTCCAAAAAATATTTGAAGCTGTGCATTTTTGGTCATTTGCAAAACGCAGCTGCGCGAATCGCGAATTTTTCAAAACGAAACCTTACTTTGAAGTGGTCAGAGCGAATTCCGAAATAAAATTTGTTCTAATGGATTTTGAAGTTAAAAGTATTTCCTATAAAATGAGATATAATTTGATATATTAGGATTAATAATTGGTATTGGTTTGCAATGCAGTGAAGGAGACATTTCCGACCCTATAAAGTATACATATTCTTGATCAGCATCAATAGCCGAGTCGATCTAGCCATGTCCGTCTGTCTGTCTGTCCGTCTGTCCGTCTGTCCGATTATACGCAAACTAGTCCCTCAGTTTTGAAGCTATCTGAATGAAACTTTGCAGATAGTCTTCTATATGCTCTCACTACTATATAATTCGGAACGGGCCGGATCGGACGACTATATCATATAGCTGCCATAGAAACGATCGGTAAATTTTTAGAAAAAAATTATAACTTGTCCAATTTTCAAAATATTTTCATATAATTTGAGAAATGGCCATTTTATATTATTCTAGAATTTCGGTTTTAATTTGATCGAAATCGGACAACTATATCATATAGCTGCCATAGGAATGTTCGGGAAATATTATGTATACGTAATGTTAAACCGAATTTTTATATGGAAAAATGTCGTATACAATTTCTGTTAGTGTTACTTTCCATTTGATACAATTTTATCAATTCACAATGATCCAATTGTAAACTGCAAGGGTATACAAACTTCGGTGTGCCGAAGTTAGCTTCCTTTCTTGTTTGTCTATATTTTGAACGTATTTTTTATGTTTACCTAAAGTTATAGTTGTGAACCCACAAAAATCCACAATTGGTTTATATGCCAATGTATTTGTCGGATTTTAAAGATAACAGGTGTGTAAAAATATTCTACCGAAATTTGACGATGTGCCTAGAATCGTAAAATTACTAACACCATCTTAACTATTTCAGGCTTCGTTTTGCCGTTTATTTACTTGTGCTGCTGCTCTGCCTTCGTGTGTCAACCTTTTGTTTACTTGACGACAACTATTAATATCAATTATTAACAGTTTTTATTATTTCTGGACGTTGGTGCACTACGATCAGTACATTCAAGTGGCCCGTATGACACCAAGCACGTGCTTGTTCGTGTTAGGTGTTAGTAGGCGCGACTAATTAAAGTATAGAAAAGAAATTCGAGGAAGTGACTACTGGCGTGCTGCCAGATTGTTTGCTTGCATGCGTGCTAAGTGGGTTAGAATTAAAGTTTTATGTTTGGGAAGGGTATCTACGTTATTATGTACAAATCGTTATAATTTGCACATAAGACTCTAAAGGATTCATGCAATTCAAAGGACGTTCTACAGTGGCGCAAAACTAAGGGAATATAAGATCTAGTATTTCTACTTGCTACGTGAAAGTTAAGCTGACCCAAAAGATCAGCACTTTCAACGTCACCTCGGATAAGTTTGTAAATAAAGGTAATGCCTAGCATAGTTCTACGATTAGATAAGGATGGTAAGTTAATTAGTAGGAGTCTACTGGAATAAGAGGGTAATCTCTGGTTTGCATCCGAGTTTAAACCGCGTAAAGCGAAAAGTAAAAAGTTCTTTTGAACCGACTCAATGCGTTTACTGTGGACCCCATACTGAGGGCTCCACACGCAAGATCCATATTCTAAGATAGGACGAACTAAAGAAATGTAAAGACAAAGCATAGGGGTCATTGAATTCTTTCGACCACCGTTTAATGAAACCAAGCACACCTCTGGCTTTATTTACCATGCAGGAAATATGATCAATAAAGTCAAGTTTAGGGTCCAGGCGGACTTCCAAATCATCAACTATATTGATTCTTTCCAAAGAGCAACAGTTCAGCGTGTTACTTGCAAGGGTCCCAAATGGCTCCCTTGCGGGACGCCAGAAGTAACCCTGAGAACATTTGACGAGGTATTTTTAAAAAGGACCATTTGCGTCCGGCCATTCAGATAACTAGAGATCCATCTTAGAAAATCAACCGGAAATCTCATTAAATCGAGTTTCCGAACAAGAAGAGAATGGTTAACAGAGTCGAATGCTTTACAGAAATCAGTATAGATTACGTCTGTCTGAATGTTGTTATGGAAGCCCTTTATAATAAAGGAAGTGAGCTCCAAAAGATTAGTTGTACTTGATCTTCGCTTTATAAATCCATGCTGACATGGAGAAATTATTGAACTGCAAAGGTGCTGCAAATGTGGAGTAATGATATTTTCGAAAAGTTTTGGGACTGCCGACAGCTTAGAGATTCCTCTGTAGTTGTTGGCATCCAATTTGCTACCTTTTTTATGGAGAGGAATGACAAACGACTCCTTCCAAATAAGGGGAAAGTGGGAGGATTCTAAGGATAAGTTTAACAATTTCAGAAGGGGAGTGCACAGGGCGTCGGTACAATACATAAGCACACAGCCAGGTATTCCGTCGGGACCTGGCGAAAAAACTGGCTTAACACGGAGAACATCTAAATAAAAAGAGCTTTCGTTTAAACTAGGACTGAAATTAGGTTCGATTTGGGAATGATGTAAGAAAAAGTCTGAATTGAGTCAGTGGATTTTGAATATGTTGTTTGAAAAAACTGCGCAAATAGGTCGGATATTGCCTGATCATTATTTACGGTTGTAATTTCAAATGAGAGCGAGGAAGGTTGAGTAACTGGCGTACGTTTAGTGTTAACAAAATTATAGAACTGTTTTGGATCCTGAGAAAACTGGGCCCTACAACGAGCAAGATAATATTTGTAACACTGCACGTTCAACACGGTGAAGCTGAACTGAGCCGATAAATAAATTAATAGTGCAGATTGAGAACCGGTGCGTTTAAATTTAGAATACAGCCTAGACTTTTTGTTTTTAAGGCGTTTCAACTCTTTAGTAAACCACGGAGGCATATTAGAGGTTGACGGGTAGTATAACGGAACACACTTAGTAAAACATGAATTCATGGCACTGTAAAAAATATCCACGGTTTTCGCCATGTCAGTGCACATATATAGATCGGATCAATAAAATCAGATAAAAGATTATTCAGCCGCTCGAAGTCCGCCCTGCGAAAACAAAAGACTTTTTTGGCTGGACGGTCAGATATATTCTGTAAGTCGGCCCCAACGTCGAGGGTCACATCAAAAGTAGGATAATAGGGATCTTCGGGTAGCGTCAGCGGCGCCACCCTGGATAAACTAACTCTCGCAGGATCTGAAACAAAACAGAGATCAAGCAAGCGCTCTAAAGAGTTATGTACATGGTTGACTTCAGACAGCGAAATGTCAAACAAGCCAGCAATAAAATCATGCTGTGTTGTAGTAAGAAGTGAGTGTGTCGATTTATTAGAGGACCAAATAGCCCCTGGGATATTCAAATCACCAAGAACTACTAAGTGGTCCTTATCCGAAAGACGATTGGAGACCATCTGAATAGCGGAAAGATGGTTCCAATAAAAAGGAAGTTCCGACAAGGGAGGAATGTAGGAACAAGTAATGAAAATGGAGCTACCATTAACTGATAGCCTCACACAAAGGAATTCAACATCGTTGCACTTCTCAAAAGTTAAAATTTGAGACGTGAGACTGGAGTCAACCGCTATGAGGACACCACCCCCACGTATGATAGGCCGATCCACTCGGTAAACCGTGAACGCAGCTGGAAAAACTTCGGAGCTCAAAATCTCCGGCTTAAACCAGGTTTCTGTGAACACGATAACCTGAAAAGCAAACGAAAAACTATCAGAATACAATTTGGGAAGCTTACTACGTAAACCTCTTGCATTCTGATAGGAGTTGAAGAAGGAGTCAGTTAGTTGTTTGGAGTGGGAGTCGGTGGTCTGGTCAGGCCTGGGAAGACTTATTCCAACTCTTTGACGACAATATACTCCGGCCAGAATTTGGTAGAGCAAATTGTGTCAAAGAGCTCATTTGGGACATTTATCTTGAAAGATGAAATGTCTCTAGCATAGGAAAATTTAAATTTTTCATTTTTTCGGCTTTAGTTTTGCCTTGAATAAAGGCTATTGCATCTTCCGATGTCTGATCAGGGGAAAGCCGAAAAACAAATATCTGTTTCGTAGGTGGGACAACAGTAAGGGCTTTCGGCAATGCAGACACATTGTCTGGATTGCCAATATCGGCCGGTAATCCGGGCCTGACCCCCTGGGGGATACATTGATGGGGGTCTGAGGGGTCGTAATTTGAGATCCACCAGGGGACAAAACGGAAATCACCGGCACCGTCCCTCCAGCGGCATATTCGGGTACCGAATTATTTTTCGCACTCGACCTCAGAATTCTAGGATTTAATCCTGAGGTCGATGGCTGAACCGAGGGAGGCTGCTGTTGAGAGCCCACTGCGGGTTTAAGAGATCCGTCGTTATGTTGCAGACCAGTAGCAGTTTTTTTGCGCCTGGGAGACTCATTTAATAGCTTAAGGAAATTAAATTGAGTATCTAGCGCTAAGATCATATCATGAGTTTTGAGAAAACTCGATAATACGGCCTTAAAACCGCTCTTGGTTTGCCGCATAAAAGAGATCATTTCGCTTTCAACCTCGCGACATGCATCACAGCAGTAACGCAAACCGATGCTCCTTCTCAAATCGTCTACCGTCCGCGCTACAACACCAATGCACTTGGCATGCACAATGTTGTCGCACAGCCAGCAGCCGATCGAGAGATCACTAGCCACAATAACCTTCTTGCCGGTTTTAACAGCGCAGACAATAGCCACTGTACCTTTACGTGAAGATAAGAAAATAGTGCAGCTGCACAGAGAACAGGAGAAAGAGAGAGCGGGTGAGTGTGGGAGCAAAAGCTTGCAAGATTAACGTTTAGCTGTCGCGACGGCGCAAACAACTGCTAAACGAAGAAGGCACAAAAAGGAATACAGAATAAGTACAAGCAAAACACTGGCAGCACAACTAAAATTGTGAAAATAACTAAATTAAATGCATAAATCAGGAAAGCTGCATGCACGCGAAGTGAACGGGAACTTTATTAAACACAAGGTAGAAGATTTAAGTAGAACCCCGGTGGTTTTTCAGTGAAATTTACACAAAACGAGAGCGCAAGAAAAAAACACATCCGTTCACTTGGAAGAGAGAAAAGCTTTGTAAACTTCGTTTCTCAACTCGCAAAATGTGAATGAATGTAGGAAATTATTAAGACTTTTCGTTTGTGTAAAAGTTTAATATTTTATGAGCATTGTTGAGAGCACAAACACCATCTCGAGCATGTAATGAGCAATATGGAAAGTGATTTCCAGATATTATTTTAAGATAGGGACATCCAATTTCATCAAAGTTAACTACATTATCAATTTTTAAAAATTTGTAATAATAATCTTTTTTGATATCCCTTACAAATTATTTCTTTTTTCTGCTTATTTCTCTTAAATACAATTGTGTTTCTTTGAAAAAGTATGATCCATCATTCCAATAAATTTTATGATATTTTTTTGTTAACCAAGTAGCTGTTTTTCTTGATTTCTTATTCAGTTCAATATAATATAATAAAATTAGAATTCAATATTGTTTCGTTTTTGAATACGATTCCAATTTCTTTTAGAATGAATTTATTATTATTTCTGAGAAATCCTTGAACATCAATTGCAACAATGTCTTCACTCATGATTGTTAGACAATGCGCTAAACTAAATCATTCAAGGGTAATATGCAACTAAACGATCATGTATCAACACGCAATATACTTGAGCATTTTCGTTACCGGGCTAACTAAGTTCAATTGAGATCCTAATATCAATAGGTCCTGATTTAACCATTTCATTGTGATATGATAAGTCAATTAGTCAATTCAGTTCTATTATAGTAGCTACTTTGAAATTTTGAATACATTTCATATAGGTGAGCATATCGATCTTTTTCCAAATATAAATTTAAGTCATCGAGGGGTACGTTTCAGAGTTTAAGTAGACCTTTAGATTTCTTAAATTATTTGTAATCAGTTGGTTTTTATTGTTAAAGCAAATTAATGCAAATCGTGGACGTTCACGGTTAGCAGCTAATTTAACATTCCAAACATGATGCGTTCCACTACTTAGATTTGAATTAATATATGTATCCCAACTAGGGAATGCAATCTGTAGATTGCCCCCACTTTTTATAATATCATACATTTTAATTTTCGCTGAATCGCTCAATGTTATATGAGGGATTTTACATATAATATTAGTCAGAGTTATTTTAAATTTTCCGAGAAGAATTCCCTTGGGATCAAAATAATCTTCGTCAAATATATCATGAAAATATTTGTTATTTTTTTTTTTATTTTTTTTTTTTTGCGCGGGTCCTATCGAATCCCACCTTTCGCCCAACCGAGAGGAGCAGCCGTTTGACGTACGGCACGAACGCGATCTTGATAGACGCGTGAGAAGAAAAATATATAAAAGAACGAGGAAAATTTGATTTTGCTAAGGTGCTAAATTACGGGCTAATTCTACAAGCAAAATAGTTTTAAGTTTAGGAAGACTATCACTACCAGCAATATAGTCATAGAAGCGGTTGTAATCGGCGCATAAAACCCTAAAGGGTTCATGCGTTTCAAACTCCCTCCAATGACCAATTACTAAAGATATATAGGATCTGGATGTAAGTCGGGGAACATGGAAATTGAGCTGGCCTAGCAGGTAGGGACTCTCCACGTCCCAATGAATGAGCTTATGTAGAAAGACGACACCAAGCATCGTTCTACGGTTCGCTAAAAAGAGAAGGTTAATTAATAGAAGTCTAAGTTAGACGGTAATCTCAGATTTGCATACCAGGTTGAGCTCGGTAGGGCGAAAAGCAAAAAGTTTTTTGGACAGATTCAATGCGGTTAATATGGACTCCAAAACTAGGACTTCAAACGCAAGAACCGTATTTCAAAATGGGCCGAACTAACGAAACAAAAAGGCTCTTAGTTACATAAGGGGAATCGAATTCCTTCGACCACCTTTTAATGAATCCAAGCATGCCTCTGGCCTTGTTAACCATGCAGGAAATGTGTTCGGACAACGAATGTTTGGGATCAAGGCGGACTCCAAGATCATCGACAAGAGTTATTCTTTCCAAAGAGAAGTCATTGAGCATATCGGTGGCATACTGGGGAGAGACACGCGAATATGTCATCAGTTTGCACTTGGAGCTGTTGAGATGTAATAGGTTAGCACGACACCATGCTTGAAAATTATTAAGATCCGATTGTAAATCTGACTGGCATGAGCTGTCCTTATACTGCACACATAGTTTAACGTCTTCAGCGTACATTAGTACTCTAGAGTTAGTTAAAGCTAGCAGAAGGACATTAATAAACAATGAAAATAGCAGTCTTACTAAAGTCCGTGTAAATCACATCGGTTTGAAAATTGCGTTGGAGTCCTCTTATAACAAATGAGGTAAGTTCCAAGAGATTTGTAGTGGTTGATCTTTGCCTCATAAATCCATGCTGACATGGAGAAATTACGGATCTGCACAAATGCTGCAAGGGAGGAGTTATTACATTCTCGAAGAGTTTCGGAATGGCTCACAACTTATAGATACCCCTATAGTTGCTGGCATCCGATTTGTTACCTTTTTTGTGGAGAGGAATTATAAAGAATTCCTTCCAAATTCGAAAGATAATTTAAACAATTTAAGAAGGGGGTTACACAGAGCACCTGAGCACGCAGCTTGGTATTCCGTCGGGACCCGATGAGTACACTGGCTTAATACGTTGAAGATCCAGACTATGGGACCTTTCGTTTAAGATAGAACTGAAAATTAGGTTTGAACAGGGCATAGAGTAAGGGTATGTCTGAATAAAAAAAATCAAAACAAAGCACATAATATCTGAATTTGTGATTGTTTTTACTTTTCGGGTCTAAGATTTTACCAGAGTTCTCATTAAGAGTTCAAATGTTTCACTCCGACCTTCAAAGAGTAAAGACGTGCGACTGACCAACGCTCCAAGCAACAGCTTATCAGCATCCAATCTATAATTAGATCAATTAATTCGTGACCACTTCGTATCCGATAAAAAAAAAAAAAAAAAAACACAAAGAAAAAGTGGACCAAACTCCCGCGTGGCAGGGCCCGAGCCCAACGACACCGCAATGTCTCGACCACCCGACCGACCCTTGACAACCATTAACATGATAACAAGTGAACCAAAATACATTATAATTAATAGAACAGACAATAAAACATTTGAAAATGTATCCCCATTCCTTATTAAAAAAGTGGTAGATTATGCTTGTAACAGAGCAGTCGAAACTTGTAAAAAAAACGAGATCGGGAACTCTCCTAATCAAAACAAAAAACTCTTTACAAGCCCAAAAATTGCTTAAATAAAAATATTTCACGACTTCCCAGTCCGCGCTGAGGAACACAAAAATCTCAACACCTCTAAAGGAGTCATCTACTCCAATGACTTACGAAATATAGAGGAAAAAGAAATCTTGGAAGAATTAAGACCTCAAAATGTTGTTGAGGTCCGAAAAATCCTAAAAAAAGACAACAACGACAACAATAAAAAGACAGAAACAGGCTTAATCATACTAAGCTTTGCAACAATCACCCTACCTGACAAATTATGGATAGGGTATGAAGTAATAAACATATGACCTTACATCCCACCCCCTATGAGATGTTTCAACTGCCTTAGATTTGGACACCCCTCCGTCTATTGTAAAAGCCCTAAAATATTGTGACGCGTGAACGCGCACAAATAATAATAAAAAATAATAAAAGGAATGTATATATGGAAAAACTGTAAAAAGGGAAAGAAGCAGAAATAAAAAAGAATAATAACAAGAAAAAATCCGAGAAGACAAAGCAGAACAGAGAAGAGAGCGAGTTTTGAATTTAAACGTAGCGCGCGCGCGCGCCTAAGCGCGCGCACAAGCGGGCACACTGCAGAGAACAGGCGTTAGGCACAGCAGGGAAAGGGGCTAACGCCTGATAGGCGGACAGGCACACTGAAACCTGCCGGATCCCTATATAAGGCGGGCTCCAGCCCTTGGATCGTCACTCAGCAGCCGACAGCGATCGGGTGAGGTAAGCCTCCCAAGTAGTCAGCAGCCAAGTCACTTTTTGGGCCCAGCCAGATCTTCTGATCAGGCCGGCTAATAAATCGTAGTTAGCTACCCTAGTAGTTACTCTGTCCCCCCTAACCCGCCTTTCCCCCGGCTCGGTTCACCGATCCGCAATACGTCTATCCCGTGGCTGACGGGTTAAGTCTCGCCTCGTGGTTGACTGAAAGGTTCCCGAGCTAAGTATTGTTCTCTCGCTCTCGCGGCCGACCGAAAGGTTCCCCGAGCTAAGTATTGTCTCTCGCTCTCGTGGTCGACTGAAAAGTTCCCGAGTTATATCTTGTCTCTCGCTCGCGGTCGACTGGAAAAGTTCCCGAGTTATATCTTGTTTCTCGCTCTCGCGGTCGACTGGAAAAGTTCCCGAGATATCTTCTCGCACTCTCGCGGCCGACCGAAAGGTTCCGAGACGGCTTCTTATCGTTCCAGCCACAGACGGCGATCGGCTCAATTCAGGGCACCCAGCGGACACTCCGCAAACGGTTGCGTTGCCTCGAGAGGCGACAAGCATCAGCCCGGACACCGGACCGGGAACCCAGCACCCAGGTCCTGACGGACGGGGCCGAACGAGCGGACACGCCATCCAGTTTTCACTAAATTGTAAATCTAAACCTGAATAAACGTACTCTTTAACTAATTACTAAGTAATTCCCCGTGACTTATACTCTGGGACCGGGTCGGAAATCTCTTCTAGCAGCTACACCTGACACAAATAAATATCTGCGACAGATCCTGGCCATCCCTGAGCCGCCCGACCAACGACGGATCGTCACAATATGCTCTCACTGCTCCGATAAAGAACACACAAAAGAGGATGAACCATGCACCAATACTGTAACCTGCATCAACTGTAAATACGAAGACGACGAAACTAAACACCACAACGCAATGGACAAATCATGCCCCGCCTTCATAAAACAAAAAGAACTTACTGCCATCAAAACAATTCAAAAAGTGGACCACAAAACAGCCCGCTTGATTTACAACACACGTCACACTCACCCACCAATGCCTTACGCCCTGAAAGCAGCACTTCCAACGCACAAAACACCAGTTACAGGAACAACAACGCACACAACTAAAGCATCAAAAACAGCTACATCAAGCCAGAATCATACTACAAGACAAATTATCACCTACGAAGACTCCCCGGAAGAACCCATGGACACCACTGCATCAACATCAAAATACTCAACACGCTCTGAACTCTCCGACGAACTAAAACTTAAAATATTCAATGCTAAATCAAATAAATTAGGAATTCTCCTGAAAGCAAAAGAAAAAAACAATCAAAAAACCAAAACCGAAAAGATAACCAAGAACAAGATATCCGAGCACACGAGTACAATGAGTACAGATGAAGAACTCGACCTATAAAATCAAAAAAATATACATTAATCTAGTTTAAAGAAACCTTTACACTATATTCTTATTTCTAATATGCTAAAAATATTACAACAAAAAGAAGAACCCTAAAATAATTTCCATTCAAGATACCCACCTCCACTCTACCAATGATATTCCCATCCCAATAAACTTTACTCTTTATCACATAAACAACTCGAGAAACCCTTATGGAGGGGTAGCTCTCCTTGCAACAACAACAAACCCAAATCCGTAATATAAATTTTGACTCAATCGCCGTTACAGTACAATCTAAAATTAAATTTACTATAATCTCCAGTTATATACCCCCGAACAAACCATTTACATTACAAGAATTACAAGATACTTACAACTATATTGACACACCTCTCTTAATAACAGGTGATTTCAACAGCTGGCACAAAAGCTGGGGATCACAAAAAAGTAACAAAAGGGGAAATATACTCTTTAAATTTATAAACCAATCCTTACTAACCACACTCAATAATGGTTTACCCACCCACTTCAACACACACCACACCTTTACACATATTGATCTCTCCCTAGCTTCTCCTGAACTAACCTTATACTCTAAATGGACAATCGACAGTCACCTCTCAGTAAGCGACCACTTCGCGATCTCAATCGAAGTCTTTAAAAGTGAAATAACTGACTCCTCAGTCATTAAACCAAAGTTTAATATAGACAAAGCCAACTGGCCTCTTTACCAAATATAAAGTAAGCAATCTTCCGACGACAGACCACCCAGCCAACAAATAAACCAAGAAACAGCTCATCTTTGCTCTATAATAAGACACAGCGCACATTTATCCATACCACTACACCACCCAAATTCATCCAAACAAGTCCCCTGGTGGGACAAAGATCTGCAAAAACTAAAAACTAATAAAAAATTAGCCTGACGGAACATGTGCCAAAATATAAACACAACCAACATAATCGCATATAAAAAAGCTAATGCAACTCTAAAACGGGAAATAAAAATAAAAAAACGCAAAGCTCTATACGAATTCACTTCAGACATCAACCCACAAACCCCAATCCCAAAAATTTGGAATAAAATCAATAGATTCTGTGGCCTCAAAACCCATATCCCAATTCATTGCCTTGTTAACCCAAATAACGCAGCAGACACTTATACAAACAAATATGATATCTCAAAAGCCCTGTGTGAACTCTGGTCAAAAGCCTCACTCAACAATAATTTTCATTCCACATTTAGGTCACACAAAGAAAACTTAAACTACAATTTCACTCACAACACATCCCCTCTCACCCAACCCTTAGAATGCGATATTTCGATTATCGAACTTAAAAGCGCCATAAACCAACTTAAAGGCAAGACACCAGGCAGGGACTGCATCAGCTACCCAATGATTAAAAACCTCCCAGATTCTGTAATGCAAAGGCTGCTCAGTCTTTACAACAATATACTTAACGCACATATTCCACAACAGTTTAAAATAAGTAACATAATACCAATATTAAAACCAGACTCAAACAAAACCGTAATAACCTCCTACCGACCCATATCATTAAATAGCTGCCTATCCAAAGTCATGGATAAAATAATATCTGAAAGACTATGGTGGCTAGTTAACAACAGCCAGCTACTTAAAAATATTAACGAATAAATATAAATATAACAACTAGTAATACAAATAGCTAAAAGGCTAAATATTATCAAATGTCTCTGCAGCACTAGTTTCAACTGTCACATTAAAACCATCTTAGATGTAATTAACTCAATTATCATGTCAAAAATTGACTTTGGGTTATTCCTGTACGGAAGAGCACCCAAATCAAAATTATACAAAATTAAAACCATATATCACTCAGATGTAAGAATGGCACTCGGGGCCTTTCGCTCCTCTCCAATCAACAATTTACTATACGAATCCAACATGAAGCCAATAGAACACAGAACCAAACACGCCATACTAAACTTTAAAATCATATCCACCGCAAAACAAACTCCATTAGAACAAGTCATTAAAGAAATTTCAAAAGCGAAAAGAATACCAAAACTGTTATCGACAATTAAAAATACTATTGACCAGTGCAATGCGATATCACTTTATCCCGTTCCCATAATAAATAAAAAAGAAACCACTCCAACGTGGGCTTTAAACTTCTCTAACATAAATAAATCCCTTCACATCTCATTAAATCCCAACACATCTCCGATAGCATACTATCAAAAATTCCAAGAAATGAAAGATTCTCTCAAACAACATACTTTCCTATACACAGACGGCTCTAAATCCGATAGCGGAGTAGCCTTCAGTGTAACTTCCACACAAGACATCATAACCCAGCAAATGCTTCCACCTTATTCCTCTATTTTCACTGCTGAAATATCAGCAATTCTCTACGCATGTAGATATGCGGAAAAACAAAAAGGAAAATTTGCTATATGCTTCGACTCACTAGCAGCTCTTACAGCACTAGAAAACCCTAACAATGATAGTTACTACACATTAGAAATTAGAAAAATTATATCTAAATACAAACACAAATTTACTCTGATATGGGTCCCTGGACACTGCGGCATTATTGGAATCGAGCTTGCAGACCAAGCTGCTAAGCAAGCACTTACACTGCCTTTAATATTAGGAAAAAACCACAACATACCAGATACGCTTAAATACAATAATAAATACATGAAAACCAAATACGAGCTAGTTTGGAACAACACATCTCCACACTACAAGCTCATCAACCCAAAAAAGCAAAACAATATCGAAACTTTAAACCCAACAATCTCCCGAATAGACATCATACAATTTATGAGACTTCGAATCGGACACACTAAACTGACACACAGCCACCTATTTGACAAAACACCTCATCCCACATGCCAGCCATGCAATCACAACCTATCCTTACACCACATATTCCTAGAATGTCCCCTTTACACAGAACATAGACAAAAGCTCCTCCAAAAAACCCTAGAAGAAATAGTAGATCCCAAAAATGTAGTTACAACAATTCAATTTCTGAAATCCATAAAACTTTACAATAGCATATAAATTTAACCTTACTTTAAGTAACTAGAATTAATAGAAACATTCATATATATGTATATAGACTTGTTATCACACTTATTAACTATTTGTACTATAAATTCTATTGTTAAACCAATATTGTTACTTATTACAACATAAGATTTAAGCAGAAGGCCATTGCAGCTATTGCTTAACACAAACCAAAAATTGCCCGCACTTTGTAATTGCCGGTAATTTCTTTATAATAATAATAATATAATACTTTTCAGGTCTAAGATTTTACCAAAGTTCTCATTAAGAGTTCAAATGTTAATTTTAGCTATTGAAAAAAATGAATATTATTTAAAGTGTACCATCCTTTTGTATGGGAGCTATAAGACATAGTTATCCGATTTTCACCAAATTTGGTAATGATGTATAAACTTACAACAAACGTATAATTTGCGAAATTGGTTAAGATATCTTTTAAACAAATTAGTTTTTCATACTTAATGTTGATTTTTAATCGACCGTTCCTATGGCAGCTATATGATATAGCCGTACTATATTTTTTTACTATATACTTTGAATATTTTTCTAGATTTTTGGTATTAATTTCGTAATGATATGTCTACTAGAAGTATTTTTGGCCGCGTCTCTATACAAGCCCAACCACTGTGCATAGTCTTCACAGACGATTATCTTCGGTTACCCACTTTTAGGGACCTTTTCACGGCGATTTATATAAACAATTCCAGACTAACGCCGGAGCAAAGATTACACTTACACTTACTTTCGAACACGAGTGGCGATGCTCGTGCCATTGTTCCAAAGGCACCTCTGACCAATGAATTTCCGCGGGGCTAAGCCTTACGGAGCGCTTCAAGAACAGACGCTAATAGACGTTATAAGCCAAATGAAGATTTTATAGACAACAAATCATTGCACGTTAGAAGCCATCGACGACGTCAGGCTTAGCGGCTCTGGGCATTTTCCGCCAAGAACGTCAATTGTGAACCCACATGTGCGCAGGCTCAATTCATACGAGGCCAGAGCTCCAGCCCCAAAAGGGGATTGGTTGCTAACGTTCCAAGACACTCCACTCAGATTAGTCTACGAGAGAAGCGCTGCGTCAGGATCAAGAGCTGTCCTGCTCGGTACGACGAATCTTAATATCTGCCATCTTGGTCGTAACTTCCAATCTCGCGTTCTGATTGATTCAGGTTCCGAAGCAACATTTATTACTCAGCAACTTTTCAACCGAATCAAACTTCCATTCAAACCAGTTCAGACCCAAGTGTCCGGGCTCAATGACACAGTTGCCACCCAATCCACGAAGCTTTGCAATTTTCCGTTCGCGCTTCCTCTTGACACGGGCTGATGTTAGAAGCGACTGCTTATGTTCTTCTGTAACTAGCCGGAAAACCTCCATCATACCGCATTGTAAGAGACCTCCTAAAAAAGCTTCCTAATCTCACCTTAGCGGATCCGAAATCGACGTCCTGATAGGAGCTGACATCCTGCCGTCTGTGCTTCTGGGCGGCTCCAAGAGGAACATTCTGGGCTCTCTCCTGGCACAAAGAATAATTTTCGGATGGGTACTCACGGGCCACGGCAACCGCTCGCACCGTGTCTGTGTTCTTTAAGCGAGTTTCCTACTCATCTAAAGATCCGTTGGGCACTTTCTTTGCTACTCGCAGTGCAGCACCCTTTGAAGGCCGGCGTTCCAAAGGCACTGACTCCTACCGGTGTCGAGTCTGCAACGGAATCCACCCGCTTCGAAAGGCCAACAGTTCCTCAGGCTTAATGCAGAGAAGAGGTACCGCGAGGAAACCTGCCGCAGTGGTGACCGATGCAAGACGTGCAACCGGCCATACGGATTAATTGTAACCGGCGCAATATTCAAGTGATTAGGCCATCCGTGCGTAAGATTTTTTATCAAATTTGGCTTTGACTGCCGAATAGACTACCTAGTACGATTGTATCATGATTCAAACCAACATCTTTTGATTTTATTTTTAAAATAGCTTCTAGGACATCACACTGACTTACATACGAAATCAAACATATTAACAACAATAAGAAAGCTCACTTTGGTACGCCGAAGTTTGTATACCCTCGCCGTTTACAATTGGATCATTATATTAAATGCTAAATTAAAGTGCTAATATTCAACCTTATTATGACTATTCGGCTTTGTTATATTTATATTAGTTTAAAATTAATTTAGAAACTATATGTAAAGTTAACAGATGCATACGGATTTTGGCTGAGTAAGCTTTATATAAGAAAACATTAAGAGACATTAAAGAGAGGATTTGAAGAGTAACAATTAAAATATGAAAGACTACAACATTTATAGTATGAACGAAGAAGATTAGTTTTTAACTGCTGTAGATTAGTCTCAGCAGCGCAGCTTACATTTTCGGAAGAGCTATGCTCTGGATCATCACCATCCCCATGCAGTTGAGGGAGCTCTTGTAAGCTGTCCATATGTATTACTTAGTGAGCTGTTTGTTGAGTTTGTTGAAAGCATCAGAGTCAAAGCCCGTCAATCGTAGAGTTAGTTGTTGTTTTGCCCCTCTTCTGTACGTCGCGACCCAATGCCTGATCCGAACTTTTTATTATCGTTATCAAGCTTGATTATTAAATTAGGTTGGCAAGAAGGTCATGTCGTTTTTTTTCAATATTTTCAAAGATGATTTATTTATATCAGGACTTATAATTAATCAATTATGTATTGGCCGTTTTGTTCGACCACTAATGACCATCTCTCGGGCAGCTGCATAATTCCGCGCTCGAAGAACTTTTGGTCTTTTCCAGCAAAGAATCGAGACAAGGGGTTTTCGACAGCCTCATCTGAATCAAAGTTTTTACCATTCAAAGAGTTTTGAAGAGAGAGAAACAAATGGTAATCTGAACGTGCTAAGTTCGGACTATAAGGTGGATGTGGTAGCACTTCCCAATTCAGCTCCGTTAGTTTTTGCCGAGTGACCAAAGATGTGTGGGGCCTAGCGTTGTCATGGTGAAAGACTATACCCTTGCGATTAGCTAGTGCCGGCTCCTTTTCTTCAATTTTTTCCGCCAAATTGGATAGCTAGCGAGAGTACACATCTGAATTGATGGTTTCATTCCGTCCCAGACAGACAGCATAACTTTCCTCTAATGGATATCGGCCTTTGATGTGGCTTGTGCTGGCTCATCTTGCTAACTTCATGATCTTTTTCGTTGGACATTATTGTAAACAACCCACTTTTCGTCGCCAGTAATGATCCGCTTCAAAAAAGGATCGTTTTTAATCCGTTGCAGCAGGGAAAAGCAGATGTTGATACGCTTAATTAGGTGAATTTTCTTTAAGTTATGCGGAACCCAAACATCGAGCTTGCTTACGAAGCCAAGTTTCTTCAAATGGTTTTCAACCGCTGTATGCGACACACTGGGCTTCTGACATCTCCCGCGTTGAATAACGCCGGTATTCATCCAGCAAATCCTGAATTTGTTGGTCAAAAACGGCCGATGGTCGACCAGAACGTGGGGCGTCCATAACTCCAAAATCTCCAAGACTGAATTTGGCAAGCCAGCGCTGACATTGGCGATCACTTATGGCATCTTTACCATACACTTCGCACAATTTTTCGCGAGCTTCGACCGCTTTTTTTTCCTTTTCGGAAGTAAAAAAGCAAAATATGCCGAAAATGCTCACTATGGTCCTCCATGTTTAATTTGCTATAGCTTCCACAAATTTTATCGAATAATTACCAAATTTTCGTCGATAGTACCTAAGACAATAAGCTTTAAAATAATAATAATAATAATAATAATAATAATGTCAACAAGAGTTTTGGCACTATTCGCTGGTTTCATCCGGAAGATATATCGCAGTCTCGGTGCCGGTGTTATACCCAGTGAAAATGAGAAGGTGTTGAAGAGATTTTGGCTCACAACTAAGCAACTCAATTATCGGTATTAATATCGTTGTATAATTAGACTTCTTCTAAGTACGTTTTGCGTGTGCATGAAACTCGGCAGCTTATTTTGGACGAAATTTTATATTGAATTGGAACTTGGAACTTGGAAACTAATAAATCATAATCCTTTGCAAAAACGTCTTTTTTAGTATTGTTTTTCTTGTTTTTTTTTTGTTATTTTTAATTTTTTTTTTTTTATATTTTAGTATAAGCTTAAAAGCTGTTCTTAAACAAATATAATATATAATATGTAAAACTCTTTATTTTCTTATTTTCTTATTTTTCACGTCCTCTCTTACTCGTGCTCATTCTTATCGATAGTCTTACTTATCCAAGGCTTAAGTCCAAGGCTTTTGTAATATTCCAAAGAATAAAACACTAGGCGCTACCTGGGTGCTACTATACACTGCATTATAATTGCATATTCGACTTTATTAAGTAGCTTATACCAATCGGACAGACTTAGAGGTTCTGATAATTTCCCTAACATAGGCGTTAACACACGGTTCACACGCTCCACCTGGCCATTAGCCAGAGGTGCTCCAGTAGCTACTTTTATGTGCTCAATGTCTCGATCTTGACAAAAGGTGGTGAACTCAAGTGACATAAAACAAGTACCGCGATTTGATATAATTCTATGGGGTCGACTTTAAACTTCAAAGTATTTACTCAACCCATCTCTCACTTCTCTTGTACTAGTTGTATTTACCGGAAAGAGTTTGACAAACTTAGTAAAAGCATCAATAACAACTAGGAGATGCTTTCTCTTTGAAATTATACTCGGTAAGGGGCCCAAATGGTCTATATGGAGTGTATGAAACGGAATACTAGGATTCGGAATTAGAATTTTAGAAAAACATCTTCACGAGACTCCAATTTACGATCTCCCCAGGCCATTTTACTACCGTCTGTGTAATTCTTATCAGCCTGCTCTACCTCTTCTTCCTCACGAAGATTCTCTAACATAACACATATTCTCTCTAATGGGTCTTTACAAGAACTATCTACTAACGAACTATCTACAGGTGTGTCTCTACGGATCTCTAAAATGCTTTTAATAAAACTATCTTCACTGCTTCTATTTAGGTTGTCTTTACGGTTTTCTCGAAGTTCGTCTCTACGGTTTTCTAAAAGTTCGTCTCTACGGTTGCCTCTATGGTTCTCAAAAAGTTTATCTCTACGGTTCTGCTCAAGGTTTTCTAACAAGTCCTCATTATTGCCTAACTCACTATTCTTTAACAGCTTCACAACTTCTATTTGTCTGCTTAAGGCATCGACATGGGCCTTATTCACACCGGGTCTATGCATAATTGAATAATCGTAGTTCTCCAGCTCAAGGGACTATCTGGCAATCCTAGGATTAATAGCTTTTCTACTAAGTGTCTGCACTAACGAATTGCAGTCCGTAATTATTTTAAACGGCTGTTCACGCCAAAAGGGCGTTTATTTCCCAGAGGCAGTGTGATCCAGTACACCCTCGCTCTCTCTCCCTCTTCCTTTTGACTTTCGGTCCATAGAGCTTCCAATCCGCTCTGAGATGCTCGTTTAAGTCTTCATGTATGTTAGTTCTAATTCCTACTTCTAACAATAAAGACCGCACGTCGCGCAATACCCCGAAAATAGTTTTCCGTGTTTTACTTATCGAGTGTTTCCAGGTGTTAGCCACCCCCCTCCATTTCAACGGCCTATGCTCAAGGTACACTCTAAAACGGCGCAACGCATTTATTATTGCGAGTGTTTTTAAATCAAAACTATGGTATCGGGATTCTGCTGCAGTGGTTTTACCTGACTAAAACGAAATAAGATTCATTTTCCCATTATATTGTCGCTGCAACAATATAGCACCAAACCCATGGGCACTGGCATCTGTGTGGAGCTCCGTTTCTCTACCAGGACTGAAAATGGCTAAAACAGGTGGATTAGCTAGGGCATTCTTCAACTCGTTAAATGCCCTTAATTGCTCATCATTGAGTGGAAAAGGACCCCCTTTCTTCAATAACTCTGTCAAGGGTTTAGCTACTCGAGCAAATGAAAGGACAAAACGACTAAAATACGAAAAGAATCCTAAACACGAGTGAAGGGTATGAACATTTTGTGGCACAAATTTGTCAAAGCTTCTAAATGCATTTCATGCGATTTATCCCAAACTTACTGATACTATACCCCAGGAACTCACATTCTTTCTTCAAAAATACACAATTTTTCTTGTTTATCTCCAAATTATATTCACTAATACGATCCAGAAGTGTTCCTAATATCTCTAAGTGCTTATCTACTATCTTTGTCGCTATAACTATATCTTCCATATAAATAACTATGTTCTTTTTCCTTATAAAGTCTGAAAACGTTTCTGAAATAAATCGTCGGAACACGTCAGGGCCTTTCTTCAATCCAAAAGGCATCCTCAGATACTCATACTGTCCTTGAGGGGTAACAAATGCCGTATACGCTACGGATTTTTCTTCGACCTCTACACAATCGAATTTCACCAGATTTTTTCTTCACAAGGACCAAAGGTGACGCATAAAGTGAGGCTTTCCGTTTTTCTTAAGCAGGTCATCAACGATCTCCGCAACTTTCTCTCTCTCAAAGTAAGACAGACGTCTCGGAGAACAGTAAAACGGAGTGGTATCGGTTAATCTAATGGACATCCGATATCTAGGTGCTGTGTTGTTATCATATTGCTTACTAATATAATTCGATTAAATAACTTTTTCACGCATCTTTGCCGATTCTAACCCAAAATCAGTTCCTATCTCAAAAGAATCATCTATCACAGGTTCGATAGCATTCAAAAATCCCTGCATATCGTTGTCAATATTCAAAATTTCTCCAAAACTTTCATTGTCTAAGCCTGAATTGTGATTATGACTTAAATTAGAAGGTATTTGAGCATTTTTGTTTAAGTTATGCTTTGGTTTTATCTTCGCGGTGAATGGGGAAGGGTCTTAGGATTTAGCAGCATTAAATTTAACATTACCATCTCTTTTATGAACTAATTGAACCTTTATTATTTTAAGTGAGTCTCGCCCTAACAGTACAGGAAATGGTAATATCTTATCGTCGAGAGGCATTCAAAACGCCCCAAATGGATAGTCGCGGTCCTACTAAACCAGCGTATCTCGATTTTGTTAAACTCAAAACAATATTTTTTGGAATTAATGACTTACGAATAAAGCTAACTGGGATACCAGTATCGAAACTTACAACAGAAATATATTTTCCCTTTTCCCCTCGCAATCCTCAAATTTTGATTTGTTCCACCGCTGTCAAGTCCTCGGATCCAGATTCCTCTTCAGCTACCATCAGTGCCGTCCTTGTTGACGCCTCTCTGGTACTCTCTGGTCCAGCCCAAAGCACTTGAAGCAGGCCCCATCCGGCCTCTTGGGTCGTCTGCAATCTCTAGCCATGTGTTCCATTTGCCTGCAATTATAGCAGCGAATGGCTTTAGGAACAGGCGCACGTGCTTGGGGCTTCCCCAATTTAGTTTGCTCCTCCGGCTTTGAAGTCTGCTGCACCGGCATTTTCTTCAGTTTGTCGTAAATTATAATTTTCTGACGCAGGACGTTCAAAGAAGTGCAGTAAGCCATTGCAGACGCATTTCCAGACTTATCTCCCAAACCTTCCACGATGAATCGGATGATATCATCTGGCGCCAGATCCACCTTTCGTCCAATGCCGCACATGGCAAACAAATATTGTAGGACACTTTCTCCAGGTAATTTCTTCCTGGCTTCCAGCTGCTTGAACACATCAAGTGCAGTGATCTTGAGGTCAAAAATGGCAATTAGTTCTGCTACTGTTTCGTTCATGAATGCTCTTGCAGATCCGGTAAACAAACGTTTGGCGAAAATAAAACGTTTTTTCTCCGGCACGCCGTATATATCCATGATGTTTGAAAAATCGCCAATCCAACGCAATACAGGGTATCCATCGACCCCAGAAAACGGTTGAATTAGGGCGTCCAGATCACTGATATCGATAATAGTTTCTTAAGTTTGGTTTCGGTTCAACGCTTTTCCTAAGTCAGCCACCCGTTTACGCGCAGCATACAATTTATCAATTTGCTGTTGGTGTTGTAGCTCTGCCTCTAAGTTCACCGACACTCGTTCAACACTCTGCTTGTCCACCGCCGCCACATCAATGCTTCTCAGAATTTCGTCATTCTCCGACGCACAATTGCCGTCTCTTTCTTGCTCACGTTCACATTCGTTTCAACACAAGCGTCGCCACCAGCTCTCGAAAATTCTTCGGCTCCACGCGGAGGAAACTCAAAGTTTAACTCCTCCAAGTACAGCTTCTCCAGTTCCAACTGCTCAAGGTTAGATTCCTTCAGGACCTGCTTCTCCTGTTCAGCTAACTTCTGCGTGTTCATTATAATTTTTGTCGCCGTGCGCAGTTGATGGATAGTGGCGTCTTCTTGGAAAAACACGTTCTCCCGCTCCAGAAAAGCTTTCAGCTCAAGTCTCGTCTTCTTTATTATGTCGCTATATTTCATAACTAAGGTGTTCTTTTTTATACGGGCCTTTACCCCACACCTGATATGTAAAACTCTTTATTTTCTTATTTTTCAGATTTAAACTATTCAGATTTAAACTATTTACAAATAAAAATAAAACCAAGAAATAAAAAACATAAAAAAAATGAATATTTATATTTAAAAAAGTTTGTAAATAATTGCTGTTAGTATACCCCTCTACCCCCCGGTATACCCCTCTTGCATGCTTCTGAGATATACATATATCCTTATTTGTAACTTTTCCTGATGACTCTCAAAAATTTTATAGAAAATATATATGTGCTTTAAAGAAGCTTCCATTAATATTTGTGATGGAGCTAGGACTTCCAAAGTCTGTATCAGAGTGGTATTTTTTGTGAAATATAAATATTTCACTTGGAGCTGAAATGACTCCATCAGCTTTTCTTAAATCTGTATCTTCTTCTAAGGATTCTATTCCATTCTGACGGTCCTCTACAAGGGCCTGGTTCGGTAGAGTCGTAAAAGGAGTGGGATCGAAAATTTCAGTAGCTTCGCAGTTAGAAGATAAGCTAGATTTAATAATTTTACAAGTCATAATAATAATTGTTTTTTTTTTTAATTAGAAGTTATTTGAGCATTTTTGTTTAAGTTATGCTTTTTTTTTATCTTCGCGGTGAATGGGGAAGGGTCTTAGGATTTAGCAGCATTAAATTTAACATTACCATCTCTTTTATGAACTAATTGAACCTTTATTATTTTAAGTGAGTCTCGCCCTAACAGTACAGGGAATGGTAATATCTTATCGTCGAGAGGCATTCAAAACGCCCCAAATGAATAGTCGCGGTCCTACTAAACCAGCGTATCTCGATTTTGTTAAACTCAAAACAATATTTTTTGGAATTAATGACTTACGAATAAAGCTAACTGGGATACCAGTATCGAAACTTACAACAGAAATATATTTTCCCTTTTCCCCTCGCAATCCTCAAATTTTGATTTGTTCCACCGCTGTCAAGTCCTCGAATCCAGATTCCTCTTCAGCTACCATCAGTGCCGTCCTTGTTGACGCCTCTCTGGTACTCTCTGGTCCAGCCCAAAGCACTTGAAGCAGGCCCCATCCGGCCTCTTGGGTCGTCTGCAATCTCTAGCCATGTGTTCCATTTGCCTGCAATTATAGCAGCGAATGGCTTTAGGAACAGGCGCACGTGCTTGGGGCTTCCCCAATTTAGTTTGCTCCTCCGGCTTTGAAGTCTGCTGCACCGGCATTTTCTTCAGTTTGTCGTAAATCATAATTTTCTGACGCAGGACGTTCAAAGAAGTGCAGTAAGCCATTGCAGACGCATTTCCAGACTTATCTCCCAAACCTTCCACGATGAATCGGATGATATCATCTGGCGCCAGATCCACCTTTCGTCCAATGCCGCACTTGGCAAACAAATATTGTAGGGCACTTTCTCCAGGTAATTTCTTCCTGGCTTCCAGCTGCTTGAACACATCAAGTGCAGTGATGTTGAGGTCAAAAATGGCAATTAGTTCTGCTCGCAGCCTCGGGCAATTTAGGGCTGCTGTTTCGTTCATGAATGCTGTTGCAGATTCGGTAAACAAACGTTTGACGAAAATAAAACGTTTTTTCTCCGGCACGCCGTATATATCCATGATGTTTGAAAAATCGCCAATCCAACGCAATACAGGGTATCCATTGACCCCAGAAAACGGTTGAATTAGGGCGTCCAGATCACTGATATCGATAATAGTTTCTTAAGTTTGGTTTCGGTTCAACGCTTTTCCTAAGTCAGCCACCCGTTTACGCGCAGCATACAATTTATCAATTTGCTGTTGGTGTTGTAGCTCTGCCTCTAAGTTCACCGACACTCGTTCAACACTCTGCTTGTCCACCGCCGCCACATCAATGCTTCTCAGAATTTCGTCATTCTCCGACGCACAATTGCCGTCTCTTTCTTGCTCACGTTCACATTCGTTTCAACACAAGCGTCGCCACCAGCTCTCGAAAATTCTTCGGCTCCACGCGGAGGAAACTCAAAGTTTAACTACTCCAAGTACAGCTTCTCCAGTTCCAACTGCTCCTTCAGGACCTGCTTCTCCTGTTCAGCTAACTTCTGCGTGTTCATTATAATTTTTATCGCCGTGCGCAGTTGATGGATAGTGGCGTCTTCTTGGAAAAACACGTTCTCCCGCTCCAGAAAAGCTTTCAGCTCAAGTCTCGTCTTCTTTATTATGTCGCTATATTTCATAACTAAGGTGTTCTTTTTTATACGGGCCTTTACCCCACACCTGATATGTAAAACTCTTTATTTTCTTATTTTTCACATCCTCTCTTACTCGTGCTCGTTTTATTAGTGATCGTACAATATATCGAGTGCTTATGTTCTTTTCGATATTAACATATGATAGATTCTTAGATTCTTAGTGTTACCTTATCTAGTTTATACTATATTTAAACTATTTACAAATAAAAATAAAACCAAGAAATAAAAAACATAAAAAAAATGAATATTTATATTTATTCCTGATGACTCTCAAAAATTTTATAGAAAACTAGCGTACCCTGTGCACACTTCGTAGTGCATTAAGGAAATAAAATTGAAACAAAAGCAAAAAATGAAAAACCCTGATTTTATAAAGTGAAATGAAAAACAATTTTATTGAAGTGCTGTATGGTACACAACGTTCTTTGTTTTTGAATTTGTATTGCTAACGAATACATAGAGAACAGATGGTTTTCCAACACGTGAACATGCAACATAAAGTTGTCCATGTGAAAACACTGGATTCTCTAAATTCACACCACAAATTCCCAACGACTGGCCTTGTGCCTTATTGATAGTAACAGCAAACGCGAGGCGCACTGGAAATTGCAAACGCTTAAACTCGAAGGGCATATCAGATGATTTCATTGGAATTCGTGGTATCAATACATCTTCACCTTTGAATTTGCCAGTTAAAATAGTTGCTTCGATCACATTTGCCATTAACTGTTTAACTGCGAGTCTGGTTCCATTACATAAACGCGGCTGATTGATATTACGCAACATTATTATAGTAACACCAACTTTCAATTGTAAATTATGAGGTGGTAATTCAGGAAATTCCAAAGAATTCAACAATTCAGTTGGATATTGAACGACATCTTCTTCCTCGATAACCGTATCCAATGACTTGTACGAAATCAATTCGCCAGGAATTTTTGATTGTATGACTAAGTTCAATTCACTGACGTCTTTGTTTTTCGCAGCTAAAATTGCTCTTTCACCTAACCAAGTATGGCATTTATAATGTTGTGCTATGTTTGGAAAGACACTTTCAATCAATTCATCCATGGATTGAGCAAAACGGCAAAAATCATTAGGCAACGTTATCAATCCATTTTCATCGACTGACATAGCACCATTTCCAATTTTTAACAATTGCTTGGAGAATGTATCAGCAGATGGATCATTCTGCAACTGAACACGAACATTGGTAGTTAATTTCAATGTTTTGACGTGTCTCCACAAATATGATGATTTCAAGCAAGCATTAATCTCATCAGCAGGTGTTGATTTCGGAATGACTGGCAATGTTTGTCGAAAATCACCAGCCAATAAAATCAATGCGCCACCAAACAACTCCGCATTACCTCGAAGATCTTTCAAAGTTCTATCCATGTGCCATCGTACATTCATCCCAAATAATAATGGAGCATTGCTGCAATACTTTAGCTGTGCCAGATCCCTTTGATATGTTGCACGTTGGAGTTTCATTCCCTTGATAATTCAATGGTAGTTTCAAAGCAGAATGAGCCGTTCGACCGCCATCCAATAACGTAGCAGCTATACCGGAAGAAGCCAATGCCAATGCAATTTTACTTTGAGAACGCATTGTGGCCAACAACAATGATATCAAAAACGTTTTTCCAGTTCCGCCTGGAGCATCCAAGAAATAAAATCCACCAACACCACTTGTAACAACTTGTTATTTGTATGTGTGTATGCGCGTATGCGTGTATGCGTGTATACGGGCGAAGTAATGTTCGCTTAAACGTTCATAACTTACGAACCAAAGCACATACAGGCATCATATATACATACAAACCACCGTATTGATACCACCTTTCAAACAAAAAAAAAATTTTTGAAATCGGTCAACGCACTGAGCCTAACACTGGCTACAAACACTTTTGGCGTTTAATTTTTATATATATAGATATATATGTGCTTTAAAAAAGCTTCCATTAATATTTGTGATGGAGCTAGGACTTCCAAAGTCTGTATCAGAGTGGTATTTTTTGTGAAATATAAATATTTCACTTGGAGCTGAAATGACTCCATCAGCTTTTCTTAAATCTGTATCTTCTTCTAAGGATTCTATTCCATTCTGACGGTCCTCTACAAGGGCCTGGTTCGGTAGAGTCGTAAAAGGAGTGGGATCGAAAATTTTAGTAGCTTCGCAGTTAGAAGATAAGCTAGATTTAATAATTTTACAAGTCATAATAATAATTGTTTTTTTCACAAACTTGACATTTTTAAATAACTGAAAAAATTCTTTATAAAGTTAAATGATTCCTTATTCAGCAGTTTAGCAAAGTAATACAAGTTGTCAACATATAAAGCCCCACTGTTCATACAATCAAAAATGTTGTCTACCTTTTCTATAAACGATGCAATAGACATTGCAACTTAATTTGAGACTGTCTTAAATTTTACAGCATCACAAATTGGTTTAATAGCCGCTTTGGTTGTTTTGCTAAATAATTGAGTCGCATACTTAACTCTAATTTTTTCAGATGCATTCGGAAAAATGTGTTTTCTGGTTAACTTTGGACACATTTTGGTTTTTTGCTAGTCTTTTTTTCCCACAATTCTTTAATAAATTGAAAACTAACCTGCCTTGGTTTATAAAGGTCTCAAGTTAATTAAAAATGATAGAAAAAAGCGTTTAATCACGCACACATGCCCGAAAAACGCAGTTGTACTCATGCATTGGGGGCGCAATAAACGAAATCTAAATATATAGCAAGCAAATGTGTCTCGTTTATTCTCTCTTTCCTCTCGCCAACATAGTGGTATAGTGGTATAGTGCTATCAAAGCATTGAAGACGCGCTCTCTATATAGTTTTATACCTTTTGATTGTACTCTATTAGTCATTCGTTTGCTTCCCAGAAAATGTACGTCACATCCATTTGGTACATAGTTTTGGGATAACTTGGTCGTGAAATGATCCCACAAATACATCTCCAACTGTAACACAACATAATTTTGTTACTGTTTGAGATTTCGTTGTTTTAAGTTAACCAAGTACAAATTCCTTAGAACGCTCGCTTGATCTCAGTTTTTTCTTCTATTTGGCGAGAGACAGTTCGGTTAAGAAGGTGATGATGCAAACTGAATCGTTAGCATCCTATTTTGAAATAAATATCCATATTGAGACAATTTGACTTCTCGGACATTGTTAGAGGTCACCGGGTGATCAGGTGCGACGATGAGTCTTCAAGGGAGTTCCTGGCACCGTGCTTTGCTAAGATTTGCAACGCATGGAAGGGGATAATTATTATATATAATATATTATATTCTATATTAGCCAAGGGGCAGTCTAATCACGAAAGGGTTCTGAAGATTCTGCGAGCTCAGAAGCCAGGTGCCGTCGCTCATTCTCAGGTATGACGGAAAACAAACAAGAGGTGTATGTCTCTTTTCGATTGTATTATAGTCGTTATGTCACTATCTGTAACAAAGGGAAACGTCTACCTTCATTTTTCCGAGTAAGGAAGAATTTCAAAGGTGGGAAGAGGTCCTAGATATAACACTCCAAATAGGGCAAAGCGATTACAAGGTAGGAAAATTGAGGGTTTCGACAAATTACATATTTGTAAAACTTCGGATCCACCCCGAAAGGAATCGACAAGGATTCCGTGGACTTCACGATCATTCTCAACAACGCGTACAAGGAGTTGTACAGATTCATGTACTTATGCCAGAGGGCATTCCAGCGGCTACGAGTCGAAAAGTTCGTCACCATGGAAAAAATCCATTGGTCTGTAGACTCCTTCGATTAGTACAAAAGTTTTGGTTCGGGAGAAATCATTGACCACTGGGCATTAGCCACGCATGCTATAAGATGGGTCTATCCTATTATTCACATTTCAGAAGCAGCAAGGAATTGAGCGAGCAAAGGACACTGGAACACCTATTATGTCTTTGCCCATTCGACCAAATTAGGGCGTGTCATTTCAGAGCTCACCAGCTCGGATAGCTTCAGTGGAAATGGAGTCTCTTTACGCCAGTTTCGTGTGCCTGTTCCACGCGTTCCTAAAAGGAAGGGGGAATCCTCCCCGCTCTCTTATCCTAGATGAGTGTTTTTCCCTTAGGGACCGCTGGCCACACCTTTTTCTTTTCGCCGATCACTACTACATACGAACTCTGATAGTTCACATCATTTTTTTTTACCAACCATCCATTTGGTCGAGCTAATAAACTGTTCCCGAAGATATTACACCCTCGAGATTCCGCTGTCTTTTTATTGGGAATTTTGGATTTACGCCCAGCCCCAGCAGAACCCTAGCATCGGATACATCACTTCTACATTTTATGGTCCTTCGAGCCGGATCTTCGAGCACAGTTTTTGTAAAACAGCTAAGTACATACATACATTCGCCATTTTCTATCCATTTTCGTTTCATTCCCATCCATGTACCTGCATGTAATCCCAGTTCAAATTCGCAATACATACATACATTCGCAATTATACCATACTCACATTCATACACACGTTCATTTGGTTGGTTCCCAAATTCCAATCATCGGTGCCAATTGTGAATTTCTAACATACATACATACATACATACATATAATAGTGTGCAATTAATAAGTTCTAATTGTACACATTTACATAAACAGACATACATCAATTACACTTACATTTCCACAGTGACATCTAACTGCGATCACAGTTACAGTGTATTCACACTGCATTTACATTTTACACTCTACACTTGTAAGACGGTACTCAGTTCAGTATATTTCTTTTACGGTTTTCCGCCAATTCAACTATACGTACCATCCCGCATTTTTACCATTACATTTGTTGGGCGGTACTCATTTCAGTCTATTTTTACGGATTTCCGCCAATTCAACTTTACGTGAGATCAAACTACCGTTTCGAATACTTTAATTTTTTTTTTTTTTTTTGTTTCAACTTTAGTAAGCTGTATGTGGATCGATTTACTGGCTTGAGTACGGAGATTAATACGTGTCTACTATTCCATTCCTACAGCATATCCTTGCATTTGTTTTTTTTGTAAAACAATAAATAATAAAATAATTACAAGCATTATTTTCCATCCGATTTATTCATTTCAGCTCAGCAGATTTACACGGTTTCTTCTATTTTTCTCCGCGCTTAACCCTAAACAAATAGAACTATGTCTGAAGGCGCGGAAGGCCAGCAGACGACTCCGAGTCAGAAGACGGAAACTGGGCAGTTAGTACCTCCGAAAGACGCCCAGAAGCGGGAACCTAGCCCGGGGGCCGGACCCGCAGGGAATTTGAGATCAAAAACCAAAGGTCCTTTAGACGCTGCGTTGCTGGATTTCATAGCAACCAGCGACCGTCTCAGCAAATTTGAAAGCCAAATTTGCGCGTCATCCTCTACTTCCTCTTTCGATCCCAATCCGTTTACTTTGAAGATCCGCCTAGATCAAGTCCAGTCCCTCTGGGAAAAAGTTGAGCGGGAACACGAAACAGTCTCCCGATTAGCCCTTCACGAAGGATGTGGCGGAAACCTTCCGCAGCTTCAGAGTAAATACGATATTTGTTACTTGGTTTACGAGAGATGTGCTACCCAATTAAACCAAGATATCGCCCGTCTGTCCGCCTCCAGGTCCCAGGCAATTTCAAATCCACCCCTTGAGACGTTCTCAAAGGGCTGCCGGCTTCCGCCATGCGATACAGAAATCTTCAATGGAGATTATTTGCGTTGGCCCACCTTCCGTGACCTATTTACAGTGATCTACATCAACAACTCCAGGCTAACTCCAGTGGAAAAATTATTTCTCTTAAATACCAAAACCAGCGGCGAAGCTCACGCCATTGTTAGCAAATCCCCCCTTACCAATTCCGGCTTCCAATCCGCATGGTCTGCGCTTCAAGATCGTTTTGAAAATAAGCGACTTTTAGTAAAAAGTCAATTAAAAGTCCTTTTCAATCTTTCGACCATAGGAAGCGAATCAGGAACGGCCTTAAAGGATCTTCAGAGCACGATTCAAGGGTGTTTGATTGCCCTAGAACACTTCCAAGTCTCTACAGAAAATTGGGATTGCATTTTGGTTTTCTTCTGTTCGTCCAAGTTGCCAAAGGTCACTCTTTCATTATGGGAGCAGTCTTTGAGCAACAAGTCCGAAATCCCTACTTGGGACGAGGTGAATTCGTTGCTCGAAGAAAGATATCGCACACTAGAAGCAATTGAAGATGTTCGACTTAATACTGCAGGCCCACAACACACTAAGGAGCACAAGAACCCACAGCCTAGAAGAGTTAACTCTTTTGAGACGCAAGTCGCCCAACGTGCACGCTCCTGTGATCTCTGCTCCAAAGAGCCTCATCCAGTGCGGCTATGTCCTCGTTTCCTCCAGATGACTCAACCACAAAGAGCATCATACATTAAGCAGAAAAGATTATGCCTCAATTGTTTCGCCAAAGGACATAATCTTCGTGAGTGCACGAGCAGACACAATTGTTTTACGTGCAAGGGTCGCCACAATACGTTGCTTCATAGAGAAAATCCTTCTACTTCCACTAGCGCAGCGCAGGCTCACATTCCGGAACAGCCCAACGCGAACACTTCTGTTCATTTCGCCTCCAATCGGCAAGGGATTCTTTTAGGAACGGCCATTGTTCAAGTGTGTCACCAGGGAGAAAACTTTCCCGCACGGGCTTTGATAGACTCAGGCTCCGAGGGCACCTTCATCTCCGAGAAGCTTGCAACTCGAATCAAGCTTCCTTTTCAGGCTGTGAGAACTACAGTCACGGGGCTTAACCAAAGCAACACAGGTGTCTCACAAAGAATGTGTCATTTTCAGATGGGCACGGCGATGAAGCCGATGCTCAAGATCGACACGACCGCGTTGGTGTTGCCAAATCTGGCCGGGAACCTGCCGACGAGTTTCATCGATCGCAACATTCTCGGAAGACTTCCGAATATTCCATTGGCTGATCCACTATTTTTCCAGTCCTCCCAGATCGACCTTTTGATAGGCGCGGATAGTCTTCCGTCTGTCCTCCTCTCAGGTTTGAAGCCAAACCTATGTGGGTCTCTGCTAGGGCAGGAGACCATTTTCGGGTGGATTTTAACCGGCCCTGTTTCTACAGCCATGAGTAGGGTTTCGTCCTTTACAACACAAATAGCCTACGATTCGGAACCTACCATCGAAACACTTCTCACAAAATTTTGGGAGGTGGAGGATCTTCCATGTAAAGTGGTAAAGGAGTCGGATAATTTGTGCGAAGAAAACTTCGTTCGAACGACTACCAGAACTCCTGACGGGAAATACGTAGTATACCTACCCTTCAAGGATTCTGAGCACATCAACTTGGGGCATTCCAGATCGTTCGCGCTCGCACAGTTCTTAAAGAATGAGGCTCGCCTTAAAAGGATCCTGTACTTAAAGACACCTATGACTCAGTGATCAAAGAGTACATAGATCTTTGTCACATGAAGCCTGTGCAGCCAAATACAGGCACACTAAACTTTTACCTCCCTCACCATGCGGTTTTCAAACCCGAAAGTGCGACGACAAAGGTCCGTGTAGTATTCAACGCATCCAGCCCTTCGTCAAATGGGAACAGCTTGAATGACATCCTGCACCCGGGGCCAGTACTCCAGTCTGATCTTACCCTTCAGATTCTAAAGTGGCGGATATTCCAGTTTGTGTTTAATGCCGATATCACCAAGATGTATAGGCAGATCCTATTAAACTCCGCGCACACCCCGTTTCAAAGAATTCTTTTTCGAAATGACAGTGGGGACATCACAGATTATGAGCTTCAGACTGTCACATTTGGAGTTAATTGTGCCCCTTTTCTGGCTTTACGAACGTTGCAGCAGTTAGCCGATGATGACAACGTCCGATATCCACGGGCGTCTCAAATCATTTCGAATTACATGTACGTGGATGATGTGCTAGCAGGAGCGCATACGAAGGCCGAAGCTACTTCGGCCATTCAGGAGTTGAGAACAGCTCTGAGCTCAGCTGGATTTCCTCTTCGCAAGTGGACAGCAAATGAGCGAACACTCCTGAAGGCTCTTCCCTCAGACCACCTACTCTCGGGTGACTTCCTCGACATTGAAGAGGTGAGCACCACCAAAACGCTGGAAATTCGGCGGAACGCTAAGGCAGATGAGTTCTATTTTGTCCCAACTGAGCTCATTGTAAATGCGAAGTACTCCAAACGCAATGTCCTATCGCAAATCGCAAAGCTCTTCGATCCCGCTGGATGGCTGTCCCCATTTATGATTCAGGCCAAGATCATAATGCAGGATATTTGGTTAGCCAGCATCGGATGGGATGAGTTTCTCCCAGCAGACCTACTGCAACGCTGGCGTGATTTCCTTCGCAGCCATAGTTCTCTCCACAAAGTTCGCGTCCCGCGTTGGGTACAGTTTCGACCGGGAGCACAAGTCCAAATCCATGGCTTCTGTGACGCGTCCCAGAAGGCCTCTGGGGCGGCGATTTATGTTCGCATTCAATATGCCGGAAGCATTTCGTCAAGTCTTCTAACGTCAAAGACTAAGGTCGCCCCTGTCAAAACCGTTTCGCTCCCGCGTTTAGAGTTGTGTGGTGCCGTTCTTCTTGCAGACCTGTGGACTGCAATTCTTCCTCACATCCCTTTCGGTCGAATAGAAACGTTTCTCTGGACTGATTCCACTATCGTGTTGGCATGGTTAAACAAGCCACCATGTCAATGGACAACCTTCGTAGCAAATCGTGTGACCAAGATTGCTCTAAATACAGATGCCAGCCAATGGTCGCATGTGCGTTCCGAGCACAATCCTGCGGATCTAGCCAGTCGTGGGGTAACGGCTGAAGAGCTGGCTAGTAGTGAACTCTGGTGGCATGGCCCCTCATGGCTAACTGAGCCACAAGACTCCTGGGCTGCGCCGTACGAAGCGGCCTCGAATCTTGATATCGAAAAAGGATCCGTGCGGTGCCATTTAGCGTATCCATCATGGGATCTCCTGGAGCGGTTCTCAAATTTCAATCGCATGCTGCGAGTCATGGCTTTTGTGCAGCGGTTCATCAACCGCTGCAGACGTGTCACCACGTCTTATCCTACCGCCTTAAGCAGCAAAGAACTCGCCCAGATTCAACTCGTGCTTATTAGGCAAACTTAACGGGCCGACTATCCAGAGGAATATAAAATCCTGCAATCCAAGAGACAGCTTCCCACGTCCAGTTGTATTCTCAATCTTAATCCGTTCCTGGATTCTGATGGCATCATGAGATCATGCGGTCGTTTGACTGCATCTGAGTCGTTATCCTACGACGAACGCCATCCTATCCTTTTGGCGTATCATTCGAAACTAGCAGAGCTCCTGATCACGTTTACTCACCGTATTTCCATACATGGAGGAAACCAGCTTATGGTTCATCTCATTCGGACGAGATACTGGATTCCGAAGCTGCGGAACCTGATCAAACGGGTGACCACGACCTGCAAGGTGTGCATCATTCACCGGAAAAAGGTACAGGCTCAGCTAATGGGTAGACTACCTAAGCCCAGAGCTATCTTTTCGCGACCTTTTACGCACACAGGGCTCGACTTCGCGGGACCGTTTGATGTCAAGAGCTACTCAGGTCGTGCCTGTCGAATCACAAAGGGCTATGTCTGCGTCTTCGTGTGTTTCAGTACGAAAGCCATCCATCTAGAAGCTACCTCGGACTTGACTACGGAGAAGTTCCTCGGAGCCTTCTCAAGGTTCGCGGCCAGGAGGGGGTGTCCTCTCCATCTATATTCTGACAACGGAAAGACTTTTGTGGGAGCGGAGAAGGCCCTCACAGGAGATTTCATCGCTGCAGTCAAGGAACAGGTGACCTCTTCGTTTAATCACCAGAGCCCATCCTGGCATTTTAACCCTCCAGGAGCCCCCCATATGGGGGGCCTGTGGGAAGCAGGAGTCAAGAGTTTCAAGACTCATTTCTATAAGACGACGGGTAACTTTAAATATACCCTTGAAGAGTTATCCACTCTACTGTGTCGCATAGAGGCATGCCTCAACTCCAGACCAATTTCCGCGATGTCAGAAGATCCGTCTGATATCCTCGCTCTCACTCCGGGGCATTTTCTGATAGGCGGACCTCTACTTGTCCCCGCCGAACCTCCCATCGCCGGCGAGGCCAGTTCCATCCTGAACCGGTGGCAGCGACTCAAAGCCCTTAGCCAGCTTTTCGCATCGAGATGGAAAGCTGAATACCTGAAAGAGTTTCAGAAGAGGACCAAGTGGCAGATTCCAACCAGGAATCTGTCTGAAGGCGATATGGTCATCGTCAAGGAAGACAACGTTCCATCGTACGGATGGAGGCTAGAACGTATTCAGAAGGTCTATCCTGGCTCTGATGACAACGTTCGCGTCGTAGACGTCCGCACGGCCCGTGGTGTCCTCAAACGGCCGATTTCCAAATTAGTCTTCCTTCCTGTAGACAAACATGTTCAAAGTCTATGCGTCCAGTGTCCACAACTGTAAAACGTATCCACTAAAACGTATCCACTAATCATTCTTTTTTTTATTATATCCTCCAGTCTCGTTTTTTTTCTCATTCTTCAACAACAACAACCATGCCGTCTCATCGCAACCAACGTCGCCAACTCGTTGACAGATGTTCTCGAGGAACTCGATCGTTCCGATGCCGAGTCTGTCAGGGAATTCATCCGCTTCGGACGTGCTCACGTTTCCTCCGGCTAGACGCCGAACGACGGCTTCGGGCGGTACTTATAAACAAGTACTGCCCGAACTGTTTGGCACACCAGCATTCCGAAGGGTCGTGCCGGGGTGAGTGTCGCTGCCGAGTATGTGGGGACGCTCATCACACCCTGCTGCATCTCCATCGGCGAGAGAAGCGAGGCCGGTCCGCTAGCGCGGAAAGGACCATCGAGACACCGGAACCGAGGACCAGCGTCGAGCAACCCCGCCTCTCGGCAGTGCTCTCCCACACTGCGACGGCTATCCTGCCCACCGTCAATCTGCGGTTCGACATCGGGGCCAAGCGCTTCGATGTACGGGCCATGGTCGATGCGTGCTCCACCCTGAGCCGCATTGACGGATCGCTGGCCGAGGCTATGGGCCTCCCTATCCTGGGAGTTGGCGACGAGAGAGTGTGCAAGGCCACTCTCATCCCAATTCATGCGGAAACGCCACGGATTGAGGTGGTGTTTCACGTCGCGGAGCAGCTTCGCATGCGGACTCCTGCCCGAGAGCTGCCCGACTCCGCGAGAACGGTGTTCACGAACATCATCTTGGCGGACCCCAGTTTCTACAGGCCGGCTGGGACATCCGTTGTGCTGGGTGCTGATGTGTACCCAACACTAATCCAACCAGGGGTGATGCAGAGTCAGAACGGGCGCCTTGTAGCCCAAAGCACTGTGCTGGGATGGATGCTTTCCGGCACATTTTCCCTCTGATGCCGCTCGGACTCGTTGCAATCTGAGGCATTGCAAGGCGGGCGGGATGTTTACGCCAGTTTCGTGTGCCTGTTCCACGCGTTCCTAAAAGGAAGGGGGAATCCTCCCCGCTCTCTTATCCTAGATGAGTGTTTTTCCTTTTTTTTTCGCCGATCACTACTACATACGAACTCTGATAGTTCACATCATTTTTTTTTACCAACCATCCATTTGGTCGAGCTAATAAACTGTTCCCGAAGATATTACACCCTCGAGATTCCGCTGTCTTTTTATTGGGAATTTTGGATTTACGCCCAGCCCCAGCAGAACCCTAGCATCGGATACATCACTTCTACAGAGTCAGTGACTGACATCTTTTCTGAATAACAAGAGTAGGAATTGACTACCACCAAAACGAGGGTGTGGATCAAAATATAGCTTTGCTCTAATTGAACGTTACCAAGAATGGTAGCCCCATCATTTAAGCCTAATATAATAGACTTGTATTCGGACTTGCTTCTTAAGAATTTTAAATTTTGCGGCCGTATTCGCCAAGTTGCAACTCAGCTGATTCCTGAACCCTGCTTTTTTTACAGAAATAATAATTCCCAAAGTATAACGATTGTTTTATTTTAGCTTAATTTTTCACATTATTTGACTTACACATAAGGTATTTATAGAAATGATTTAACGTTTAGATTTAGGGAACACCTTGTAGTATAAGAAAGGACTAGCACCAAAATCGACGACAAATTTGGTAAAGGGCAAATCATCATAAAAGAAAATAACAAAAAAGGCATTCATTTGGTCGGGTGCTGATATGATCGAAATACAGCGAACGAAAAGAGTGAGGAATTGTCAGGTCAAAAAAATACAGACCCCAATCATTGGACACCGCAACATATTTCAGACACAGGTATTAGTTATTACTTACCTCATCTGCTGTTCCTTGAGCCTTAATCTGAAGCTCTTCTAACTCTGTTTTTGGGACCTGAGGTCCTGCCACTTCTTCAGAGGGGTCCGCAGGCATCCTATAAAATTAAATGCATAGATATTACACATCAAATTTTAAATCAGATAATCTTAAACGTGCCTAAGTAAGTTCACATACACAAGTAAAAACACATTTGTAATAAGTCAAAAATAACATTTAAAGATAGAATGTATATATTAAAAGTGTTTTTATTCATTTTTCTTAACTCTGTACAGGAATATAATTTCAACATGACGTATTTTAAATTCTTAATTTTTTATATGTCTGTTAGTTTTCCGGTAATCACCAATTTGCGTGTTAAGGCTGCCGCCAGAACGCAGAAGATCAGGCTTCGATACAGAGGACATCCTCAAAGCAGAAAAGGAAATCAAAATTAGTCAGCCATTCCTACAGCTAATTAGCATTGGCTGCCTCAACTAAAAGAAAACGATCAACAAAAAAATCGGTACTATAATCCTGGATTTTTTGGCAGAACCGGCCGAATTACTACAGTAGGTGGATGACGCGAATAAGTTGTAAGATGACATGATCATCGACAGCAAGTCAGCCAACTACACGGCAACAAACATCGATTCCGACAGTAATCCAAATTAATTTGAAGCGCAGAACGCACGATTCAGCTAATTTGACGACCCTTTTAAGAAAGAAGGCTATTGATGCTGCGTTACTTCAAGGACAATAGCCTAGGGAGGATCAAGTCCCTGGCCCGTCATTGCCTTAATACACTCTAACAGGAATTTGACGTGTAGGACGAGAACATGATCGCTAGATTCATGACATCGGATGGGATTGAAGTTTTGATAACCTTTGTTTACGCCAGTTTCGTGTGCCTGTTCCACGCGATCCTAAAAGGAAGGGGGAATCCTCCCCGCTCTCTTATCCTAGATGAGTGTTTTCCCTTAGGGACCGCTGGCCACACCTTTTTTTCGCCGATCTCTACTACATACGAATTCTGATAGTTCACATCATCATTTTTTTTACCAACCATCTTTTTGTCGAGCTAATAAACTGTTCCCGAAGATATTACACCCTCGAGATTCCGCTGCCTTTTTATTGGGAATTTTGGATTTACGCCCAGCCCCAGCAGAACCCTAGCATCGGATACATCACTTCTGCATTTTATGGTCCTTCGAGCCGGATCTTCGAGCACAGTTTTTGTAAAACAGCTATGTACATACATACATTCGCCATTTTCTATCAAATTCGCAATACATACATACATTCGCAATTATACCATACTCACATTCATACACACGTTCATTTGGTTGGTTCCCAAATTCCAATCATCGGTGCTAATTGGGAAGATCTAACATACATACATACATATATTCGCAATTATACCATACTCACATTCATACACACGTTCATTTGGTTGGTTCCCAAATTCCAATCATCGGTGCTAATTGGGAATATCTAACATACATACATACATACATTCGCAATTATACCATACTCACATTCATACACACGTTCATTTGGATGGTTCCCAAATTCCAATCATCGGTGCCAATTGTGGATTTCTAACATACATACATACATACATACATATAATAGTGTGCAATTAATAAGTTCTAATTGTACACATTTACATAAACAGACATACATCAATTACACTTACATTTCCACGGTGACATCTAACTGCGATCACAGTTACAGTGTATTCACACTGCATTTACATTTTACACTCTACACTTGTAAGACGGTACTCAGTTCAGTATATTATTTTACGGTTTTCCGCCAATTCAACTATACGTACCATCCCGCATTTTTACCATTACATTTGTTGGGCGGTACTCATTTCAGTCTATTTTTTACGGATTTCCGCCAATTCAACTTTACGTGAGATCAAACTACCGTTTCGGATACCTTCATCTTTTTTTGTTTCAACTTTAGGAAGCTGTATGTGGATCGATTTCCTGGCTTGAGTACGGAGATTAATACGTGTCTACTATTCCATTCCTACAGCATATCCTTGCATTTGTTTTTTTTTTTGTAAAACAATAAATAATAAAATAATTACAAGCATTATTTTCCATCCGATTTATTCTGAGGAGTCAGCTCAGCAGATTTACACGGTTTCTTCTATTTTTCTCCGCGCTTAACCCTAAACAAATAGAACTATGTCTGAAGGCGCGGGAGGCCAGCAGACGACTCCGAGTCAGAAGACGGAAACTGGGCAGTTAGTACCTCCGAAAGACGCCCAGAAGCGGGAACCTAGCCCGGGGGCCGGACCCGCAGGGAATTTGAGATCAAAAACCAAAGGTCCTTTAGACGCTGCGTTGCTGGATTTCTTAGCAACCAGCGACCGTCTCAGCAAATTTGAAAGCCAAATTTGCGCGTCATCCTCTACTTCCTCTTTCGATCCCAATCCGTTTACTTTGAAGATCCGCCTAGATCAAGTCCAGTCCCTCTGGGAAAAAGTTGAGCGGGAACACGAAACAGTCTCCCGATTAGCCCTTCACGAAGGATGTGGCGGAAACCTTCCGCAGCTTCAGAGTAAATACGATAATTGTTACTTGGTTTACGAGAGATGTGCTACCCAATTAAACCAAGATATCGCCCGTCTGTCCGCCTCCAGGTCCCAGGCAATTTCAAATCCACCCCTTGAGACGTTCTCAAAGGGCTGCCGGCTTCCGCCATGCGATACAGAAATCTTCAATGGAGATTATTTGCGTTGGCCCACCTTCCGGGACCTATTTACAGCGATCTACATCAACAACTCCAGGCTAACTCCAGTGGAAAAATTATTTCACTTAAATACAAAAACCAGCGGCGAAGCTCACGCCATTGTTAGCAAATCCCCCCTTACCAATTCCGGCTTCCAATCCGCATGGTCTGCGCTTCAAGATCGTTTTGAAAACAAGCGACTTTTAGTAAAAAGTCAATTAAAAGTCCTTTTCAATCTTTCGACCATAGGAAGCGAATCAGGAACGGCCTTAAAGGATCTTCAGAGCACGATTCAAGGGTGTTTGATTGCCCTAGAACACTTCCAAGTCTCTACAGAAAATTGGGATTGCATTTTGGTTTTCTTCTGTTCGTCCAAGTTGCCAAAGGTCACTCTTTCATTATGGGAGCAGTCTTTGAGCAACAAGTCCGAAATCCCTACTTGGGACGAGGTGAATTCGTTTCTCGAAGAAAGATATCGCACACTAGAAGCAATTGAAGATGTTCGACTTAATACTGCAGGCCCACAACACACTAAGGAGCACAAGAACCCACAGCCTAGAAGAGTTAACTCTTTTGAGACGCAAGTCGCCCAACGTGCACGCTCCTGTGATCTCTGCTCCAAAGAGCCTCATCCAGTGCGGCTATGTCCTCGTTTCCTCCAGATGACTCAACCACAAAGAGCATCATACATTAAGCAGAAAAGATTATGCCTCAATTGTTTCGCCAAAGGACATAATCTTCGTGAGTGCACGAGCAGACACAATTGTTTTACGTGCAAGGGTCGCCACAATACGTTGCTTCATAGAGAAAATCCTTCTACTTCCACTAGCGCAGCGCAGGCTCACATTCCGGAACAGCCCAACGCGAACACTTCTGTTCATTTCGCCTCCAATCGGCAAGGGATTCTTTTAGGAACGGCCATTGTTCAAGTCACCAGGGAGAAAACTTTCCCGCACGGGCTTTGATAGACTCAGGCTCCGAGGGCACCTTCATCTCCGAGAAGCTTGCAACTCGAATCAAGCTTCCTTTTCAGGCTGTGAGAACTACAGTCACGGGGCTTAACCAAAGCAACACAGGTGTCTCACAAAGAATGTGTCATTTTCAGATGGGCACGGCGATGAAGCCGATGCTCAAGATCGACACGACCGCGTTGGTGTTGCCAAATCTGGCCGGGAACCTGCCGACGAGTTTCATCGATCGCAACATTCTCGGAAGACTTCCGAATATTCCATTGGCTGATCCACTATTTTTCCAGTCCTCCCAGATCGACCTTTTGATAGGCGCGGATAGTCTTCCGTCTGTCCTCCTCTCAGGTTTGAAGCCAAACCTATGTGGGTCTTTGCTAGGGCAGGAGACCATTTTCGGGTGGATTTTAACCGGCCCTGTTTCTACAGCCATGAGTAGGGTTTCGTCCTTTACAACACAGATAGCCTACGATTCGGAACCTACCATCGAAACACTTCTCACAAAATTTTGGGAGGTGGAGGATCTTCCATGTAAAGTGGTAAAGGAGTCGGATAATTTGTGCGAAGAAAACTTCGTTCGAACGACTACCAGAACTCCTGACGGGAAATACGTAGTATACCTACCCTTCAAGGATTCTGAGCACATCAACTTGGGGCATTCCAGATCGTTCGCGCTCGCACAGTTCTTAAAGAATGAGGCTCGCCTTAAAAGGATCCTGTACTTAAAGACACCTATGACTCAGTGATCAAAGAGTACATAGATCTTTGTCACATGAAGCCTGTGCAGCCAAATACAGGCACACTAAACTTTTACCTCCCTCACCATGCGGTTTTCAAACCCGAAAGTGCGACGACAAAGGTCCGTGTAGTATTCAACGCATCCAGCCCTTCGTCAAATGGGAACAGCTTGAATGACATCCTGCACCCGGGGCCAGTACTCCAGTCTGATCTTACCCTTCAGATTCTAAAGTGGCGGATATTCCAGTTTGTGTTTAATGCCGATATCACCAAGATGTATAGGCAGATCCTATTAAACTCCGCGCACACCCCGTTTCAAAGAATTCTTTTTCGAAATGACAGTGGGGACATCACAGATTATGAGCTTCAGACTGTCACATTTGGAGTTAATTGTGCCCCTTTTCTGGCTTTACGAACGTTGCAGCAGTTAGCCGATGATGACAACGTCCGATATCCACGGGCGTCTCAAATCATTTCGAATTACATGTACGTGGATGATGTGCTAGCAGGAGCGCATACGAAGGCCGAAGCTACTTCGGCCATTCAGGAGTTGAGAACAGCTCTGAGCTCAGCTGGATTTCCTCTTCGCAAGTGGACAGCAAATGAGCGAACACTCCTGAAGGCTCTTCCCTCAGACCACCTACTCTCGGGTGACTTCCTCGACATTGAAGAGGTGAGCACCACCAAAACGCTGGGAATTCGGTGGAACGCTAAGGCAGAAGAGTTCTATTTTGTCCCAACTGAGCTCATTGTAAATGCGAAGTACTCCAAACGCAATGTCCTATCGCAAATCGCAAAGCTCTTCGATCCCGCTGGATGGCTGTCCCCATTTGTGGTTCAGGCCAAGATCATAATGCAGGATATTTGGTTAGCCAGCATCGGATGGGATGAGTTTCTCCCAGCAGACCTACTGCAACGCTGGCGTGATTTCCTTCGCAGCCATAGTTCTCTCCACAAAGTTCGCGTCCCGCGTTGGGTACAGTTTCGACCGGGAGCACAAGTCCAAATCCATGGCTTCTGTGACGCGTCCCAGAAGGCCTCTGGGGCGGCGATTTATGTTCGCATTCAATATGCCGGAAGCATTTCGTCAAGTCTTCTAACGTCAAAGACTAAGGTCGCCCCTGTCAAAACCGTTTCGCTCCCGCGTTTAGAGTTGTGTGGTGCCGTTCTTCTTGCAGACCTGTGGACTGCAATTCTTCCTCACATCCCTTTCGGTCGAATAGAAACGTTTCTCTGGACTGATTCCACTATCGTGTTGGCATGGTTAAACAAGCCACCATGTCAATGGACAACCTTCGTAGCAAATCGTGTGACCAAGATTGCTCTAAATACAGATGCCAGCCAATGGTCGCATGTGCGTTCCGAGCACAATCCTGCGGATCTAGCCAGTCGTGGGGTAACGGCTGAAGAGCTGGCTAGTAGTGAACTCTGGTGGCATGGCCCCTCATGGCTAACTCAGCCACAAGACTCCTGGGCTGCGCCGTACGAAGCGGCCTCGGATCTTAATATCGAAAAACGATCCGTGCGGTGCCATTTAGCGTATCCATCATGGGATCTCCTGGAGCGGTTCTCAAATTTCAATCGCATGCTGCGAGTCATGGCTTTTGTGCAGCGGTTCATCAACCGCTGCAGACGTGTCACCACGTCTTATCCTACCGCCTTAAGCAGCAAAGAACTCGCCCAGATTCAACTCGTGCTTATTAGGCAAACTCAACGGGCCGACTATCCAGAGGAATATAACATCCTGCAATCCAAGAGACAGCTTCCCACGTCCAGTTGTATTCTCAATCTTAATCCGTTCCTGGATTCTGATGGCATCATGAGATCATGCGGTCGTTTGACTGCATCTGAGTCGTTATCCTACGACGAACGCCATCCTATCCTTTTGGCGTATCATTCGAAACTAGCAGAGCTCCTGGTCACGTTTGCTCACCGTATTTCCATACATGGAGGAAACCAGCTTATGGTTCGTCTCATTCGGACGAGATACTGGATTCCGAAGCTGCGGAACCTGATCAAACGGGTGACCACGACCTGCAAGGTGTGCATCATTCACCGGAAAAAGGTACAGGCTCAGCTAATGGGTAGACTACCTAAGCCCAGAGCTATCTTTTCGCGACCTTTTACGCACACAGGGCTCGACTTCGCGGGACCGTTTGATGTCAAGAGCTACTCAGGTCGTGCCTGTCGAATCACAAAGGGCTATGTCTGCGTCTTCGTGTGTTTCAGTACGAAAGCCATCCATCTAGAAGCCACCTCGGACTTGACTACGGAGAAGTTCCTCGGAGCCTTCTCAAGGTTCGCGGCCAGGAGGGGGTGTCCTCTCCATCTATATTCTGACAACGGAAAGACTTTTGTGGGAGCGGAGAAGGCCCTCACAGGAGATTTCATCGCTGCAGTCAAGGAACAGGTGACCTCTTCGTTTAATCACCAGAGCCCATCCTGGCATTTTAACCCTCCAGGCGCCCCCCATATGGGGGGCCTGTGGGAAGCAGGAGTCAAGAGTTTCAAGACTCATTTCTATAAGACGACGGGTAACTTTAAATATACCCTTGAAGAGTTATCCACTCTACTGTGTCGCATAGAGGCATGCCTCAACTCCAGACCAATTTCCGCGATGTCAGAAGATCCGTCTGATATCCTCGCTCTCACTTCGGGGCATTTTCTGATAGGCGGACCTCTACTTGTCCCCGCCGAACCTCCCATCGCCGGCGAGGCCAGTTCCATCCTGAACCGGTGGCAGCGACTCAAAGCCCTTAGCCAGCTTTTCGCATCGAGATGGAAAGCTGAATACCTGAAAGAGTTTCAGAAGAGGACCAAGTGGCAGATTCCAACCAGGAATCTGTCTGAAGGCGATATGGTCATCGTCAAGGAAGACAACGTTCCATCGTACGGATGGAGGCTAGAACGTATTCAGAAGGTCTATCCTGGCTCTGATGACAACGTTCGCGTCGTAGACGTCCGCACGGCCCGTGGTGTCCTCAAACGGCCGATTTCCAAATTAGTCTTCCTTCCTGTAGACAAACATGTTCAAAGTCTATGCGTCCAGTGTCCACAACTGTAAAACGTATCCACTAAAACGTATCCACTAAGCATTCTTTTTTTTTTATTATATCCTCCAGTCTCGTTTTTTTTTCCCATTCTTCAACAACAACAACCATGCCGTCTCATCGCAACCAACGTCGCCAACTCGTTGACAGATGTTCTCGAGGAACTCGATCGTTCCGATGCCGAGTCTGTCAGGGAATTCATCGGCTTCGGACGTGCTCACGTTTCCTCCGGCTAGACGCCGAACGACGGCTTCGGGCGGTACTTATAAACAAGTACTGCCCGAACTGTTTGGCACACCAGCATTCCGAAGGGTCGTGCCGGAGTGAGTGTCGCTGCCGAGTATGTGGGGACGCTCATCACACCCTGCTGCATCTCCATCGGCGAGAGAAGCGAGGCCGGTCCGCTAGCGCGGAAAGGACCATCGAGACACCGGAACCGAGGACCAGCGTCGAGCAACCCCGCCTCTCGGCAGTGCTCTCCCACACTGCGACGGCTATCCTGCCCACCGTCAATCTGCGGTTCGACATCGGGGCCAAGCGCTTCGATGTACGGGCCATGGTCGATGCGTGCTCCACCCTGAGCCGCATTGACGGATCGCTGGCCGAGGCTATGGGCCTCCCTATCCTGGGAGTTGTGCGACGAGAGAGTGTGCAAGGCCACTCTCATCCCAATTCATGCGGAAACGCCACGGATTGAGGTGGTGTTTCACGTCGCGGAGCAGCTTCGCATGCGGACTCCTGCCCGAGAGCTGCCCGACTCCGCGAGAACGGTGTTCACGAACATCATCTTGGCGGACCCCAGTTTCTACAGGCCGGCTGGGACATCCGTTGTGCTGGGTGCTGATGTGTACCCAACACTAATCCAACCAGGGGTGATGCAGAGTCAGAACGGGCGCCTTGTAGCCCAAAGCACTGTGCTGGGATGGATGCTTTCCGGCACATTTTCCCTCTGATGCCGCTCGGACTCGTTGCAATCTGAGGCATTGCAAGGCGGGCGGGATGTTTACGCCAGTTTCGTGTGCCTGTTCCACGCGTTCCTAAAAGGAAGGGGGAATCCTCCCCGCTCTCTTATCCTAGATGAGTGTTTTTCCCATAGGGACCGCTGGCCACATCTTTTTTCGCCGATCTCTACTACATACGAATTCTGATAGTTCACATCATCATTTTTTTTACCAACCATCTTTTTGTCGAGCTAATAAACTGTTCCCGAAGATATTACACCCTCGAGATTCCGCTGCCTTTTTATTGGGAATTTTGGATTTACGCCCAGCCCCAGCAGAACCCTAGCATCGGATACATCACTTCTGCAACCTTAGCTAACATGGCTTACGACAATCCAGATTCTTTAGTGAAGCTGAGACATGCAAAGTATCAATCTCAAACAAGCAGTTTCCACCAAAGTGGAAATAAGTTTAGTAAATTTAGGAAGAGAGCCCCAAGAACCTTCAACACCTGTTATGAATTCAAAGAATGGGTACCTTACAAAGAGCCCCAAAAACAATAAAAAAGATAGGAGGGCAAGAAAGAATCCTGTACGCAACAACGTGGTCCAGGAAACGACAGGAGGCATAACAACATCATTATTCCATCGATGTTTCAAGCAGAAAAAGAAAGAATCAGCAGATGGCTCAATGCCATCTATGAAACAGGTATCAAACTAACAACCACACAGGCTCGTAATAGGTCCGCAAACGAAATCCTTTTCGGGTTTCGAAATGGATAGGTGATTAACATGAATGTCGTATGAGAACTGCGAAGTCATAGGTTTAATAATACTTCAGGCCAAAAGGTAAAATCAATTGGAATAAGAAAAGAAGCTAACTTCGGCACTCTTGCAGCTTACAATTGGATCATCATGAAATAATCAAAATTAATCAAATGGTACTAAGAGCAATCTTATAAAAAAAATGTATAAATACCACAAAATTCGGTTTCAACGTTTACCAATTATATTATATTTACATTTTTACAGTTATAGTTTTACAATCAAAGTTTTGCATTTTCCTCTACATTAATGATCCATAGAAATCTATTGCAGCTATACTACAATCCGATTTGCATTAAATTAAAACCGAAATTTTGAAATAATATAAACTGACTACATCTCTGAGCAGATAAAAATGTGTTGAAAAACATCAAAAAGACAATTTTTTTTTCGATAAATTTCTTCAACGTTCCTATGACTGCTGTATGATATAGTTGTTTGATTTTGATAAAATTGTTGTAGTTTTATCTTAAGTAATAGCGAATAGTTTTTTTAAGTATATTTAAGTAGAGATTAAGTTTTAAACATTGTTGGCGGTAGATATGATAGAACAACATGTTAGAGAAGATACTTATGCGATGACAATGCACGCGGTATATAAGGTAGACGATACGTCATAACCAGGGAAGAAGATGAATCTGCTGCCAATTGTATTTCCATTACATCCCCTCGATTGGTAAGGTATTGATCGACTGGACGTATACCCAAGAATATCTTACAGGTGTTGTGTTTTGAGGCTCCAAGTCCTTTCATCAATATGCCAATATGTGGAATATGGGGTTGCGCGCAAGTTGAACAGCTCCATGATTGTCGTTGTGGATGATAATCGTCTTCAGTTGCCCCAAAACTTCTTTTAGAAAGCTTCTAAGATGAACTGCATCTTTTGAAGGGTCAGAAAGAGCCATTTACTCTGCCTGTGTGATTGACAATGCAACCGTTGCTTTCGACTCTCCTAGGATATTGCTGCACTTGTGAACTTGAATGCAAATCCTGTGAAAGATTAGCGATCGTCGATGTTGGCCACCCAGTCAGCATCTGCCTAGCCTACTAGGTCTTGGCCACTTCGTTTATAAAGCAAGCAATGGTTTTGAGTGCCCTTTAAATAGCGTTATATCCGTTTTTTCGCAATCCAGTGTTGTTTCCCAAAATTGGTATTATATTGGCTTAGTGCACTCACTATAAATGTAATAACATGTCGTGTTCATACTGCCAACCACATTGAGGCCCTACCTAGCTCTGATATGGAACACTGGAGATTACTTCATTTTCGCTTATGGTGGTTGCACACATTAATGTCGATAATTTTTCAGTCGTGTTAATTGGCCTATATTTACAGGCTGGCAGTTTTCGATGTTGAAACATTTCAGAATGTCTGCTATATACTTCAGTTGGGCCATGTTTAGCTCTGAATTGTCTTCACTTTGTTAAATTTCCATCTGGAATTTGTTTTACAATTCATGCTTCAACTGCGAAAGCATTTGGGTGATATTGGTCGCTCTTATGAGGTCGTCTTTATAAAGCGATACGAGGATTCCGTTCAGTGGCTTAAGATTCAGTTCTTTGAGTTGTATTCTTTCTCGCGACCACATATATTCTTCTCTTTTGCTGTTAATATTCCATTCAAATAGGCGCTGTTGAAATTGAATTGTTGAACATCCAAAAAAAGTTCCTAAGCTAAACCTATTAAAATTCTTATTGAGCTCATTCGGGATACTGTAGAGAAGGTCTAGTCGTAATCAAAGCCTTCGAGTTGCGTATATCCTACTGCGACCAGCCAAGCTTTTGTTTGGAGCACCCAGCTCGTTTAAATAACCATATGGTTTTCTGACGATCAACAACTTCCCAATGACTTTTACTCGTGTTTTAATGCCTCCTTCCATTCGTTAGCGTTTGTCCCTTTAAGAGCTCCGCTTGCTGTTAGCTATTTTGAGTCCATTGCGAGTGAGATGGCTTTATTGAATATATCTTCTTGATCGGAGTCGAGCTCCTGGTTGGATGTGTCGATTTGATATGCAACTATTTGATTGTAAATAAATTTGAGCCTTCCCGGTTTACCTGTTAATAGCTTCTTCGGGCTTCTCTCACCACGTCAAATCGTGTGGCTCGGTATCGTCTAGTTGATTGCCTTCGTTGTTATCTGGATCATTTACTGGTCGATCGACTGCTGCCGGTTCAATCTCGATATCGATTGGAAATTAAATGAAATCCTCGTACTTATAATCGTGCCCAAAAAAAATTATGAATACAGCCTATAAGCTTTGGCTCCAGTATCCAACAAACACACATTTCTTGGATATCGAGCTGAACTTATTTTTCGAACGTTTGTCCAGCGAGTATGCAATTTGACCAAGCTTCTGCATATGCCTTACAATTGGGATGCGATTGTTCCATAGTTTGAAAGACGATTCTCAACGTAGGCTTCTTGAACGACATCTGTTTCTTATTCGGCCCAGTAGCTCGCAGGAAGTGCAGCCTGTAATATTAGGCAGCAAGCCATTTTTACAAGAGTTGGGTTTTTACATTTGGTAGTTCCGTTTTGTCTACGGAGTACTCGGGCTTAATTCCTTGAGCTGAATTTTAGTTTTAACTCTATGCAAGTCGGTTGATTATATCATATTGCGATCGTTAAATGTAGAGGAAAATGCAAAACTGTCAAGGTAAAACTATAACTGTAAAACTGTAAATATATTATGATAGGTGAACGTCAAAACCAATTTTTTTGGTTTGTACACATGGTTTATCTAATTCTTGTTAGTTTTTGAATTAGTCATATGGATCCAATTGTAAGCTGCAATGGTACACAATGTTTTCTTTTCACGATCACTACTGTAATTTCATTACCGCATCTGACAGTCTCCGTAATTGGTTGATCTTGGTGTTTACAAAAAACAGAGGGCTTGATTGAAGAGTTTGACGTGGTGACACTCAGCCCGAAGCCTCCAGCTTGAATATAAATTTTCGTTTCAACCAAATTTTTATATTAATTAGGTAAGAAAGAAGTTAAATATCTTGTATTTTCAAATTATGCAAGATCGACGTTGCGCAACATGTCTCATTGGTCAATATTTTATTTTACTTCTGTTCTTTGTAATTGAAAATTTTCATAAATTCATATAATTTCACCCACAGGGCTGGATATGCCTTCTGCATGTTGCCTACTTGTTCTTTGAACAAACGTTGCAATACCGTTGTTCTTCATTGGTACCACTTGATTTAAAAAAAAAAAAAAAACTATAATTATACTATATAATATAACTGCGGAATTTTTCCTTTCAAAATTTGTATTTTTCGTCAAACGTGCGCTTAAGCGACGTGATAGTAGCATTGGTACAGGCACCGGAAAACTATATTTGACGGTATTATTTTTAGCCAAACTGATAAACCCGTCTCCTGGACACTTTGAGCTTCAAATGACGGTGATGTCGTTACAGGATATTTGCTTGTTTACACCGAGAAGCTTAATATACCGATTGCACCTCTCGTCAACAGTATTGGGTCTGCCACTGCGTTCGGATTTCCCATAAAATTCCACATGTTTTTAGAAAATTTCCAACCTTGTTTGGATGTCTCGAAACTCTGGAAGCTACTTCAGAAATTTTTGCGCCACTTTCTCTCAAACCCAGTATAAGACCGCGCTCTTCGGCTGTCAAGTGCGTTCCATGAGGCATTCTTAGAAAAAACTATATTTTGTATAGTGCTAGATGTGATTAATTGATTCCTTACATATTATGTTTGGGTAATACTTGATTTTCTTTAAGATACAGTCAATTATACATATTTACCTGAGGTATTATAGAACTACGGTTTTAATTTTATGCGAATAAGATTGTTATATCATATATCTGCTATAGAAAGGATAGTTTAATGTAGAAGAAAATGCAAAACTGTGTATGTAAAACTGTAACTATAAAATACAGTATGTATAGTATGTTGTTAGTTTTTTTTTATTTGATCAAATTCGCATAATTCGTAATGATCCACTTGTAAGCTGCAAGTGCATACAAGCTTCTGCGTGGCGAAGTTAGCATCCTTTCTTTTTGTTTTTAATTATCTTCAATTCAAGAAAATGATACACTTCACCACTTCCACAAATTTTAGTATAAGGTAATAGCTGAAAGTTAACAATTATAAACAAGAATATAAAAAAGTTTATTATACGTTTCACTTCACGTCACTTTCAACATTAATAGAACCACCCACATGCAATATACAAACAATAATGAATGTGAAAATCTAATCGTGAAGAAGAGCGGACATGTTACTACTGCCGCGTGGGATATATTGTACAATAAAATTATTTTAGCCGCACCCCCTTGTAATATAACCTTTCATTATCCGAAGTAATTATTATAATACCAATAAATAAATTACAAATGATAATTAATTAATTTCTAAATCGGTATGGTATGCTCTAACAATCAAGCTATAAGCCAAGAAGTGAACAATAGTCCCAAGAATATAAAACAGATATTTGAATCAGATTCAGAAGAAATAAGTTTTGTTTTATAAAATGCGCTGTGGTAAGACGCGTTTCTAACGTCCCGATGATGACGGCTAAACAATGGAGCGAAGTCTTAAAGTCTTTGCAGAAGCCTAATAAGATGTCTCTGGGCCTGAGCCTAGATATGTAGTCGGAGATATTTGATATCCAAGTATAAAGTGCACCCAGTAATCATATATTTGAGTAATAAGGAAGAATTGCGGGACTCGGGATGGGATGTCAGGTCAAAAGCCGCTACCAGCAAAACGTACAAAAAAACTGTGCAAAACCATTGGGTTTGCTGCTTGCCATTCCGGTGATACTTAGCCCGCTGAACAAACTACGAGATCCAAATCTTTCCCGTCGACGTCGGTGATAAATTAATTTTATTTATTTCTTTTTTTATTCCTAATGCGGCAAGTTTAAACCTTATATTTATTGCATTTACACATTTAATTCTCTTATTCTTATATCGAACTAAATCTAACATGATTAAATTTTCCATTTTCTTACTTATGCTAAACATTATGGAGTCACATGTTTTATAATTTGAATTTTAAATTGTGGCGCGATTCTTATTATTTTCAAATGATTCGGTAACTTGTTTCAAAGCCAAACAGCGTACACTAAAAAGTGATTATCGGTAATTGTTAGTCGATTTCGGATGTTTTTGGTTCTTCGAGATGCTAAAAACTCAATCTTGTCAAACAGGTATTGCAATTCGTGAGTCATTATAATTTTATGAAATTAAATGAATACCCTAAGTTTAATCCAAGATAGTATTTGGATACCTAAGATGGTGTTTGCGTGTTGCGTGATGTGGTCGAATTTACCGCTTTTATACACATACCTAGTAATGCTGTTAAACGTTGTTTTCAAAGTTACTAGGCTGACGGCACTACAACTTCCAAACAATTCTACGCCATAGAAGAGTGTGGGAACTAAAATGGCTTTTGCAATAAATAGTCTTATTTAAATTGGGATTAGGGCCTGAGTGAGATACAACTGCCTAAGGACACTGTATGCTCTTCCTGAGGTTTTATTGATGTTGTCATGCCAGGATAGTGTGCTATTTAATGTAAAGATTTTCTGTCTTTGATACGTATTCTATAAATTTATTATTAATTTTCAGTATTGGTAGTCCAGCGATATTGTACGTTTTTTTTATATTATGTCTGGTAATATAAGGGGTTAAGTAAAAGTCCGTTTGTTTTAAACCAGTTATCTTTAGTTAGTAACTCGTCATTTGATATTTCAATACATCCAGACACATTCCTTAGGGGACGACTTACATATAATTAAAATAAGAAATAAGAAGCCCCTACTGAATGGCGGGAAAAAGTTGCATATAACAACAAAAAAGCTGCCAAAAGCAATAGACTGATGAGAATACCGGCAAAAATTTCCTGGGAAAGCCTAGCCAGCTTAAGTTTAAAGCCGGAACTTCAAGTGTTCACCGTCGATGGGAGTGACCCGGAAGGAAGGAATACTCTGAAACAAAAAAAATGGCTCATCCGGAAGGGTTCCACCAACCCCTTTCTGATGCTACCACTTGGTCGGAGAATCCATCGTGGTAGAATTTCATCATTAAAGTTTGTATTCTAACTACAATTATGGCTAGAATACCAGGGACTTAATGATTAGTAGTGGGCTGGTCTACGACAAATTAAGCGGCAGCGATATCTGTATTGGTACTGCCGTGCCGATTAGTTTTCATCACTCGAAAGTCCCTTCGAACGACATACTGCGGTGGATGGACAATGAAAAGTTGAATTTAGCTCTCATCCAGAAACTCTGAATTGTCGGTGAAATGTTTTGCGGTTTGCATGGTTGCGGGTACCATTTTCTTCTCCCTACACCTTTGGCTATGTCAAGAACCCATATCGTTCTGAGAACTGGACTTAAGGTACTTTTGCATGGCATATGCATAATAATATGTTGTTCGACTCGCAATACTCCTTGAACGCTAGTGAGGTAAAAGCAGTGCCTCTGTCAGTAACTATGCGGAAAAGATTACCAAAATATACAGAGTTGGGTAGAGCCAGATATACTTTGAAAAGCTATCAACTACCACAAGGATATGATTGTAGCGCTTAGCCGTTATCTCCATTGGCCCGACGTGATCAATGTGGTATGTTACGAGGGGTAGTTCACCTTTGTCAATAGGAGTTAAAAAAAGTTCCCTTTTCCCTGCTTTGGCATTTGCAAAGTCTGATAAAAAGTTACACGAGACTCGGCTCAGCGCATCAGCAGGTTTAATTTTCGTCCCGGAACGATGCACAATCTTGTAGTTGAAGTCCTGTAAATAGAGACTTCCTTCTTGTTCATTGTCATCTTGAATGCGTTGCAGTCGGTAACGATGGTAAAACTTTATACCCAAAACACGCCACTTGACAAGAGCTCCAATGATAGCCAATACCTCCAGCTCGTTTGAAACGTATTTCTCCACAAATGGTGAATAATTTCGGCTCATGTATTTAACTGGTTGAAAACAACTATCATCTGCAATAAGACTGCACCAAAACCGAACTTGGAAGCATCTGTGTGGATTGCAGTTTGTAAGTTTGGATTGTACAGCTTCAGTACTGGTTCACTGATAAGAGTAGTCTTTAACTTTTCAAACGCCAATCGTTGCTTCTCTCTGAATTTATATTTAGAATCACCTCTCGGCAAATCTGACAAAGGCCTAGCATTTGAAGCGTATCCATTAATGCATTTTCGAAAGTAGGATGTAAGACCTAGAAATCTCTGCATACCTTTTTTTTATCGCGGTTCGGGAAATTGTTTTACGGCTTGTATTTTCTCTGGACCTGATGGTTCCATTCTGAATTATGTAGCCCAAAAACTGTACTCTGCTGTGTAATGTTTGGCTTTTAGCCCAGTTGCTCCTTAAACAGTTTCTAGACGCAACACTTAAAACATATTTCAGCTTAGCAAGGCCTTCTTCTTTGTCCTGGCTGGGTATAATTACGTCGTCCATGTAAACAACGACAACATTGGTCGCGTTGAGCTCTTTTAGAACTGCCATGATAAATCTTGTGAAAACCGCAGGCGAATTCGATATACCAAATGGAACGTATGGGAATTCGAACTGTCCAGACTGAGTTACAAAAGACGTATACTTTCGAGAACTTGGTTCAATAGGAACGTGGAAGAAACCGTTAGTTAGATCCAACGTAGTGAATATATTGAACCCTCGAAGCTTGTCTTAAACGGTCTCCATATGAGTCATGGGAAAATTGTCTTGAATAATCTTCTCATTAAACTTGCGATAGTCACAGCAAAATCGCTTTTTCCCGTTTTTCTTTGATACCAGAACTACTGGCGACGCATATTCCGAGGTACTTGGTTGGATAATCTTCTCAGCAAGCCACTCTTTAACTTGATCGTCCACTATTTTCTGGTCACAAATAGGTAAACGCCGTGGATGCTGATAAACGGGTAACTCGTCCTTCAAGATAATTTTCATTTGTACCGGCACGTCTACATTGCGTTCGGCTACATACTCCTAATCAAACTCTTTATTTCGATCACCTGTGATTGGTCTAAATGCATCAAATCAACTTGACCTGAAACTGCCACCTGTTCTGCGCACATACCCCTAAACTCTTGTTATTCTGCTCCTCATTGATACTTCTGGATTCGTTTCGACGCAAAAACTGGATGCCTTCCTTGATAACTTTCAGGTCCACAATGTCGAGAATAGTTCTTTCCAAAATAGCGTCAAAACCCATGTCTTCCTCCGGAACTACGTGGAACTCTACCTTCATCTGAATGGAGTCTATTTCCACTGGTAGGATTATACTTCGGAACGTCATCACCTGGCTCTCACCTATTCCAGTCAAGCATTTCTCTCTTTCAGTAAGAAGTTTGCTGCCTAGCTTAAGAAAAATGTTCCTGCGCTTCAAGCAAAGATCTGCACCCTTGTTGACAAGTCCTTTAAAATGAAAGACGGAATGCTTTACAATTTGAAGTTCAAGACCGGAATCCCACAATGATAGCAATTGAAATTGTCCTTTTGCAATCCCTTTTTAAGTGGGTCGGATCCCCGCACTTAAAGCATTTTCGCACAAACTCAGGTTTCGAGACCAAACCTTTTGATCCTTCCTTCTCATTTGAACGCTGTTCATTTTTGAATGATCTCTTGAAGGCGCCACGAACTTTCTTATACAATTCGATCTGATCCTTCAATTCCTTGATAGTTATGGCCTGGTATAACATGATCTTGTTCGCCTTTGCATCTGACACTCCCTTCACGAAGTATTCGATTAAACTCTTCCTCTAGATTGACTGGCTTTGCAATATTCATCAAAGCATACAAATATTCCTGAAGAGTTTCTGCTTTTGCTTGTACCCGCTGACCTAGCTTGCGGTGCACCTCAGCAGCCGATATTATAACAGAATATTCCCTATGCAATGCTAGCTTTAGGGAATCCCAGTTGCGAATATTAACCTGACTGCGAATGAAAGATTTTGCAGCTCCACTGAGCAACTGTTTGGAGTAAACGAATAATTGAAGCTGGTTCCACTCAACTGTCAAAGCGCATTCCTTCAACTCTTGAATCCAATGGTCTACATCTGGGCTACCTACACCTGTAAAAGTTGATACACTGCCTTCTACATCTTTATGGGTAAACAAAGAACGGCTTGTGGACATTTCCTGTATGGTACGATCGAGAGCGGTAGCCACAGATTCGACTTCCGACTCGCTGTTTTCATCTTCATCTCGAATACCAAAATGAGCAAGAAGCCTATCTTGTAAATCGCTTTTCCTTCCGGTTGTAACTAGATTTAACTCTCCTAATTTCGCGAGCAAATCTTCACATCTCATTACCATTATTTCTTTCAGCTGCATTTTGAGAGTTTTTACGGTAATTAATGTTAACTTAACAATAACAATATGTTTATACAAATTATTAAGAATTTCTTGCGTTTCAATTGGTTAACTTTTCAAATTTCATACATACAGTCTGCTTAACACTGCTTTCCAGCCGCTTCCAATTAGAACTCCTTAGTCTTAATTATTTTCGCACCTCTTCCGATGCACTGCTTCCAATGCTGCTGGTCCGCCTGTACACCACAATCTGCTCAACCACTGCTTGTCCGCTTGTAGTCGCCACCCAACAAGATCTACTTGCCACAATTGCTTCACCGCCAAGATCTGCTTGCCACAACTTCTTCCCCGCCAAGATCTGCTTGCCATAACTGCTTCGCCGCATGTGCTTTTCCACGAAGATCTGCCTGCTCCAGATTTCGTCACCTCTGCTGTGCTTGTCCCTGCCTGCCCCCCTGTGCCCTTCCACGAAGATCTGCCTGCCCCAGATTTCGTCACCTCGCCTCTGCCTTTTCAGTCTTTGCCATAGGCTCCTGACTTGCTCCGCTCGCCTCTGCCTGACGCTGCTCCCAAAGCTTTCCACAGATCCGCCTTTACAAAACTCAGTTTACCGTGACCGGCCCGATCTCAGACTGCCGCTCTGACGATATTTGACGCACTGCCTCCTAGACTTCAGCTGCTACTTCCCCACGCGTCTTTCAGCTCGTCTCACATGCGCTCAAACATGCAAATCGTTGCTCTCTGTCGTCGTCTCTTTTCACAAAACTGCCTTCGCACGTGCAGTTCCCTCTAATTTCACCACAATACGCAATTTTTGTTCAATTGTAGTTGTGTGTATGTGAAAACGCAATGTTTGGGTTAAATCCCGGTTAAGCCCCCAAATTGTAGGAATTTGGTATTAATTATAATGTTTTTATTATGGGATTTGGTTAAACATAAGTGCTTAAAATAAGTTTTACATCGAATATTCTTTTAGTTTTTCACAAGCTCTTGTTTTCACGCTTCACACACTTCTGCTCTCGATCAACGACGACTAAAGCGACTCCTCTCTTTTACTTAAGAACTATCGACAGTTATTTCAGATGGCTTAAAGTTGCCAGATAGCTTAAACCGCTTCGAGGGCGATTATGATGTCATTATATTAGTTGAAACCTGGCTTAACATCGACTTCTTCGACAATGAATTTTTTAATGCCAACCTCTACCAAGTATTCAGCAAAGACCGGGATGCTGTTAAGACGCAATGCTCCAGAGGTGGAGAAGTTCTTTTTGCGGTGCGCCGTACTTTGAGGTGCACATTCATCCGGCTTAGGAATGATGACTCCCTTCTTGTCAGTTTTATGTGTCTCTCGCTGGACCTGTGGAAACTATTCTTCTGGTGGTATCATATATTCCCCCATGCAGTAGTTTCGAATTGTATAAGGCTCATGTGGATAATATCGCCTATATCAATCAAGATATATATCATGATATATCATGATATATGATATATATTATAAATAATTTTTGTTAAATTGAGCGGAATCTTCTCTGCCCAATTATAAGTATAGCCTGTAAAGTTATGCGAAAAAATTTCTCTTTCTTTTGCCTTGTGAGGCTGGATTAATTCCTTCAGCTGAACCCTCCACGAGGGCGCCGGCTCGGCAATGGGCACTGATTTGACGGGAGCAGGTCATATCAGTTGTAATGCTACTGCCACACAAACACAAACACAGGGAAAGCTAAGCCGTTCAGGTGCCATAGTCGACACAGACTCGGACCTGGAGAGCATGCAGCTCTCCAAAGAAGAGGAGGAAAGCCTTCTCCGTACGCCGAAACCAGGCACCAGCTCCCCGCGCAGGGACGGGCCAAAACATTTAAGCGAGGGGATGAAGACTAAGGCGAAGTACAAAGCCACATCCAGAGCCGGCTTCAGGAAAAAGCCGCCCTATCCCCAGAGGAGAAGGCAAAGCTGACCTGGGCCGAGCAGAGGATTGCCGAGGGCACGCTGCAATTCGCCAGCCTCCCGCACATGACGTCAACGGGCGAATATGCAAATAAGGTAGAGGAGAAGCTCGCCAACAAAAGGCAACGCTCAGCCAACAGCGCCAATAAGGACGCTCCGGGGAGCAAGCGGCGACGAGGGCCTAAAGTGGCGGGCCCTCCCCGAAAAGCAATGAAGCCCAATACCGCAAAGTCAATGAGGTGACCAAACGACACTTGATCGTGGCACTCATTTCCCGGGATGCACTGAGGTACCCGATGCGAACAAGCACCAGGACCTTGCAACTGGAGAAGAGCATCTCCCAACTGATCTAATATCACTGATATACCTGCTATACCTCTCGGATTGTCTTCCTGCCAAAAGCCCCTGCAGCCACGTGAGCCCCAAGGATTATATACCGATAAGCCTCACCTCTTTTCTACTTAAGACACTAGAAAAGCTACTGGATTTACACATCAGGAACGATGTGAGAAGACTGCTGTCAACTAACCAGCATGCATGCACCAAAGGGAAATAAGTGGAGACGGCACTACACTCGTTAGTAGCCACCATTGAAAGAGCCCTAAATAATAAATAATATGCGCTTGGAGTATTTGTAGACAACAACGTGACCACAGACGCTATAATGGACCGTTTAGAAGCGACCAATACGCACCCTGCCATAAACTTGTGGATAAGAGATCTTGTAAGTTGTAGGCGGGTACAATCCGATTGGGGCACCGCCTCCATGGTGAAAGGCGCCTATGCCGACGACAGGAGTCTGTCCACCGAACCTCAGCTGGTTTATGGAATCAACACTATGTGAGTGGGCGGAGAAGGTAGGACTCAGTATCAATGCGGACAAGACGGACCTCATTTTCTTCACCAAGAGATACAAGGTGACGCTGTGGATGGCCATACATAGTTACATACATAATTAAATACATATATATTCATTCATTCATTCATTCATTCATTCATTCATTCATTCATCCATTCATTCTTTAGTCTTCGATGGGGATGGACGTGTTTTTCAAGAGCTCCGAGTTGAGTTCTTTCTCCAATATATATAAATCGAAGGCGATATATAAATAAATATTGTTAACTGTGCGATTTTAATCTAATCCACATAGGGTGTGTGGTTTTCCGAATCCCGTCTTAGCAGCTTTAGCGGTGTTGTGGTTTTCGTTGTTATTGTTTTCTCTTTGGCCGCTGCTCTTACATACGCACTGCATTGCCGACGGCATAGCCCAGTGAACTTTTTTCGATCAAAACAAGAGCCAAATTTTAAATTCCACCAACCACCAACAATTAAAGGGTTATAAAATTATGTATAGTCAAAAATAAAAAAAAAAAATTAAATTCACACACTTCGACATTTGATTAAATCCGTCCATTACATAGTTACAGCAGCGTAATCTAGTGCACATTTCGGAAAAAAGAAACAAGGTGTTTATTTTAATTCCGCCGATTCCAATCCATGACAAAAGTTTAAATTAAACAACAAAAAATAAAGATAAGTAAATAATTTTAAATAATAAATATTATAATTATTATAATATATACAAAAACAAACGGACTACGATTCAAATATACAATCGAGTAATTTTCTTGATATCTTATTAATTTTAACTACAACACAAAAAAAAATATCAAAACAAATCGACGTCTTCTTCTTCTGGATATTGTCCAAGTCAATATTTTACGTGCCAGTGGCAATAACCAAAATTGTTTCCAAAGCTAAAATTCGAATTTGAATAAATTTCTTTCTTCGGCCCCCATCGAGTCTGTGAAAAATTCTGATTCTGATTGGCAATCCAAAAGACGACGACAAGAAGCCGCGTACGATCCCATCAATCCGCTTGGACAGGTCCCGATCCGCGTCTCCGCGGCCGTCTTACTTAAGGCCAAAGGCTGTCCCTGCCATTCCAAAGGCAAAAAAGGACCAGTCCATCGATACTATCCCTGGTCCCTTATCAAGGCTTACTCGGTCGGGGTCCAAGACGGCTCAAATTTTCCCCTAGCATGTGTCAAGTCCGTCGGAAACAAATCCGGACCCTATGGGAAAAGGTGGAGAAGAGCTAAGAAAGCTGCTCCGATCTCCGTTCCGTATCTACCGACAGTGCTTGAAACGAAGTACAGTCACTGTTATTCTGTCTATTCGAGGTGTGTGGTCCAGCTTCAGGACATAATAGACCAGACCGTCTCCCAGTCCACTCAGGCTTCCGTCAGAGTTCCCACACCCCCGTCTCCGGGTTGTCGGTTGCCACCAGTGGACACCATAGCACAGTGGTTGCGCCCATAGGCCAATCATAAAAAAAGTCATTGCAACAAAAATGTACGAAATGTAAACAAAGCGATTCTAAAATGTTCTATCTTCTTCATGGCAAGCCAGATTTTTCTGTAAATCTAACGGGACTTTCTAAAAAATATTTAAAGCTGTGCATTTTTGGTCATTTGCAGAACGCCGCTGCGCGAATCGCGAATTTTTCAAAACGAAACCTTACTTTGAAGTGGTCAGAGCGAATTCCGAAATAAAATTTGTTCTAATGGATTTTGAAGTTAAAGGTATTTCCTATAAAAAGAGATATAATTTGATATATTAGGATTAATAATTGGTATTATTATGTTAATGTGAATAAATACATGTTTTTATACCCTTGCAGGGTATTATAATTTCAGTCAGAAGTTTGCAACGCAGTGAGGGAGACATTTCCGACCCTATGATGTATAAATATTCTTGATCAGCATCAATAGCCGAGTCGATTTATCCATGTCCGTCTGTCCGTCTGTCCGATTATACGCAAACTAGTCCCTCAGTTTTGAAACTATCTGAATGAAACTTTGCAGATAGTCTTCTATATGCTCTCACTACTATATAATTCGGAACGGGCCGGATCGGACGACTATATCATATAGCTGCCATAAAAACGATCGGTAAATTTTTAGAATAAAATTATACCTTGTCCAATTTTTAAAATATTTTCATATAATTCGAGAAATGGTAATTTTATATTATTCTACAATTCCGGTTTTAATTTGATCGAAATCGGACAACTATATCATATAGCTGCCATAGGAATGTTGGGGAAATATTACGTATACGTAATGTTAAACCGAATTTTTATATGTAAAAATGTCGTATACAATTTCTGTTAGTGTTACTTTCCATTTGATACAATTTTATTAATTCATAATGATCCAATTGTAAACTGCAAGGGTATACAAACTTCGGTGTGCCGAAGTTAGCTTCCTTTCTTGTTTGTCTATATTTTGAACGTATTTTTTATGTTTACCTAAAGTTATAGTTGTGAACCCACAAAAATCCACAATTGGTTTATATGCCAATGTATTTGTCGGATTTTAAAGATAACAGGTGTGTAAAAATATTCTACCGAAATTTGCCGATGTGCCTAGAATCGTAAAATTACTAACACCATCTTAACTATTTCAGGCTTCGTTTTGCCGTTTATTTACTTGTGCTGCTGCTCTGCCTTCGTGTGTCAACCTTTTGTTTACTTGACGACAACTATTAATATCAATTATTAACAGTTTTTATTATTTCTGGACGTTGGTGCACTACGATCAGTACATTCAAGTGGCCCGTATGACACCAAGCACGTGCTTGTTCGTGTTAGGTGTTAGTAGGCGCGACAAATTAAAGTATAGAAAAGAAATTCGAGGAAGTGACTACTGGCGTGCTGCCACATTGTTTGCTTGCATGCGTGCTAAGTGGGTTAGAATTAAAGTTTTTAGTTTGGGAAGGGTATCTACGTTATTATGTACAAATCGTTATAATTTCCACATAAGACTCTAAAAGGTTCATGCAATTCAAAGGACGTTCTACAGTGGCGCAAAACTAAGGGTATATAAGATCTAGTATATCTACTTGCTACGTGAAAGTTAAGCTGACCCAAAAGATCAGCACTTTCAACGTCACCCCGGATAAGGTTATAAATAAAGGTAATGCCTAGCATAGTTCTACGATTAGATAAGGATGGTAAGTTAATTAGTAGGAGTCTACTGGAATAAGAGGGTAATCTCTGGTTTGCATCCGAGTTTAAACCGCGTAAAGCGAAGAGTAAAAAGTTCTTTTGAACCGACTCAATGCGTTTACTGTGGACCCCATACTGAGGGCTCCACACGCAAAACCCATATTCTAAGATAGGACGAACTAAAAAAATGTAAAGACACTTAGTAACATAGGGGTCATTGAATTCTTTCGACCACCGTTTAATGAAACCAAGCACACCTCTGGCTTTATTTACCATGCAGGAAATATGATCAATAAAGTCAAGTTTAGGATCCAGGCAGACTCCCAAATCATCAACTTTATAAATTCTTTCCAAAGAGCGACAGTTCAGCGTGTAAGTGGCACGCTTGGGAACGACACGAGAAAATGTCATTAGCTTGCATTTAGAGCCGTTTAAATTTAATAAGTTAACGCGGCACCATGTTTGAAAATTATTAAGATCTGTTTGTAAATCTGACTGGCAAGAAACGTCCTTATATTGCACGCAAAGTTTGACGTCATCCACGTACATAAGTAGGAGTTAGTCAGAACTTTGGGCAGGTCGTTAATAAATAATGTAACCAACAAGGGTCCCAAATGGCTCCCTTGCGGGACGCCAGAAGTAACCCTGAGAACATTTGATAAGGTATTTTTGAAAAGGACCATTTGCGTCCGGCCATTCAGATAACTAGAGATCCATCTAAGAAGATCAACCGGAAATCCCATTAAATCGAGTTTCCGAACAAGAAGAGAATGGTCACAAGAGTCGAATGCTTTACTGAAATCAGTATAGATTACGTCTGTCTGAAAGTTGTTATGGAAGCCCTTTATAATGAAGGAAGTGAGCTCCAAAAGATTAGTTGTAGTTGATTTTCGCTTTATAAAACAATGCTGACATGGAGAAATTAATGGTGTTGCAAATGTGGAGAAATTATATTTTCAAAAAGTTTTGGGACTGCCGACAGCTTAGAGATTTCTTTGTAGTTGTTGGCATCCAATTTGCTACCTTTTTTGTGGAGAGGAATGACAAACGACTCCTTCCAAATAAGGGGAAAGTGGGAGGATTCTAAGGATAAGGTTAACAATTTCAGAAGGGGAGTGCACAGGGCATCGGTACAATACATAAGCACACAGCCAGGTATTCCGTCGGGACCTGGCGAAAAAACTGGCTTAACACGGAGAACATCTGAATAAAAAGAGCTTTCGTTTAAACTAGGACTGAAATAAAGTTCGATTTGGGAATGATGTAAGAATAAGTCTGAATTGAGTCAGTGGAGTTTGAATATGTTGTTTGAAAAAACTGCGCAAATAGATCGGCTATTGCCTGATCATTATTTACGGTTGAAATTTCAAATGAGAGCGAGGAAGGTTAAGTAACTGGCTTACGTTTAGTGTTAACAAAATTATAGAACTGTTTTGAATCCTGAGAAAACTGGGCCTTACAACGAGCAAGATAATTTTTGTAACACTGCACGTTCAACACGGTGAAGCTGAACCGAGCCGATAAATAAATTGATAGTGCAGATTGAGAACCGATGCGCTTAAATTTAGAATACAGCCTAGACTTTTTGTTTTTAAGGCGTTTCAACTCTTTAGTAAACCACGGAGGCATATTAGAGGTTGACGGGAAGTATAACGGAACACATTCAGTAAAACATGAATTCATAGCACTGTAAAAAATATCCACGGCTTCCGCCATGTCAGTGCACATGTATAGATCGGACCAATTTAAATGAGCTATAAGATTATTTAGCCGTTCGAAGTCAGCCTTGCGAAAACAAAGGACTTTTTCGGCTGGACGGTCAGATATATTCTGTAAGTCGGCCCCAACGTCGAGGGTCACATCAAAAGTAGGATGATAGGGATCTTCGGGTAGCGTCAGCGGCGCCACCCTGGATAAACTAACTCTCGCAGGATCTGAAACAAAACAGAGATCAAGCAAGCGCTCTAAAGAGTTTCGTACATGGTTGACTTCAGACAGCGAAATGTCAAACAAGCCAGCAATAAAATCATGCTGTGTTGTAGTAATAAGTGAGTGTTTCGATTTATTAGAGGACCAAATAGCCCCTGGGATATTCAAATCACCAAGAACTACTAAGTGGTCCTTATCCGAAAGACAATTGAAGACCATCTGGATAGCGGAAAGATGGTTCCAATAAATAGGAAGTTCCGACAAGGGAGGAATGTAGGAACAAGTAATGAAAATGGAGCTACCATTAACTGATAGCCTCACACAAAGGAATTCAACATCGTTGAACTCCTCAAAAGTTAATAATTGAGACGTGAGACTGGAGTCAACCGCTATGAGGACACCACCCCCACGTATGATAGGCCGATCCACTCGGTAAACCGTGAACGCAGCTGGAAAAACTTCGGAGCTCAAAATCTCCGGCTTTAACCAGGTTTCTGTGAACACGATAACCTTAGAAGCAAACGAAAAACTTTCAGAATACAATTTGGAAAGCTTACTACGTAAACCTCTTGCATTCTGATAGGAGTTGAAGAAGGAGTCAGTTAGTTTTTTGGAGTGGGAGTCGTAGAGGGCGCAGTGGTCTGGTCAGGCCTGGGAAGACTTATTCAAACTCTTTGACGACAATATACTCCGGCCAGAATTTGGTAGAGCAAATTGTGTCAAAGAGCTCATTTGGGACATTTATCTTGAAAGATGAAATGTCTCTAGCATAGGAAAATTTGAATTTTTCATTTTTTCGGCTTTAGTTTTGCCTTGAATAAAGGCTATTACATCTTCCGATGTCTGATCAGGGGAAAGCCGAGAAACAAATATCTGTTTCGAAGGTGGGACAACAGTAAGGGCTTTCGGCAATGCAGACACATTGTCTGGATTGCCAATATCGGCCGGTAATCCGGGCCTGACCCCCTGGGGGGATACATTGATGGGGGTCTGAGGGGTCGTAATTTGAGATCCACCAGGGGACAAAACGGAAATCACCGGCACCGTCCCTCCAGCGGCATATTCGGGTACCGAATTATTTTTCGCACTCGACCTCAGAATTCTTGGATTTAATCCTGAGGTCGATGGCTGAACCGAGGGAGGCTGCTGTTGAGAGCCCACTGCGGGTTTAAGAGATCCGTCGTTATGTTGCAGACCAGTAGCAGTTTTTTTGCGCCTGGGAGACTCATTTAATAGCTTAAGGAAATTAAATTGAGTATCTAGCGCTAAGATCATATCATGAGTTTTGCGAAAACTCGATAATACGGCCTTAAAACCGCTCTTGGTTTGCCGCATAAAAGAGATCATTTCGCTTTCAACCTCGCGACATGCATCACAGCAGTAACGCAAACCGATGCTCCTTCTCAAATCGTCTACCGTCCGCGCTACAACACCAATGCACTTGGCATGCACAATGTTGTCGCACAGCCAGCAGCCGATCGAGAGATCACTAGCCACAATAACCTTCTTGCAGGTTTTAACAGCGCAGACAATAGCCACTGTAGCCACTGCAAAAGCTTGCAAGATTAACGTTTAGCTGTCGCGACGGCGCAAACAACTGCTAAACGAAGAAGGCACAAAAAGGTATACAGAATAAGTACAAGCAAAACACTGGCAGCACAACTAAAATTGTGAAAATAACTAAATTAAATGCATAAATCAGGAAAGCTGCATGCACGCGAAGTGAACGGGAACTTTATTAAACACAAGGTAGAAGATTTAAGTAGAACCCCGGTGGTTTTTCAGTGAAATTTACACAAAACGAGAGCGCAAGAAAAAAACACATCCGTTCACTTGGAAGAGAGAAAAGCTTTGTAAACTTCGTTTCTCAACTCGCAAAATGTGAATGAATGTAGGAAATTATTAAGACTTTTCGTTTGTGTAAAAGTTTAATATTTTATGAGCATTGTTGAGAGCACAAACACCATCTCGAGTATGTAATGAGCAATATGGAAAGTGATTTCCAGATATTATTTTTAGATAGGGACATCCAATTTCATCAAAGTTAACTACATTATCAATTTTTAAAAATTTGTAATAATAATCTTTTTGATATCCCTTACAAATTATTTCTTTTTTCTGCTTATTTCTCTTAAATACAATTGTGTTTCTTTGAAAAAGTATGATCCATCATTCCAATAAATTTTATGATATTTTTTTGTTAACCAAGTAGCTGTTTTTCTTGATTTCTTATTCAGTTCAATATAATATAATAAAATTAGAATTCAATATTGTTTCGTTTTTGAATACGATTCCAATTTCTTTTAGAATGAATTTATTATTATATCTGAGAAATCCTTGAACATCAATTGCAACAATGTCTTCACTCATGATTGTTAGACAATGCGCTAAACTAAATCATTCAAAGGGTAATATGCAACTAAACGATCATGTATCAACACGCAATATACTTGAGCATTTTCGTTACCGGGCTAACTAAGTTCAATTGAGATCCTAATATCAATAGGTCCTGATTTAACCATTTCATTGTGATATGATAAGTCAATTAGTCAATTCAGTTCTATTATAGTAGCTACTTTGAAATTTTGAATACATTTCATATAGGTGAGCATATCGATCTTTTTCCAAATATAAATTTAAGTCATCGAGGGGTACGTTTCAGAGTTTAAGTAGACCTTTAGATTTCTTAAATTATTTGTAATCAGTTGGTTTTTATTGTTAAAGCAAATTAATGCAAATCGTGGACGTTCACGGTTAGCAGCTAATTTAACATTCCAAACATGATGCGTTCCACTACTTAGATTTGAATTAATATATGTATCCCAACTAGGGAATGCAATCTGTAGATTGCCCCCACTTTTTATAATATCATACATTTTAATTTTCGCTGAATCGCTCAATGTTATATGAGGGATTTTACATATAATATTAGTCAGAGTTATTTTAAATTTTCCGAGAAGAATTCCCTTGGGATCAAAATAATCTTCGTCAAATATATCATGAAAATATTTGTTATTTTTTTTTTTTAATTTTTTTTTTTTGCGCGGGTCCTATCGAATCCCACCTCCCGCCCAACCGACCGAGAGGCGCAGCCGTTTGACGTACGGCACGAACGCGTTCTTGATAGACGCGTGAGAAGAGGAAAGTATAAAAGGACGAGGAATTTTTAATATTGCTAAGGTGCTAAATTACGGGCTAATTCTACAAGCAAAATAGTTTTAAGTTTAGGAAGACTATCACTACCAGCAATATAGTCATAGAGGCGGTTGTAATCGGTGCATAAAACCCTAAAGGGCTCATGCATTTCATACTCCCTCCTGCAGTGACCAATTACTAAGGAGATATAGGATCTGGATGTAAGTCGGGGAACACGGAAATTGAGCTGGCCTAGCAGGTAGGGACTCTCCACGTCCCCATGAATGAGCTTATGTAGAAAGACGACACCATCGTTCTACGGTTCTCTAAAAAGGGAAGGTTAATTAATATAAGTCTAAGTTAGACGGTGAAATGGAAAAATAAATAAAAACACGGAAAAACTATTTTCGGGGTATTGCGCGACGTGCGGTCTTTATTGTTAGAAGTAGGAATTAGAACTAAAATACAAGAAGTCTTAAAACTAGCTTCTATGGACCGGTCGTCACTGCGACAAGATCCTGTGGAATGGTGGAGGGCCAAGCAATTTACGCAGTATTCCTTCTCGAGGACAGCCTGGAGCCGTTTCTCAGTGCTAAGACGAAGAAAACGGTGGCACTTCCGAAGAGGATGGTTCCCTTGGCAGACTCGGCATGGGTAGAATAAAATACCTCGGGAACGTCTGCATTTGTTCTCGCCAAATGGAACCCAGTAATTGACGGAATTGGGAGAAGTGGTAACTCGTGTGGAGAACGAGGAAACCCTTTGGATAGGTGCGGATATTTGCCTTGCAGTATCAGGAGGACTCGGAACACTGGAGGGGCAGTTGCTTGGATGCAACAAAGTGTGATGCCGACCGTGACGCGTGAAACACTTGTGGGCGCTTGTGCAATTGCGGAGTTGATAACCGCTTGCAAAGCAATGTGCTTCAATTCAATTCAACTGTTTTTTGTTGGATGAAAGAGGTTCGAGCCTCTATCGTCATCTGGAGGAAGCGTGGACATATACGCACTGGATGGTTCTCTTTTGAACATAAATCGCATCTTTTGGATATTGGAACGATTTTAGTACTGAAGGATTTCAGGACTCGAGGTGACACGTTGGACGGTGTCGATTTGGACGGATGGAGGCGCACCGGAGAAGGTTGGATAGAATCTATAGTTTCTAGAGTTTTATGGCGCTCAGTCAGGAAAGAATCAAGTTCTAACCACGTAGGAATTTCGGTTTTGCTCCTATAATGAGAGCGTCAGCTTTGGAAGCTTCGTTGAACACAAATAAACCAATAGACAATCCCAATTATCCGTAGGAAGACCGGAAATATTAAGGGACATGAGGCAATTTTGAATTGTACTTTGCAGCTCCTTCAAGGCTGCCGAAGATTCGTGTACGATGGACTGCATGTTAAGCAATTTCTTCAGTTGGCTGTTCACCAACGCACGTTTATTTTCGAAACGCTTAGAAAGGTTTTCCCAGGCTGAGCGGAAACCATCGTTGGTGAGTGGCGAATTGGAAACTATGGAATTAGCTTCACCACTTGTCTTGGCCTTTAAATAGAACAACTTTTCAACAGGGGTCAGCGCAGGATTGTCAATATAGACCGCTGTGAAAAGGTCTCGGAAAGTCGGCCAACGAATATAAACGCCTGAGAAAACTTCCGTATCGCAAGGAGGAAGGCGACAGCCAGTCGGAAAGGAATTTTGGGGCGCAGGGGATTGGACTTGAGCTTTGGAAGAGATCGCATCGATCTGTTCCATGAGCTGGGCGGCACACCTTTCGTAGACAAAATAAGAATATTCGAATTTTGCCTTAAGAGTAGGAACGGTGTGCGCCGCGCCCTCTATGCCAACTGAAATTAGCTCGGAACAAGCTTCGTACTCTTTCTCAACCTTGTCCCATAGAGCCCGGACTTGGTCGAGGTGAATTTGGCAGGTGTATTTGGATGGACTGGGTGCTGCTGGATTGCAGACTCTAGACTCGAAGTGACTCAGACGGTCGCAGGTCATCGTAAATTTATTCAGAATTGATGGTGTCATATTGGAGAAATTTTTATTTGGAATTACTGGACTGGATTTAACAATAAATGTTTGTCGAATTATTTTTTAAGGTTGAAGCTAGGTTTGGAATTTAGGAACCAAGCGGAATAATTTAAATAAATAATTTTGTTTTTTTTTTTATTATTGCGGAAATGTGGAATTTAACTGAATAATATTAACTCAGTCGGGAGCATACACGGTCACACTAACGCGGATTTGGAAGCGCACTTAAATTTGTAACTGAATTAGTTCTTTGAAAGATTATAAAAAATAATTTAAAAATTATTTTCTGTGGGGGGACTTTTTCAGTTGACCGCTGCTGTATTTGGCGCGGTACTGTTTACAAAGATAAGGCGTGCGTGTGAATCTGCTTGTGCATTAGCCGTATGTCAAGGCAAAATAGCGGAGACAATGAGAGACGGAAAAAATTGCCAAAAATCGGAGCGTCGACTTGCCGACGATTATATATGTAATTGCAATGTGTATATGTAAGTATGTTTATTTGGATGCTCAGGATAGAGCAAGGGAAGTAAACAAATAAATATACAAAATAAGTTGGCTTTGATGTGCCTTGGTTTTTTGAAAAATTTATTTGTAGTAGCTGTGGACTGTAATTGTAGAATATTTAAGTTTTATATTCTGGAATTATTAAATATATAATATATAATATATTCAATAAGAACAATTTGGATTTATTTTTGCTGTGTAAATAATTTAAATACCTTGCCGGTATATTTGGGATTTAATATATTTAATTAATTTTGTGTAAATTGCTGGTGGCAATTATAGATTAGTGGAGTGGACTGTATTGGAAATATGTAGGAGCATATATGTATGTATGTAGGTGGAAATAAATGCAAGCGGAACACAGTGAACGAAGAGAAATTAGGAATTGGAAGTTTCACTGTGGCTTATGGCATATATTTAAACACACGGATAAATATGCGGAAATTAATTTTGTTTGGAATAGGAAGCTGCCGTAGTGTCGGATCAATCGGACTTGGATTTTAGACAATAATCATACAGAGAAGTTAGGCGAACTGAGTTTCGCAAAACTAAACTGTATGACCGGCAGCAAATGTAAATATTACTTATCTTGTGCGGTGTTAAAGCCACCGAAGCTGCTGGGGATGGAATTATACGGCTCTGATGGACCATGAAGTGGAGGGGGGTGGCTTCAACCTAAAGCACTCGATAAATAAAACACGGAAGAACTCTTTTTGGGGTATTGCGCGACGTGCGGTCTTTATTGTTAGAAGTAGGAATTAGAACTAAAATACAAGAAGACTTAAAACTAGCCTCGGAGAGCGGATTGGAAGCTCTATGGACCGAAAGCCCAAAGGAAGAGGGAGAGAGAGCGAGGGTGTACTGGATCACACTGCCTCTGGAAAATAAACGCCCTTTTGGCGTGAACAGACGGTAATCTCAGATTTGCATACCAGGTTAAGCTCCGTAGGGCGAAAAGCAAAAAGTTTTTTTGGACAGATTCAATGCGGTTAATATGGACTCCAAAACTAGGACTTCAAACGCAAGAACCGTATTCCAAAATGGGCCGAACTAACGAAACAAAAAGGCTCTTAGTTACATAAGGGGAATCGAATTCCTTCGACCACCTTTTAATGAATCCAAGCATGCCTCTGGCCTTGTTAACTATGCAGGAAATGTGTTCGGACAACGAAAGTTTGGGATCAAGGCGGACTCCAAGATCATCGACAAGAGTTATTCTTTCCAAAGAGCAGTCATTGAGCATATCGGTGGCATACTGGGGAGAGACACGCGAATATGTCATCAGTTTGCACTTGGAGCTGTTGAGATGTAATAGGTTAGCACGACACCATGCTTGAAAATTATTAAGATCCGATTGTAAATCTGACTGGCATGAGCTGTCCTTATACTGCACACATAGTTTAACGTCTTCAGCGTACATTAGTACTCTAGAGTTAGTTAAAGCTAGCAGAAGGACATTAATAAACAATGAAAATAGCAGTCTTACTAAAGTCCGTGTAAATCACATCGGTTTGAAAATTGCGTTGGAGTCCTCTTATAACAAATGAGGTAAGTTCCAAGAGATTTGTAGTGGTTGATCTTTGCCTCATAAATCCATGCTGACATGGAGAAATTACGGATCTGCACAAATGCTGCAAGGGAGGAGTTATTACATTCTCGAAGAGTTTCGGAATGGCTGACAACTTAGAGATACCCCTATAGTTGCTGGCATCCGATTTGTTACATTTTTTGTGGAGAGGAATTATAAGGAATTCCTTCCAAATTCGAAAGATAATTTAAACAATTTAAGAAGGGGGTTACACAGAGCACCTGAGCACGCAGCTTGGTATTCCGTCGGGACCCGATGAGTACACTGGCTTAATACGTTGAAGATCCAGACTATGGGACCTTTCGTTTAAGATAGGACTGAAAATTAGGTTTGAACAGGGCATAGAGTAAGGGTATGTCTGAATAAAAAAAATCAAAACAAAGCACATAATATCTGAATTTGTGATTGTTTTTACTTTTCGGGTCTAAGATTTTACCAAAGTTCTCATTAAGAGTTCAAATGTTAATTTTAAGTATTGAAAAAAATGAATATTATTTAAAGTGTACCATCCTTTTGTATGGGAGCTATAAGACATAGTTATCCGATTTTCACCAAATTTGGTAATGATGTATAAACTTACAACAAACGTATAATTTGCGAAATTATTTAAGATATCTTTAAATACAAAAAAATTTTTTCATACTTAATGTTAATTTTTAACCGACCGTTCCTATGGCAGCTATATGATATAGCCGTACTATATTTTTTTACTATATACTTTGAATATTTTTCTAGATTTTTGGTATTAATTTCGTAATGATATGTCTACTAGAAGTATTTTTGGCCGCGTCTCCATACAAGCCCAACCACTGTGCATAGTCTTCACAGACGATTATCTTCGGTTACCCACTTTTAGGGACCTTTTCACGGCGATTTATATAAACAATTCCAGACTAACGCCGGAGCAAAGATTACACTTACACTTACTTTCGAAGACGAGTGGCGATGCTCGTGCCATTGTTCCAAAGGCACCTCTGACCAAAGAATTTCCGCGGGGCTAAGCCTTACGGAGCGCTTTAAGAACAGACGCTAATAGACGTTATACACAACAAATCATTGCACGTTAGAAGCCATCGACGACGTCAGGCTTAGCGGCTCTGGGCATTTTCCGCCAAGAACGTCAGTTGTGAACCCACATGTGCGCAGGCTCAACTCATACGAGGCCAGAGCTCCAGCCCCAAAAGGGGATTGGTTGCTAGCGTTCCAAGACACTCCACTCCGATTAGTCTACGAGAGAAGCGCTGCGTCAGGATCAAGAGTTGTCCTGCTCGGTACGACGAATCTTAATATCTGCCATCTTGGTCGTAACTTCCAATCCCGCATTCTGATTGATTCAGGTTCCGAAGGAACATTTATTACTCAGCGACTTTTCAACCGAATCAAACTTCCATTCAAACCAGTTCAGACCCAAGTTTCCGGGCTCAATGACACAGTTGCCACCCAATCCACGAAGCTTTGCAATTTTCCGTTCGCGCTTCCTCCAGACACGGGCTGATGTTAGAAGCGACTGCTTATGTTCTTCTGTAACTAGCCGGAAAACTTCCATCATACCGCATTGCAAGAGACCTTCTGAAAAAGCTTCCTAATCTCACCTTAGCGGATCCGAAATCGACTTCCTGATAGGAGCTGACATTCTTACGTCTGTGCTTCTCGGCGGCTCCACGAGCAACATTCCAGGCTCTTTTTTGGCACAGGAGACGATTTTCAGATGGTTACTCACGGGCCCAGTGGCCCCGGTACCCGCTCGCTACGTGTATGTGTTCTCCACGCAAGTTTCCTTTTGGTCCTTTGGGCAAATTTCTTGTCACTCGCAGTGTAGCCGAATTTGAAGGCAGGCGTTCCCAAAGCACTCACTCCTACCGGTGTCGAGTCTGCAACGGAACGTTTCGGAAATGTCAACAGTTCTTTAGGCTTAATGCTGAGAGGCTTCGCGTTATTGTTTACCGCTATTGTTTGGCCCACGAACATTCCGAGGGAACTTGCTGCAGTGGTGACCGATGCAAGAAGTGCAATCAGCACCACCATACGCTCCGCATATGCAGGAACATCCAGTAGACGCGGCCCATTTGCAGCAGCGGGCATCTCCCTATTCCGAGTTCACATATTACTAACCATCACTCTTATGTTATATTTTCTTCGTTTAGACCAGATCCGATGAATCCACTTCCACGCAACGCATACCAATTCAAAAGCAGACGCACCCGAGGTAATTAGTCCTGCCATTGCCGAGTCTGCACGGAATCCATCCGCTACGAAATAATAAGCGCTTCATTTTCCGTGCCGATCATCTTCGAGATTTCAACGCTCAGTGATGCGCCCCGATTACAGCCCGTCTTTCGAACTCCACGGTCGGCCCCTGTCGATCTTCTGAACTCCCGCTTTAGCAGAGAAGAGCGGGCGAGAACGCAGTCTTATGCTAAAGCTTAAGTTGGTTCGATGTATGCAGCGAAAAAAAGCTGACGATTATACCACGACGCACAGTAGCGCCTTTTCTCATTTTACGTTGCAAAAATCATAACTTTTGAACCAAATAAGATAATTGAAAAATTTAAACGGCATTCGACAGGTAATTGTTGTAAAATTTATATATGTACTGTATAATGTGCCACGCCCACAAATTCGCCTTTTTATAGGGTATCAAAGTGAAAAAATCAATTTTTCCCATGAAAACGAATTTTTAAAAACAAAAGTTTGTTAATTTTTTTGCTTTATTTTTGTTTATTTGATCAAATAAAAATATTTTGAACCCTGATTTTTTTTTTTTTTTTTTTAATCGGTTGCGCCCTACAGTTGGTATATTTGTAGGTAAGCGCATACTTTTTTTTTGGTATTTTGGTATAATTTACCCTGAGTTGCTTCGGTTTTTTGCTTCGCAATGCCAGAGTCGCAGCTGGACGCAGCCGATCTAAACGGATTCTGATTCAGGAAAGATATACGCAATGTGTAGTCATAGTGTGGTTACCGGCTCTGGGCAGCTTCAGAAGTTATAGACTACTTTAGCCAGAAAAAGGTGAAAATAATGGACACCTGGCAGGTAGTGATTTTCCTGTACAAGCCCACACAAAACTACCCTTTTTTTTAATTTGGATAAGAGTTAATGAATATACCTGTCATTTAAAAAAAAATCATAACGATTGGTTATGCAGTTTTTGTGTAATATTACCTGAAAGTCGACTAATTTACCTATTTTTTGTTGTATGACGCATACACGGAAAATAATTTCGACTTTGAATGCTCATATCTTCCACAAAAAAAATCTGAAAATTTTTTTGGTTACAGATTCGGAATCCTTGGGAAATTTTCTGTCGAATTTGTATAGTTTAAATCGATTTTGCGATTATGAATTTTCCTATTTTTGCAACGGCTTTTGTTCGAGAGGCGCTACTGTGCGACGCCCCCAAGAATTTTTTCCAAGGATGTTTTTCGGAAGGATCGCCCCCCTACAAACAGGCTCTATTAGGCAACGATTGAGGGAGGAATATGGTGCAGCAAGAATATCAGGAAGACATAGCACGACTGGCATCGGTCGTCACTGCGGCAAAATCTCGTCGAATGCTGATGGGAGCAGTTGCTTGGATGTAGCAGAGTGTGATGCCGACAGTGACATGTGTGGGCGCTTGTGCAATTCCTGAGTTGATGACTGCTTGCAAAGCACAACTGTTTTTTTTTTTTTTGAGGTAAGAGGTGCGATCCTCTGTCGTCATCTGAAGAAAGCGTGGACATATACGCACTGGATGGTTCTCTTTAGAACATAAATCGCATTCTTTGAATATTGGAATGATCCTCGTACTCAAGGATTTCTGTACTCGAGGTGACAAATCGGAGGGTGGCGCTTGTTTTCATAACACTCAGAAAGGTTTTTCCAGGCTGAACGGAAACCATCGTTGGTGAGTGAAGAATTGGAAACTATGGAATTAGCTTTACAACTAGTCTTGGAATTTAAATAGAACAGTTTTTCGACAGGGGTCAGCGCAGGATTGTCTGTATAGACCGCTGTGAAAAGGTCTCGGAAAGTCGGCCAGCGAAGATAATCACCCAAGAAAACTTCCGTTTTTTACGGAGAAAGGCGAGAACCAGACAGAAAGGAACTTTGAGGCGCTGGGGATTTGCTGCTTTTAAAGAGATCGAATCGATATTTTCCATGACCTGGGCGGCACACCTTTCATAAATAAAATAGGAATACTCGTATTTGCCTTTAGAGTAGGTAAGCTAAGCCAACTGAAATTAGCTCCAAGCAAGCTTCGTACTCTTTCTCGACCTTGTCCCATAGCGCTCGTTATCGGTCGAGATGAGTTTGGCAGGTATACTTGGATGGACGGGATGCTGCTGGATTGCAGACTCTGGACTCGAAGTGACTCAAACGGTCACAGGTCTTTGTAAATTTATTTAGAATTAATGAAGTCATATCTACTTTATAAAATAAGGTCGGGTTTTCCTTCCTGACGAACGATTTCCACGGTTTCCACGGTTTTGCATTCGTTGGAAAGGTCTCGGGCTCCGTGAGGTTTATAGCAAAAAGGATCAGGAAAAATGTTAACAGGAAAGCGGAAAAATCATTGCGAATTCAAACTTATAATCCCAACATCTAAATAACCGATGAAATCTACAATAGATGATTGATTCTGATTGAGGGTGAATGCTTGACTATTGCAAACAAGCTACTAATTGAAGTAGGAATGATTGCGCCAAATCGATCGATGCATTCCACCAAGAATTAAATCGAGAGCTGCAATAGAATTTTGATACATTGCAGGAATTCGTTCGAAATAATGTGCCGTTGCTGAATGAACAGCAAAAACCACTGAAGGAAACATTAATGCAAGCGATGGACAACAATACTGGTGGTCTATTCTTACTGGACGCACCTGGAGGAACAGGGAAAACATTTGTTATTTCATTGATTTTGGCCACTATTCGATCATGATGTGACATAGCTTTGGCGTTAGCATCATCTGGAATTGCGGCGACTCTTCTAGATGGCGGTCGTACTGCGCTTAAGTTGCCACTCAATTTAAACACAATTGATACTCCAACATGCAATATTTCCCGATCCAGTGCATTGGGAAAATTGTTGATGCAATGCAAGCTCATTGTTTGGGATAAGTGCACAATGGCACATAAGAAATCACTTCACACAGAAAGATCTTCGGCGAAATAACAACATCTTTGGCGGCTTGATGATATTGTTGGCAGGCGATTTCAGGCAGACGTTGCCAGTAATTCCTCGTGGAACGCCTGCAGATGAATTGAATGTTTGCCTGAAGGCATCATCTTTGTGGAATAACTTCAACTTTAAAATGATCAAAGTGCTGCACAATTTCCCAAACAATTGTTAGCTGTTGGTAATGGAAAAGTTCCAGTTGATGCGACATCTGGATTAATTACTCTTACCTACGACTTTTGCCGATTTGTAGACTCCCAATTAGCACTTATTGAAAATGATTTCCCAAACATTAGGGAGAATTATTAGAATTATGCTTGGTTGAGTCAACGAGCAATTCTTGGCGCAAAGAATAATGATGTACACGCACTGAATTCCACCATTCAAGCAAAAATTGCTGGCGATTTGGTGACATACAAATCCGTTGATTCCACAACAAATCCCGAGGATGTAGTAAATTATCCAACAGAGTTTTTGAACTCTCTGGACTCCCCAGGATTTCCACCACATAACTTGCAACTCAAAGTTGGTACAGTTATTATGATACATATTGCGCAATTTGAATCCACCGCGACTTTGCAACGGTACTCGACTTTCGGTAAAAAGACTTATGCGGAATTTGATTGAGGCAACCATTATCAATGGAAAGTACGCTGGTGAAAATGTATGTTTTCCTCGAATACCAATGATTCCGATTGATCTTCCGTTTGACTTCAAACGATTGCAATTTCCAGTTTGCCTTGCGTTCGCAATGACATTTAACAAGTCGCAAGGACAATCGCTTAGTGTTTGCGGGATAAATTTGTGACGCGTGACCGCGCACAACTCTTAAATAGAAGAAGTAAATAAAAGAACAAGAAAAGAAACAGAGATGACAAGCGTAGAGAGAAAGAATTTTGAATTCAAACGAAGGGCGCGCGCGCGCCTAAGCGCGCGCACAAGCGGGCACACTGCGGGGAGAAGGCGTTAGGCACAGTAGGGAAAGGGGCTAACGCCTGATAGGCGGACAGGCACACTGAAACCTGCCGGATCCCTATATAAGGCGAGCCTCAGCCCTTATCGTCACTCAGCAGCCGACAGCGATCGGGTGAGGTAAGCCTCCCAAGTAGTCAGCAGCCAAGTCACTTTTTGGGCCCAGCCAGATCTTCTGATCAGGCCGGCTAATAAATCGTAGTTAGCTACCCTAGTAGTTACTTTGTTCCCCCCTAACCCGCCTTCCCCCCGGCTCGGTTTACCGATCCGCATTACGTCTATCCCGTGGCCGACCGAGAGGTTCCCGGGTTAAGTCTCGTCTCGTGGTTGACTGAAAAGTTCCCGAGCTAAGTATTATATCTCGTCTCTCTTGCTCGTGGTCGACTGCAAAGTTCCCGAGTTATATCTCGTCTCTCTTGCTCGTGGTCGACTGCAAAGTTCCCGAGTTATATCTCGTCTCTCTTGCTCGTGGTCGACTGCAAAGTTCCCGAGTTATATCTCGTCTCTCTTGCTCGTGGTCGACTGCAAAGTTCCCGAGTTATATCGCGTCTCTCTTGCTCGTGGTCGACTGCAAAGTTCCCGAGTTATATCTCGTCTCTCTTGCTCGTGGTCGACTGCAAAGTTCCCGAGTTATATCTCGTCTCTCTTGCTCGTGGCCGACTGCAAAGTTCCCGAGTTATATCTCGTCTCTCTCTTGCTCGTGGTCGACTGCAAAGTTCCCGAGTAATATCTCGTCTTTCTCGCTCTCGCGGCCGACTGGAAAGTCCTCGAGGTTTATCTTGTTTCTCGCTCTCGCGGCCGACTGAGAAGTCCCCGAGTTACATCTTCTCTCGCTCTCGCGGCCGACTGAAAAGTCCCCGAGCTACATCTTCTCTCGCTCTCGCGGCCGACCGAAAGGTTCCGAGGCGGCTTTTTATTGTTCCAGCCCAGACAGCGATCGGCTCCATTCAGGGCACCCAGCGGACACTCCGCACGGTGGCGTTGCCTTGAGAGGCGCCAAGCATCATCCCGGCCACCCGACCGGGAGCCGAGCCCACAGATCCGGACGGAAGGAGCTGAACGAGCGGACACGCTATCCAGTTTTCACTAAATTGTAAATCTAAACCTGAATAAACGTACTCTTTAACTAATTACTAAGTAATTCCCCGTGACTTATACTCTGGGACCGGGTCGGAAATCTCTTCTAGCAGCTACACCTGACACAAATAAATACCTGCGACAGATCCTGGCCATCCCTGAGCCGCCCGACCAACGAAGGATCGTCACAGTGGCGCCCGAACAGGTGGTGTAGTTGCAAGAGAAAGACCGACACCGGTAGAGTAATGTCTACATGGGTATATCTGGCGTCCAAAACGGAGTTAACGGAATACGCAGAAGACTTCGGTCTGGACTCATCAGGAAAGGTCGAGGACTTGAGACGCACGGTAGCGGCGCTCTCGAAGTAGAAGGATCATACCGAAGAGGTGAAGCGGAAGTTAGAACAACTGGCGGCGAAACATACGAGGGATAGGAGTCTGTCACCGAAACCGGAAGTCATCGTGACAAACCCAGAAGGGAAAAGACGAGAGATGGAGGACACAAGCCACAAAGAAGGTGGAGACGGAGATAGTCGACAGGGTCCGGAACTGGGGGATCCGATACCAGGGAACGTCCAATCCGTTGGAGTTCCTGGAAAAACTGGAACAATGGGCAACTGGCTACGGGATCCAAAAGGACCAGCTCGTCCAGACGATGCCGTTTATCCTGGAAGGGATAGCCAGCGATTGGTGGAACACAACACCGTCGAAGATATGTTCATGGAAACAACTAACGACAGAGTTGTTGGAATATTTTCTGCCTCCAAGATACGAAGAGCAGCTAGAAACCCAAATATCGCAGATGAGACAGAGGGAGGACGAACCAGCAAGGGAGTATGCGATGGGGCTAAGGAAGCTGATGCGCTTCACAAAACTAACGGAGGAAGAAAAGCTCGATCGAGTGTACAAAAACGCAAGGAGCAAGATAAAACTGTACACCAGAAGGAGTGGGTTTAAGACCCTGACGGAGTTCCTCAAATTAGCCGAAGAAGTAGAGGACATCGAGTCTATGGAGCACCAGACAAGAGCCAGCCAAGCAGGACAGCAGCAACTAAGGGCGGAAATTTGTATGCGGTGTGGAGGAACCGGGCATGCAGCACGGACGTGCAGCAATCCGCCAAGACTGTTTTGCTGGGTATGCGGAAAGAACGGCACAAGAACAACGGAATGTTGTAGAACAGGGCCACGCGTGAGGTCTGAGCAAATAAATCTGGCGGCTCAGTCACCAGGAAGCAAGCCAGTACCGAAGGAGAAACTAAGCTGTGACGGATTCCAGGTGGTAGCGTGGATTGGATTGGGAAATCAAACGGCGAAGGGAATCATAGACACAAGAGCATCCCGGAGTGCGATAAGCCGAAGTCGATACCAGGATCTGAGGGAGGAGGGCAGATGGACAGGAAACCGAACGGAGATAACGCTCGCAAACGGATCAAAGCAGAAAACCGTAGGGAATTTCGAAGCGAAGATCAGATTCGGAGGAAGAGTCTTCGGCATATCGTTTATGATACTGGAGAAGGTCGCAGGAGGGATCTTGTTAGGGATGGATTTCCTGGCAAGGGCACACAGCACGCTAAGGTGCGGGAATCTGGAACTGGAGATAACGGAAGTGCAGGACGAGAAACGTGAAGATCAACGCCAGGCGGATAGAGCAGGCATCATGGAGAAGGAGCCATCCGACGAAGAAGTAGAGGCCTTTCTGGAAGAACAAAGGCAGGTATTTGAAAATATGCGGGGGGTTAGTAATATAACGACGCATAAGATCTATCTCACGGACGACAAACCGATAAAGCAGCGGTATTATCCTCGAAACCCAAAGCAGCAGGCAGTCATTAACGAACAAGTGGACGAGTTACTGGCTCTGGGTTTAATAGAACCGTCACGCAGCCCATACAGCGCACCGGTAGTGTTAGTGAAGAAGAAAACCAATGAGTGGAGAATGTGTATAGACTATCGCCTCTTGAACGACAAAACAGAGAAAGACGCCTATCCAGTACCAAGGATGAACTTCATCTTAGACCAATTAAGAGAAGCGAAATTCATCAGTACAATCGATCTGAAATCGGGATATTGGCAGATTCCGATGGAGGTGGATAGTCGACAATATACAGCATTCACAGTACCAGGGCGCGGCCTATTTCAGTGGAAAGTAATGCCGTTCGGGCTGACCACAGCGCCGGCAACGTTCCATAATAGATACCATAATAGGGCCCGAGATGGAACCGTTTGCCTTCGCATATCTGGACGATATAGTTGTCATCGGTCGGAGCAAGGAAGAACACTTGGAGAAGCTGAAAGAGGTGTTCAGAAGATTGCAGAGAGCAAACCTGAGGATCAATCCGGATAAATGCCACTTTTTCCAGAAGGAATTAAAATACCTCGGCCACGTGGTGAGCGACAAAGGCATCCGGACGGATCCAGAGAAGGTAGCGGCAATCCAAAAGTACCCGACACCAAAGACTACGAAAGAAGTGCACAGCTTTCTAGGGATGGCATCGTGGTACAGACGGTTTATACCCAATTTTACGGAGCAAGCCGGAGCATTACAAGGCCTGATCAAGAAGGGACAGAAATTCGAGTGGAATGAGAAACATCAGGAATCGTTCGACCATTTGAAGACGAGCCTAATGAAGGCGCCGGTGCTGTCATGCCCGGATTTTACGAGGCGGTTTAAGCTGCAAACAGATGCCAGTGACCTGGGGATAGGCGCAGTACTGACACAGGACGGGGAGAACGGAGAACAAGTGATCTCATTCGCAAGCCGAAGGTTGAGCGGCGTCGAACGGAACTACAGCGCAACGGAAAAGGAGTGTTTAGCGATATATTGGGGCATCAACAAGTTCAAAATGTACCTCGAAGGCTACCATTTCATAGTCGTGACCGATCATATGGCATTGAAATGGTTAAACTCGATCGAGAGCCCGTCGGGACGAGTGGCCAGATGGGCACTAGGCTTACAACCATTTCAGTTTAAAGTCCAATACCGGAAAGGGAAGCTAAACGCCGTGGCAGACGCACTATCGAGAGCCCCACAACCGGAGCTAAGGACGATGAAGAGCACCGCGGATTGGTTGGAACGGAAATTCGCAGAAGTCGGGAAAAATCCGGAAGATCAGAAACCGTATAGAGGGCGGAAGGCTATACAAACTATGCGGAAACAAGAACGACCAGCAACCGTGGAAGTTGTGCGTAGCGGAGGATGAGATACAACAGGTGCTACGGGAAAATCACGACACGGCAGAAGCAGGACATCTGGGGACGTTTAAGACACTGAGACGAGTGAGACATCGGTACTTCTGGCCCAGGTTAACAAAGGACGTGAAGAAATTCGTGAAGGAGTGCAGTTGTTGCCAACAATACAAGGTATCGCAGCTAAAGGCAGCAGGGAAGATGCTGACCAAAGTTGCGGAAGCCCCCTGGGAAACAATATGCGTGGACTTCGTGGGACCTTTGCCGAGAACCAAGCACGGAAACACCACGTTGCTGGTTATAGTCGACAAGTTCTCCAAGTGGGTGGAGTTGGCAGCGATCCGACAGGCGACAGCAGACTCGTTCTTACGGATATTCAGAGAGCGAGTGATTGCAAGGGTGGGCGCTCCAAAAGTCCTAATATCGGATAATGGAGTCCAGTTTACCGGAGGCAAGACAAGGACGGCAATGGAACGATGGGGAATAAAGCACCAATTCACGGCACCATACACGCCTCAAGAAAATCCGACGGAACGAACCAACCGAACGGTAAAAACAATGATTGCGCAAATTTCGGGCGAGGACCAGACGAGATGGGACGAGCACATCCCAGAACTAATGCTGGCATACAATAGCAGCACGTCAGAATCGACAAGGTATAGCCCAGCACAATTAGTATTTGGACGAGAACTCCGAATGCCGCGGTCAACGTTCGATAGGGTAACGGAAGGTTCCGGGTTGCAAGAAGAAACGATAGAGGACCGGTGGAAACGGCTTAAAGCCGTAAGAATGGAGGCAACAACGCATATGGAGCAGGCAGCCGAACAACAAAAAAAACATTACGACTTGCGGAAACGAGAGTGGAGGCCAAACATTGGAGACCTAGTATGGTGCAAAACACACCAACTGTCGAACGCAGCGGAAAAATTTAACGCGAAACTGGCACCCAAGTACGACGGACCGTGGAAAGTGGTAAGGTTCACGTCACCGGTCATAGTACACGTTAAAGACACAAAAACAAAGAAAACGAAACGCGCATACATCGGGGACATAAAACCATTCGTAGGATCAAACCCACAACAAACAAGTCACGAAGATCACGAAAGAATACGTAACGTTAGACATGGCAAAACACAATATACTTACGTCGTAACACATAAACCAGCACTACACGTAATACATAAGCCAACACTATATAACCCAACACTACGTAGGAAACATAAAACAACACCAACTATTATGTGTCCCTCAAGCCTCAGGCCAATTCCGAAAGGAGGGGGGGGTGTGACGCGTGACCGCGCACAACTCTTAAATAGAAGAAGTAAATAAAAGAACAAGAAAAGAAACAGAGATGACAAGCGTAGAGAGAAAGAATTTTGAATTCAAACGAAGGGCGCGCGCGCCCTGAGCGCGCGCACAAGCGGGCACACTGCGGGGAGAAGGCGTTAGGCACAGTAGGGAAAGGGGCTAACGCCTGATAGGCGGACAGGCACACTGAAACCTGCCGGATCCCTATATAAGGCGAGCCTCAGCCCTTATCGTCACTCAGCAGCCGACAGCGATCGGGTGAGGTAAGCCTCCCAAGTAGTCAGCAGCCAAGTCACTTTTTGGGCCCAGCCAGATCTTCTGATCAGGCCGGCTAATAAATCGTAGTTAGCTACCCTAGTAGTTACTTTGTTCCCCCTAACCCGCCTTCCCCCCGGCTCGGTTTACCGATCCGCATTACGTCTATCCCGTGGCCGACCGAGAGGTTCCCGGGTTAAGTCTCGTCTCGTGGTTGACTGAAAAGTTCCCGAGCTAAGTATTATATCTCGTCTCTCTTGCTCGTGGTCGACTGCAAAGTTCCCGAGTTATATCTCGTCTCTCTTGCTCGTGGTCGACTGCAAAGTTCCCGAGTTATATCTCGTCTCTCTTGCTCGTGGTCGACTGCAAAGTTCCCGAGTTATATCGCGTCTCTCTTGCTCGTGGTCGACTGCAAAGTTCCCGAGTTATATCTCGTCTCTCTTGCTCGTGGTCGACTGCAAAGTTCCCGAGTTATATCTCGTCTCTCTTGCTCGTGGCCGACTGCAAAGTTCCCGAGTTATATCTCGTCTCTCTCTTGCTCGTGGTCGACTGCAAAGTTCCCGAGTTATATCTCGTCTTTCTCGCTCTCGCGGCCGACTGGAAAGTCCCCGAGGTTTATCTTGTTTCTCGCACTCGCGGCCGACTGAGAAGTCCCCGAGTTACATCTTCTCTCGCTCTCGCGGCCGACTGAAAAGTCCCCGAGCTACATCTTCTCTCGCTCTCGCGGCCGACCGAAAGGTTCCGAGGCGGCTTTTTATCGTTCCAGCCCAGACAGCGATCGGCTCCATTCAGGGCACCCAGCGGACACTCCGCACGGTGGCGTTGCCTTGAGAGGCGACAAGCATCATCCCGGCCACCCGACCGGGAGCCGAGCCCACAGATCCGGACGGAAGGAGCTGAACGAGCGGACACGCTATCCAGTTTTCACTAAATTGTAAATCTAAACCTGAATAAACGTACTCTTTAACTAATTACTAAGTAATTCCCCGTGACTTATACTCTGGGACCGGGTCGGAAATCTCTTCTAGCAGCTACACCTGACACAAATAAATACCTGCGACAGATCCTGGCCATCCCTGAGCCGCCCGACCAACGACGGATCGTCACAAATTTAGAAAATCATTGTTTTTCACATGGGCAGTTATCCGTTGCGTGTGCACGAGTTGGGAAACCATCCGCTTTGTTTATGTTAACGTCAGACCAAAAAAAAAAAATTGTGGTTTACCAAAGAGCACTTAAATGACACGGATAATTTGCGGACACGTACGATTCAGTATTTACTTTGTATTCACTTCCATTTACATAGAGAAGTTCAACTAAATAACACCTTATTTTTATACCCTGGCAGGGTATTAAATTTCAGTCAGAAGTTTGCAACGCAGTGAAGGAGACATTTCCGACCCTATAAAGTATATATATTCATGATCAGCATCAACAGCCAAGTCGATCTAGCCATGTCCGTCTGTCTGTCTGTCCGTCTGTCAGTCTGTCCGTCTGTCCGATTATACGCAAACTAGTCCCTCAGTTTTGAAGCTATCTGAATGAAACTTTGCAGGTAGTCTTCTATATGCTCTCACTACTATATAAGTCGGAATGGGCCAGATCGGACGACTATATCATATAGCTGCCATAGGAGTGTTCGGTAAATTTTCCGAAAAAATAATTATTACTTGTCCAATTTTCAACATATCTTCATATAATTTAAGACATGGCCACTTTATATTATTCTAGAATTTCGGTTTCAATTTGATCAAATCGGACAACTATATCATATAGCTGCCATAGGAATGTTCGGGAAATATTACGTATACGTAATGTGAAACCGAATTTTTATATGTATTAATGTTGTATACAATTCCTGTTAGTTTTACTTCCCATTTGATAACATTTAATTAATTCATTATGATCCAGTTGTAAGCTGCAAGGGTATACAAACTTCGGTGTGCCGAAGTTAGCCTTCTTTCTTGTTGTAGTTGAAATGAATTCATTACTGTTGAGAAATGAAACAACATTTTTCCTTTTCAAATAAAAAAAAACAAAATTCATCATCTTTTAATCACCAAAAGAAATAAAGCCATCTGGTGGCGAATATATTTTAGAAAATCTGGTCTTTATTAATATATACATATATATATTTCGAATTATTTATATGTGTCGAAAGATATATTTTGGAATTTAGAAACCAATCGGAATATATATTAAAATTTAATTTGTAGAATATATTGGTTATATGCGGAAGGTTCGACCTTAACTCGACAATATTCACCAGGCAAGAAAACAGAGACGGTCACACTAATTTGGATATGGAAACGCACTTAAATTTCAAATTTAATAAGTTCTTTGGAATAATTAAAAAAATAATAATTTAAAAGTTATTTTTCAGTTGACCGCTGCTGTATTTGGCTCGGTACAGTTTACGAAGATAAGGTATGCTTGTGAATCTGTTTGTGCTTTAGCCGGCAATGCAGAATAGCGGAGACAACGAGAGGCGAAACAAAATTGCCAAATCTGGAAAAATGTATCCTGGAACACTCGATAAATAAAACACGGAAAACGCGCGACGTGCGTCGGTGTTTATTTGTAGAGTGAGGAATTAGAACTAATAACAATTGACTTAAACCTAGCTTCGGAAAGCGGATTGGATGTTCTGAGTACTGAAAGCCCGGAGGGAGAGGCAGAGAGAGAGTGTACGGGTCACACTGCCTCTGGAAAATAAATGCCCTTTTGGCGTGAACATCGTTAAAGTGGAGGGGATGCTGGATAATCTGTGCCAGTTGCATGACTAAATTTGCGAGTTCGGCAAGACTCATTTTAAATTTTGTTTTTTTTTTTATTGTTTCTAGGCAGCTTTATATGATTTTGATAATTTAAACCAGATTTCTTCAATCATAAATAATTACCATGTTTTAAAGTAAATTAAAATATATCATTTAACATGTTTCTTTATTTTTAATTTCATTGCCATTTTGTATCTATATCTGCTATGTAATACAGTGGTCCGATTTTTTACCGACTCATATGCATATGAAACTAAATTCTAGAAATTTTTAATTTATATGTAAAAAAAAAAATTGTGCAATTTTTTGTATATAATAAGAAATTAACTTTTATCTTATGAGTATTATTGTAAAAATTATAACTAATAATAATGGAAGCTAGCTTCGGCAAGCCAAAGTTTAAATACCCTTGTAGTAAATTTTTAAAATGTTGTATATTTAAGGATTGCAGTTTCATTGATATTTTTGATCGAAATTCACGTACTAAGCCCCCACACCACGACAGGGCTTTAATCCACGAGGTGGAAACTATAGCTTCATAGGAAACACATTGGAAAATTTCAATTCATTTATTTCTAAATGCAGATAGGAAATATACATTAACAATACGATATATAAAATCTAGTTAACTTATAAAAATAACTAAATAAATAGCTATAATAATAAATTAACTGACTTACAAGCAAAGTCTCAATGCACGAGTTTAAAACTATAGCCAAAAATTTAATTTATTCAATTTTAAGTGGATACATGAAATATATATTTACAATAAGTTATAAAAAATCGAGTTAACTTGTAACCTAATTTAAATAGATAGATTAAATGAATTGACTTACAATCTATATTTAAAGAAAATATGATGATGACTAAAGTGGTTTGAAATGCAAGGGCAAGAGATTCTGTAATTCGAGTGTCAGAAAATATCCAATCTATTTGTGTTAGTTGTTTTGTTGTTACAGAATTATTCATTGAGAAAAGATAATATCCATTGCAATTTTCCTCCAGAAAATCGTTTGTTAATGATCTGCCGATATCAAAATTTCCTATTGTTACCGCTTAACTACTATTAAAACTGCGTTGTTTTCAACGTCAGCTTTATTTTCATTTAGAAGTCTTTGCGCGAAGAGACTCCTCATGGTGGTAGTACATTGATATGGTATGCTCGCTATTGATAAAAAATCTAATTTCTTGCTCTGCTTGGATATTTGTAGCTCTAAATCTTGTTTGAGGAACAAAGTCTCTAAAAAGAAAAAGACTCGATCGCTTGTTGTTCTGCCGCATACTTCGTAAAGCAAAGCATTAGAACATTCACTACTGCACCTCTAATTGAGCATAGCCTTTCATAGCCTAGGGAATAATTTGAATAATGGAGATATAGGGCGCTCCTCAAGGCATGTTAATTTTTTAAGGCACTCAGGGATATCTAGGAAGGTAAAGCCGTTAAAAAAGGCGAAATGTGCTGCAAATCTGTTATTTGTCTGACGAACTTGGAAATTTCACATTAAAATTGGGATATTTTTGGAATTTGGAATTTTTGTTCAAACTTGAGATAGAAACCATGTGCCAAGTGTCCACAGCATACACAGCGTTCAGTTGGTTCATCCTTATTATTCCGCAGATATTGTTTTCTCGCTGTGGCACTGTTCCTCTCGTGGTGGCGTTCCCTTTGATTCCCTTTCGTTAGTGGGAAGCTGGGCTCTGGCAGCAATATTTCGCGGTGACTTCCTCGATGATTCAGCCTGGCGATTTTGCCAAATGGACTTAAATGTAAGGATCCTCAGCCATTTCCTGAAGGTCTCCGCTGAAGTCTTGTATCCCGATGATGGATTGTGTTCCTTTGTTGTTCCCGTTCCAGAGGTATTGGATTGTTCCCGGTGATCCAGTGGGCTTCGGCGTCTCGTTCTCGCTCGGTCGTCTGATTTTCCTCCTGTGCTCTTTAGTTAGAGAGACATTGTTTTGTACCTGCTGTTGTCGTCGTTCCTCAGAGTTTTCTCCCGCGAGTGCATGCGCCGCAGCATCCCGGTCCTGCTCTGGTACGCGACTTTCCTCGAGCGATCTCCAGGTTGTGTGGTCCGAAGAATTTCGCAAGTGGTCTCCTCGTTTTATTCCAGGTTCAATTTTCATGCGCTCTCCAAGTAGCGTGATCCGCAGTATTTTGCAACTGCTGTCCTCCGGGTTTTGTCCGGCAAGTGCATGCGCTGCAATTAAGCATAAAGCCTAGTACTGAGTGAACAAAAGACCGCTGTCACAATTGTGACAGCGGCCAAACTCCGTACAAAAAAACGGAAATGGAAGAACTTTTTCCCTCGTCGCTTTCGCGGATTTTGACATAACGAAAATGATACCTGCGAAAATTGTAAGGCGTTACCAGATCCAGAGAGTAAACAGCTAAGATTGTGCTGCCACAATAATTAATTTAAATTTTCTTACAGGCATTATGAAGGGAAAGTGAAGGAAAAAAATAATTGTAGAATCGAAAAATGTTCTTCCCGCAAGGAGAAAGTGGCTTTGATAAGTGCGGTCAAGGCGAAGCCCATAATATGGGTTTTAACCCACAAAGGGCTTTTTAATGCCATATATATAAACAATGCCTGGGAATGCCTTTTCATGGCGTTTCATGGCTTTTCCTTAATTTCTTTGGTCACACTGGTTGCCTAGCAAAATATATAGCGATTTTCTATAAAAATTGTAATTTTGGTTTTCTCAATACTAGGATTAAGAGTCAACAGATTTAAGCTACTAAAAACTTAGTGGTTAAGCCGCGTAAATCGATTTTCGGCAGGGGGAAGGTAATAACGTTGTCTATGCAAATATATCAAGAAGTAGAGTGAACATCAAAGTTGCATACAAAATCTTAAAAAATCTTAGGTGGCGATGCTCTTATGCACGTTGTTGCCAAAGTCAGCTTTTTGCATGCAAATCAACGGGCGGAACCCAAAATTTAAAAATTACGAACACTAGGAAAAACATAAGATTATGAGTCAAATTTTATTTAAGAAATACAAAGTAAATAAGTATTTGGCTTGGCAATATTCGGGATTATAATTGCTTCATCTATTATTAAATAACGGCGAAATTACAATTTTTAATTTTAAATTTCGATATATGCTATATGAGTTATATGATGTATTCGATCCCTGTTTATAGAATTAACACAAAATATCTGAAATAATACAAAATGTTCATATCTTAAAGATGAAGATATGTCTTAAACGTTCCTATGACAGCTATATAATATAGTAGTCCGATTTTGGTAAAATTAAATCCGAATGTCTAGAATAATACAAAATGGCCATGTCTCAAATAACATACAAATATTTTAAAAACTAGCTGAGTTATAATTTTTTTTGGTCAAAATTTTTGTAAATTCGGACAGACAGACACCCGAACGGACCGACGGAAAGACGGACGGACAGACAAGCGGACAGACGGACATGGCTAGATCAGCTCGGCTGTTGATGCTGATCATGAATATATATGTCTGTTTCACTGTGTTGCAAACTTATGACTAAAATTATAATACCCAACAAGGACTTAAAAACTACAATTATAATTTTTATAAGGGTATTTAATCATAAATATATAACTCATGTATTTAATTTGATAAATGTCGGTCGACAATATAGTTGCCAACTTATAGGAAAATGTGGAAATATATTGACCACTGTGTGAAATTTTTGTCAGGTACATATACTTATATAAAAGTGATTAATAAAATTTTTGGCAAACACGTTTATATTAATAAAAAAAATCAGTAAACCTTTTATAATGCTAAATTCTTTAAATACCTGGCTTTTTTTATTGAACTTTCAGATGGTTAAATAATTATCTATTATATTTCTTAAGACAAAAGGATTTCGTATATATGAATATAGCGTACGCAGACTTAATTTATGTTTGATAAACAAGTGCGCGCGCAGGACTTGTACAAAAATAGATATTCTCTGGTTATTGTAAGTGCTGCTTTTGAAATGATTTTCAGTTAATGAAAATGTAGAATGCTTTTTTACTAGGAGACTATTAAGTATATATGTATATAAGAAACTATTTCATGTGCCTTTCAGTTTTAATTAATTTAAAAATAACAACAATAAGTATTCCGGAGTGTTACAAGGTAAACCTTTTAAAATCGTGCACTACTCACAAAATCAAATGAATTCTACTCTTAATTTGATTTAATATCTTAAAATTTCTTTTTGTAATTAACACTTAATTAATTTTTAATTCCATTGGTTATTTATTTTTCTTATTTGAGTATATAATATAATTCGTATATTATTTTTTCTTTAATATTAAAGTTTATTAGTTAGTATTTTAATATGTATTTGAAAAATTAATAATATATTAATAAAGACTTAAGCATTCAAGATTATTTCGTATTTTTATCCTTAACTTTTGATCTGTTTGATGTTCAGAACATGAACCAAAACGAACGTCGCACAGTATCGCCTTCTCTTATTGTATGTTGCAAAAATAATTACTCTTGAACCAAAAAAGATAACTAAATAAATGCCAATGACCAACGCACACCCATTCACTTTTTTATAGGGTATCCAAGTGAAGAAATCGATTTATTTTTATGAAATCTCTTATTTAAAAAAACTTTCATTATATTATTTTTTTTTTTGCTTTATTTTTATTTAGATGCTCAAATAAAAATTATTATTGGAGTATTAACAATTAAACAATTTTTTCAAACTAAATTTGAATTTTGAAAAACTGACAAGAATTATTGTATATAAATGAATTATACATACATATCATTCAAATTCGGTTGAACATTCACCTATAAATGTTTAACATGTTTACAATTTTATAGTAACCGTTTTACATTTTTTTTATGGTCTTACCACAGAGATCCATTTGCCTTCCTCCATTCGTTGAACAGATTCATTTTGTTCTCCAACCGTTGGCCATCAGAATTGTATATACTTCTTATGTCGATAGTTAGGTGATGGTTTTCCAGTGCAACTGTGCAAGATACTCGTCGGATTTTTTCAGTAAATTCATCCCTCAAAATGTCTTAATTGGTACTATTCAATAAAGGGGTTTCATACCATATTTTATACTTCATTTAAAATATATTTTTTAGCCTTTACCACCATGCATGCCCTACTAGCCATTTGCACTTTGTTAGAGAAAAATCATCAGAGAATTTCCAATTCCTCGATATCTAATTAATTTTCGAAATAGTAAGTTCATTTTAGTTATGTAGCATGCATTTTAACTATCTTCGTTTATGTTTTTAATAACCTATAGCTTCGCGATCAGCAGAAATCCGATGGTGGATGGAGATGTAGCTCTGTGGGAATTTCATCATCACATGTGCTTTTTTGAGTTTTTCTTAACATTTATTGAACGTTGCTATGACAGCTATAGGATAAAATAATTCGATTTGCACAAAATTAAAGCTAATCCAGAAGTAATAAGAAATTGTTCCATGAGTAGATGAATATTTTTTGAAAAACAGAGATGTTATTCATTTTCTTTTTTATATTAATTTTCTATAAGTTCCTATGACAGTTTTAGTGGCATCTATGTATATGTTTAAGTCGTCTAATTTTGAAACTAAGACACCAGTATGGCTAAAAATTAATTTAAAAAGCGATACGTAAGTTCAGTTTGGTAACGATTGGCAACGGAACTCGCTGTGCTACCGCGCGAGGATATTAATATGGACGAAACTATTACGCATCCGATATCAAAAGTGGGATCGGCTCCACCACCTGAACAAAGCCCGATCCAATATATGGCTGCGTTGGAGGAACAAAACAAAAATTTAATGGAAATAAAAAAAACCATTTAGACACCAAAAGCACCGGCGTCGGACTGGAAGACAACGCATGTGACACTGCCCAAGTTCAATCCCGATGGTGCTGGAGCGGATGCATCAGCTTGGTGCACGACTATTGATTTAATCTTCGCAGACAACATCGTTGAAGGCAGCGCACTCGTGATAGCTCTCAGCAATGCGCTGGAAGGCAGTGCCTCTCAATGGCTCTCCCAAGTATGCTTCGCCGGCATCACTTGGAGTCAATTCAAAGAATTATTCATCCAACGATTCGTGGGCATTGAGACAACGGCTGCTGCAGTGATGAACGTTTTAAACGGGCGTCCCAAATCCGGAGAGAGCTATGCTGAGTATGGCAGTCGTATAGTCACCCTACTACTGGCCAAATTAAAGGCGTAGGATATGGAGGAGATTGCGGGGTCAATAACTTTAGCTCACATAGCTCAAATTGATAACAATTTGCTGCGTTGCGTTTTCACCACAAATGTGACGACGCGAAATGAGCTACAACGGCAGCTGCAGGCGTACGCGTTCGATAAGCGTAAGCACGAACAGGACGAATATTCGCCAGCTACGGAGAAGAAGAAACTACGAATCCAGTCGAAGCTGAAGTGCCATTTCTGCGGAAAAATGGGACACAAGTATGCCCGGATTCATCACACAATAAAGGAAAGACGTACAACGGAGGCAGCGGTTCCGCAGGGAAGGATCGTCCAAACATCAGATGCTACAAGTGCGATGAAGTTGAGCATGTGGCCTCGGGCGCCGAGTGTTCTTTGATAAAAGAAAAATTTTCCAACAAAATTTCTGAAAGAAGAATAAATAACCTAGTCGTGTTAAGAGGAATGGGCGATAATATTGTGAAGAGTCATCTACAAATTTTGTCCACTGTTCAACTATCGCAATTTAATTTGGAAAATTTTGTTTCATGTAGTATTGGATAATTATTTAAAGCATGACATAATGATTGGTCATGAAATATTTAAACTTGGATTTGGCGTTATTATTGAAACTGATAAATTTAATATCTACAAAGCTAAAATTTTTAATGCTGTACAAGAAAATACATACAGTTTGGAAAATTTACTAGACAGCAACATAGACTTAAGTAAGATTGATAAATGCAAATTAAAAAACATTTTGGAAAAATATTCTGATAATTTTGTAAGTGGAATCCCTACTAAACGCGTAACTACAGATGCATTAGAAATTCGCTTAATAAATGACTGTTCAAAGGCGTCCCTATCGGCTCAGTGCAGATGAAAAGTTTTTAGTTAGAGAAAAAATAGACCAAATGATTAAATCCAATGTTTTTCGTCCAAGCAGATCGCCATTTGCAAGCCCATTGTTTTTAGTCAAGAAGAAAGATGGCAGCGATAGATTGTGTATTGATTTCCGTGAGCTAAATGCGAATACAATTTCTGATAAATACCCACTACCATTAATTTCTGATCAGATATATCGCCTGCGAGGTGGCAAATATTTTTCTATCTTGGACATGGCCAGCGGATTTTACCAGATACCAATTCACCCTGATTCCATAGAAAAGGCAGCATTTGTGACCCCAGAGGGTCAGTACGAGTTTCTAGCCATGCCATTTGGGCTAAAAAACGCGTCCTCAATTTTTTAACGTGCCTGGAGTTGAGTATCTAGGAGTTGAGTATCTAGGATTTTATGTTAAAAATGGCGAAATTAAACCGAATCCCAGTAAGATTGAGCCCCTTTCTGTCCTTTCACCGCCAACTACTGTGACGCAATTAAGACAATTTATAGGTTTGGCATCGTATTTCAGACAATTTGTCCCACGGTTCTCGGAAAAGATGAAACCACAACCATCAGCTGACTTCTAAACTCAAAACATTTGTCTGGAAAGATGAGCATGAGCAAGTTCGACAGAAGATTATTGAAGTACTCACTAAAGACCCCGTTCTAACAATTTTCGACCCCACACTTGAAATCGAACTGCATACAGATGCCAGTGCTGATGGCTACGGCGCAATGCTTATGCATAAGATAGATGGAAAACGTAGAGTAGTCGAATATTTTAGCAAGAGTACAACGGTCATGGAAGCAAACTATCATTCGTATGAGCTAGAAACTTTAGCGGTATACATGTTAACACGCCCGGCTCATACACAACAGCAGCCAGCCACGGTGGCAATTACGTCATCACCCCTTCCCCCGGACCAGCCACGGTGGCAACTGGATCGAGTCTCCCCACCCTCACGGACAGCGGCGAGGGACAGCGTGCGGCTCAACAATTAATTTATAATTGGCACCCAACTTTATACGAATTCACGACACAAAAATATGTAAGTGGGCTGATCAAAGTTAATACAGTCAAACTTCAAATACACATACAGGGAAAAAATAAATAAGAATCCCTACAAATTATTTACACAAATTAAAAAATTTTACAGTTTAAATAAAGCAAATTGTAAAGGTGACTTACAAATAAAGTGAATTAATATCGGCCGTCCCTAAATAAAATTTTCTTTTGGACGCCAAGCACCCGGTTATTAATATAAAATTATAACATACAAAATTAATTAGGTCGAATTAAAACATTCGGCCTCCCAATAACTTGTGTTTAGTGTCAACTAATTAGTGGCCTTATGAGTTTTCCAGGCCCATATAGGGAAACTAAACGCAAACTTGACAGTGACAGTGAAGAAGAATTAATCCGAGATACCCGTAGATATCAACCAGCACGGGCACAACAAATAAATAACGCAGAAACCATGAACGCGTCTCAAATAGAGGCGTTAATTCATGCCGCATTTGCTAGCCAAGAACAGAGGCTCAGAGCCGAATTCGCGAGTCAGATCAATGCCGTTAATCAACAGCTTCAGCGCTTTCAGCGCCAGAGGTAGAATCTTACCAGAGGGTAAAGGTAATACCGGGAGCACCACAGTGCGATATACCATTACTTATAGTGAAGTCAATTCCAGATTTTACTGGCGTACAAGATAAGTACGTGGCATGGAGGCAATCCGCCACCGATGCCTATGAATTATTCGAGTCTTATGAGGGCAGTTCCGCGCATTACCAAGCCGTCACTATTATTAGAAACAAAATTAAGGGACCAGCGCGCGCGCTGCTAGTTTCTCATAATACAGTGCTTAATTTTAAAGCCATACTAGCTAGATTAGACTGCTCCTTCGCAGATAAAACATCTTTGCGCCTATTACGGCAGGAACTTGAGTCGGGCCGTCAGGGCGACCAAACACTTATGCAGTACTACGATGAGGTCGAACGAAAATGTACCCTCGTTACAAACAAAATTGTCATGACACATGACGACGAAAGGGCTTCATTACTCAATACAGAAGTTAGGGCTGACGCCCTACACGTATTCATTTCCGGTTTAAAAAAATCACTAAGGTCTGTTGTATTTCCAGCACAGCCAAAAGACCTGCCAGCAGCACTGGCATTAGCTAGAGAGGCAGAGGCCAGTATCGAACGAAGTATGTTTGCGGCCACATATGCCAAAGTAACTGAGCAAAGAAATCAGTATACTGATTTTCACAAGGGCCAGCACCGAGCGCCCGAGAATTAAGGGAAAAATTCTGGTGCCGACCACGGACCAGAAAAAAATCCTCATTTTTCAAAAAGCCAAACAAGTATCAGAAAAACGATCCATGGCGACAAAATCAATCCCCGGAACCTATAGATATTGATCCATCATCTTCTAAATTCCTACGGGTTTTAAGCAGGGAAACAACACTCAATACCAAAATTTGCAAGGCCCGAAAAGACAAAACTCTTCGGAGAGAATGACTGGCCAAAGGCGCCAGCGGGTTAACCACGTTAAGCAAACTGCAAACGCGGAAGAAACCCAAGATTATGAAAACGCGGCCACAGCCGCACTAAATGCAATTGATGATGACAATGACTCGTTGGACGGTAACGACCTCGTCAATTTTTTAGAGGAAGGTCTCGCTTACCCTTCATTGAGCGAGGGCTGGCGGGGAGACCTATAAAAATCCTCGTAGACACTAGAGCGGCAAAAAGTTATGTAAAGCCCCTAAAGGAGCTGAAGAACATAATACCTGTCGACTCCCCATTCACTGTGAGTTCCATTCATGGCTCCAGTAATATGAAAGAAAAATGCTTTATGCACATATTCGGACTAAAGGCTCAATTTTTTTTACTCGATACTATCAACACTTTTGATGCCATAATAGGTTTCGACTTGCTAACGCAGGCCGGAGCGGCATTAGATTTACATAACAGCGTAATCAGGTTTGGAAACATATCTGAGCAGCTCAAATACCACGAGTGCGATAACGTGAACTTGACGAATATCGACGACGTTATAGTTCCAAATGCACTGAAAGCTGCATTTAAAAAAATGATCCTTAAGAGCAAAAAAGTGTTTTCGCACTCTAACGAGGCGCTACCTTTTAACACCTCGATCATTGCCACAATTCGTACGGAGACTAACGAACCCGTATATTCTAAGCTATATCCTTACCCCATGGGAGCAGCAGACTTCGTTAACACAGAAATCAAACAGCTGTTAAAGGATGGCATTATCCGGCCTTCTAGGTCGCCATTTAACAGCCCAACATGGGTTGTTGACAAAAAGGGACTTGATGCAGATGGCAACAAGAAAAAACGGCTTGTGATCGATTTCAGGAAACTGAATGAACGAACCATCGCCAACCGTTACCCTATGCCAAGTATTCCTATGATTCTAGCGAACCTAGGAAAGGCAATATTTTTTACTACCCTGGACTTAAAATCGGGGTATTTATTTAGCTGAAAAAGACCGCGAAAAAACTGTTTTCTCCATAAACGGAGGAAAGTATGAATTTTGCCGTCTACCCTTTGGACTGAAAAATGCGGGAAGCATCTATCAAAGGGCGATCGATGACGTACTACGTAAGCAGATTGGGAAAATTTGTTACGTCTATGTAGACGACGTGATAATTTTCTCCGAAAACGCTGCCGGCCACGTCATACACATTGACACAGTTCTTAAATGCCTGTGCGAAGCCAACATGAGAGTGGCACCAGAGAAAACCAAATTCTTCAAAGAAAGTGTTGAATTTTTAGGTTTCATTGTTACATCAAACAGAGCCAAAACGGACCCGGAAAAGGTAAAAACCATTAAGGAGTACACCGAACCAAAAAATTTGTTCAGCCTCAGGTCTTTTTTAGGGTTGGCCAGTTACTACAGAAGTTTTGTCAAGGACTTCGCTACCATAGCCAGACCACTTACCTCCATACTAAAGGGGAGAGAATGGCACGGTTAATAACACATGTCAAAAAAGGTGGCTATCGAATTTGATGAGTCCCAACGCAGAGCGTTCGAACGCCTGCGAGACATTTTGTCATCGGAAGATGTGATACTAACGTATCCAGATTTCAAACTTCCTTTCGATTTCACCACCGATGCCTCAGCAAGCGGTATCGGTGCGGTACTGTCTCAAAAAGGCAGGCCAATCACAATGATATCTCGCACCTTGAAAGACTGTGAGCTCAATTACGCAACCAACGAAAGAGAATTATTGGCAATTGTTTGGGCTATAGGAAAACTACAAAACTACCTATAAGGCACAAAAGAGATCAGGATTTTTACTGACCATCAACCTCTTACTTTCGCTGTATCTGAGCGGAATACAAATGCTAAAATTAAACGATGGAAAACATTCATCGAAGAACATAACGCCAAGGTATTCTACAAACCCGGAAAGGAAAATTTTGTGGCCGATGCTTTGTCACGACAAAACATAAACGCTATACAAAACGAACCCCAATCTGACGTAGCCACTATTCACAGTGAACTTTCCTTAACCTACACGGTCGAATCTACCGATAAACCTCTAAACTGCTACAGGAATCAAATAATCCTGGAGGAAGCAGAGCAGCCTTTACGGCGACACTTCATAGTTTTCGGGACCAAAAACCGACACATAATCCAATTCAATAACAGAGAATCGCTGTTCGGATTGGTCAAAGAGTAGTATACGTAGACGTGGTTAACGCCATTTACTGCGACCTCTTCGCACTAGCATGCATCCAACATTCCTTGGTGACCGAATTCCCAGCAACCAAGTTCTGGCATTGCAAAAAATTCGTGAATGACATCACGGATGCAAATGAACAAAAAGAAATAATTACCTGCGAACACAACCGCGCTCACAGGGCAGCTCAGGAAAATGTTAAGCAAGTCCTTCAGGATTACTACTTTCCAAATATGTCCAAACTCGCCAACGAAGTGGTTGTAAACTGCAAGACATGCACCAAGGGGAAGTACAACAGACACCCCAAGAAGCAAGAATTGGGTATCACACCAACGCCCTCATATGCTGGCGAAATGCTGCATATTGACATATACTCTACGGATAAGAGATTTTTTTTAACCTGCGTAGATAAATTTTGAAAGTTCGCTGTAGTACAGCCATTACTTTCTAGGGCGATAGTCGATGTGCGCAGCCCCATATTACAACTAATAAATAATTTTCCCAAACATTAAAACAATCTATTGTGATAATGAGGCGTCTTTCAACTCGGAGACTATAACCTCATTATTGAAAAATCAATATGACATTGACATTGTTAATGCACCACCTCTACACAGCAGCTCAAACGGGCAAGTGGAGCGATTCCACAGTACCCTAACTGAGATAGCTAGGTGCATGAAAATCGACCAAAAGGTTGACGATACCGTTGAGCTTATTATGAGAGCCACGGATGAATATAACAAGACAATACATTCAGTGACAAGACTGCCACCTAAGCAGGCCTTGCACTCAACTAATGCCGAACAGAAATTGACAATTATAAGTAACATTGAAAGGCACAACAGGCCAACCTAGATAGGTGCAACCCTACTAGGCAAAACAGAATTTTTGAGGTAGGAGAAAAAGTATACCTCAAAAATAACAAAAGGTTAGGAAATAAACTAACCGCACTATACACAGAAGAGCGTGTACAAGCAGACATGGGAACGTCTGTTCTTATTAGAGGGAGCGTGGTCCACAAGGACAACCTTAGATAAAAACACCCCCCATCCTTTTTTACCTTTTTTTAAATTATTTTCATATACACTACACCTTAGCATACTTACTCCATTTTATACACAGTAGATTTAACCTTTCGCCTTCTTACAGGATCGCGGGAATTTTATTGATAACGTTAACTGTAGTTAACGCTAGAGTGACGGATTATTCGCATGCTCAGTATATCCCAATTACGGACGGAATTGCTTTGGTATGGGAACAGAGAAACTTGCTTCGACATTCAAGTAATTTGTCTAAATTTTCAATTATAGTAGAAGAAACTACTAGGTTGTCCGATTTATTCCCAGTCTCATATGAAAAAATTTTTATACGTCGATACCGAACATGTTAGAAGTTTATTATCTGTCTTAAAAATACACCATAGGATGGCCAGGAGCCTAGACTTCCTAGGCACCGCACTAAAAAAACGTTATGCTTACAGTCACACATGCAAAAGCCAACATCATAAACCAAACAATTTTTAATCAAAATGATTTGAAGTCTGTATTTGTTGATCACCCCACAGAAGTCCCCATCATTAGCCTACTAGAGGCGTCTAACATTAGAGTCCTTCAGTCCGATAGAATAATCCATGTGCTAATCGCATACCCTAAGATTAAAACTATTTGTAAAAAAGTCACGATCTTCCCTGTATCACACCAACATACCATCCTGCAATTGAAGGAGAACACAGTAGCCGAATGCAATAGCGGCTTCTCAGCAGTCACCGATTGCGTAACAACACCTTACGGGTCGTTTTGCAATCTGGCGACCCATGATACTTGTTCTCGAGGCCTACACGCGGGGAGTACCGCACTATGCGAGACGCAAGCCAGCCACCTAAACCCCATCACGTTAATAGATGACGGAGTAATAATAATCAACGAGTGCCCAGCTAAGGTCAGCACTGACGATGGCCCTGAAATAGCCACCAACGGTACACACCTCATTACGTTTGAGAGAGTGGCTTTCATCAATGGTCCCAAATACTCAAACCAACGTGAAGCCATAAGAAAAACTCCGGGCATAACGGCATCCCCGTTACTCAACATCATCGGCCACGATTCCACACTAAGCATGCCACTTCTCCAAAGAATGAACAACCAAAACTTGGAGGTCATCCAAGTTCTTAAGGAAGAAGTGAAATCGGCTGGAACTATCGACACCTGGTTCGCGGTCGGCTTGGGAGCCAGTCTTCTCATCAGCTGCTCCTTCCTACTCATCATGATGCTGAGGAGGAGACGAGACGCACGGGAGATCCAACAAGTCGTTGAAAAATTCCAGATGACCGAGGACGGTCATATTCCGAAGGGGAGAGTTGTTAACACTGTTAATGAGTAATCATAAGTCTATATGTTAACACTTTTAATGAGTAATCATAAGTCTATAAAGATCTTGGGTGATTATTGGATCACCCTAGTATTTAGTTGCAAAATCAGCATAAACATCTTTAGGGGCCGTGCCTGGTTCTTATTAGTGCACTGTATGGTGAGTTATGTTGGTTTTGCTAGTGTCAGCAGTCGGCTTGCCGGCTGCGCATAGCTTACATAAAATCATATAAGTTTTCAGTTTTTACTTTGACATTGAATAACGAGCATTGGCTCCAATATTAAAACTCCGGCATTGGCCGTCAGCATTTATTTTATTAATTCAAATTGGTAATCGAGCCTTAAGGGTCGTCAGCAACGGAGTCAGTTACTCCCGTCAAAATCTTCATAAGAAGAGAGAGCAGAGTTAGTGCCAACCGCCCGGCTCATACACAACAGCAGCCAGCCACGGTGGCAATTACGTCATTAACCCATTCCCCTGGACCAGCCACGGTGGCAACTGGATCGAGTCTCCCCACCCTCACGGACAGCGGCGAGGGACAGCGTGCGGCTCAACAATTAATTTATTATTTACAATGCCGTGAAACATTTCAGACATTACCTACAAGGTAGAAAATTTGTGGTGCACACTGACTGCAATTAATTAAAAGCGACACAAACAGAGGCAGAGTTGACACCAAGAGTGCACAGGTGGTGGGCGTACTTACAGGCCTTTGATTTTAGTGTTGAGTATAGAAAGGGTAGCCGAATGGCTCATGTGGATTTCTTATCACGAAACCCAATATCCACAATTTCTACCGTCATTCCTAGGATAGCAGAGGTTCGAGTAGATTTAGCAGCAATAACTGGCTGTGCAATTTTTGTTTGAACACATGTCCAAGTATGTCAGAAAATTTGTTAAAAATGGCATAACCTGCAAATTATCCAAACCCTCTTCAGGAAAGCAACAAATAGAACTACACCCCATACCTAAGATTAAGATACCTTGGCATACCATCCATGTGGACATAAGTGGCAAACTTAGCGGTAAAAATGATATGAAATAATATATTATTGTCCAAATAGATGCGTTCACCAAGTTTGTTTACTTACATCACACCCTAAATCTAGACTCTGAAAACTGCATTAAGGCTGTAAAGTCAGCCTTATCTTTCTTTGGTGTTCCTAGTCGTATCATCGCAGATCAAGGCAGGAGCTTTGCTAGTAACAACTTCTGCGAATTTTGCTCAAGGAATAAAATAGATCTACATTTAATAGCCACGGGCACAAGTCGAGCTAATGGACAGGTGGAACGTGTCTTGAGCAAGTTGAAGGGTATGCTAACGGCCGTTCGTGGCAGGATGCTTTACCAGAAATTCAATTAGCCTTAAATTGTTTTACAAATGGAATCACTAGGTTTAGTGCTTTAGAGTTGCTAATAGGTAAAGAGGCTAGGTCTATGGGCATGTTACAAATAAATGATGAAGAGAATATATTAGATAGGGAGCACGCTAGAGTTAAAGCTAAAGAATATATGGAAAACAATGCACAATATGAAAAAGAAAGATTTGACAAAAATAAAGCGAAAGTTACTGCGTCAATGTAGGCGATCATGTATTGTTAAAAGCTGAAGAACGTCACCAAACGAAACTTGATCCCAAGATTAAGGGCCCGTTTCAGGTGATCAAAGTACTTTAGGGAGATCGATATGAACTAAAATCATTAGTTAATAAGCGAACATTTAAGTATGCTCACGAGTGTCTAAGAGCACTGCCAAACAAAGAATTAGTTGGGGAATTAAATGAAGAATTCCAAAATGACGATGAGTCCCGAGATGGGAAGTAGTATATGGACGACATTGGAGGATGTGCGTAAGTGTCCCAAGCTGGGAAAGAGTATGTGGACGACATTGGAGGATGTGCGTCAGTGTCCCGAGTTGGGAAAGATTATGTGGGCGGCATCAGTGGATGTGCGTCAGTGTCCCAAGAGGGTAATTGTTAATTGCAGTGTAACAGCTGTCTCGCAGGGACGAGAAGCGTTATGTCGTGGAGGTCTTGGTGACCTGGAAATGTTCATGGAAAAGACATAATGTAAAAAGAAAAATTAAATGCATGGAGTTGAAAAGAACTGTATTTGAATTGGTAAAGAGAAACTAAGTTGATGTTTATTGGTTAAGTTTAAATTGTCATTTTGTGGAACCTGAATCATTTATGTTATAATTCAAAAAGAGAAGATTAACGAAAAGAAGCGGTGAATAAATCAGAGCCAAGAAAAGAATGAGAAAATCAATATAATTCATACGGTTTTGATTTATTTGGTCATTGAGGAACTCAATACACAGGGACGTGTGGTAGGTCAGGAAGGCCGTGTCGGAGATGAATTCGGGGAAGTACGCTTCTCCCAAGAAGCGTAGCGCTAGGCATAGCAGCAGAGACGAGCGCAGTCTCGTTGCCTGCGTTGGAGGAACAAAACAAAAATTTAATGGAAATAATAAAAACCATTTAGACACCAAAAGCACCGGCGTCGGACTGGAAGACAACGCATGTTACACTGCCCAAGTTCAATCCCGATGGTGCTGGAGCGGATGCATCAGCTTGGTGCACGACTATTGATTTAATCTTCGCAGACAACATCGTTGAAGGCAGCGCACTCGTGATAGCTCTCAGCAATGCGCTGGAAGGCAGTGCCTCTCAATGGCTCTCCCAAGTATGCTTCGCCGGCATCACTTGGAGTCAATTCAAAGAATTATTCATCCAACGATTCGTGGGCATTGAGACAACGGCTGCTGCAGTGATGAACGTTTTAAACGGGCGTCCCAAATCCGGAGAGAGCTATGCTGAGTATGGCAGTCGTATAGTCACCCTACTACTGGCCAAATTAAAGGCGTAGGATATGGAGGAGATTGCGGGGTCAATAACTTTAGCTCACATAGCTCAAATTGATAACAATTTGCTGCGTTGCGTTTTCACCACAAATGTGACGACGCGAAATGAGCTACAACGGCAGCTGCAGGCGAACGCGTTCGATAAGCGTAAGCACGAACAGGACGAATATTCGCCAGCTACGGAGAAGAAGAAACTACGAATCCAGTCGAAGCTGAAGTGCCATTTCTGCGGAAAAATGGGACACAAGTATGCCCGGATTCATCACACAATAAAGGAAAGACGTACAACGGAGGCAGCGGTTCCGCAGGGAAGGATCGTCCAAACATCAGATGCTACAAGTGCGATGAACTTGAGCATGTGGCCTCTGTGTGTCCTAAAGGTCGTGCGCATGGAATGGACAAATTTAAGGAGAAGCGCGTAGACATAAGTCAAATACATGAGCCTAAAGGTTTGCTCTATCAACTGGGTGAGGCATTTCCATTTTTTTTTTTTTGACTCAGGCGCCGAGTGTACTTTGATAAAAGATAAACTTTCCAACAAAATTTCTGGGAGAAGAATAAATAACCTAGTCGTGTTAAGAGGAATTGGCGATAATATTGTGAAGAGTCATCTACAAATTTTGTCCACTGTTCAAATATCGCAATTTAATTTGGAAATTTTGTTTGATGTAGTATTGGATAATTATTTAAAGCATGACATAATAATTGGTCAAGAAATATTTAAACTTGGATTTGGCGTTATAATTGAAACTGATAAATTTAATATCTACAAAGCTAAAATTTTTAATGCTGTACAAGAAAATACATACAGTTTGGAAAATTTACTAGACAGCAACATAGACTTAAGTGAGATTGATAAATGCAAATTAAAAAACATTTTGGAAAAATATTCTGATAATTTTGTAAGTGGAATCTCTACTAAACGCGTAACTACAGGAGCATTAGAAATTCGCTTAATAGATGAAAATAAGACTGTTTAAAGGCGTCCCTATCGGCTCAGTGCAGATGAAAAGTTTTTAGTTAGAGAAAAAATAGACCAAATGATTAAATTCAGTGTTATTCGTCCAAGCAGATCGCCATTTGCAAGCCCAATGTTGTTAGTCAAGATGAAAGATGGCAGCGATAGATTGTGTATTGATTTCCGTTAGCTAAATGCGAATACAATTTCTGATAAATACCCACTACCATTAATTTCTGATCAGATAGATCGCCTGCGAGGTGGCAAATATTTTTCTATCTTGGACATGGCCAGCGGATTTTACCAGATACCAATTCACCCTGATTCTATAGAAAAGGCAGCATTTGTGACCCCAGAGGGTCAGTACGAGTTTCTAGCCATGCCATTTGGGCTAAAAAACGCGTCCTCAATTTTTCAACGTGCCATTGTGCGAGCAATGCATGTGCAGTTGCCTATATAGATGATGTGCTGATTGTTGCGAATACGAAAGATGAAGCATTTGAAAGGATAAACAAAGTGTTGGCACTGGAGTTGAGTATCTAGGATTTTATGTTAAAAATGGCGAAATTAAACCGAATCCCAGAAGATTGAGCCTCTTTCTGTCCTTTCACCGCCAACTAATGTGACGCAATTAAGACAATTTATAGGTTTGGCATCGTATTTCAGACAATTTGTCCCACGGTTCTCGGAAAAGATGAAACCACTTTATCAGCTGACTTCTAAACTCAAATCATTTGTCTGGAAAGATGAGCATGAGCAAGTTCGACAGAAGATTATTGTACTCACTAAACACTGACTACAATTAATTAAAAGCGACACAAACAGAGGCAGAGTTGACACCAAGAGTGCACAGGTGGTGGGCGTACTTACAGGCCTTTGATTTTAGTGTTGAGTATAGAAAGGGTGGCCGAATGGCTCATGTGGATTTCTTATCACGAAACCCAATTTCCACAATTTCTACCGTCATTCCTAGGATAGCAGAGGTTCGAGTAGATTTAGCAGCAATAACTGGCTGGGCAATTTTGGTTTGAACACATGTCCAAGTATGTCAGAAAATTTGTTAAAAATGGCATTACCTGCAAATTATCCAAACCCTCTTCAGGAAAGCAACAAATAGAACTACACCCCATACCTAAGATTAAGATACCTTGGCATACTATCCATGTGGACATAAGTGGCAAACTTAGCGGTAAAAATGATATGAAATAATATATTATTGTCCAAATAGATGCGTTCACCAAGTTTGTTTACTTACATCACACCCTAAATCTAGACTCTGAAAACTGCATTAAGGCTGTAAAGTCAGCCATATCTTTCTTTGGTGTTCCTAGTCGTATCATCGCAGATCAAGGCAGGAGCTTTGCTAGTAACAACTTCCGCGAATTTTGCTCAACGAATAAAATAGATCTACATTTAATAGCCACGGGCGCAAGTCGAGCTAATGGACAGGTGAAACGTGTCTTGAGTACGTTTAAGGGTATGCTAACGGCCGTAAAAACTAGTGACCGTTCGTGGCAGGATGCTTTACCAGAAATTCAATTAGCCTTAAATTGTTTTACAAATCGAATCACTAAGTCTAGTGCTAATATGTAGAAAGGCTAGGCCTATGGGCATGTTACAAATAAATGATGAAGAGAATATATTAGATAGGGAGCACGCTAGAGTTAAAGCTAAAGAATATATGGAAAACAATGCACAATATGAAAAAGAAAGATTTGACAAAAATAAAGCGAAAGTAACTGAGTACAATGTAGGCGATCATGTATTGTTAAAAGCTGAAGAACGTCACCAAACGAAACTTGATCCCAAGTTTAAGGGTCTGTTTCAGGTGATCAAAGTACTTGAGGGAGATCGATATGAATTAAAATCATTAGTTAATAAGCGAACATATAAGTATGCTCACGAGTGTCTAAGAGCACTGCCAAACAAAGAATTAGTTGGGGAATTAAATAACGAATTCCAAAGTGACGATGAGTCCCGAGATGGGAAGTAGTATATGGACGACATGGACCTGGAAATGTTCATGGAAAAGAAATAATGTAAAAAGAAAAATTAAATGTTTGGAGTTGAAAAGAACTGTATTTTAATTGGTAAAGAGAAACTAAGTTGATGTTTATTGGTTAAGTTTAAATTGTCATTTTGTGGAACCTGAATCATTTATGTTATAATTCAAAAAGAGAAGATTAACGAAAAGAAGCGGTGAATAAATCAGAGCCAAGAAAAGAATGAGAAAATCAATATAATTCATACGGTTTAGATTTATTTGGTCATTGAGGAACTCAACACAGAGGGACGTGTGGTATGTCAGGAAGGCCGTGTCGGAGATGAATTCGGGGAAGTACGCTTCTCCCAAGAAGCGTAGCGCTAGGCATAGCAGCAGAGACGAGCGCAGTCTCTGCTGGCGAGTGAGGTCCGTTGTCGCGCTACCGAAAGTCATAGGAGAGAAAGAGAGGGAGATAGATCACTTCGACTGAAGTAAGAACGTGGACAGAACATATAAATAGATGGAGAGAAGGGAGTTCAGTTCAATTTGGTAACGATCGGCAACGGAACTCGCTGTGCTACCACGCGAGGATATTAATATGGACGAAACTATTACGCATCCGACACCAAAAGTGAGATCGGCACCACCACCTGAACAAAGCCCGATCCAATATATGGCTGCGTTGGAGGAACAAAACAAAAATTTAATGGAAATAATAAAAACCATTTAGACACCAAAAGCACCGGCGTCGGACTGGAAGACAACGCATGTTACACTGCCCAAGTTCAATACCGATGGTGCTGGAGCGGATGCATCAGCTTGGTGCACGAATATTGATTTAATCTTCGCAGACAACATCGTTGAAGGCAGCGCACTCGTGATATCTCTCAGCAATGCGCTGGAAGGCAGTGCCTCTCAATGGCTCTTCCAAGTATGCTTCGCCGGCATCACTTGGAGTCAATTCAAAGAATTATTCATCCAACGATTCGTAGGCATTGAGACAACGGCTGCTGCAGTGATGAACGTTTTAAACGGGCGTCCCAAATCCGGAGAGAGCTATGCTGAGTATGGCAGTCGTATAGTCACCCTACTACTTTCCAAATTAAAGGCGAAGGATATGTAGGAGATGGCGGTGTCACTAACTTTAGCCCACATGGCGCAAATTGATAACAATTTGCTGCGTTGCGTTTTCACCACAAATGTGACGACGCGAAATGAGCTACAACGGCAGCTGCAGGCGTACGCGTTCAATAAGCGTAAGCACGAACAGGACGAATATTCGTCAGCTACGGAGAAGAAGAAACTACGAATCCAGTCGCAGCTGAAGTGCCATTTCTGCGGAAAAATGGGACACAAATATGCCCAGTGCCATGCCCGGATGGAGTATTCATAACACGGTAAAGGAAAGACGTACAACGGAGGCAGCGGTTCCGCAGGGAAGGATCGTCCAAACATCAGATGCTACAAGTGCGATGAAGTTAAGCATGTGGCCTCTGTGTGTCCTAAAGGTCGTGCGCATGGAATGGACAAATTTAAGGAGAAGCGCGTAGACATAAGTCAAATACATGAGCCTAAAGGTTTGCTCTATCAACTGGGTGAGGCATTTCCATTTTTTTTTTTGACTCAGGCGCCGAGTGTTCTTTGATAAAAGATAAACTTTCCAACAAAATTTCTGGGAGAAGAATAAATAACCTAGTCGTGTTAAGAGGAATTGGCGATAATATTGTGAAGAGTCATCTACAAATTTTGTCCACTGTTCAAATATCGCAATTTAATTTGGAAATTTTGTTTGATGTAGTATTGGATAATTATTTAAAGCATGACATAATGAGTGGTCAAGAAATATTTAAACTTGGATTTGGCTTTATAATTAAAACTGATAAATTTAATATCTACAAAGCTAAAATTTTTAATGCTGTACAAGAAAATACATACAGTTTGAAAAATTTACTAGACAGCAACATAGACTTAAGTGAGATTGATAAATGCAAATTAAAAAACATTTTAGAAAAATATTCTGATAATTTTGTAAGTGGAATCCCTACTAAACGCGTAACTACAGGTGCATTAGAAATTCGCTTAATAGATGAAAATAAGGCGTCCCTATCGGCTCAGTGCAGATGAAAAGTTTTTAGTTAGAGAAAAAATAGACCAAATGATTAAATTCAGTGTTACTCGTCCAAGCAGATCGCCATTTGCAAGCCCAATGTTGTTAGTCAAGATGAAAGATGGCAGCGATAGATTATGTATTGATTTCCGTGAGCTAAATGCGAATACAATTTCTGATAAATACCCACTACCATTAATTTCTGATCAGATAGATCGCCTGCAAGGTGGCAAATATTTTTCTATCTTGGACATGGCCAGCGGATTTTACCAGATACCAATTCACCCTGATTCCATAGAAAGGCAGCTTTTGTGACCCCAGAGGGTCAGTACGAGTTTCTAGCCATGCCATTTGGGCTAAAAACGCGTCCTCAATTTTTCAACGTGCCATTGTGCGAGCAATGCATATGCAGTTGTCTATATAGATGATGTGCTAATTGTTGCGAATACGAAAGATGAAGCATTTGAAAGGATAAACAAAGTGTTGGAAGTCTTGTCAGAAGCGGGTTTTACGTTTAATGCAAAAAAGTGTGCCTTTCTACACACTGGAGTTGAGTATCTAGGATTTTATGTTAAAAATGGCGAAATTAAACCGAATCCTAGTAAGATTGAGGCCCTTTCTGTCCTTTCCCCGCCAACTACTGTGACGCAATTAAGACAATTCATAGGTTTGGCATCGTATTTCAGACAATTTGTCCCACGGTTCTCGGAAAAGATGAAACCACAACCATCAGCTGACTTCTAAACTCAAAACATTTGTCTGGAAAGATGAGCATGAGCAAGTTCGACAGAAGATTATTGAAGTACTCACTAAAGACCCCGTTCTAACAATTTTCGACCCCACACTTGAAATCGAACTGCATACAGATGCCAGTGCTGATGGCTATGGCGCAATGCTTATGCATAAAATAGATGGAAAACGTAGAGAAGTCGAATATTTTAGCAAGAGTACAACGGCCACGGAAGCTAACTATCATTCGTATGAGTTAGAAACTTTAGCGGTATACAATGCCGTGAAACATTTCAGACATTACCTACACGATAAAAAATTTGTGCTGCACACTGACTGCAATTAACTAAAAGCGACGCAAACAGAGGCAGAGTTGAAACCAAGAGTGCACAGGTGGTGGGCGTACTTACAGGCCTTTGATTTTAGTGTTGAGTATAGAAAGGGTAGCCGAATGGCTCATGTGGATTTCTTATCACGAAACCCAATTTCCACAATTTCTACCGTCATTCCTAGGATAGCAAAGGTTCGAGTAGATTTAACAGCAATAACAAATAACTGGCTGGTAGCTGAACAGCAACGAGACGATAGCATAGAAAAATCATGGGAAAAATGAATAGCGATGACGTAGAGGCAGACATGATGAAAACATATGAAATTAGAACTGGATTACTATACCGGAAGATACAGCGTAATAGCAAAACTAGATGTTTACCAGTGATTCTTAGGGCGTTTAGGTGGTCGGTAATAAATCATGTGCACGAGGCCATGATGCACTTAGGATGGCAGAAAACCCTAGACAAAGTTTATGGGCAATTTTGGTTTGAACACATGTCCAAGTATGTCAGAAAATTTGTTAAAAATTGCATAACCTGCAAATTATCCAAACCCTCTTCAGGAAAGCAACAAATAGAACTACACCCCATACCTAAGATTAAGATACCTTGGCATACCATCCATGTGGACATAAGTGGCAAACTTAGCGGTAAAAATGATATGAAATAATATATTATTGTCCAAATAGATGCGTTCACCAAGTTTGTTTACTTACATCACACCCTAAATCTAGACTCTGGAAACTGTATTAAGGCTGTAAAGTCAGCCATATCTTTCTTTGGTGTTCCTAGTCGTATCATCGCAGATCAAGGCAGGAGCTTTGCTAGTAACAACTTTCGCGAATTTTGCTCAACGAATAAAATAGATCTACATTTAATAGCCACGGGCGCAAGTCGAGCTAATGGACAGGTGAAACGTGTCTTGAGTACGTTTAAGGGTATGCTAACGGCCGTAAAAACTAGTGACCGTTCGTGGCAGGATGCTTTACCAGAAATTCAATTAGCCTTAAATTGTTTTACAAATCGAATCACTAAGTCTAGTGCTAATATGTAGAAAGGCTAGGCCTATGGGCATGTTACAAATAAATGATGAAGAGAATATATTAGATAGGGAGCACGCTAGAGTTAAAGCTAAAGAATATATAGAAAACAATGCACAATATGAAAAAGAAAGATTTGACAAAAATAAAGCGAAAGTAACTGAGTACAATGTAGGCGATCATGTATTGTTAAAAGCTGAAGAACGTCACCAAACGAAACTTGATCCCAAGTTTAAGGGTCTGTTTCAGGTGATCAAAGTATTTGAGGGAGATCGATATGAATTAAAATCATTAGTTAATAAGCGAACATATAAGTATGCTCACGAGTGTCTAAGAGCACTGCCAAACAAAGAATTAGTTGGGGAATTAAATAACGAATTCCAAAGTGACGATGAGTCCCGAGATGGGAAGTAGTATATGAACGACATGGACCTGGAAATGTTCATGGAAAAGAAATAATGTAAAAAGAAAAATTAAATGTTTGGAGTTGAAAAAAAATAGCTTTCTCTCTTCCAAGTGAACGGACGTGTTTTTTTCTTGCGCTCTCGTTTTGTGAATATTTGGCATCTAAAACCACCGGGGTTTTACTTAAATCTTCTACCTTGTGTTAAATAAAGTTCCCGTTCACTTCGCGTGCATGCAGCTTTCTTAATTTGTGCATTTAATCCTATTTATTTTCACAATTTTAGTTTGTGCTGCCAGTGATTTGCTTGTGCTAATTTTTCACTCCTTTTTGTGCCTTCTTCGTTTAGCAGTTGTTTGCGCCGTCGCGACAGCTAAACGTTAATCTAGTAAGCTTTTGCTCCCACGCTCACCCGCTCACCCGCTCTCTCTCTCTTCTGTTCTCTGTGCAGCTGCACTGTTTTCTTATCTTTGCGTAAAGGTACAGTGGTAACTAATTATAATGTCCGCTATTGTCTGTGCTATTAAGACCTGCAAGAAGGTAATTGCAGCTAACGATCTTTCGATCGGCTGCTGGCTGTGCGACAACATTGTGCATGCCAAGTGCATTGGTGTTGTAGCGCGGACGGTAGACGATCTGAGACGAAACATCGGTTTACGTTATTGTTGTGATGCCTGTCGCGAAGTTGAAAGTGAAATGATGTCTTTTATGCGGCAAACCAAGAGCGGTTTTAAAGACATATTATCGAGTTTCCGCAAAACTCATGATATGTTCTTGGCGCTAGATACTCAATTTAATAGCCTTAAGCTATTAAATGAGTCCCCTAGGCGCAAAAAAACTGCCACTGGTCTGCAACATATTGACGGATCCTTTAAACCCGCAGTGGGCTCTCAACAGCAGCCTCCATCGGACCAGCCATCGACCTCAGGATTAAATCCGAGAATTCTGAGGTCGAGTGTGAGGAAAGATTCGGTTCCCGAATGTGCCGCTGGAGGGACCGTGCCCCCGATGATTTCCGTTGTGTCCCCTGGGGGATCGCAAATTACGACCCCTCAGACCCCCATCAATTTACCACCCCATGGCGTCAGGCCCGGATTACCGGCCGATATTGGCAATCCAGACAATGCGTCTGCATTGCCAAAAGCCCTTACTGTTGTCCCACCTACGAAACAGATATTTGTTTCGCGGCTTTGCCCTTCTCAGACATCGGAAGATGTAATTGCCTTTATTCAAGGCAAAATTAAAGCCGAAAAAATTAAGGTGGAGAAATTTAAATTTTCCTATGCTAGGGACATTTCATCTTTCAAGATAAATGTCCCAAACGAGCTCTTTGACACTATATGCTCTACCAAATTCTGGCCAGAGTATATTGTCGTCAAAGAGTTCGAAGCTAAGAAAAAGAAACGGCGGCCTGTAGGAATAAGTCTTCCCAGGCCTGACCAGACCACTGCGCCCTCTACGACTCCCACGCCAAAAAACTAACCGACTCCCTCTTCATCTCCTATCAGAATGCAAGAGGTTTACGTAGTAAGCTTCCCAAATTGTATTCTGATAGTCTTTCGTTTGCTTCTCAGATTATCGTGTTCACAGAAACCTGGTTAAAGCCGGAGATTTTGAGCTCTGAAGTTTTTCCAGCTGCGTTCACGGTTTACCGATTGGATCGGCCTTTCAGACGGGGGGGTGGTGTCCTCATAGCGGTGGACTCCAGTCTCACGTCTGAATTATTAACTTTCGAGGAGTGCAACGATGTTGAGTTCCTTTGTGTGAAGCTATCAGTCAATGGTAGCTCCATTTTCATTACTTGTTCCTACATTCCTCCCTTGTCGGAACTTCTTATTTATTGGAACCATCTTTCCGCTATTCAGATGGTCTCCAATCGTCTTTCGGATAGGGACCACTTAGTAGTTCTTGGTGATTTTAACATCCCAGGGGCTATTTGGTCCTCTAATAATTCTACAAACTCACTTTTTACCACAACACAGCATGATTTTATTGCTGGCTTGTTTGACATTTCGCTGTCTCAAGTCAACCATGTACGAAATTCTTTAGAGCGCTTGCTTGATCTCTGTTTTGTTTCAGATCCTGCGAGAGTAAGTTTATCCAGGGTGGCGCCGCTGACGTTACCCGAAGATCCCTATCATCCTACTTTCGATGTGACCCTCGACGTTGGGGCCGATTTACAGAATATATCTGACCGTCCAGCCGAAAAAGTCCTTTGTTTTCGCAAGGCTGACTTCGAACGGCTAAATAATCTTATAGCTCATTTAAATTGGTCCGATCTATACATGTGCACTGACATGGCGGAAGCCGTGGATATTTTTTACAGTGCCATGAAGTCATGTTTTACTGAATGTGAATATTTATCGGCTCGGTTAAGCTTCACCGTGTTGAACGCGCAGTGTTACAAAAATTATCTAGCTCGTTGTCGGGCCCAGTTTTCTGAGGACCCAAAACAGTTCTATAATTTTGTTAACACTAAACGTAAGCCAATTACTCATCCTTCCTCGCTCTCATTTGAAAATACAACCGTAAATAATGATCAGGCAATAGCCGATCTATTTGCGCAGTTTTTTCAAACTACATATTCCAACTCTACTGACTCAAATCAGACTTATTCTTACATCATTCCCAAATCGAACTTAATTTTCAGTCCTAGTTTAAACGAAAGCTCCATTCTTTCAGATCTTCTCCGTGTAAAGCCAGTTTATTCGCCAGGTCCCGACGGAATACCTGGCTGTGTGCTTTGGTATTGTGCCGACGCCCTGTGCAATCCCCTTCTGAAATTGTTTACCTTATCCTTAGAAACCTCCCACTTTCCCCTTATTTGGAAGGAGTCGTTTGTTATTCCTCTCCACAAAAAAGGTAGCAAATTGGATGCCAACAACTACAGAGGAATCTCTAAGCTGTCGGCCATCCCAAAACTTTTCGAAAAAATTATTACTCCACATTTGCAGCACCTTTGCAGTTCTATCATTTCTCCATGTCAGCATGGATTCATAAAGCGAAGATCAACCACTACTAATCTTTTGGAGCTCACTTCCTTCATTATAAAGGGCTTCCATAAAAACTTTCAAACAGACGTAATCTATACTGATTTCAGTAAAGCGTTCGACTCTGTTAACCATTCTCTTCTTGTTCGGAAACTCGATTTAATGGGATTTCCAGTTGATCTTCTCAGTTGGATCTCTAGTTATCTGAATGGCCGGACGCAACAAGTCCTTTTTAAAAATTCCTTGTCAAATGTTCTCATGGTTACCTCTGGCGTCCCGCAAGGGAGCCATTTGGGACCCTTGTTGTTTACATTATTTATTAACGACCTGCCCAAAGTTCTGACTAACTCCAGAGTACTTATGTTTGCGTGCAATATAAGGACGCTTCTTGCCAGTCAGATTTACAAACAGATCTTATTAATTTTCAAACATGGTGCCGCGTTAACTTATTAAATTTAAACGGCTCTAAATGCAAGCTAATGACATTCTCTCGTGTCGTTCCCAAGCTTGCAACTTACACGCTAAACTGTTGCTCTTTGGAAAGAATTGCTATAGTTGACGATTTGGGAGTCCGCCTGGATCCCAAACTTGACTGTATTGATCATATTTCGTGCATGGTAAATAAAGCCAGAGGTGTACTTGGTTTCATTAAACGGTGGTCGAAAGAATTCAATGACCCCTATGTTACTAAAACACTTTATATTTCTTTAGTTCGTCCTATCTTAGAATATGGATCTTGCGTTTGGAGCCCTCAGTATGGGGTCCACAGTAAACGCATTGAGTCAGTTCAAAAGAACTTTTTACTTTTCGCTTTACGCGGTTTAAACTGGGATGCAAACCAGAGGTTACCCTCTTATTCCAGTAGACTCCTACTAATCAATTTACCATCCTTATCCAATCGTAGAACCATGCTTGGTATTACCTTTACTTATAACCTTATTAATGGTGATGTTGAAAGTGCTGACCTTTTGGGTCAGCTTAACTTTCACGTCCCAAGTAGAAATACTAGATCTTATATACCCTTAGTTTTGCGCCACTGTAGAACGTCCTTTGAATTGCATGAACCTTTTAGAGTCTTATGTGCAAATTATAATGATTTGTACATAATAACATCAACTGTAGATACCCTTCCCAAACTAAAAACTTTAATTCTAACCCACTTAACACGCATGCACGTAAACAATCTGGTAGCACGCCAGTAGTCATTTCCTCGTATTCCTTTTTCTATACTTTCATTTATCGCGCGTACTAACAACTAACACGAACAAGCACGTGCTTGGTGTCATACGGGCCACTTGAATGTACTGATCGTAGTGCATCAACGTCCAGAAAAAAAAAAAAAAAAAAAAATTTTAATTGGTAAAGAGAAACTAAGTTGATGTTTATTGGTTAAGTTTAAATTGTCATTTTGTGGAACGCGAATCATGTATAATTCAAAAAGAGAAGATTAACGAAAAGAAGCGGTGAATAAATCAGAGCCAAGAAAAGAATGAGAAAATCAATATAATTCATACGGTTTAGATTTATTTGGTCATTGAGGAACTCAACACACAGGGACGTGTGGTATGTCAGGAAGGCCGTGTCGGAGATGAATTCGGGGAAGTACGCTTCTCCCAAGAAGCGTAGCGCTAGGCATAGCAGCAGAGACGAGCGCAGTCTCTGCTGGCGAGTGAGGTCCGTTGTCGCGCTACCGAAAGTCATAGGAGAGAAAGAGAGGGAGATAGATCAACTTCGACTGAAGTAAGAACGTGGACAGAACATGAAAATAGATGGAGAGAAGGGAGTTCAGTTCAGTTTGGTAACGATCGGCAACGGAACTCGCTGTGCTACCACGCGAGGATATTAATATGGACGAAACTATTACGCATCCGACACCAAAAGTGAGATCGGCACCACCACCTGAACAAAGCCCGATCCAATATATGGCTGCGTTGGAGGAACAAAACAAAAATTTAATGGAAATAATAAAAACCATTTAGACACCAAAAGCACCGGCGTCGGACTGGAAGACAACGCATGTTACACTGCCCAAGTTCAATACCGATGGTGCTGGAGCGGATGCATCAGCTTGGTGCACGAATATTGATTTAATCTTCGCAGACAACATCGTTGAAGGCAGCGCACTCGTGATAGCTCTCAGCAATGCGCTGGAAGGCAGTGCCTCTCAATGGCTCTTCCAAGTATGCTTCGCCGGCATCACTTGGAGTCAATTCAAAGAATTATTCATCCAACGATTCGTAGGCATTGAGACAACGGCTGCTGCAGTGATGAACGTTTTAAACGGGCGTCCCAAATCCGGAGAGAGCTATGCTGAGTATGGCAGTCGTATAGTCACCCTTCTACTTTCCAAATTAAAGGCGAAGGATATGGAGATTGCGGTGTCACTAACTTTAGCCCACATGGCGCAAATTGATAACAATTTGCTGCGTTGCGTTTTCACCACAAATGTGACGACGCGAAATGAGCTACAACGGCAGCTGCAGGCGTACGCGTTCAATAAGCGTAAGCACGAACAGGACGAATATTCGTCAGCTACGGAGAAGAAGAAACTACGAATCCAGTCGCAGCTGAAGTGCCATTTCTGCGGAAAAATGGGACACAAATATGCCCAGTGCCATGCCCGGATGGAGTATTCATAACACGGTAAAGGAAAGACGTACAACGGAGGCAGCGGTTCCGCAGGGAAGGATCGTCCAAACATCAGATGCTAAAAGTGCGATGAAGTTAAGCATGTGGCCTCTGTGTGTCCTAAAGGTCGTGCGCATGGAACGGACAAATTTAAGAAGGTTTGCTCTATCAACTGGGTGAGGCATTTCCATTTTTTTTTTTTTGACTCAGGCGCCGAGTGTTCTTTGATAAAAGATAAACTTTCCAACAAAATTTCTGGGAGAAGAATAAATAACCTAGTCGTGTTAAGAGGAATTGGCGATAATATTGTGAAGAGTCATCTACAAATTTTGTCCACTGTTCAAATATCGCAATTTAATTTGGAAATTTTGTTTGATGTAGTATTGGATAATTATTTAAAGCATGACATAATGATTGGTCAAGAAATATTTAAACTTGGATTTGGCGTTATAATTAAAACTGATAAATTTAATATCTACAAAGCTAAAATTTTTAATGCTGTACAAGAAAATACATACAGTTTGAAAAATTTACTAGACAGCAACATAGACTTAAGTGAGATTGATAAATGCAAATTAAAAAACATTTTAGAAAAATATTCTGATAATTTTGTAAGTGGAATCCCTACTAAACGCGTAACTACAGGTGCATTAGAAATTCGCTTAATAGATGAAAATAAGGCGTCCCTATCGGCTCAGTGCAGATGAAAAGTTTTTAGTTAGAGAAAAAATAGACCAAATGATTAAATTCAGTGTTATTCGTCCAAGCAGATCGCCATTTGCAAGCCCAATGTTGTTAGTCAAGATGAAAGATGGCAGCGATAGATTGTGCATTGATTTCCGTGAGCTAAATGCGAATACAATTTCTGATAAATACCCACTACCATTAATTTCTGATCAGATAGATCGCCTGCAAGGTGGCAAATATTTTTCTATCTTGGACATGGCCAGCGGATTTTACCAGATACCAATTCACCCTGATTCCATAGAAAGGCAGCTTTTGTGACCCCAGAGGGTCAGTACGAGTTTCTAGCCATGCCATTTGGGCTAAAAAACGCGTCCTCAATTTTTCAACGTGCCATTGTGCGAGCAATGCATATGCAGTTGTCTATATAGATGATGTGCTGATTGTTGCGAATACGAAAGATGAAGCATTTGAAAGGATAAACGAAGTGTTGGAAGTCTTGTCAGAAGCGGGTTTTACGTTTAATGCAAAAAAGTGTGCCTTTCTACGCGCTGGAGTTGAGTATCTAGGATTTTATGTTAAAAATGGCGAAATTAAACCGAATCCTAGTAAGATTGAGGCCCTTTCTGTCCTTTCCCCGCCAACTACTGTGACGCAATTAAGACAATTCATAGGTTTGGCATCGTATTTCAGACAATTTGTCCCACGGTTCTCGGAAAAGATGAAACCACTTTATCAGCTGATTTCTAAACTCAAATCATTTGTCTGGAAAGATGAGCATGAGCAAGTTCGACAGAAGATTATTGAAGTACTCACTAAAGACCCCGTTCTAACAATTTTCGACCCCACACTTGAAATCGAACTGCATACAGATGCCAGTGCTGATGGCTATGGCGCAATGCTTATGCATAAAATAGATGGAAAACGTAGAGTAGTCGAATATCTTAGCAAGAGTACAACGGCCACGGAAGCTAACTATCATTCGTATGAGTTAGAAACTTTAGCGGTATACAATGCCGTGAAACATTTCAGACATTACCTACACGGTAAAAAAAAATTTGTGGTGCACACTGACTGCAATTAACTAAAAGCGACGCAAACAGAGGCAGAGTTGACACCAAGAGTGCACAGGTGGTGGGCGTACTTACAGGCCTTTGATTTTAGTGTTGAGTATAGAAAGGGTAGCCGAATGGCTCATGTGGATTTCTTATCACGAAACCCAATATCCACAATTTCTACCGTCATTCCTAGGATAGCAGAGGTTCGAGTAGATTTAGCAGCAATAACTGGCTGTGCAATTTTTGTTTGAACACATGTCCAAGTATGTCAGAAAATTTGTTAAAAATGGCATAACCTGCAAATTATCCAAACCCTCTTCAGGAAAGCAACAAATAGAACTACACCCCATACCTAAGATTAAGATACCTTGGCATACCATCCATGTGGACATAAGTGGCAAACTTAGCGGTAAAAATGATATGAAATAATATATTATTGTCCAAATAGATGCGTTCACCAAGTTTGTTTACTTACATCACACCCTAAATCTAGACTCTGAAAACTGCATTAAGGCTGTAAAGTCAGCCATATCTTTCTTTGGTGTTCCTAGTCGTATCATCGCAGAGCAAGGCAGGAGCTTTGCTAGTAACAACTTCCGCGAATTTTGCTCAACGAATAAAATAGATCTACATTTAATAGCCACGGGCGCAAGTCGAGCTAATGGACAGGTGAAACGTGTCTTGAGTACGTTTAAGGGTATGCTAACGGCCGTAGAAACTAGTGATCGTTCGTGGCAGGATGCTTTACCAGAAATTCAATTAGCCTTAAATTGTTTTACAAATCGAATCACTAAGTCTAGTGCTTTAGAGTTCCTAGTAGGTAAAGAGGCTAGGCCTATGGGCGTGTTACAAATAAATGATGAAGAGAATATATTAGATAGGGAGCACGCTAGAGTTAAAGCTAAAGAATATATGGAAAACAATGCACAATATGAAAAAGAAAGATTTGACAAAAATAAAGCGAAAGTAACTGCGTACAATGTAGGCGATCATGTATTGTTAAAAGCTGAAGAACGTCACCAAACGAAACTTGATCCCAAGTTTAAGGGTCCGTTTCAGGTGATCAAAGTACTTGAGGGAGATCGATATGAATTAAAGTCATTAGTTAATAAGCGAAAATATAAGTATGCTCACGAGTGTCTAAGAGCACTGCCAAACAAAGAATTAGTTGGGGAATTAAATAACGAATTCCAAAGTGACGATGAGTCCCGAGATGGGAAGTAGTATATGGACGACATGGACCTGGAAATGTTCATGGAAAAGAAATAATGTAAAAAGAAAAATTAAATGTTTGGAGTTGAAAAGAACTGTATTTCATTTGGTAAAGAGAAACTAAGTTGATGTTTATTGGTTAAGATTAAATTGTCATTTTACGGAACGCGAATCATTTATGTTATAATTCAAAAAGAGAAGATTAACGAAAAGAAGCGGTGAATAAATCAGAGCCAAGAAAAGAATGAGAAAATCAATATAATTCATACGGTTTAGATTTATTTGGTCATTGAGGAACTCAACACACAGGGACGTGTGGTATGTCAGGAAGGCCGTGTCGGAGATGAATTCGGGGAAGTACGCTTCTCCCAAGAAGCGTAGCGCTAGGCATAGCAGCAGAGACGAGCGCAGTCTCTGCATGCGAGTGAGGTCCGTTGTCGCGCTACCGAAAGTCATAGGAGAGAAAGAGAGGGAGATAGATCAACTTCAACTGAAGTAAGAACGTGCACAGAACATATAAATAGATGGAAAGAAGGGAGTTCAGTTCAGTTTGGTAACGATCGGCAACGGAACTCGCTATACTACCACGCGAGGATATTAATATGGACGAAAATATTACGCATCCGACACCAAAAGTGGGATCGGCACCACCACCTGAACAAAGCCCGATCCAATATATGGCTGCGTTGGAGGAACAAAACAAAAATTTAATGGAAATAATAAAAACCATTTAGACACCAAAAGCACCGGCGTCGGACTGGAAGACAACGCATGTTACACTGCCCAAGTTCAATACCGATGGTGCTGGAGCGGATGCATCAGCTTGGTGCACGAATATTGATTTAATCTTCGCAGACAACATCGTTGAAGGCAGCGCACTCGTGATAGCTCTCAGCAATGCGCTGGAAGGCAGTGCCTCTCAATGGCTCTTCCAAGTATGCTTCGCCGGCATCACTTGGAGTCAATTCAAAGAATTATTCATCCAACGATGAGACAACGGCTGCTGCAGTGATGAACGTTTTAAACGGGCGTCCCAAATCCGGAGAGAGCTATGCTGAGTATGGCAGTCGTATAGTCACCCTACTACTATCCAAATTAAAGGCGAAGGATATGGAGGAGATTGCGGTGTCACTAACTTTAGCCCACATGGCGCAAATTGATAACAATTTGCTGCGTTGCGTTTTCACCACAAATGTGACGACGCGAAATGAGCTACAACGGCAGCTGCAGGCGTACGCGTTCAATAAGCGTAAGCACGAACAAGACGAATATTCGTCAGCTACGGAGAAGAAGAAACTACGAATCCAGTCGCAGCTGAAGTGCCATTTCTGCGGAAAAATGGGACACAAATATGCCCAGTGCCATGCCCGGATGGAGTATTCATAACACGGTAAAGGAAAGACGTACAACGGAGGCAGCGGTTCCGCAGGGAAGGATCGTCCAAACATCAGATGCTAAAAGTGCGATGAAGTTAAGCATGTGGCCTCTGTGTGTCCTAAAGGTCGTGCGCATGGAACGGACAAATTTAAGAAGGTTTGCTCTATCAACTGGGTGAGGCATTTCCATTTTTTTTTTTTGACTCAGGCGCCGAGTGTTCTTTGATAAAAGATAAACTTTCCAACAAAATTTCTGGGAGAAGAATAAATAACCTAGTCGTGTTAAGAGGAATTGGCGATAATATTGTGAAGATTCATCTACAAATTTTGTCCACTGTTCAAATATCGCAATTTAATTTGGAAATTTTGTTTGATGTAGTATTGGATAATTATTTAAAGCATGACATAATGATTGGTCAAGAAATATTTAAACTTGGATTTGGCGTTATAATTAAAACTGATAAATTTAATATCTACAAAGCTAAAATTTTTAATGCTGTACAAGAAAATACATACAGTTTGAAAAATTTACTAGACAGCAACATAGACTTAAGTGAGATTGATAAATGCAAATTAAAAAACATTTTAGAAAAATATTCTGATAATTTTGTAAGTGGAATCCCTACTAAACGCGTAACTACAGGTGCATTAGAAATTCGCTTAATAGATGAAAATAAGGCGTCCCTATCGGCTCAGTGCAGATGAAAAGTTTTTAGTTAGAGAAAAAATAGACCAAATGATTAAATTCAGTGTTACTCGTCCAAGCAGATCGCCATTTGCAAGCCCAATGTTGTTAGTCAAGATGAAAGATGGCAGCGATAGATTGTGTATTGATTTCCGTGAGCTAAATGCGAATACAATTTCTGATAAATACCCACTACCATTAATTTCTGATCAGATAGATCGCCTGCAAGGTGGCAAATATTTTTCTATCTTGGACATGGCCAGCGGATTTTACCAGATACCAATTCACCCTGATTCCATAGAAAGGCAGCTTTTGTGACCCCAGAGGGTCAGTACGAGTTTCTAGCCATGCCATTTGGGCTAAAAAACGCGTCCTCAATTTTTCAACGTGCCATTGTGCGAGCAATGCATATGCAGTTGTCTATATAGATGATGTGCTGATTGTTGCGAATACGAAAGATGAAGCATTTGAAAGGATAAACAAAGTGTTGGAAGTCTTGTCAGAAGCGGGTTTTACGTTTAATGCAAAAAAGTGTGCCTTTCTACGCACTGGAGTTGAGTATCTAGGATTTTATGTTAAAAATGGCGAAATTAAACCGAATCCTAGTAAGATTGAGGCCCTTTCTGTCCTTTCCCCGCCAACTACTGTGACGCAATTAAGACAATTCATAGGTTTGGCATCGTATTTCAGACAATTTGTCCCACGGTTCTCGGAAAAGATGAAACCATAACCATCAGCTGACTTCTAAACTCAAAACATTTGTCTGGAAAGATGAGCATGAGCAAGTTCGACAGAAGATTATTGAAGTACTCACTAAAGACCCCGTTCTAACAATTTTCGACCCCACACTTGAAATCGAACTGCACACAGATGCCAGTGCTGATGGCTATGGCGCAATGCTTATGCATAAAATAGATGGAAAACGTAGAGTAGTCGAATATTTTAGCAAGAGTACAACGGCCACGGAAGCTAACTATCATTCGTATGAGTTAGAAACTTTAGCGGTATACAATGCCGTGAAACATTTCAGACATTACCTACACGGTAAAAAATTTGTGGTGCACACTGACTGCAATTAACTAAAAGCGACGCAAACAGAGGCAGAGTTGACACCAAGAGTGCACAGGTGGTGGGCGTACTTACAGGCCTTTGATTTTAGTGTTGAGTATAGAAAGGGTAGCCGAATGGCTCATGTGGATTTCTTATCACGAAACCCAATTTCCACAATTTCTACCGTCATTCCTAGGATAGCAGAGGTTCGAGTAGATTTAACAGCAATAACAAATAACTGGCTGGTAGCTGAACAGCAACTAGACGATAGCATAGAAAAATCATGGGAAAAATGAATAGCGATGACGTAGAGGCAGACATGATGAAAACATATGAAATTAGAACTGGATTACTATACCGGAAGATACAGCGTAATAGCAAAACTAGATGTTTACCAGTGATTCCTAGGGCGTTTAGGTGGTCGGTAATAAATCATGTGCACGAGGCCATGATGCACTTAGGATGGCAGAAAACCCTAGACAAAGTTTATGGGCAATTTTGGTTTGAACACATGTCCAAGTATGTCAGAAAATTTGTTAAAAATTGCATAACCTGCAAATTATCCAAACCCTCTTCAGGAAAGCAACAAATAGAACTACACCCCATACCTAAGATTAAGATACCTTGGCATACCATCCATGTGGACATAAGTGGCAAACTTAGCGGTAAAAATGATATGAAATAATATATTATTGTCCAAATAGATGCGTTCACCAAGTTTGTTTACTTACATCACACCCTAAATCTAGACTCTGAAAACTGCATTAAGGCTGTAAAGTCAGCCATATCTTTCTTTGGTGTTCCTAGTCGTATCATCGCAGAGCAAGGCAGGAGCTTTGCTAGTAACAACTTCCGCGAATTTTGCTCAACGAATAAAATAGATCTACATTTAATAGCCACGGGCGCAAGTCGAGCTAATGGACAGGTGAAACGTGTCTTGAGTACGTTTAAGGGTATGCTAACGGCCGTAGAAACTAGTGATCGTTCGTGGCAGGATGCTTTACCAGAAATTCAAATTGTTTTACAAATCGAATCACTAAGTCTAGTGCTAATAGGTAAAAAGGCTAGGCCTATGGGCATGTTACAAATAAATGATGAAGAGAATATATTAGATAGGGAGCACGCTAGAGTTAAAGCTAAAGAATATATGGAAAACAATGCACAATATGAAAAAGAAAGATTTGACAAAAATAAAGCGAAAGAACCTGCGTACAATGTAGGCGATCATGTATTGTTAAAAGCTGAAGAACGTCACCAAACGAAACTTGATCCCAAGTTTAAGGGTCCGTTTCAGGTGATCAAAGTACTTGAGGGAGATCGATATGAATTAAAATCATTAGTTAATAAGCGAACATATAAGTATGCTCACGAGTGTCTAAGAGCACTGCCAAACAAAGAATTAGTTGGGGAATTAAATAACGAATTCCAAAGTGACGATGAGTCCCGAGATGGGAAGTAGTATATGGACGACATGGACCTGGAAATGTTCATGGAAAAGAAATAATGTAAAAAGAAAAATTAAATGTTTGGAGTTGAAAAGAACTGTATTTTAATTGGTAAAGAGAAACTAAGTTGATGTTTATTGGTTAAGTTTAAATTGTCATTTTACGGAACGCGAATCATTTATGTTATAATTCAAAAAGAGAAGATTAACGAAAAGAAGCGGTGAATAAATCAGAGCCAAGAAAAGAATGAGCAATATATATGAGCAATCAATATAATTCATACGGTTTAGATTTATTTGGTCATTGAGGAACTCAACACACAGGGACGTGTGGTATGTCAGGAAGGCCGTGTCGGAGATGAATTCGGGGAAGTACGCTTCTCCCAAGAAGCGTAGCGCTAGGCATAGCAGCAAAGACGAGCGCAGTCTCTGCTGGCGAGTGAGGTCCGTTGTCGCGCTACCGAAAGTCATAGGAGAGAAAGAGAGGGACATAGATCAACTTCAACTGAAGTAAGAACGTGCACAGAACATATAAACAGATGGAGAGAAGGGAGTTCAGTTCAGTTTGGTAACGATCGGCAACGGAACTCGCTGTACTACCACGCGAGGATATTAATATGGACAAAACTATTACGCATCCGACACCAAAAGTGGGATCGGCACCACCACCTGAACAAAGCCCGATCCAATATATGGCTGCGTTGGAGGAACAAAACAAAAATTTAATGGAAATAATAAAAACCATTTAGACACCAAAAGCACCGGCGTCGGACTGGAAGACAACGCATGTTACACTGCCCAAGTTCAATCCCGATGGTGCTGGAGCGGATGCATCAGCTTGGTGCACGAATATTGATTTAATCTTCGCAGACAACATCGTTGAAGGCAGCGCACTCGTGATAGCTCTCAGCAATGCGCTGGAAGGCAGTGCCTCTCAATGGCTCTTCCAAGTATGCTTCGCCGGCATCACTTGGAGTCAATTTAAAGAATTATTCATCCAACGATTCGTAGGCATTGAGACAACGGCTGCTGCAGTGATGAACGTTTTAAACGGGCGTCCCAAATCCGGAGAGAGCTATGCTGAGTATGGCAGTCGTATAGTCACCCTACTACTTTCCAAATTAAAGGCGAAGGATATGGAGGAGATTGCAGTGTCAATAACTTTAGCCCACATGGCGCAAATTGATAACAATTTGCTGCGTTGCGTTTTCACCACAAATGTGACGACGCGAAATGAGCTACAACGGCAGCTGCAGGCGTACGCGTTCAATAAGCGTAAGCACGAACAGGACGAATATTCGTCAGCTACGGAGAAGAAGAAACTACGAATCCAGTCGCAGCTGAAGTGCCATTTCTGCGGAAAAATGGGACACAAATATGCCCAGTGCCATGCCCGGATGGAGTATTCATAACACGGTAAAGGAAAGACGTACAACGGAGGCAGCGGTTCCGCAGGGAAGGATCGTCCAAACATCAGATGCTAAAAGTGCGATGAACTTGAGCATGTGGCCTCTGTGTGTCCTAAAGGTCGTGCGCATGGAATGGACAAATTTAAGAAGGTTTGCTCTATCAACTGGGTGATTTCCATTTTTTTTTTTTTTTGACTCAGGCGCCGAGTGTTCTTTGATAAAAGAAAAACTTTCCAACAAAATTTCTGGGAGAAGAATAAATAACCTAGTCGTGTTAAGAGGAATTGGCGATAATATTGTGAAGAGTCATCTACAAATTTTGTCCACTGTTCAAATATCGCAATTTAATTTGGAAATTTTGTTTGATGTAGTATTGGATAATTATTTAAAGCATGACATAATGATTGGTCAAGAAATATTTAAACTTGGATTTGGCGTTATAATTGAAACTGATAAATTTAATATCTACAAAGCTAAAATTTTAATGCTGTACAAGAAAATACATACAGTTTGAAAAATTTACTAGACAGCAACATAGACTTAAGTGAGATTGATAAATGCAAATTAAAAAACATTTTGGAAAAATATTCTGATAATTTTGTAAGTGGAATCCCTACTAAACGCGTAACTACAGGTGCATTAGAAATTTGTTTAATAGATGAGAATAAGACTGTTCAACGGCGTCCCTATCGGATCAGTGCAGATGAAAAGTTTTTAGTTAGAGAAAAAATAGACCAAATGATTAAATCCAATGTTATTTGTCCAAGCAGATCGCCATTTGCAAGCCCAATGTTGTTAGTCAAGAAGAAAGATGGCAGCGATAGATTGTGTATTGATTTCCGTGAGCTAAATGCGAATACAATTTCTGATAAATACCCACTACCATTAATTTCTGATCAGATAGATCGCCTGCGAGGTGGCAAATATTTTTCTATCTTGGACATGGCCAGCGGATTTTACCAGATACCAATTCACCCTGATTCCATAGAAAAGGCAGCAGAGGGTCAATACGAGTTTCTAGCCATGCCATTTGGGCTAAAAAACGCGTCCTCAATTTTTCAACGTGCCATTGTGCGAGCATTGCATATGCAGTTGTCTATATAGATGATGTTCTGATTGTTGCGAATACGAAAGATGAAGCATTTGAAAGGATAAACAAAGTGTTGGAAGTCTTGTCAGAAGCGGGTTTTACGTTTAATGCAAAAAAGTGTGCCTTTCTACGCACTGGAGTTGAGTATCTAGGATTTTATGTTAAAAATGGCGAAATTAAACCAAATCCTAGTAAGTTTGAGGCCCTTTCTGTCCTTTCCCCGCCAACTACTGTGACGCAATTAAGACAATTCATAGGTTTGGCATCGTATTTCAGACAATTTGTCCCACGGTTCTCGGAAAAGATGAAACCACTTTATCAGCTGACTTCTAAACTCAAATCATTTGTCTGGAAAGATGAGCATGAGCAAGTTCGACAGAAGATTATTGAAGTACTCACTAAAGACCCCGTTCTAACAATTTTCGACCCCACACTTGAAATCGAACTGCATACAGATGCCAGTGCTGATGGCTATGGCGCAATGCTTATGCATAAAATAGATGGAAAACGTAGAGTAGTCGAATATTTTAGCAAGAGTACAACGGCCACGGAAGCTAACTATCATTCGTATGAGTTAGAAACTTTAGCGGTATACAATGCCGTGAAACATTTCAGACATTACCTACACGGTAAAAAAAAATTTGTGGTGCACACTGACTGCAATTAACTAAAAGCGACGCAAACAGAGGCAGAGTTGACACCAAGAGTGCACAGGTGGTGGGCGTACTTACAGGCCTTTGATTTTAGTGTTGAGTATAGAAAGGGTAGCCGAATGGCTCATGTGGATTTCTTATCACGAAACCCAATTTCCACAATTTCTACCGTCATTCCTAGGATAGCAGAGGTTCGAGTAGATTTAGCAGCAATAACTGGCTGGGCAATTTTGGTTTGAACACATGTCCAAGTATGTCAGAAAATTTGTTAAAAATTGCATAACCTGCAAATTATCCAAACCCTCTTCAGGAAAGCAACAAATAGAACTACACCCCATACCTAAGATTAAGATACCTTGGCATACCATCCATGTGGACATAAATGGCAAACTTAGCGGTAAAAATGATATGAAATAATATATTATTGTCCAAATAGATGCGTTCACCAAGTTTGTTTACTTACATCACACCCTAAATCTAGACTCTGAAAACTGCATTAAGGCTGTAAAGTCAGCCATATCTTTCTTTGGTGTTCCTAGTCGTATCATCGCAGATCAAGGCAGGAGCTTTGCTAGTAACAACTTCCGCGAATTTTGCTCAACGAATAAAATAGATCTACATTTAATAGCCACGGGCGCAAGTCGAGCTAATGGACAGGTGAAACGTGTCTTGAGTACGTTTAAGGGTATGCTAACGGCCGTAGAAACTAGTGATCGTTCGTGGCAGGATGCTTTACCAGAAATTCAATTAGCCTTAAATTGTTTTACAAATCGAATCACTAAGTCTAGTTCTTTAGAGTTCCTAATAGGTAAAGAGGCTAGGCCTATGGGGGTGTTACAAATAAATGATGAAGAGAATATATTAGATAGGGAGCACGCTAGAGTTAAAGCTAAAGAATATTGGAAAACAATGCACAATATGAAAAAGAAAGATTTGACAAAAATAAAGCGAAAGTAACTTCGTACAATGTAGGCGATCATGTATTGTTAAAAGCTGAAGAACGTCACCAAACGAAACTTGATCCCAAGTTTAAGGGTCCGTTTCAGGTGATCAAAGTACTTGAGGGAGATCGATATGAATTAAAATCATTAGTTAATAAGCGAACATATAAGTATGCTCACGAGTGTCTAAGAGCACTGCCAAACAAAGAATTAGTTGGGGAATTAAATAACGAATTCCAAAGTGACGATGAGTCCCGAGATGGGAAGTAGTATATGGACGACATGGACCTGGAAATGTTCATGGAAAAGAAATAATGTAAAAAGAAAAATTAAATTTTTGGAGTTGAAAAGAACTGTATTTTAATTGGTAAAGCGAAACTAAGTTGATGTTTATTGGTTAAGTTTAAATTGTCATTTTGTGGAACGCGAATCATTTATGTTATAATTCAAAAAGAGAAGATTAACGAAAAGAAGCGGTGAATAAATCAGAGCCAAGAAAAGAATGAGAAAATCAATATAATTCATACGGTTTAGATTTATTTGGTCATTGAGGAACTCAACACACAGGGACGTGTGGTATGTCAGGAAGGCCGTGTCGGAGATGAATTCGGGAAAGTACGCTTCTCCCAAGAAGCGTAGCGCTAGGCATAGCAGCAGATACGAGCGCAGTCTCTGCTGGCGAGTGAGGTCCGTTGTCGCGCTACCGAAAGTCATAGGAGAGAAAGAGAGGGAGATAGATCAACTTCAACGTGGACATATAAATAGATGGAGAGAAGGGAGTTCAGTTCAGTTTGGTAACGATCGGCAACGGAACTCGCTGTGCTACGCATCCGACATATGCATAGGGAGCAGATTGGGTAATGTGAAGAATCTTAAATTTTTTAAGCACCAGAAGAGAGTACAACTTTTGAGCGGCCTGAAAAAGAATTTCCTTAATTAGAAAATTATTAAGACTTATTAAATTATAACAGTAGAGCAGCAATTTGATCATATTTCATAATTTGTTTTGCCACAGAACATATTGTTGTCTCATTGCAAAACTCTTAATGTTGAATTGGATGGAGGTGGCTAACACCTGGAAACACTCGATAAGTAAAACACGAAGAACTATTTTCGGGGTATAGCGCGACGTGCGTGTCTTTATTGGTAGAAGTAGGAATTAGAACTAAGATACATGAAGACTTAAGCGGATTGGAAGCTCTATGGACCGAAAGTCAAAAGGAAGGGGGAGAGAGAGCGAGGGTGTACGGGATCACACTGCCTCTGGGTAATAAACGCCCTTTTGGCGTGAACAAATGTATTCCTAATTTTTTATAAAATCAAGACAGACTATGGCTGGCGCCAAAATTTTAAGGTCTCATCCACGGAAATATGATATGGCGAATTCCTCACTGTTAATTCGGGGGGCGATCCTTCCGTAGAGAAGTATAAGTCCGTGAAAAAGAAGAGTTCCAACGGCGCAGACGTAGTAGAAAATTTTCCCGTAGAAAAAAAGAAGTAGGGGGCGTCGTGGACAATCGTTTATTTCGGCTTCATGCATGTAACTAACAACTAAGTACGAACTAAGAGGCCAGGGAAGCTGGCTGCCGTGAGCGGGTGAGATCGGCAGCGGCCGACCATGGTGGTCCGAGAGAGAGAGAGAGGTGCGATGCCCGAGAGCGCGAGAGCATTAAAGAGGGCGAGAGCGAAAGCTCCGCCCGCTAAGCGTGCAGCTGGCCGCTGAACTAAACATCCCGGCCCCCCTTGCAATCACTCGGGTTGCAAAGGAGCCGTCCTTCTCATGGCTGGTGACACGCTCCGGACACGACCCATCCAAAGACGGTGCTCTGGGCCACCGGCAGTCCGTCGTCGATCTTGCGAAAGCCGGGTTTCATCACCCGGGGGTACATATCGGCGCCCAAGACCACGGACACTGACGCGGGGAGATAGAACCGCTCGTCGGCCAGCGTGATATCCCGGAAGTGGGAACGCACCGTGTCGCTGAGCTCCCGAACTGGGGTGCGAATGCGCACGTGGGGCTCTATTTTGAAGACCACGTCGAGCCGGACGGCGCTGTCGATCTTGGAGCCGACGGTGGCAGCACAGATCTGCTCACCCCCGACGTTGGTAGTCGGCAAGCGAAACGCGGCCGCTAGCGACGCGTCAATGCAGCTCGTAGGCGTGCACGGATCGATAAGCGCGGCCGTGTCGAAACTCCGAGTCCCGGTGTGGATCTGCACCAACGCAGTCGGGAGAACGTTCACGCTGTGCCGCTGCAGAAGCGACGACAGCGACGGAGCAGCGACCGCGTTCGGCTGAGCACCCGAGCGAGCGGCGGAAAAATGCCAAGGGGTGTCGGCCGAGGGCCGAGGAGCTGTTGACGAAGGCCGTGGATTGGCGGACGAGGGCCGAGTAGCGGCTGACGCAGGCTGCGTAGTGGCGGACGAGGGCCGTGACGCGGCTGACGAACGCCCTGACCGGCGTGTTGCAGGGCGAGACTGGCGGGACGACCTCGAAGGCTCGGAGAGATGCAGGAGCGTGTGGTGATCCTGGCCGCACGTTTTGCACCGATCACCTCGACGACATGCTCCGTCGGAGTGCTCGTGGGCCAAACAGCTGGGGAAGTATCGGTTGGCCAGGACGGCCCGGAGCCTCTTCTCGACACTCAAGCGGCGGAACTGACGGCACTTCCTTAGCGGATGGATCCCTCTGCAGACTCGGCATCGGTAGGATTGCGTACCCCGAGAACATCTGCGTTCGGCGGTGCGTGGGCGTGGCGACATCGTGCGATACTTGACTGGTGGATTATAACAAATGAAAAAAAAAGAATTATCAGTACTGGGAAGGACTGCGAATTGGAGCTACGAATTGGAACACGGAGTTGAAACGACAGATCGTATCGGTGGACTAATGGAGTGGAGGGGCGATTGGTTATTGTGGGCCGGCGACTTCCTCCATCGGAAGCAGGACGACTTTTGCAATGGGACGCTTAATAAGTCCCCGCGCAGTGCGGATGTCGACCACACGGACATGGCCATCGACTCCTGGAAACACCGCGTCAATTCTGCCCAATCGCCACTCATTGGACGGCAGGTTGTCTTCCTTGACGACTACCATGTCCCCGGCACGGAGATTTCTTGTGGGAGCTCGCCATTTGTTTCGCTTATGGAGTTCCTTGAGGTACTCCTCCTTCCATCGCAGACGAAAGTGCTGATGGAGAGCCTTCAGGTGTTGCCAGCGGTTTATAATGGATGTGGTGACCCCCTTGATTTCGGGTTCAACCACGGCAAGGAGAGGGCCGCCCACAAGAAAGTGCCCAGGCGTAAGTGCCAACAAGTCGGCGGGATCTTCGGACATTGGAGAGAGCGGACGCGAATTCAGACACGCCTCGATTCTAGCCAGAAGTGTGGACAGCTCTTCAAACGTGTACTTTCGCGTGGCTGTAGACTTGTAAAACAAGGTTTTAAAGCTTTTTACGCCTGCTTCCCACAAGCCTCCCATGTGGGGTGCTCCCGGAGGAATGAACTGCCAGAGCAGCTGCTGGTGACTATAGGCCCCCGTCACCGCCTCTTTGAGAGCGTGGAGAAAGTCTCGGGAGAGTTGGGCCGCCGCCCCCACAAAGGTCTTTCCGTTGTCCGACTGAACTTGACGGGGGCATCCTCTTCGGGACACGAACCGGGCGAAAGCGGCGAGAAACTTTTCCGTGGTAAGGTCGGACGTAGGCTCTAAGTGGATGGCCTTAGTGGAGAAGCACACAAACACCAACACATACCCCTTGGTGATGAGACAGGCTCGTCCCGTATAGTTCTTGATGTCGAAGGGACCGGCGTAGTCCATGCCGGTGTATGTGAAAGGACGCGAGAAGGAGGTCCGTTCCTTTGGCAAGTCTCCCATGAGTTGCGTTTGCAACTTCCTTTTGTGGATGACGCATACCTTGCACGAGTATATGACAGACTTAACCAACTTCCTCACCCTCGGGATCCAGAATTTGGAACGAATCAGGCGGATAATAAGCTGATTACCGCCATGCAGCGTTATCCGATGCGTAAACTGGACGATGAGCCGAGATAAATGACACTCGTATGGGAGAATGATGGGGTGTCGTTCATCGTATTGAAGAAGTTCGGAAGTTGTGACCCGGCCGCATGCTCGCATGAGCCCATTAGAATCAAGGAACGAATTCAAATTTTGAACCAGACTGGATGTTGGAACTGGTCGGTTTTGGCTTAAGCAGCCCATCTCAAGAACGAAGTGCCTGCGTTGCGTAACGGAAATGAGAAGTCGCTCGGCTGACACGATTTCAGAAGCTGTCAAGCGATCCTCTACCGACGACACGAGCTTCCGCAAGCGCTGGATGAAGCGATGGACGTAGGCGAGAACTCGCAGCGCCTTGTCGAGGGAGGAAAAACGCTCAAGAATGTCTTCAGGAGGAGCCTTCGCAACATGGACTTTAACTGCTCGTTTCTCGAGGTCAGTTACCGGGGAAACATCGTCTTGACTGGGCCACTCGCTACGGGGCCTTCGCAACCAGGCAGGACCCTGCCACCACAGTTGGTTGTCCGCGAGGTCTTGGAGCGCTATTCCCCGGCTGGCGAGATCTGCCGGGTTATGCTCGGAGCGAACATGTGCCCACTTCTCCACCTCGGTAAACTGCGTGATCTCGGTCACCCGATTCGCCACGAACGTCGTCCAGTGACACGTCGCTTTCCACGGCACGCCGAGAGTTTTAGCCGTGCTCTCTGAATCGATTTCCAGGAAATCGGAGTGAAGGAGATGGTCACTTGGGATGTTGGCCAAAATCACCTTACTATTGGAGGTCCACTTCCTGAGTGGAAACCCCGCCGAACTCAGGGCCCCCTGGAGCTCGCGTATAGCCACCTGCGCCTCAGCTTTAGAGTCGGCCCCCGCGAGAACGTCATCGACGTACATAAACTGTCGAATGATCCGACTGGCCTGCGGATACCTCGACTCTTCATCGTCGGCGAGCTGTTGCAAGACTCGGATCGCTAAGAAAGGGGCACAATTGACTCCGAAGGTGACCGTTTTCAATTCGTAGTCGCGGATTTCCCCCTCGGGATTGCGAAACAGAATGCGCTGAAATGGAGTATGGTTGGGGTCTACCCAAATTTGCCGATACATCTTCTCGATGTCGGCATTGAAAACGAACCTAAAGTATCGCCACTTTAGGATTTGAATTGTGAGGTCGGACTGTAAGACCGGGCCCGCGTAGAGAATATCGTTAAGGCTTGTCCCGTTTGCGGAAGGGCTAGAGGCGTTGAAGACCACCCGCACCTTGGTGGTTGTGCTTTCGGGCTTGAGAACCGCATGATGCGGAAGATAATACGTGGCTGAGCGGCAACGCGTAGGAACCTCGGCCATGTGTCCTAATTCGAGGTATTCTTGGATCACAGAGTCGTATCGAGCTTTGAGGGGAGGATCTCTTTTGAGACGCTGCTCGTTACGTAGAAATTGAGCCAGAGCGAGGGATCGTGAAGATGAGAGCTCGGAACCACTATGCTCTGGGTCGCGTAAGGGGAGCGTCACAACGTACCTGCCACAACTGTCCCTTCGTGTCGTTCGGACAAAGTTGTGTTCACAGACAGAATCAGACTCGGAGACGATATGTGTGGGCACTTCTTCTACTTCCCAAAATTTGGTGAGGAGCTGGTCCAGCGAGTCGTCGACGCTGCAGGTGACTCGTGTGGAGAAGGCGGACACATTTCGGGAGGCCATCGGAAATATGGGACCTGTCAACACCCATCCGAAAATGGTTTCTTGGCCGAAAAGAGAACCACAAATGTTCGCCTTGGAGTTGCCTAGGAGGATTGACGGAAGAGTGTCGGCTCCTATCAAAACATCGATTTGGGAGCTCTCAAAGAACTTGGGGTCCGCAAGAGGGATGTCAGGAAGTCCCTTCAGAAAGTCTGGTGGGACGGGGTACGAAGGCAGATTCCCGGCCAACTGCGGAAGGACGTACGCTGCTGTTTCCACCTGCAGTCCGGGTCTGGAAGGCGCTCGAATGGAGAAATGGCAGAGTTTCGTGGACTGAGCGGCAACTGTTTGGTTAAGGCCAGAGACTTGGGCTTGAATGGTCTTAAACGGCAGTTTGACGAGGTTGAATAGCCTCTCCGTGATAAAAGTCGCCTCAGAACCAGAGTCGATCAAGGCCCGCGCTTGGAAAGTGCACCCTAGGTGGCAAATATCGATAAGTGCGGTGCCCAATAGGACGGCTTTTGAGCCAGAAGCGAAGCACTCTTGCACGTCAGAGTGGTCTTCTGAAGTGCTCGTATTTCTTGGGGACGCCGCGGGTCGAGGCCTTGCTGGCGCAGACGGATTTGGAGCGGTCGCGAAAGGATTGCCACGGTGCAGGAGGGTGTGATGACGGCTGTGACATGTGAGGCAGCTATGGGCACTCGTACAGTCCCGCTGCTGGTGCCCTCGAGCGAAACAATTCAGGCACAGCTGCCTCCTCTTAATGTAGTCGGAGCGACCGTTCACATCCATTTCAAGAAACCGCGCGGACATACGCGAATAGGATGGTTTTCCCTGGCACACAGATCGCACCCTCTGGCGGCTGGAGTCACTCTGGCCTCATATGAGTTGAGCCGGCGCGCTGAGGCACTCGCAGGGGCAGACCTAGGCGGAACTTGCCCCGAACTGCTAGGCCGGATATCGTCGATGGCCTCCAGCGTACGGTGGCGCTCTGTCAGAAACGAGTCTAACTCGTTCCAGGTTGGAATTTCGGCCTTGTTGTGGATGGATTGCTCCCACATGGACAGTGTGGTTTTGGGAAGTTTTATGGAAACCATATATACCAGGAGACAATCCCATGTATCGACCCGGATGGAGGACATCGATAAGGCTGTTAGGCAACTCTGGATGGTGCCTTGCAGCTCTTTCAGAGCGGCTCCTGACTCTTGGGGAACTACCGGAAGGTTGAATAGAATTTTCAACTGGCTATTGACGAGTAGCCGTCGATTTTCGAAACGGTCGGTGAGGCTTTGCCATGCAGAAATGAACCCTTCATTTGTGAGAGGAGCCTTTGACACAATGGCATGTGCATCGCCACTTGTTTTTGACAATAGGTGGAACAGCTTTTCCACCGGTGTGAGACGCGAATTTTGGATGTAGATCGCAGTGAAAAGGTCTCGGAACGTTGGCCACCGAAGATAGTCCCCAGTGAAAACTTCGGTGTCAACTGGTGGAAGACGACAACCCGTAGAAGAGGGTGAATGACTACTGGCGGAAGCCTGTGTGGATTGGGAGGCGGCCTTGTCAATTACGTCCTGAAGCTGGACCACACACTTCGAATATACCGAATAGCAGTAATTGTACTTTGATTCAAGTACTGAAGCAGTGGTCGTAGTGTCGTCGGACTCGGCCAGGAGGTCGGCGCAGCTCTCGTAGCTTTTCTCCACCTTCTCCCACAGGGCCCGGACTTGGTCCCGGTGGACTTGGCACATGCCAGGGGACAATCTGTCTGTGTCAGGGGCAGCCGGAGTGTGCAGGTTAGCTTCGAAATGGCTAACACGGTCTGTCGTGGCAATAAACTTTTTTAGGGCAACATCTACCGCATTTTGGGCCATCTTAGACATGGATCGAGTAACTTTTGGCGCTGGACCGGGGCAGAGGTTCACGGAATTGTCGCTTTTTGCCCTTGAGATGGCAGTTGCTGCCTTTGACGTTGACGGAGTCGAGCGCGGAGACGGGCGCGGAGATGCGGATTGGGACCTGTCCAAGCGGATTGACGGGAGCGGACGTGGCTTCTTGTCGTCACCTATGGGCATTCTCGGACTCACAGATGGTCACACTAATGCGCTTGGCACGATCTGGGTCGCTAAGACGATAATCGTGGCCCAAAGGATACACCCGAATTAAGAACAGAAGACCCAAATATGGGTAGTGTGACGCCACCGGAAACAATACCCACGAAAAAAAGAGTGTCAGCGGCAGACGAATGGAAACAAAGGCGAGTCCTCAGCGGAGAGGTTCGGCCACGAAGCACAGGTGGCTGTATGGGCCAGAAAAAATTTACAGCGAAAGCTGCTGCAGGCTGTAGGATGCTTAATGCGGAGATACCCTTCGAATAATTTGAGGATGTCGGACTTGGACTCTGGACTTCAGGAACCCACTGTATATTTTATATATATATATTCCGTGGCTCGGATATAAATGGGAATTCAGCTGGTGTATAAATTGGAAATTTGATTTATTAATTTATAAAATTATAAAATTAATAAATTTAAAAAAATGAATTATTTATTAATGTCGGAAATAATAAATGTGTATTATTCAATTAATAGCACGTAATTATTACGGAGTCGAAACGGCGGATTTGAGAAAAAAAACAAAATAATAAATAATAATAATATCTTGGCTTTGACTCGGAAAAAGCTCACTGGGTTATGTCGTCGGCAAAGCAGTGCAAAGGTGAGGCGCCTATGAGAAACTCACGGCAGACACCCCGAAACAACAACAACAGGACAGCTGCTGCGGCGGTTGTGTGGATTTGGAGAAATAAAACACTTGCGGTCGCACTCGTGTGTTATTATTGTTATTATTATTATTATTCTTAGTTATTATTTTTTTCGCGTTTGCTTGTTTGAGCGTTATTTAATTCCTGTATGAAAGGGCAGAAAATATAAATAAATATGTATGTAATTGGATAAGCATGTATGTATGGATTTGTGGTTTTTATTGGTACAGTGGAAATCCGGTAACGGAACTGCGGAGGGCATACAAAAATATTTTGGAGGCAGAAAATATTTTCAGAGATGGGCATGCATAGCGGGTGTGTGTGGGGGCATGTGTTGAATGCTTCGCTTTGTGGTACAGTGGAAACACGATAAGTGAACTGCGGAGGGCATACAAAAAATATTTTGGAGGCAGAAAATATTTTCAGAGATGGGCATGCATAGCGGGTGTGTGTGGGGGCATGTGTTGAATGCTTCGCTTTGTGGTACAGTGGAAACACGATAAGTGGACTGTATTTGGAATTTGGCATATACAACTGTGGAGCCTGTGAACTTTGCGTGGAGAAAGAAACAAGAAAAACAAATGGTACACACAAAAAAAAAAGATATATATATATTTATATATATATTGACCACGGCGGATTGTTCGGCGAAGAGAGAAAACTCCCGAAACAAGTGCACACTGGTTGGCGGATATTGAGCCTTTTAGTTTTATTTATTTGATTTTATTATTTTTTTTTACCACACAAGTTCACTTTTGGTCGGCGGAGGTTGTTTGTTCGCGGAGACGGACTTGCACGGAATAAGTATATGCATAAGTTGTCACACGTCTGTATGTATGTATGTATGTCTGTATGTGAATGCACATATGCCTTGACCGTTGGCAAAGTGGAACGGAGAAACGAGGGAAAAACGGCAAGCAATATGGCGATCACACAAAACGGAGACGGATTGAAAAAAAAATGATGATGGAATCAGAAGTCTTCTCAAACTGTCGTTGTGTTGGAAAAACTCGGATCTGGAGTTTACACAAAACGGAAAAATTAATCTTGCAGCAGTGTGAACGAAATTTAATGTTCGGACCACTGCTGAAGACCGGCAGAGAGAGAGGGAGTAGAGGAAGCTCGTACTTATCTTGAGCGGAAGAATCACCGGAACTGCTGGAAGAATATCCGGCTCGAAGGACCAAATGTTAATTCGGGGGGCGATCCTTCCGTAGAGAAGTATAAGTCCGTGAAAAAGAAGAGTTCCAACGGCGCAGACGTAGTAGAAAATTTTCCTGTAGAAAAAAAGAAGTAGGGGGCGTCGTGGACAATCGTTTATTTCGGCTTCATGCATGTAACTAACAACTAAGTACGAACTAAGAGGCCAGGGAAGCTGGCTGCCGTGAGCGGGTGAGATCGGCAGCGGCCGACCATGGTGGTCCGAGAGAGAGAGAGAGGTGCGATGCCCGAGAGCGCGAGAGCATTAAAGAGGGCGAGAGCGAAAGCTCCGCCCGCTAAGCGTGCAGCTGGCCGCTGAACTAAACACTCACAGGTAGCATTCACATTAAACCTCGACGGGGTCCTATATAAGACGGACCACGACCAGTAGGAAAGCACTCGGTGACCGGCAGGGCAGCGATCGGTTAAGGTAAGCCTACATCTTTGAGTAGCAGTCAACGTGTTAACCGCAAAATCTAGAAATTGTAGTTGGAAGTAGTTAGAAATTTTGTCCGTCCTTCTAGGACAAGGCCAACTCTCGGGTCTCCACTTGTAAAACCGTATGGTACCAGTAGACTTTGTTGCCTCTGAAAATCCTTTCAACTGGTAGAATTGTATGCCTCTAAAACAGTATGTGACAATATGTAGTTGTTCGGGGGCCTTAGGGATGGCCAGGATTCGTCTTAGAAATTTGTTTAGTTCAGGTGTGGTTGCTGAAAGAGATTCCGACCCGGTCCCAGAGTATAACACTGTAGAGTTATGCCGTAAAAATATCTTAATGCCTTATTTTCACAAAAAAATTGACTTGCTACTGACTACTATTGGAGCGAAGTGCCATTCCACGACTGTCTACCGTTTTATAGGAGATTAGTGTGCCCGCCGCCTATAATGGATTTGACATTTTAGTGTGGCCATTCCCTTCTCTGTCCAGTGTGACCCCCCCTTAGGCTGCAAACATAGTGCGCGCTGAGACGAAGACGAAGATGAAGGCGAAACCCAAGCGATCAGCTTCAAACGGTGCAGTACTGTTTTTGAAGACGAATCGCTTGCTATTTTGCGTTGTTCTTCTTTTTCCCCACAGGAGCCGAGCCAATACGTTTCATCGGGTAACATTAAGACATTTTCAAATAAAGAAAAATAACAAAAATGTAACTAAACGAAAATTTTAAATGATTACAATTGATGAAACAAAGAAAAAAATTTAATAATTCTTACCTTAACGTTACAATTAACTTTTCTGCAGGTATTATTGCGGTTTTATTAAAATTTGTCCAATTTTTAATAATTAGCGGTTCAATTTTTAACAGAATGTAATTAAATGCGTTGATTTTCATTCTGGTATACTCCACAAATTTTTTTATCTTGTCGGAGCTCATTAAATAAATTATGAAATTCGAAGAATGATTTTCTTTTCAAATTAACTGAGTAAATTATTCCGTTCACTTTTTGGTTCCGTTTTAATTTAAAAAATAAACTTTGCTCCAACAGCAGGTCATCATCTGATGAGAAATACATTGCGGCTAACATCACAAAATCGCAACAAATTCGTCTTGCACTATGCAACCTATTAGCTTACTCGCATCGCAAGCAATTCGTCTTCAGCTTCGTCGTCATCTTCATCTTCGTTTCAGCGCGCACTATGTTTGCAGCCTAAGTGTAATATCTGGCGTAGGGCCGGGCAGCGCCAATCGACTTGGACTGGCTCTCCGATTTGGGGCACTCCTCTGGCACCGGCCGCCGCACGGCCAGCGTGAATGGAAAAACCCCTCCCCTGGCTAGAAACCCGATTCCTGGTTTTGTGGTCGCATCTCTCCGGCCGCAAGCGGAACGCTCGCGATTGCCGGCCAGAGTGAGGCATCGGCGCCTGAATGACGGACCGATCCTCCGACGACTGGTGGCCCGAACGTAGTCTGCACTGACCCCTTTCGCTCGATTCTCGCACCTAATAAAACCTCGCCTTTCACCGGCGCATCCTTTTGTTGCCTGTCTCCATAAATAGAATGTTTCTGTAGAGGAACCTGGTCTGACTGAAGTTTATATCCTGGCCCGTGATTAGCATCCTCACAGTATAAAATAACCCTACTTCAGATTTGAATAATCTAATATAATATAAATTATTTAAAACAAGAAAGAAAGCTAACTTCGGCACGCTGAAGTTTCTATACCCTTGTATCTTACAATTGGGTCATTTTTATTTAATCCAATTTGATCAAATGGAAGGGAAAAACGTACAGGAATTAACGTTTACCTATCATACTATATTTACAGTTTTACAAATACAGTTTTACATTAACAGTTTTGGACTATTCTCTACACTTAACGATTGTTCCTATGTAAGCCGATATTCTGAAATAATAATAAATGGCCACATCTCTGAGCAGATAAAAATATGTTGAAAATCAACAACATGTAAATTTTTTTCGATAACTTTCTTCATCGTTCCTATGCCAGCTATATGATATAGTAGTCCGATCAAATTAAAACCGAAAGGGAAGAAGAGGATAATTCACAATAGTCCTGTCTTAAATTATAAGACAGGAAAAGAAGCTAACTTCGGCAGAAGAAGTTTGTATACCCTTGCAGCTTACAATTATGATTTAATCCACTTAAATTAAAAGAAAAACTATCTGGAATTATATAAAACATTTAAGCATACCAAAAAATTTGATTTGAACGTTTACCTATCCTATATTTACAGTTTTACAGTTAAGGTTTTCCATGCACAGTTTTTAATTTTTTCTTTTAACCTAACGATCGTTTTTATGACAGCTATGTGATATAATCATCCGATTTGCATAAAATTAAAACCGAAATTCTAAAATACTATAAAATGGCTACAGCTCTGAGCAGACACAAATATGTTGGAAAACAGCGAAATTAAATTTTTTTTTTTCAATAAATTTCTTTAACGTTCCTATGGCAACTATATGATATAGTAATCCGATTTTAATAAAATTAAAACCAAAAGTCTAGAATTTTACAAAACGGATACATCTAATATATGAAAATATGTTAAAAACTAGCCAAATTATAGTAGGTTTTCTAAAAATTTACCGATCGTTCCAATGGCAGCTATAATTTAGTCGTCCGATAGTAGCGAAAGCATGTGAAAGACTATTTGCAAAGTTTCAGATAGCTTAAAAACCGAGACGGACAGACGGACATGGCTAAATCGAGCCGAGTTGATGCTGATCAAGAATATATATACTTTATAGGCTCGAAAATGTCTCCTTCACTGCATTGCAAACTTTTGACTGAAATTATAATACCCTGCAAGGGTATAAATATATTTTGAAAATTGGCCAAATTATTATTTTTTTCCCAAAATTTTCCGATTCTTTCTATGGCAGCTTTATAAAATAGTCGTCCGATCTGGTCCGTTCCGACTTATATAGTGGTGAGAGCATATAGAATACTATCTGAAAAGTTTCATTCAGATAGCTACTAGAATATGCAGTGGCGCGCAAGTCTGAGTACATGTTTGCAACTTTTGACTTTTGGCCCGCATAAAACAGTTATTAGTAAAGCAAATTAACCCAAATTTTTTGTGTTTATTCTTTGATTATTTATTTAAATATATTTATAAAACAACATAACAAAAAATAAATTTTTTATTAAGGAAAAAAAAAAAATAAAATCAACTCGCATGTACTCAATTATGCTCATTTTGAACTTTTTAACAAAAGTTGGACAGCTGATTCAACTAAGAGCTTAATTTTAGAATTTTCAGTTTGTTTTTATGAAGTTTTCATATTAAAGTGTAAATATGAAAGCTTTCAATCAAAAAGGTACAAAACCCCACGTGTTTTTGCTCTACAGTAATAAAACTTAAAATATGAAGAAATTGTCAAATAACGTTAAAGGGTAAGACAGGCATCGGAACTTTTCTTTTATTTTAAATCTACGTATACACAAAAATACACCACTCGGCAGGTCATTCATAAAACATTAACTTAAAAAAAAAAATAACACAACAGAGAATGACATAAAAATTACTCCGTTTTATAGACATGCCTTTATTTTCGATATTTATTTATATTAATTGTATCTATTAATTATATTAATTGACGAAGATATTAAATTATTATTAAAATTAATTTTTTTTAGTGAAAGCGAATATTCAAACTTAGTTCACTGCAACACCCACGTGTTTTTTCATTTGTCTCTCTTTTCTCGCTATTCCAAGGGCTTACGAATGAGAGAGAACAATATAAAAGCTTAGTTCCTTTTACTGCTCTGTGAAATTATAGGGTACTTAGTTCTGGGACTATGGGGGATTGTCGAAATCACCATACATACCTTAGAATACCTTGCGTGCCGTGGATTGTTGCAGTTCTTGATTATTTATTTGCCTCTACCAATTTAGGGAATTACTTGTTATTAGGAGTAAGTAAGTAAGTATTGAAATGACGCGTCGGAAACATCTTCTGAGCTACATTTCCGAAGGCCTAATCGAAGCCTTTTAAGTTCGGTAAATTGTTTTTCTAAGCAATGCTAGGGTAAAATTAGAACCGTTTTTATTTTAAATAATGACATTATTTTATATTCTTAATGATACTTTAAGACGTAGCGATAAGCAAACAGTAGAGACCCTATTTTTCTTAAATAAGTATTACTTTTTGCACCGCACTTTTTTGCCAACTGCATAGCATTCAGCTTTCTTCAAGAGAACCTATAATCATTCTCGATAATCATTTATCACTGCTATTAAAAGTGTTTGTCGGTCTTAGCACATAAAATATACATTTTTTAATGCACAACAATTGGTTTAAATTGAATATATATATATATATGTATATATATTAAGAATTCCAACTTAAATTATTTAAATATATTTTACTATAAATTATTTTATTTATTACGTTCAAAACCAAAAATAAAAGGTTAGGCCACGATACCAATATTTATTAATTTATTATTTGTTTGGATTTTGTCAGCGTTAACAGTAAAAACTACTTATTTAATACAAAGTTTTATTTTATATTTTATTTAATTTAACTAAATGTAAATGTATAGTTATAGAAACTCCTAGTAAGGAAAATATGAACTGAAAAATTATATTGTAATATGATATAGTGAACTCCTATGTTACAATATTGGTAAACGCCAGTACTTCTACCCTTATCACACTAACTTAAGTTAAAAATTTAATTATGATAAGTTTTTTAGATATCTGAGTAGTCTTACCCCTTGGGTATATATATAGCCATTTTATTTTTATTTAATCGGTTTCGGATACTTTTATGGAAAATAAATAATTTACCAATTTGTATAATTCAAAATAATAAAAAAAAAAAAGGGAACACATGTATTTTTTCGGTAATTTTATTTAAATTTTTGGATTTTCAAAGGTTTGTCCACGCGTAATCGTAATATCTGCATAGGGAACAGATTGGGTAATGTGAAGAACCTTAAATTTTTTAAGCACCAGAAGCGAGTAAAACTTTTGAGCGGCCTGAAAAAGAAATTCCATAATTAGAAAATTATTGAGACCTATTAAATTATAACAGTAGATCAGCAATTTTATCATATTTCATAATTTGTTTCACCACTGAACATATTGTTGTCTCATTGCAAAACTATTAATTTATTCCTAAATTTTGATGAAATCAAGACAGACTATGGCTGGCGCCAAAAGTTTAAGGTCTCGTCCACGGAAATATGATAGGAAAATTCCTCACAGGCAGCATTCACATTAAGCCTCGACGGGGTCCTATATAAGACGGACCACGACCAGTAGGAAAGCACTCGGTGACCGGCAGGGCAGCGATCGGTTAAGGTAAGCCTACATCTTTCAGTAGCAGTCAACCTGTTAACCGCAGAGTCTAGAAATTGTAGTTGGAAGTAGTTAGAAATTTTGTCCGTCCTTCTAGGACTAGGCCAACTCTCGGGTCTCCACTTGTAAAACCGTATGGTACCAGTAGACTTTGTTGCCTCTGAAAATCCTTTCAACTGGTAGAATTGTATGCCTCTAAAACAGTATGTGATGTAGTTGTTCGGGGCCCTTAGGGATGGCCATAATTCGTCTTAGAAATTTGTTTAGTTCAGGTGTGGTTGCTGAAAGAGATTCCGACCCGGTCCCAGAGTATAACACTGTAGAGTTATGCCGTAAAAATATCTTAATGCCTTATTTTCACAAAAAAAAAGTTACTTGCTACTGACTACTATTGGAGCGAAGTGCCATTCCACGACTGTCTACCGTTTTATAGGGGATTAGTGTGCCCGCCGCCTATAATGGATTTGACATTTTAGTGTGGCGATTCCCTTCTCTGTCCAGTGTGACCCCCCCTTAGGCTGCAAACATAGTGCGCGCTGAGACGAAGACGAAGATGAAGGCGAAACCCAAGCGATCAGCTTCAAACGGTGCAGTACTGTTTTTGAAGACGAATCGCTTGCTATTTTGCGTTGTTCTTCTTTTTCCCCACAGGAGCCGAGCCAATACGTTTCATCGGGTAACATTAAGACATTTTCAAATAAAGAAAAATAACAAAAATGTAACTAAACGAAAATTTTAAATGATTAAAATTGATGAAACAAAGAAAAAAATTGAATAATATTTACCTTAACGTTACAATTAACTTTTCTGCAGGTATTATTGCGGTTTTATTAAAATTTGTCAAATTTTTAATAATTAGCGGTTCAATTTTTAACAGAATGTACATAATCAAATGTGCTGATTTTCATTCCGGTATACTCCAAATTTTTTTTCATCTTGTCGGAGCTCATTAAATAAATGATGAAATTCGAAGAATGCATTGCGACTAACATCACAAAATCGCAACAAATTCGTCTTGCACTATGCAACCAATTAGCTTACTCGCATCGCAAGCAATTCGTCTTCAGCTTCGTCGTCATCTTCATCTTCGTTTCAGCGCGCACTATGTTTGCAGCCTAAGTGTAATATCTGGCGTAGGGCCGGGCAGCGCCAATCGACTTGGACTGGCTCTCCGATTTGGGGCACTCCTCTGGCCGCACGGCCAGCGTGAATGGAAAAACCCCTCCCCTGGCTAGAAACCCGATTCCTGGTTTTGTGGTCGCATCTCTCCGGCCGCAAGCGGAACGCTCGCGATTGCCGGCCAGAGTGAGGCATCGGCGCCTGAATGACGGACCGATCCTCCGACGACTGGTGGCCCGAACGTAGTCTGCACTGACCCCTTTCGCTCGATTCTCGCACCTAATAAAACCTCGCCTTTCACCGGCGCATCCTTTTGTTGCCTGTCTCCGTAAATAGAATGTTTTTGTAGAGGAACCTGGTCTGACTGAAGTTTATATCCTGGCCCGTGATTTGCATCCTCACAGTATAAAATAACCCTACTTCAGATTTGAATAATCTATATATATAAAAATTAAACGCAAAAAGTGTTTGTAATCAGTGTTAGGCTCAGTGCGTTTTTTTTTTGTTTGAAAGGTGGTATCAATACGGTGGTTTGTATGTATATACGATGCCTGTATGTGCTTTGGTTCGTAAGTTATGAACGTTTTTAACATCGATATGGTACGGCCACGTAGAAATTTGGGACGTCATACTCGAAAAGCGAGAATCGTTGCTTCATTAAGAGTTTCTCAAAGTGAGACTAAGGCAACAACGTGAGCGAGAGCGTGCACTTGAAGTTCAACGAATTCTACCGGTATCTGGTCCACGGAGTTATTACTACACAGTGTATAACACTAATACCCCTCTACTACCGATGGATGTGCCTTGAAACGAAACAGAGAACTTGACCTCCCCTGCAGGATCGCCCATTCCAGAGCTGGAGCGGATGAATAACTAATAATAATTATAATAGTGACCAGAAACCTATAATATGTATAATTCGTAAAAAAGGTTTAAATAAAATATTGGCCTGGTCGAAGTGGGCCTGGCGGCAGCCTTTTCCCATTCTGGGGAATGCTGACGTATAGGCTCATTCTCTATTCGGCATGAATAGCGACACACAGTCGTAAAGTGAAAAAAACAGCAAAAGTTTTTTTTCCAGTTGTTTTTGGAAATTGGTGTGATTTAATTTGAACCAATTTTAACATCGATATGGTACGGCCACGTAGAAATTTGGGACGTCATACTCGAAACGCGAGAATCGTTGCTTCATTAAGAGTTTCTCAAAGTGATGAGCAGCGTGCGGCTACGAATTCTGCTGTTGCTGCTGCTACTAATCGTCGTCGTGCAGCTATTCGAATGCAACAAAATGCGGTTCGTCATATTGTGCTTGAAAGAGCAGCATTTGGTTATGATTCTACTCTTGATTACGCTTCACATAGAACTGTATTGATCGGTGCAATGGATCAAGTATGCAAGCATTGTAAAGCATTGAAGTTTAAAACCGAAACACCTGGATTGTGTTGTGCTAATGGTCAAATAAAGTTACCTGATTTGATGCCACCGCCGGAACCGTTGTGTTCTTTAATTTTGGGTGGTGCACCGAATTCGAATCATTTTTTGAAGTACATACAGACGTACAATTTGTGCTTCCAAATGACTTCATTCGGTGCTACGAACATAATTAGTGATAACTTTATGCCGACTTTTAAGGTAAATTAACATTTTACAAAAATTAATGTTTCTTTTGATGATAAAGCAACGTTCGACTTTGAACATTTCGATTCTCAACAGATTCAAGGCCAAGTATACCATCAACTTGGTTCTTTGTTGCCCTTCCCTGACCAAAGTTATCAATTTTTGCAAATTTACTTTGTGGGTGACGCAACTGGTGAAGCAAATCGACGTTGTGATATTTCATCAAATTTGAAAAGGCATATCGTTCAGGAATTGCAAGCCATGTTGCACGACGTAAATGAATTGGTTAGACTATTTCAAACTGCTCTCGACCGAATGCCTTCTGACAGCTATTCCATTGTCATTCATGCCGATAAAACACCACCAGGTCAGCATACTAGAAGATTCAATGCACCGACAATCGATGAAGTGGCTATTGTTATCGTTGGAGATGAATTCAATTCACGTGATATTGTCTTGCATCGGCGAAATGTTGGGCTTCAGCGAGTTTCTGAAACTCATCGTTGTTATGATGCATTGCAATATCCATTACTGTTTGCACGTGGTGAAGATGGATATCATTTCAACAATAAAATGATCAATGCTTCTACCGGTTAGTATTTTTTATTTACATTTTGTTATGATAATTTTATTTGAAGTTTTGGTTCAATTCATTTTAGGAGCGGAAACGAATAAGAAGGTCAGCGCAATGAATTATTATTCATACCGGCTCATGATTCGTCAAAATCAAGTCAACCACATTTTGTATTGTCGTCGGCTTTTTCATCAGTATTGTGTTGACATGTATGCCAAAATTGAAACTGAACGCTTAAATTTCATTCGTTTCAATCAGAAAAAATTGCGATCAGAAGAATATATTCATTTGCGTGATGCGATCAATAATGATGGAAATGTTCAAGATATCGGTAAAATGATCATATTGCCTTCGTCGTATACTGGAAGTCCACGTCATATGCACGAGTATGCACAGGATGCTATGACGTTTGTGCGTAACTATGGTCGGCCAGACCTATTTGTAACGTTTACTTGCAATCCGCAATGGAGCGATATTAAAGATAATTTGTTTGATGGTCAAAATCCAACGGATCGTCATGATATCACTGCACAAACAAAAATTAAAAGCGTTCATGGATTTCATCGTTAAATCAAAGATTTTTGGCGACGTCAAGTGTTGGATGTATTCTGTTGAGTGGCAGAAGCGTGGTTTGCCGCACGCTCACATCTTAATTTGGTTGGTTGACAAAATAATGCCAGAGCAAGTGGACGATGTGATTTCTGCTGAAATACTGGATAGCACTATTGATCCTGAATTGTATGATGTCGTTGTTACAAACATGATTCATGGTCCATGTGGTGAATTAAATATTCACTCACCGTGCATGATTGATGGTAAATGCAGTAAGCGATACCCGAGGGCATTAGTTTGTGATACAGTGACTGGCAATGATGGCTATCCGTTGTATAGACGCCGTTCTACTGAAGACAATGGAAGATCGGTTACTATCAAAGTAAGAAATACCGATGTTGAAGTTGACAATCGTTGGGTTGTTCCATATTCACCATTACTTTCCAAGACATTTAAGGCTCACATTAATGTCGAATACTGTAATAGCGTGAAGTCGATAAAGTACATATGCAAGTACGTCAACAAAGGAAGCGACATGGCTGTTTTTGGTGCGTCTGATCCAAATCGAAACGATGAAATACACCAATATCAAATGGGGCGTTATAGTAGCTCAAACGAAGCAATTTGGCGCATTTTCTCATTTCCAATTCATGAGAGACACCCAGCTGTTGTTCACTTAGCTGTTCATCTCGAGAATGGGCAACGTGTTTATTTCACTGCGCAAAATGCAGCTCAAGTCGCTCTGGCACCACCTAATACAACTTTGACAGCATTTTTCAAATTGTGTGCATCGGATTTATTTGCTGCAACTTTATTGTATACAGAAGTGCCAAAATATTTAACATGGAATGCATTGAAAAAAGTATTTGAGCGACGTAAGCGAGGAAATCGAGTCGAAGGTCACACAAATCTTTTTTCAAGTGATACTTTGGGACGTGTCTATACTGTTCATCCAAATAATGCTGAATGCTATTTTTTGAGATTGTTATTAGTAAATGTTCGTGGTCCAACATCGTTTCGAGCATTGAGAACTGTGGATGGAGTATTGTGTGCAACGTACCGTGAAGCGTGTCAACATTTGAATTTGTTAGAAAACGATTTGCATTGGGATCAAACACTTGCTGATGCGGCTGCTTCTTCTCATCCATATCAAATACGTGTTTTGTTTGCAATCATTTTGGCTACATGTTTCCCATCGAATCCACCAGAATTGTGGTTGAAATATCAAGATTACTTAGCTGAAGATATTTTGTTTCGAGTACGTCAAGCAAGAGGTAATCCGGTTTTGGAATTTACACCGGAAGTTTATAATGAAGCTTTGATTCAAATTGAGGATTTATGTCTGGCAATTGCGAGTAACACATTAGCACAATTAGGAATGCCATCTCCTAATCGATCAATACGCGATTTACTCGAGTTAGAATTGCAACGTGAACAACAGTACGACCGAAACGCATTGAATGCATTTGTGCAAGCAAATCTAACGAAATTGAATGCTGAACAGAAAATCGCTTATGACAAGATCATGCAAGTTGTTACAAGTGGTGTTGGTGGATTTTATTTCTTGGATGCTCCAGGCGGAACTGGAAAAACGTTTTTGATATCATTGTTGTTGGCAACAATGCGTTCTCAAAGTAAAATTGCATTGGCATTGGCTTCTTCCGGTATAGCTGCTACGTTATTGGATGGCGGTCGAACGGCTCATTCTGCTTTGAAACTACCATTGAATTATCAAGGGAATGAAACTCCAACGTGCAGCATATCAAACGGATCTGGCACAGCTAAAGTATTGCAGCAATGCTCCATTATTATTTGGGACGAATGTACGATGGCACACAAGAAATCAGTCGGAGCATTGGATAGAACTTTGAAAGATCTTCGAGATAATGCGGAGTTGTTTGGTGGCGCATTGATTTTATTGGCTGGTGATTTTCGACAAACATTGCCAGTCATTCCGAAATCAACACCTGCTGATGAGATTAATGCTTGCTTGAAATCATCATATTTGTGGAGACACGTCAAAACATTGAAATTAACTACCAATGTTCGTGTTCAGTTGCAGAATGATCCATCTGCTGATACATTCTCCAAGCAATTGTTAAAAATTGGAAATGGTGCTATGTCAGTCGATGAAAATGGATTGATAACGTTGCCTAATGATTTTTGCCGTTTTGCTCAATCCATGGATGAATTGATTGAAAGTGTTTTTCCAAACATAGCACAACATTATAAATGCCATACTTGGTTAGGTGAAAGAGCAATTTTAGCTGCGAAAAACAAAGACGTCAGTGAATTGAACTTAGTCATACAATCAAAAATTCCTGGCGAATTGATTTCGTACAAGTCATTGGATACGGTTATCGAGGAAGAAGATGTCGTTCAATATCCAACTGAATTTTTGAATTCTTTGGAATTTCCTGGATTACCACCTCATAATTTACAATTGAAAGTTGGTGTTACTATAATAATGTTGCGTAATATCAATCAGCCGCGTTTATGTAATGGAACCAGACTCGCAGTTAAAAAGTTAATGGCAAATGTGATCGAAGCAACTATTTTAACTGGCAAATTCAAAGGTGAAGATGTATTGATACCACGAATTCCAATGAAATCATCTGATATGCCCTTCGAGTTTAAGCGTTTGCAATTTCCAGTGCGCCTCGCGTTTGCTGTTACTATCAATAAGGCACAAGGCCAGTCGTTGGGAATTTGTGGTGTGAAATAGAGAATCCAGTGTTTTCACATGGACAACTTTATGTTGCATGTTCACGTGTTGGAAAACCATCTGTTCTCTATGTATTCGTTAGCAATACAAATTCAAAAACAAAGAACGTTGTGTACCATACAGCACTTCAATAAAATTGTTTTTCATTTCACTTTATAAAATCAGGGTTTTTCATTTTTTGCTTTTGTTTCAATTTTATTTCCTTAATGCACTACGAAGTGTGCACAGGGTACGCTATATAATTTTTTATATAATTCCTGTTAGTTGTACTTTTCATTTGATAAAATTTTATTAATTCATAATGATCGTATTGTAATCTGACTAACCAAATATATTGTACAATAAATAAATAAAGCATACTTTTATAGTTTTCTACAAATGATATACATGGCAAAACAACGTTCTAGCTAGCATTAGCTCGGACCCAGCAAAGCGGGTCAGGTCTGCTAGTCTAATATAATATAAATTATTTAAAACAAGAAAAAAAGCTAACTTCGGCACGCTGAAGTTTCTATACCCTTGTATCTTACAATTGGATCATTATTATTTAATCCAATTTGATCAAATGGAAAGGAAAAACATACAGGAATTAACGTTTACCTATCATACCATATTTACAGTTTTATAAATACAGTTTTACATTAACAGTTTTGGACTATTCTCTACACTTAACGATTGTTCCTATGTAAGCCGATATTCTGAAATAATAATAAATGGCTACATCTCTGAGCAGATAAAAATATGTTGAAAATCAACAATATGTAAATTTTTTTCGATAACTTTCTTCATCGTTCCTATGCCAGCTATATGATATAGTAGTCCGATCAAATTAAAACCGAAAGGGAAGAAGAGGATAATTCAAAATAGTCCTGTCTTAAATTATAAGACAGGAAAAGAAGCTAACTTCGGCAGAACAAGTTTGTATACCCTTGCAGCTTACAATTATGATTTAATCCACTTAAATTAAAAGAAAAACTATCTGGAATTATATAAAACATTTAAGCATACCAAAAAATTTGATTTGAACGTTTACCTATCCTATTTTTACAGTTTTACAGTTAAGGTTTTCCATGCAGTTTTTAATTTTTTCTTTTAACCTAACGATCGTTTTTATGACAGCTATGTGATATAATCATCCGATTCGCATAAAATTAAAACCGAAATTCTAAAATACTATAAAATGGCTACAGCTCTGAGCAGACACAAATATGTTGGAAAACAGCGAAATTAAATTTTTTTTTTTCAACTATGGCAACTATATGCCAACCTATGGCAACTATATGATATAGTAATCCGATTTTAATAAAATTAAAACCAAAAGTCTAGAATTTTACAAAACGGATACATCTAATATATGAAAATATGTTAAAAACTAGCCAAATTATAGTAGGTTTTCTCAAAATTTACCGATCGTTCCAATGGCAGCTATAATTTAGTCGTCCGATAGTAGCGAAAGCATGTGAAAGACTATTTGCAAAGTTTCAGATAGCTTAAAAACCGAGACGGACAGACGGACATGGCTAAATCGAGCCGAGTTGATGCTGATCAAGAATATATATACTTTATAGGCTCGAAAATGTCTTCTTCACTGCATTGCAAACTTTTGACTGAAATTATTATACCCTGCAAGGGTATAAATATATTTTGAAAATTGGCCAAATTATTATTTTTTTCCCAAAATTTTCCGATTCTTTCTATGGCAGCTTTATAAAATAGTTGTCCGATCTGGTCCGTTCCGACTTATATAGTGGTGAGAGCATATAGAAGACTATCTGAAAAGTTTCATTCAGATAGCTACTAGAATATGCAGTGGCGCGCAAGTCTGAGTACATGTTTGCAACTTTTGACTTTTGGCCCGCATAAAACAGTTATTAGTAAAGCAAATTAACCCAAATTTTTTGTGTTTATTCTTTGATTATTTATTTAAATATATTTATAAAACAACATAACAAAAAATAAATTTTTTATTAAGGAAAAAAATAAAAATAAAATCAACTCGCATGTACTCAATTATGCTCATTTTGAACTTTTTAACAAAAGTTGGACAGCTGATTCAACTAAGAGCTTAATTTTAGAATTTTCAGTTTGTTTTTAAGAAGTTTTCATATTAAAGTGTAAATATGAAAGCTTTCAATCAAAAAGGTACAAAACCCCACGTGTTTTTGCTCTACAGTAATAAAACTTAAAATATGAAGAAATTGTCAAATAACGTTAAAGGGTAAGACAGGCATCGGAACTTTTCTTTTATTTTAAATCTACGTATACACAAAAATACACCACTCGGCAGGTCATTCATAAAACATTAACTTAAAAAAAAAATAACACAACAGAGAATGACATAAAAATTACTCCGTTTTATAGACATGCCTTTATTTTCGATATTTATTTATATTAATTGTATCTATTAATTATATTAATTGACGAAGATATTAAATTATTATTAAAATTAATTTTTTTTTAGTGAAAGCGAATATTCAAACTTAGTTCACTGCAACGCCCACGTGTTTTTTCATTTGTCTCTCTTTTCTCGCTATTCCAAGGGCTTACAAAATAAAAGCTTAGTTCCTTTTATTGCTCTGTGAAATTATAGAGTACTTAGTTCTGGGACTATGGGGGATTGTCGAAATCACCATACATACCTTAGAACACCTTGCGTGCCGTGGATTGTTGCAGTTCTTGATTATTTATTTGCCTCTACCAATTTAGGGAATTACTTGTTATTAGGAGTAAGTAAGTAAGTATTGAAACGACGCGTCGGAAACATCTTCTGAGCTACATTTCCGAAGGCCTAATCGAAGCCTTTTAAGTTCGGTAAATTGTTTTTCTAAGCAATGCTAGGGTAAAATTAGAACCGTTTTTATTTTAAATAATGGCATTATTTTATATTCTTAATGATACTTTAAGACGTAGCGATAAGCAAACAGTAGAGACCCTATTTTTCTTAAATAAGTATTACTTTTTGCACCGCACTTTTTTGCCAACTGCATAGCATTCAGCTTTCTTCAAGAGAACCTATAATTATTCTCGATAATCATTTATCACTGCTATTAAAAGTGTTTGTCGGTCTTAGCACATAAAATATACATTTTTTAATGCACAACAATTGGTTTAAATTGAATATATATATATATATATATGTATATATATTAAGAATTCCAACTTAAATTATTTAAATATGTTTTACTATAAATTATTTTATTTATTACGTTCAAAACCAAAAATAAAAGGTTAGGCCACGATACCAATATTTATTAATTTATTATTTGTTTGGATTTTGTCAGCGTTAACAGTAAAAACTACTTATTTAATACAAAGTTTTATTTTATATTTTATTTAATTTAACTAAATGTAAATGTATAGTTATAGAAACTCCTAGTAAGGAAAATATGAACTGAAAAATTATATTGTAATATGATATAGTGAACTCCTATGTTACAATATTGGTAAACGCCAGTACTTCTACCCTTATCACACTAACTTAAGTTAAAAATTTAATTATGATAAGTTTTTTAGATATCTGAGTAGTCTTACCCCTTGGGTATATATATAGCCATTTTATTTTTATTTAATCGGTTTCGGATACTTTTATGGAAAATAAATAATTTACCAATTTGTATAATTCAAAATAATTAAAAAAAAAAGGGAACACAGTATTTTTTCGGTAATTTTATTTAAATTTTTGGATTTTCAAAGGTTTGTCCACGCGTAATCGTAATATCTGCATAGGGAGCAGATTGGGTAATGTGAAGAACCTTAAATTTTTTAAGCACCAGAAGCGAGTAAAACTTATGAGCGGCCTGAAAAAGAAATTCCATAATTAGAAAATTATTGAGACTTATTAAATTATAACAGTAGAGCAGCAATTTTATCATATTTCATAATTTGTTTCACCACTGAACATATTGTTGTCTCATTGCAAAACTATTAATTTATTCCTAAATTTTGATGAAATCAAGACAGACTATGGCTGGCGCCAAAAGTTTAAGGTCTCGTCCACGGAAATATGATATGGCAAATTCCTCACAGGCAGCATTCACATTAAGCCTCGACGGGGTCCTATATAAGACGGACCACGACCAGTAGGAAAGCACTCGGTGGCCGGCAGGGCAGCGATCGGTTAAGGTAAGCCTACATCTTTGAGTAGCAGTCAACGTGTTAACCGCAAAATCTAGAAATTGTAGTTGGAAGTAGTTAGAAATTTTGTCCGTCCTTCTAGGACTAGGCCAACTCTCGGGTCTCCACTTGTAAAACCGTATGGTACCAGTAGACTTTGTTGCCTCTGAAAATCCTTTCAACTGGTAGAATTGTATGCCTCTAAAACAGTATGTGACGATATGTAGTTGTTCGGGGGCCTTAGGGATGGCCATAATTCGTCTTAGAAATTTGTTTAGTTCAGGTGTGGTTGCTGAAAGAGATTCCGACCCGGTCCCAGAGTATAACACTGTAGAGGTATGCCGTAAAAATATCTTATTGCCTTATTTTCACAAAAAAAAAAAGTGACTGACTACTATTGGAGCGAAGTGCCATTCCACGACTGTCTACCGTTTAATAGGGGATTAGTGTGCCCGCCGCCTATAATGGATTTGACATTTTAGTGTGGCCATTCCCTTCTCTGTCCAGTGTGACCCCCCCTTAGGCTGCAAACATAGTGCGCGCTGAGACGAAGACGAAGATGAAGGCGAAACCCAAGCGATCAGCTTCAAACGGTGCAGTACTGTTTTTGAAAACGAATCGCTTGCTATTTTGCGTTGTTCTTCTTTTTCCCCACAGGAGCCGAGCCAATACGTTTCATCGGGTAACATTAAGACATTTTCAAATAAAGAAAAATAACAAAAATGTAACTAAACGAAAATTTTAAATGATTAAAATTGATGAAACAAAGAAAAAATTGAATAATATTTACCTTAACGTTACAATTAACTTTTCTGCAGGTATTATTGCGATTTTATTAAAATTTTTAATAATTAGCGGTTTAATTTTTAACAGAATGTAATCAAATGCGTTGATTTTCATTCTGGTATACTCCACAAATTTTTTTTTATCTTGTCGGAGCTCATTAAATAAATTATGAAATTCGAAGAATGATTTTCTTTTCAAATTAACTGAGTAAATTATTCCGTTCACTTTTTGGTTCCGTTTTAATTTAAAAAATAAACTTTGCTCCAACAGCAGGTCATCATCTGATGAGAAATACATTGCGGCTAACATCACAAAATCGCAACAAATTCGTCTTGCACTATGCAACCTATTAGCTTACTCGCATCGCAAGCAATTCGTCTTCAGCTTCGTCGTCATCTTCATCTTCGTCTCAAAGCGCACTGTTTGCAGCCTAAGTGTAATATTTGGCGTAGGGCCGGGCAGCGCCAATCGACTTGGACTGGCTCTCCGATTTGGGGCACTCCTCTGGCCGCACGGCCAGCGTGAATGGAAAAATCCCTCCCCTGGCTAGAAACCCGATTCCTGGTTTTGTGGTCGCATCTCTCCGGCCGCAAGCGGAACGCTCGCGATTGCCGGCCAGAGTGAGGCATCGGCGCCTGAATGAAGGACCGATCCTCCGACGACTGGTGGCCCGAACGTAGTCTGCACTGACCCCTTTCGCTCGATTCTCGCACCTAATAAAACCTCGCCTTTCACCGGCGCATCCTTTTGATGCCTGTCTCCGTAAATAGAATGTTTCTGTAGAGGAACCTGATCTGACTGAAGTTTATATCCTGGCCCGTGATTAGCATCCTCACAGTATAAAATAACCCTACTTCAGATTTGAATAATCTAATATAATATAAATTATTTAAAACAAGAAAGAAAGCTAACTTCGGCACGCTGAAGTTTCTATACCCTTGTATCTTACAATTGGGTCATTTTTATTTAATCCAATTTGATCAAATGGAAGGGAAAAACGTACAGGAATTAACGTTTACCTATCATACTATATTTACAGTTTTACAAATACAGTTTTACATTAACAGTTTTGGACTATTCTCTACACTTAACGATTGTTCCTATGTAAGCCGATATTCTGAAATAATAATAAATGGCTACATCTCTGAGCAGATAAAAATATGTTGAAAATCTACAATATGTAAATTTTTTTCGATAACTTTCTTCATCGTTCCTATGCCAGCTATATGATATAGTAGTCCGATCAAATTAAAACCGAAAGGGAAGAAGAGGATAATTCAAAATAGTCCTGTCTTAAATTATAAGACAGGAAAAGAAGATCACTTCGGCAGAAGAAGTTTGTATACCCTTGCAGCTTACAATTATGATTTAATCCACTTAAATTAAAAGAAAAACTATCTGGAATTATATAAAACATTTAAGCATACCAAAAAATTTGATTTGAACGTTTACCTATCCTATTTTTACAGTTTTACAGTTAAGGTTTTCCATGCAGTTTTTAATTTTTTCTTTTAACCTAACGATCGTTTTTATGACAGCTATGTGATATAATCATCCGATTCGCATAAAATTAAAACCGAAATTCTAAAATACTATAAAATGGCTACAGCTCTGAGCAGACACAAATATGTTGGAAAACAGCGAAATTAAATATTTTTTTTTCAACTATGGCAACTATATGCCAACCTATGGCAACTATATGATATAGTAATCCGATTTTAATAAAATTAAAACCAAAAGTCTAGAATTTTACAAAACGGATACATCTAATATATGAAAATATGTTAAAAACTAGCCAAATTATAGTAGGTTTTCTCAAAATTTACCGATCGTTCCAATGGCAGCTATAATTTAGTCGTCCGATAGTAGCGAAAGCATGTGAAAGACTATTTGCAAAGTTTCAGATAGCTTAAAAACCGAGACGGACAGACGGACATGGCTAAATCGAGCCGAGTTGATGCTGATCAAGAATATATATACTTTATAGGCTCGAAAATGTCTTCTTCACTGCATTGCAAACTTTTGACTGAAATTATTATACCCTGCAAGGGTATAAATATATTTTGAAAATTGGCCAAATTATTATTTTTTTCCCAAAATTTTCCGATTCTTTCTATGGCAGCTTTATAAAATAGTTGTCCGATCTGGTCCGTTCCGACTTATATAGTGGTGAGAGCATATAGAAGACTATCTGAAAAGTTTCATTCAGATAGCTACTAGAATATGCAGTGGCGCGCAAGTCTGAGTACATGTTTGCAACTTTTGACTTTTGGCCCGCATAAAACAGTTATTAGTAAAGCAAATTAACCCAAATTTTTTGTGTTTATTCTTTGATTATTTATTTAAATATATTTATAAAACAACAAAAAATAAATTTTTTATTAAGGAAAAAAATAAAAATAAAATCAACTCGCATGTACTCAATTATGCTCATTTTGAACTTTTTAACAAAAGTTGGACAGCTGATTCAACTAAGAGCTTAATTTTAGAATTTTCAGTTTGTTTTTAAGAAGTTTTCATATTAAAGTGTAAATATGAAAGCTTTCAATCAAAAAGGTACAAAACCCCACGTGTTTTTGCTCTACAGTAATAAAACTTAAAATATGAAGAAATTGTCAAATAACGTTAAAGGGTAAGACAGGCATCGGAACTTTTCTTTTATTTTAAATCTACGTATACACAAAAATACACCACTCGGCAGGTCATTCATAAAACATTAACTTAAAAAAAAATAACACAACAGAGAATGACATAAAAATTACTCCGTTTTATAGACATGCCTTTATTTTCGATATTTATTTATATTAATTGTATCTATTAATTATATTAATTGACGAAGATATTAAATTATTATTAAAATTAATTTTTTTTTAGTGAAAGCGAATATTCAAACTTAGTTCACTGCAACGCCCACGTGTTTTTTCATTTGTCTCTCTTTTCTCGCTATTCCAAGGGCTTACAAAATAAAAGCTTAGTTCCTTTTATTGCTCTGTGAAATTATAGAGTACTTAGTTCTGGGACTATGGGGGATTGTCGAAATCACCATACATACCTTAGAACACCTTGCGTGCCGTGGATTGTTGCAGTTCTTGATTATTTATTTGCCTCTACCAATTTAGGGAATTACTTGTTATTAGGAGTAAGTAAGTAAGTATTGAAACGACGCGTCGGAAACATCTTCTGAGCTACATTTCCGAAGGCCTAATCGAAGCCTTTTAAGTTCGGTAAATTGTTTTTCTAAGCAATGCTAGGGTAAAATTAGAACCGTTTTTATTTTAAATAATGGCATTATTTTATATTCTTAATGATACTTTAAGACGTAGCGATAAGCAAACAGTAGAGACCCTATTTTTCTTAAATAAGTATTACTTTTTGCACCGCACTTTTTTGCCAACTGCATAGCATTCAGCTTTCTTCAAGAGAACCTATAATTATTCTCGATAATCATTTATCACTGCTATTAAAAGTGTTTGTCGGTCTTAGCACATAAAATATACATTTTTTAATGCACAACAATTGGTTTAAATTGAATATATATATATATATGTATATATATTAAGAATTCCAACTTAAATTATTTAAATATGTTTTACTATAAATTATTTTATTTATTACGTTCAAAACCAAAAATAAAAGGTTAGGCCACGATACCAATATTTATTAATTTATTATTTGTTTGGATTTTGTCAGCGTTAACAGTAAAAACTACTTATTTAATACAAAGTTTTATTTTATATTTTATTTAATTTAACTAAATGTAAATGTATAGTTATAGAAACTCCTAGTAAGGAAAATATGAACTGAAAAATTATATTGTAATATGATATAGTGAACTCCTATGTTACAATATTGGTAAACGCCAGTACTTCTACCCTTATCACACTAACTTAAGTTAAAAATTTAATTATGATAAGTTTTTTAGATATCTGAGTAGTCTTACCCCTTGGGTATATATATAGCCATTTTATTTTTATTTAATCGGTTTCGGATACTTTTATGGAAAATAAATAATTTACCAATTTGTATAATTCAAAATAATTAAAAAAAAAAGGGAACACATGTATTTTTTCGGTAATTTTATTTAAATTTTTGGATTTTCAAAGGTTTGTCCACGCGTAATCGTAATATCTGCATAGGGAGCAGATTGGGTAATGTGAAGAACCTTAAATTTTTTAAGCACCAGAAGCGAGTAAAACTTATGAGCGGCCTGAAAAAGAAATTCCATAATTAGAAAATTATTGAGACTTATTAAATTATAACAGTAGAGCAGCAATTTTATCATATTTCATAATTTGTTTCACCACTGAACATATTGTTGTCTCATTGCAAAACTATTAATTTATTCCTAAATTTTGATGAAATCAAGACAGACTATGGCTGGCGCCAAAAGTTTAAGGTCTCGTCCACGGAAATATGATATGGCAAATTCCTCACAGGCAGCATTCACATTAAGCCTCGACGGGGTCCTATATAAGACGGACCACGACCAGTAGGAAAGCACTCGGTGGCCGGCAGGGCAGCGATCGGTTAAGGTAAGCCTACATCTTTGAGTAGCAGTCAACGTGTTAACCGCAAAATCTAGAAATTGTAGTTGGAAGTAGTTAGAAATTTTGTCCGTCCTTCTAGGACTAGGCCAACTCTCGGGTCTCCACTTGTAAAACCGTATGGTACCAGTAGACTTTGTTGCCTCTGAAAATCCTTTCAACTGGTAGAATTGTATGCCTCTAAAACAGTATGTGACGATATGTAGTTGTTCGGGGGCCTTAGGGATGGCCATAATTCGTCTTAGAAATTTGTTTAGTTCAGGTGTGGTTGCTGAAAGAGATTCCGACCCGGTCCCAGAGTATAACACTGTAGAGGTATGCCGTAAAAATATCTTATTGCCTTATTTTCACAAAAAAAAAAAGTGACTGACTACTATTGGAGCGAAGTGCCATTCCACGACTGTCTACCGTTTAATAGGGGATTAGTGTGCCCGCCGCCTATAATGGATTTGACATTTTAGTGTGGCCATTCCCTTCTCTGTCCAGTGTGACCCCCCCTTAGGCTGCAAACATAGTGCGCGCTGAGACGAAGACGAAGATGAAGGCGAAACCCAAGCGATCAGCTTCAAACGGTGCAGTACTGTTTTTGAAAACGAATCGCTTGCTATTTTGCGTTGTTCTTCTTTTTCCCCACAGGAGCCGAGCCAATACGTTTCATCGGGTAACATTAAGACATTTTCAAATAAAGAAAAATAACAAAAATGTAACTAAACGAAAATTTTAAATGATTAAAATTGATGAAACAAAGAAAAAAATTGAATAATATTTACCTTAACGTTACAATTAACTTTTCTGCAGGTATTATTGCGATTTTATTAAAATTTTTAATAATTAGCGGTTTAATTTTTAACAGAATGTAATCAAATGCGTTGATTTTCATTCTGGTATACTCCACAAATTTTTTTTTATCTTGTCGGAGCTCATTAAATAAATTATGAAATTCGAAGAATGATTTTCTTTTCAAATTAACTGAGTAAATTATTCCGTTCACTTTTTGGTTCCGTTTTAATTTAAAAAATAAACTTTGCTCCAACAGCAGGTCATCATCTGATGAGAAATACATTGCGGCTAACATCACAAAACCGCAACAAATTCGTCTTGCACTATGCAACCTATTAGCTTACTCGCATCGCAAGCAATTCGTCTTCAGCTTCGTCGTCATCTTCATCTTCGTCTCAAAGCGCACTGTTTGCAGCCTAAGTGTAATATTTGGCGTAGGGCCGGGCAGCGCCAATCGACTTGGACTGGCTCTCCGATTTGGGGCACTCCTCTGGCCGCACGGCCAGCGTGAATGGAAAAATCCCTCCCCTGGCTAGAAACCCGATTCCTGGTTTTGTGGTCGCATCTCTCCGGCCGCAAGCGGAACGCTCGCGATTGCCGGCCAGAGTGAGGCATCGGCGCCTGAATGAAGGACCGATCCTCCGACGACTGGTGGCCCGAACGTAGTCTGCACTGACCCCTTTCGCTCGATTCTCGCACCTAATAAAACCTCGCCTTTCACCGGCGCATCCTTTTGATGCCTGTCTCCGTAAATAGAATGTTTCTGTAGAGGAACCTGATCTGACTGAAGTTTATATCCTGGCCCGTGATTAGCATCCTCACAGTATAAAATAACCCTACTTCAGATTTGAATAATCTAATATAATATAAATTATTTAAAACAAGAAAGAAAGCTAACTTCGGCACGCTGAAGTTTCTATACCCTTGTATCTTACAATTGGGTCATTTTTATTTAATCCAATTTGATCAAATGGAAGGGAAAAACGTACAGGAATTAACGTTTACCTATCATACTATATTTACAGTTTTACAAATACAGTTTTACATTAACAGTTTTGGACTATTCTCTACACTTAACGATTGTTCCTATGTAAGCCGATATTCTGAAATAATAATAAATGGCTACATCTCTGAGCAGATAAAAATATGTTGAAAATCTACAATATGTAAATTTTTTCGATAACTTTCTTCATCGTTCCTATGCCAGCTATATGATATAGTAGTCCGATCAAATTAAAACCGAAAGGGAAGAAGAGGATAATTCAAAATAGTCCTGTCTTAAATTATAAGACAGGAAAAGAAGATCACTTCGGCAGAAGAAGTTTGTATACCCTTGCAGCTTACAATTATGATTTAATCCACTTAAATTAAAAGAAAAACTATCTGGAATTATATAAAACATTTAAGCATACCAAAAATTTTATTTGAACGTTTACCTATCCTATATTTACAGTTTTACAGTTAAGGTTTTCCATGCACAGTTTTTAATTTTTTCTTTTAACCTAACGATCGTTTTTATGACAGCTATGTGATATAATCATCCGATTCGCATAAAATTAAAACCGAAATTCTAAAATACTATAAAATGGCTACAGCTCTGAGCAGACACAAATATGTTGGAAAACAGCGAAATTAAATTTTTTTTTTTCAACTATGGCAACTATATGCCAACCTATGGCAACTATATGATATAGTAATCCGATTTTAATAAAATTAAAACCAAAAGTCTAGAATTTTACAAAACGTCTACATCTAATATATGAAAATATGTTAAAAACTAGCCAAATTATAGTAGGTTTTCTCAAAATTTACCGATCGTTCCAATGGCAGCTATAATTTAGTCGTCCGATAGTAGCGAAAGCATGTGAAAGACTATTTGCAAAGTTTCAGATAGCTTAAAAACCGAGACGGACAGACGGACATGGCTAAATCGAGCCGAGTTGATGCTGATCAAGAATATATATACTTTATAGGCTCGAAAATGTCTTCTTCACTGCATTGCAAACTTTTGACTGAAATTATTATACCCTGCAAGGGTATAAATATATTTTGAAAATTGGCCAAATTATTATTTTTTTCCCAAAATTTTCCGATTCTTTCTATGGCAGCTTTATAAAATAGTTGTCCGATCTGGTCCGTTCCGACTTATATAGTGGTGAGAGCATATAGAAGACTATCTGAAAAGTTTCATTCAGATAGCTACTAGAATATGCAGTGGCGCGCAAGTCTGAGTACATGTTTGCAACTTTTGACTTTTGGCCCGCATAAAACAGTTATTAGTAAAGCAAATTAACCCAAATTTTTTGTGTTTATTCTTTGATTATTTATTTAAATATATTTATAAAACAACATAACAAAAAATAAATTTTTTATTAAGGAAAAAAATAAAAATAAAATCAACTCGCATGTACTCAATTATGCTCATTTTGAACTTTTTAACAAAAGTTGGACAGCTGATTCAACTAAGAGCTTAATTTTAGAATTTTCAGTTTGTTTTTAAGAAGTTTTCATATTAAAGTGTAAATATGAAAGCTTTCAATCAAAAAGGTACAAAACCCCACGTGTTTTTGCTCTACAGTAATAAAACTTAAAATATGAAGAAATTGTCAAATAACGTTAAAGGGTAAGACAGGCATCGGAACTTTTCTTTTATTTTAAATCTACGTATACACAAAAATACACCACTCGGCAGGTCATTCATAAAACATTAACTTAAAAAAAAATAACACAACAGAGAATGACATAAAAATTACTCCGTTTTATAGACATGCCTTTATTTTCGATATTTATTTATATTAATTGTATCTATTAATTATATTAATTGACGAAGATATTAAATTATTATTAAAATTAATTTTTTTTTAGTGAAAGCGAATATTCAAACTTAGTTCACTGCAACGCCCACGTGTTTTTTCATTTGTCTCTCTTTTCTCGCTATTCCAAGGGCTTACAAAATAAAAGCTTAGTTCCTTTTATTGCTCTGTGAAATTATAGAGTACTTAGTTCTGGGACTATGGGGGATTGTCGAAATCACCATACATACCTTAGAACACCTTGCGTGCCGTGGATTGTTGCAGTTCTTGATTATTTATTTGCCTCTACCAATTTAGGGAATTACTTGTTATTAGGAGTAAGTAAGTAAGTATTGAAACGACGCGTCGGAAACATCTTCTGAGCTACATTTCCGAAGGCCTAATCGAAGCCTTTTAAGTTCGGTAAATTGTTTTTCTAAGCAATGCTAGGGTAAAATTAGAACCGTTTTTATTTTAAATAATGGCATTATTTTATATTCTTAATGATACTTTAAGACGTAGCGATAAGCAAACAGTAGAGACCCTATTTTTCTTAAATAAGTATTACTTTTTGCACCGCACTTTTTTGCCAACTGCATAGCATTCAGCTTTCTTCAAGAGAACCTATAATTATTCTCGATAATCATTTATCACTGCTATTAAAAGTGTTTGTCGGTCTTAGCACATAAAATATACATTTTTTAATGCACAACAATTGGTTTAAATTGAATATATATATATATATGTATATATATTAAGAATTCCAACTTAAATTATTTAAATATGTTTTACTATAAATTATTTTATTTATTACGTTCAAAACCAAAAATAAAAGGTTAGGCCACGATACCAATATTTATTAATTTATTATTTGTTTGGATTTTGTCAGCGTTAACAGTAAAAACTACTTATTTAATACAAAGTTTTATTTTATATTTTATTTAATTTAACTAAATGTAAATGTATAGTTATAGAAACTCCTAGTAAGGAAAATATGAACTGAAAAATTATATTGTAATATGATATAGTGAACTCCTATGTTACAATATTGGTAAACGCCAGTACTTCTACCCTTATCACACTAACTTAAGTTAAAAATTTAATTATGATAAGTTTTTTAGATATCTGAGTAGTCTTACCCCTTGGGTATATATATAGCCATTTTATTTTTATTTAATCGGTTTCGGATACTTTTATGGAAAATAAATAATTTACCAATTTGTATAATTCAAAATAATTAAAAAAAAAGGGAACACATGTATTTTTTCGGTAATTTTATTTAAATTTTTGGATTTTCAAAGGTTTGTCCACGCGTAATCGTAATATCTGCATAGGGAGCAGATTGGGTAATGTGAAGAACCTTAAATTTTTTAAGCACCAGAAGCGAGTAAAACTTATGAGCGGCCTGAAAAAGAAATTCCATAATTAGAAAATTATTGAGACATTAAATTATAACAGTAGAGCAGCAATTTTATCATATTTCATAATTTGTTTCACCACTGAACATATTGTTGTCTCATTGCAAAACTATTAATTTATTCCTAAATTTTGATGAAATCAAGACAGACTATGGCTGGCGCCAAAAGTTTAAGGTCTCGTCCACGGAAATATGATATGGCAAATTCCTCACAGGCAGCATTCACATTAAGCCTCGACGGGGTCCTATATAAGACGGACCACGACCAGTAGGAAAGCACTCGGTGGCCGGCAGGGCAGCGATCGGTTAAGGTAAGCCTACATCTTTGAGTAGCAGTCAACGTGTTAACCGCAAAATCTAGAAATTGTAGTTGGAAGTAGTTAGAAATTTTGTCCGTCCTTCTAGGACTAGGCCAACTCTCGGGTCTCCACTTGTAAAACCGTATGGTACCAGTAGACTTTGTTGCCTCTGAAAATCCTTTCAACTGGTAGAATTGTATGCCTCTAAAACAGTATGTGACGATATGTAGTTGTTCGGGGGCCTTAGGGATGGCCATAATTCGTCTTAGAAATTTGTTTAGTTCAGGTGTGGTTGCTGAAAGAGATTCCGACCCGGTCCCAGAGTATAACACTGTAGAGGTATGCCGTAAAAATATCTTATTGCCTTATTTTCACAAAAAAAAAAAGTGACTGACTACTATTGGAGCGAAGTGCCATTCCACGACTGTCTACCGTTTAATAGGGGATTAGTGTGCCCGCCGCCTATAATGGATTTGACATTTTAGTGTGGCCATTCCCTTCTCTGTCCAGTGTGACCCCCCCTTAGGCTGCAAACATAGTGCGCGCTGAGACGAAGACGAAGATGAAGGCGAAACCCAAGCGATCAGCTTCAAACGGTGCAGTACTGTTTTTGAAAACGAATCGCTTGCTATTTTGCGTTGTTCTTCTTTTTCCCCACAGGAGCCGAGCCAATACGTTTCATCGGGTAACATTAAGACATTTTCAAATAAAGAAAAATAACAAAAATGTAACTAAACGAAAATTTTAAATGATTAAAATTGATGAAACAAAGAAAAAAATTGAATAATATTTACCTTAACGTTACAATTAACTTTTCTGCAGGTATTATTGCGATTTTATTAAAATTTTTAATAATTAGCGGTTTAATTTTTAACAGAATGTAATCAAATGCGTTGATTTTCATTCTGGTATACTCCACAAATTTTTTTTATCTTGTCGGAGCTCATTAAATAAATTATGAAATTCGAAGAATGATTTTCTTTTCAAATTAACTGAGTAAATTATTCCGTTCACTTTTTGGTTCCGTTTTAATTCAAAAAAAAATAAACTTTGCTCCAACAGCAGGTCATCATCTGATGAGAAATACATTGCGGCTAACATCACAAAACCGCAACAAATTCGTCTTGCACTATGCAACCTATTAGCTTACTCGCATCGCAAGCAATTCGTCTTCAGCTTCGTCGTCATCTTCATCTTCGTCTCAAAGCGCACTGTTTGCAGCCTAAGTGTAATATTTGGCGTAGGGCCGGGCAGCGCCAATCGACTTGGACTGGCTCTCCGATTTGGGGCACTCCTCTGGCCGCACGGCCAGCGTGAATGGAAAAATCCCTCCCCTGGCTAGAAACCTGATTCCTGGTTTTGTGGTCGCATCTCTCCGGCCGCAAGCGGAACGCTCGCGATTGCCGGCCAGAGTGAGGCATCGGCGCCTGAATGAAGGACCGATCCTCCGACGACTGGTGGCCCGAACGTAGTCTGCACTGACCCCTTTCGCTCGATTCTCGCACCTAATAAAACCTCGCCTTTCACCGGCGCATCCTTTTGATGCCTGTCTCCGTAAATAGAATGTTTCTGTAGAGGAACCTGATCTGACTGAAGTTTATATCCTGGCCCGTGATTAGCATCCTCACAGTATAAAATAACCCTACTTCAGATTTGAATAATCTAATATAATATAAATTATTTAAAACAAGAAAGAAAGCTAACTTCGGCACGCTGAAGTTTCTATACCCTTGTATCTTACAATTGGGTCATTTTTATTTAATCCAATTTGATCAAATGGAAGGGAAAAACGTACAGGAATTAACGTTTACCTATCATACTATATTTACAGTTTTACAAATACAGTTTTACATTAACAGTTTTGGACTATTCTCTACACTTAACGATTGTTCCTATGTAAGCCGATATTCTGAAATAATAATAAATGGCTACATCTCTGAGCAGATAAAAATATGTTGAAAATCTACAATATGTAAATTTTTTTCGATAACTTTCTTCATCGTTCCTATGCCAGCTATATGATATAGTAGTCCGATCAAATTAAAACCGAAAGGGAAGAAGAGGATAATTCAAAATAGTCCTGTCTTAAATTATAAGACAGGAAAAGAAGATCACTTCGGCAGAAGAAGTTTGTATACCCTTGCAGCTTACAATTATGATTTAATCCACTTAAATTAAAAGAAAAACTATCTGGAATTATATAAAACATTTAAGCATACCAAAAAATTTGATTTGAACGTTTACCTATCCTATATTTACAGTTTTACAGTTAAGGTTTTCCATGCACAGTTTTTAATTTTTTCTTTTAACCTAACGATCGTTTTTATGACAGCTATGTGATATAATCATCCGATTCGCATAAAATTAAAACCGAAATTCTAAAATACTATAAAATGGCTACAGCTCTGAGCAGACACAAATATGTTGGAAAACAGCGAAATTAAATTTTTTTTTTTCAACTATGGCAACTATATGCCAACCTATGGCAACTATATGATATAGTAATCCGATTTTAATAAAATTAAAACCAAAAGTCTAGAATTTTACAAAACGTCTACATCTAATATATGAAAATATGTTAAAAACTAGCCAAATTATAGTAGGTTTTCTAAAAATTTACCGATCGTTCCAATGGCAGCTATAATTTAGTCGTCCGATAGTAGCGAAAGCATGTGAAAGACTATTTGCAAAGTTTCAGATAGCTTAAAAACCGAGACGGACAGACGGACATGGCTAAATCGAGCCGAGTTGATGCTGATCAAGAATATATATACTTTATAGGCTCGAAAATGTCTCCTTCACTGCATTGCAAACTTTTGACTGAAATTATAATACCCTGCAAGGGTATAAATATATTTTGAAAATTGGCCAAATTATTATTTTTTTCCCAAAATTTTCCGGTTCTTTCTATGGCAGCTTTATAAAATAGTCGTCCGATCTGGTCCGTTCCGACTTATATAGTGGTGAGAGCATATAGAATACTATCTGAAAAGTTTCATTCAGATAGCTACTAGAATATGCAGTGGCGCGCAAGTCTGAGTACATGTTTGCAACTTTTGACTTTTGGCCCGCATAAAACAGTTATTAGTAAAGCAAATTAACCCAAATTTTTTGTGTTTATTCTTTGATTATTTATTTAAATATATTTATAAAACAACAAAAAATAAATTATTTATTAAGGAAAAAAATAAAAATAAAATCAACTCGCATGTACTCAATTATGCTCATTTTGAACTTTTTAACAAAAGTTGGACAGCTGATTCAACTAAGAGCTTAATTTTAGAATTTTCAGTTTGTTTTTAAGAAGTTTTCATATTAAAGTGTAAATATGAAAGCTTTCAATCAAAAAGGTACAAAACCCCACGTGTTTTTGCTCTACAGTAATAAAACTTAAAATATGAAGAAATTGTCAAATAACGTTAAAGGGTAAGACAGGCATCGGAACTTTTCTTTTATTTTAAATCTACGTATACACAAAAATACACCACTCGGCAGGTCATTCATAAAACATTAACTTAAAAAAAAAATAACACAACAGAGAATGACATAAAAATTACTCCGTTTTATAGACATGCCTTTATTTTCGATATTTATTTATATTAATTGTATCTATTAATTATATTAATTGACGAAGATATTAAATTATTATTAAAATTAATTTTTTTTAGTGAAAGCGAATATTCAAACTTAGTTCACTGCAACGCCCACGTGTTTTTTCATTTGTCTCTCTTTTCTCGCTATTCCAAGGGCTTACAAAATAAAAGCTTAGTTCCTTTTATTGCTCTGTGAAATTATAGGGTACTTAGTTCTGGGACTATGGGGGATTGTCGAAATCACCATACATACCTTAGAACACCTTGCGTGCCGTGGATTGTTGCAGTTCTTGATTATTTATTTGCCTCTACCAATTTAGGGAATTACTTGTTATTAGGAGTAAGTAAGTAAGTATTGAAACGACGCGTCGGAAACATCTTCTGAGCTACATTTCCGAAGGCCTAATCGAAGCCTTTTAAGTTCGGTAAATTGTTTTTCTAAGCAATGCTAGGGTAAAATTAGAACCGTTTTTATTTTAAATAATGGCATTATTTTATATTCTTAATGATACTTTAAGACGTAGCGATAAGCAAACAGTAGAGACCCTATTTTTCTTAAATAAGTATTACTTTTTGCACCGCACTTTTTTGCCAACTGCATAGCATTCAGCTTTCTTCAAGAGAACCTATAATCATTCTCGATAATCATTTATCACTGCTATTAAAAGTGTTTGTCGGTCTTAGCACATAAAATATACATTTTTTAATGCACAACAATTGGTTTAAATTGAATATATATATATGTGTATATATATTAAGAATTTCAACTTAAATTATTTGAATATGTTTTACTATAAATTATTTTATTTATTACGTTCAAAACCAAAAATAAAAGGTTAGGCCACGATACCAATATTTATTAATTTATTATTTGTTTGGATTTTGTCAGCGTTATCAGTAAAAACTACTTATTTAATACAAAGTTTTATTTTATATTTTATTTAATTTAACTAAATGTAAATGTATAGTTATAGAAACTCCTAGTAAGGAAAATATGAACTGAAAAATTATATTGTAATATGATATAGTGAACTCCTATGTTACAATATTGGTAAACGCCAGTACTTCTACCCTTATCACACTAACTTAAGTTAAAAATTTAATTATGATAAGTTTTTTAGATATCTGAGTAGTCTTACCCCTTGGGTATATATGTATATAGCCATTTTATTTTTATTTAATCGGTTTCGGATACTTTTATGGAAAATAAATAATTTACCAATTTGTATAATTCAAAATAATTAAAAAAAAAAAGGGAACACATGTATTTTTTCGGTAATTTTATTTAAATTTTTGGATTTTCAAAGGTTTGTCCACGCGTAATCGTAATATCTGCATAGGGAGCAGATTGGGTAATGTGAAGAACCTTAAATTTTTTAAGCACCAGAAGCGAGTAAAACTTATGAGCGGCCTGAAAAAGAAATTCCATAATTAGAAAATTATTGAGACTTATTAAATTATAACAGTAGAGCAGCAATTTTATCATATTTCATAATTTGTTTCACCACTGAACATATTGTTGTCTCATTGCAAAACTATTAATTTATTCCTAAATTTTGATGAAATCAAGACAGACTATGGCTGGCGCCAAAAGTTTAAGGTCTCGTCCACGGAAATATGATATGGCAAATTCCTCACAGGCAGCATTCACATTAAGCCTCGACGGGGTCCTATACAAGACGGACCACGACCAGTAGGAAAGCACTCGGTGGCCGGCAGGGCAGCGATCGGTTAAGGTAAGCCTACATCTTTGAGTAGCAGTCAACGTGTTAACCGCAAAATCTAGAAATTGTAGTTGGAAGTAGTTAGAAATTTTGTCCGTCCTTCTAGGACTAGGCCAACTCTCGGGTCTCCACTTGTAAAACCGTATGGTACCAGTAGACTTTGTTGCCTCTGAAAATCCTTTCAACTGGTAGAATTGTATGCCTCTAAAACAGTATGTGACGATATGTAGTTGTTCGGGGGCCTTAGGGATGGCTATAATTCGTCTTAGAAATTTGTTTAGTTCAGGTGTGGTTGCTGAAAGAGATTCCGACCCGGTCCCAGAGTATAACACTGTAGAGGTATGCCGTAAAAATATCTTATTGCCTTATTTTCACAAAAAAAAAAGTGACTGACTACTATTGGAGCGAAGTGCCATTCCACGACTGTCTACCGTTTAATAGGGGATTAGTGTGCCCGCCGCCTATAATGGATTTGACATTTTAGTGTGGCCATTCCCTTCTCTGTCCAGTGTGACCCCCCCTTAGGCTGCAAACATAGTGCGCGCTGAGACGAAGACGAAGATGAAGGCGAAACCCAAGCGATCAGCTTCAAACGGTGCAGTACTGTTTTTGAAAACGAATCGCTTGCTATTTTGCGTTGTTCTTCTTTTTCCCCACAGGAGCCGAGCCAATACGTTTCATCGGGTAACATTAAGACATTTTCAAATAAAGAAAAATAACAAAAATGTAACTAAACGAAAATTTTAAATGATTAAAATTGATGAAACAAAGAAAAAAATTGAATAATATTTACCTTAACGTTACAATTAACTTTTCTGCAGGTATTATTGCGATTTTATTAAAATTTTTAATAATTAGCGGTTTAATTTTTAACAGAATGTAATCAAATGCGTTGATTTTCATTCTGGTATACTCCACAAATTTTTTTTATCTTGTCGGAGCTCATTAAATAAATTATGAAATTCGAAGAATGATTTTCTTTTCAAATTAACTGAGTAAATTATTCCGTTGACTTTTTGGTTCCGTTTTAATTTAAAAAATAAACTTTGCTCCAACAGCAGGTCATCATCTGATGAGAAATACATTGCGGCTAACATCACAAAATCGCAACAAATTCGTCTTGCACTATGCAACCTATTAGCTTACTCGCATCGCAAGCAATTCGTCTTCAGCTTCGTCGTCATCTTCATCTTCGTCTCAACGCGCACTATGTTTGCAGCCTAAGTGTAATATTTGGCGTAGGGCCGGGCAGCGCCAATCGACTTGGACTGGCTCTCCGATTTGGGGCACTCCTCTGGCCGCACGGCCAGCGTGAATGGAAAAACCCCTCCCCTGGCTAGAAACCCGATTCCTGGTTTTGTGGTCGCATCTCTCCGGCCGCAAGCGGAACGCTCGCGATTGCCGGCCAGAGTGAGGCATCGGCGCCTGAATGAAGGACCGATCCTCCGACGACTGGTGGCCCGAACGTAGTCTGCACTGACCCCTTTCGCTCGATTCTCGCACCTAATAAAACCTCGCCTTTCACCGGCGCATCCTTTTGATGCCTGTCTCCGTAAATAGAATGTTTCTGTAGAGGAACCTGATCTGACTGAAGTTTATATCCTGGCCCGTGATTAGCATCCTCACAGTATAAAATAACCCTACTTCAGATTTGAATAATCTAATAAAATATAAATTATTTAAAACAAGAAAGAAAGCTAACTTCGGCACGCTGAAGTTTCTATACCCTTGTATCTTACAATTGGGTCATTTTTATTTAATCCAATTTGATCAAATGGAAGGGAAAAACGTACAGGAATTAACGTTTACCTATCATACTATATTTACAGTTTTACAAATACAGTTTTACATTAACAGTTTTGGACTATTCTCTACACTTAACGATTGTTCCTATGTAAGCCGATATTCTGAAATAATAATAAATGGCTACATCTCTGAGCAGATAAAAATATGTTGAAAATCAACAACATGTAAATTTTTTTCGATAACTTTCTTCATCGTTCCTATGCCAGCTATATGATATAGTAGTCCGATCAAATTAAAACCGAAAGGGAAGAAGAGGATAATTCAAAATAGTCCTGTCTTAAATTATAAGACAGGAAAAGAAGCTAACTTCGGCAGAACAAGTTTGTATACCCTTGCAGCTTACAATTATGATTTAATCCACTTAAATTAAAAGAAAAACTATCTGGAATTATATAAAACATTTAAGCATACCAAAAAATTTGATTTGAACGTTTACCTATCCTATATTTACAGTTTTACAGTTAAGGTTTTCCATGCACAGTTTTTAATTTTTTCTTTTAACCTAACGATCGTTTTTATGACAGCTATGTGATATAATCATCCGATTCGCATAAAATTAAAACCGAAATTCTAAAATACTATAAAATGGCTACAGCTCTGAGCAGACACAAATATGTTGGAAAACAGCGAAATTAAATTTTTTTTTTCAACTATGGCAACTATATGCCAACCTATGGCAACTATATGATATAGTAATCCGATTTTAATAAAATTAAAACCAAAAGTCTAGAATTTTACAAAACGTCTACATCTAATATATGAAAATATGTTAAAAACTAGCCAAATTATAGTAGGTTTTCTAAAAATTTACCGATCGTTCCAATGGCAGCTATAATTTAGTCGTCCGATAGTAGCGAAAGCATGTGAAAGACTATTTGCAAAGTTTCAGATAGCTTAAAAACCGAGACGGACAGACGGACATGGCTAAATCGAGCCGAGTTGATGCTGATCAAGAATATATATACTTTATAGGCTCGAAAATGTCTCCTTCACTGCATTGCAAACTTTTGACTGAAATTATAATACCCTGCAAGGGTATAAATATATTTTGAAAATTGGCCAAATTATTATTTTTTTCCCAAAATTTTCCGGTTCTTTCTATGGCAGCTTTATAAAATAGTCGTCCGATCTGGTCCGTTCCGACTTATATAGTGGTGAGAGCATATAGAATACTATCTGAAAAGTTTCATTCAGATAGCTACTAGAATATGCAGTGGCGCGCAAGTCTGAGTACATGTTTGCAACTTTTGACTTTTGGCCCGCATAAAACAGTTATTAGTAAAGCAAATTAACCCAAATTTTTTGTGTTTATTCTTTGATTATTTATTTAAATATATTTATAAAACAACAAAAAATAAATTTTTTATTAAGGAAAAAAATAAAAATAAAATCAACTCGCATGTACTCAATTATGCTCATTTTGAACTTTTTAACAAAAGTTGGACAGCTGATTCAACTAAGAGCTTAATTTTAGAATTTTCAGTTTGTTTTTAAGAAGTTTTCATATTAAAGTGTAAATATGAAAGCTTTCAATCAAAAAGGTACAAAACCCCACGTGTTTTTGCTCTACAGTAATAAAACTTAAAATATGAAGAAATTGTCAAATAACGTTAAAGGGTAAGACAGGCATCGGAACTTTTCTTTTATTTTAAATCTACGTATACACAAAAATACACCACTCGGCAGGTCATTCATAAAACATTAACTTAAAAAAAAAATAACACAACAGAGACTGACATAAAAATTACTCCGTTTTATAGACATGCATTTATTTTCGATATTTATTTATATTAATTGTATCTATTAATTATATTAATTGACGAAGATATTAAATTATTATTAAAATTAATTTTCTTTTAGTGAAAGCGAATATTCAAACTTAGTTCACTGCAACGCCCACGTGTTTTTTCATTTGTCTCTCTTTTCTCGCTATTCCAAGGGCTTACAAAATAAAAGCTTAGTTCCTTTTATTGCTCTGTGAAATTATAGGGTACTTAGTTCTGGGACTATGGGGGATTGTCGAAATCACCATACATACCTTAGAACACCTTGCGTGCCGTGGATTGTTGCAGTTCTTGATTATTTATTTGCCTCTACCAATTTAGGGAATTACTTGTTATTAGGAGTAAGTAAGTAAGTATTGAAACGACGCGTCGGAAACATCTTCTGAGCTACATTTCCGAAGGCCTAATCGAAGCCTTTTAAGTTCGGTAAATTGTTTTTCTAAGCAATGCTAGGGTAAAATTAGAACCGTTTTTATTTTAAATAATGGCATTATTTTATATTCTTAATGATACTTTAAGACGTAGCGATAAGCAAACAGTAGAGACCCTATTTTTCTTAAATAAGTATTACTTTTTGCACCGCACTTTTTTGCCAACTGCATAGCATTCAGCTTTCTTCAAGAGAACCTATAATTATTCTCGATAATCATTTATCACTGCTATTAAAAGTGTTTGTCGGTCTTAGCACATAAAATATACATTTTTTAATGCACAACAATTGGTTTAAATTGAATATATATATATATATATGTATATATATTAAGAATTCCAACTTAAATTATTTAAATATGTTTTACTATAAATTATTTTATTTATTACGTTCAAAACCAAAAATAAAAGGTTAGGCCACGATACCAATATTTATTAATTTATTATTTGTTTGGATTTTGTCAGCGTTAACAGTAAAAACTACTTATTTAATACAAAGTTTTATTTTATATTTTATTTAATTTAACTAAATGTAAATGTATAGTTATAGAAACTCCTAGTAAGGAAAATATGAACTGAAAAATTATATTGTAATATGATATAGTGAACTCCTATGTTACAATATTGGTAAACGCCAGTACTTCTACCCTTATCACACTAACTTAAGTTAAAAATTTAATTATGATAAGTTTTTTAGATATCTGAGTAGTCTTACCCCTTGGGTATATATATAGCCATTTTATTTTTATTTAATCGGTTTCGGATACTTTTATGGAAAATAAATAATTTACCAATTTGTATAATTCAAAATAATAAAAAAAAAAAGGAACACATGTATTTTTTCGGTAATTTTATTTAAATTTTTGGATTTTCAAAGGTTTGTCCACGCGTAATCGTAATATCTGCATAGGGAACAGATTGGGTAATGTGAAGAACCTTAAATTTTTTAAGCACCAGAAGCGAGTAAAACTTTTGAGCGGCCTGAAAAAGAAATTCCATAATTAGAAAATTATTGAGACCTATTAAATTATAACAGTAGATCAGCAATTTTATCATATTTCATAATTTGTTTCACCACTGAACATATTGTTGTCTCATTGCAAAACTATTAATTTATTCCTAAATTTTGATGAAATCAAGACAGACTATGGCTGGCGCCAAAAGTTTAAGGTCTCGTCCACGGAAATATGATAGGTAAATTCCTCACAGGCAGCATTCACATTAAGCCTCGACGGGGTCCTATATAAGACGGACCACGACCAGTAGGAAAGCACTCGGTGACCGGCAGGGCAGCGATCGGTTAAGGTAAGCCTACATCTTTCAGTAGCAGTCAACCTGTTAACCGCAGAGTCTAGAAATTGTAGTTGGAAGTAGTTAGAAATTTTGTCCGTCCTTCTAGGACTATGCCAACTCTCGGGTCTCCACTTGTAAAACCGTATGGTACCAGTAGACTTTGTTGCCTCTGAAAATCCTTTCAACTGGTAGAATTGTATGCCTCTAAAACAGTATGTGATGTAGTTGTTCGGGGCCCTTAGGGATGGCCATAATTCGTCTTAGAAATTTGTTTAGTTCAGGTGTGGTTGCTGAAAGAGATTCCGACCCGGTCCCAGAGTATAACACTGTAGAGTTATGCCGTAAAAATATCTTAATGCCTTATTTTCACAAAAAAAAAGTTACTTGCTACTGACTACTATTGGAGCGAAGTGCCATTCCACGACTGTCTACCGTTTAATAGGGGATTAGTGTGCCCGCCGCCTATAATGGATTTGACATTTTAGTGTGGCCATTCCCTTCTCTGTCCAGTGTGACCCCCCCTTAGGCTGCAAACATAGTGCGCGCTGAGACGAAGACGAAGATGAAGGCGAAACCCAAGCGATCAGCTTCAAACGGTGCAGTACTGTTTTTGAAAACGAATCGCTTGCTATTTTGCGTTGTTGGAGCCGAGCCAATACGTTTCATCGGGTAACATTAAGACATTTTCAAATAAAGAAAAATAACAAAAATGTAACTAAACGAAAATTTTAAATGATTAAAATTGATGAAACAAAGAAAAAAATTGAATAATATTTACCTTAACGTTACAATAAACTTTTCTGCAGGTATTATTGCGATTTTATTTAAATTTTTAATAATTAGCGGTTTAATTTTTAACAGAATGTAATCAAATGCGTTGATTTTCATTCTGGTATACTTCACAAATTTTTTTTTATCTTGTCGGAGCTCATTAAATAAATTATGAAATTCGAAGAATGATTTTCTTTTCAAATTAACTGAGTAAATTATTCCGTTGACTTTTTGGTTCCGTTTTAATTTAAAAAATAAACTTTGCTCCAACAGCAGGTCATCATCTGATGAGAAATACATTGCGGCTAACATCACAAAATCGCAACAAATTCGTCTTGCACTATGCAACCTATTAGCTTACTCGCATCGCAAGCAATTCGTCTTCAGCTTCGTCGTCATCTTCATCTTCGTCTCAACGCGCACTATGTTTGCAGCCTAAGTGTAATATTTGGCGTAGGGCCGGGCAGCGCCAATCGACTTGGACTGGCTCTCCGATTTGGGGCACTCCTCTGGCCGCACGGCCAGCGTGAATGGAAAAACCCCTCCCCTGGCTAGAAACCCGATTCCTGGTTTTGTGGTCGCATCTCTCCGGCCGCAAGCGGAACGCTCGCGATTGCCGGCCAGAGTGAGGCATCGGCGCCTGAATGAAGGACCGATCCTCCGACGACTGGTGGCCCGAACGTAGTCTGCACTGACGCCTTTCGCTCGATTCTCGCACCTAATAAAACCTCGCCTTTCACCGGCGCATCCTTTTGATGCCTGTCTCCGTAAATAGAATGTTTCTGTAGAGGAACCTGATCTGACTGAAGTTTATATCCTGGCCCGTGATTAGCATCCTCACAGTATAAAATAACCCTACTTCAGATTTGAATAATCTAATAAAATATAAATTATTTAAAACAAGAAAGAAAGCTAACTTCGGCACGCTGAAGTTTCTATACCCTTGTATCTTACAATTGGGTCATTTTTATTTAATCCAATTTGATCAAATGGAAGGGAAAAACGTACAGGAATTAACGTTTACCTATCATACTATATTTACAGTTTTACAAATACAGTTTTACATTAACAGTTTTGGACTATTCTCTACACTTAACGATTGTTCCTATGTAAGCCGATATTCTGAAATAATAATAAATGGCTACATCTCTGAGCAGATAAAAATATGTTGAAAATCAACAACATGTAAATTTTTTTCGATAACTTTCTTCATCGTTCCTATGCCAGCTATATGATATAGTAGTCCGATCAAATTAAAACCGAAAGGGAAGAAGAGGATAATTCAAAATAGTCCTGTCTTAAATTATAAGACAGGAAAAGAAGCTAACTTCGGCAGAAGAAGTTTGTATACCCTTGCAGCTTACAATTATGATTTAATCCACTTAAATTAAAAGAAAAACTATCTGGAATTATATAAAACATTTAAGCATACCAAAAAATTTGATTTGAACGTTTACCTATCCTATATTTACAGTTTTACAGTTAAGGTTTTCCATGCACAGTTTTTAATTTTTTCTTTTAACCTAACGATCGTTTTTATGACAGCTATGTGATATAATCATCCGATTCGCATAAAATTAAAACCGAAATTCTAAAATACTATAAAATGGCTACAGCTCTGAGCAGACACAAATATGTTGGAAAACAGCGAAATTGAATTTTTTTTTTCAACTATGGCAACTATATGCCAACCTATGGCAACTATATGATATAGTAATCCGATTTTAATAAAATTAAAACCAAAAGTCTAGAATTTTACAAAACGTCTACATCTAATATATGAAAATATGTTAAAAACTAGCCAAATTATAGTAGGTTTTCTAAAAATTTACCGATCGTTCCAATGGCAGCTATAATTTAGTCGTCCGATAGTAGCGAAAGCATGTGAAAGACTATTTGCAAAGTTTCAGATAGCTTAAAAACCGAGACGGACAGACGGACATGGCTAAATCGAGCCGAGTTGATGCTGATCAAGAATATATATACTTTATAGGCTCGCAAATGTCTCCTTCACTGCATTGCAAACTTTTGACTGAAATTATAATACCCTGCAAGGGTATAAATATATTTTGAAAATTGGCCAAATTATTATTTTTTTCCCAAAATTTTCCGGTTCTTTCTATGGCAGCTTTATAAAATAGTCGTCCGATCTGGTCCGTTCCGACTTATATAGTGGTGAGAGCATATAGAATACTATCTGAAAAGTTTCATTCAGATAGCTACTAGAATATGCAGTGGCGCGCAAGTCTGAGTACATGTTTGCAACTTTTGACTTTTGGCCCGCATAAAACAGTTATTAGTAAAGCAAATTAACCCAAATTTTTTGTGTTTATTCTTTGATTATTTATTTAAATATATTTATAAAACAAAACAAAATAAATTTTTTATTAAGGAAAAAAATAAAAATAAAATCAACTCGCATGTACTCAATTATGCTCATTTTGAACTTTTTAACAAAAGTTGGACAGCTGATTCAACTAAGAGCTTAATTTTAGAATTTTCAGTTTGTTTTTAAGAAGTTTTCATATTAAAGTGTAAATATGAAAGCTTTCAATCAAAAAGGTACAAAACCCCACGTGTTTTTGCTCTACAGTAATAAAACTTAAAATATGAAGAAATTGTCAAATAACGTTAAAGGGTAAGACAGGCATCGGAACTTTTCTTTTATTTTAAATCTACGTATACACAAAAATACACCACTCGGCAGGTCATTCATAAAACATTAACTTAAAAAAAAAAATAACACAACAGAGAATGACATAAAAATTACTCCGTTTTATAGACATGCATTTATTTTCGATATTTATTTATATTAATTGTATCTATTAATTATATTAATTGACGAAGATATTAAATTATTATTAAAATTAATTTTTTTTTAGTGAAAGCGAATATTCAAACTTAGTTCACTGCAACGCCCACGTGTTTTTTCATTTGTCTCTCTTTTCTCGCTATTCCAAGGGCTTACAAAATAAAAGCTTAGTTCCTTTTATTGCTCTGTGAAATTATAGGGTACTTAGTTCTGGGACTATGGGGGATTGTCGAAATCACCATACATACCTTAGAACACCTTGCGTGCCGTGGATTGTTGCAGTTCTTGATTATTTATTTGCCTCTACCAATTTAGGGAATTACTTGTTATTAGGAGTAAGTAAGTAAGTATTGAAACGACGCGTCGGAAACATCTTCTGAGCTACATTTCCGAAGGCCTAATCGAAGCCTTTTAAGTTCGGTAAATTGTTTTTCTAAGCAATGCTAGGGTAAAATTAGAACCGTTTTTATTTTAAATAATGGCATTATTTTATATTCTTAATGATACTTTAAGACGTAGCGATAAGCAAACAGTAGATACCCTATTTTTCTTAAATAAGTATTACTTTTTGCACCGCACTTTTTGCCAACTGCATAGCATTCAGCTTTCTTCAAGAGAACCTATAATCATTCTCGATAATCATTTATCACTGCTATTAAAAGTGTTTGTCGGTCTTAGCACATAAAATATACATTTTTTAATGCACAACAATTGGTTTAAATTGAATATATATATATGTGTATATATATTAAGAATTTCAACTTAAATTATTTGAATATGTTTTACTATAAATTATTTTATTTATTACGTTCAAAACCAAAAATAAAAGGTTAGGCCACGATACCAATATTTATTAATTTATTATTTGTTTGGATTTTGTCAGCGTTATCAGTAAAAACTACTTATTTAATACAAAGTTTTATTTTATATTTTATTTAATTTAACTAAATGTAAATGTATAGTTATAGAAACTCCTAGTGAGGAAAATATGAACTGAAAAATTATATTGTAATATGATATAGTGAACTCCTATGTTACAATATGTACTTCTACCCTTATCACACTAACTTAAGTTAAAAATTTAATTATGATAAGTTTTTTAGATATCTGAGTAGTCTTACCCCTTGGGTATATATATAGCCATTTTATTTTTATTTAATCGGTTTCGGATACTTTTATGGAAAATAAATAATTTACCAATTTGTATAATTCAAAATAATTAAAAAAAAAAAAAAGGGAACACATGTATTTTTTCGGTAATTTTATTTAAATTTTTGGATTTTCAAAGGTTTGTCCACGCGTAATCGTAATATCTGCATAGGGAGCAGATTGGGTAATGTGAAGAACCTTAAATTTTTTAAGCACCAGAAGCGAGTAAAACTTTTGAGCGGCCTGAAAAAGAAATTCCATAATTAGAAAATTATTGAGACTTATTAAATTATAACAGTAGAGCAGCAATTTTATCATATTTCATAATTTGTTTCACCACTGAACATATTGTTGTCTCATTGCAAAACTATTAATTTATTCCTAAATTTTGATGAAATCAAGACAGACTATGGCTGGCGCCAAAAGTTTAAGGTCTCGTCCACGGAAATATGATAGGCAAATTCCTCACAGGCAGCATTCACATTAAGCCTCGACATTATGCCTCTAAAACAGTATGTGATGTAGTTGTTCGGGGGCCTTAGGGATGGCTATAATTCGTCTTAGAAATTTGTTTAGTTCAGGTGTGGTTGCTGAAAGAGATTCCGACCCGGTCCCAGAGTATAACACTGTAGAGTTATGCCGTAAAAATATCTTAATGCCTTATTTTCACAAAAAAAAAGTTACTTGCTACTGACTACTATTGGAGCGAAGTGCCATTCCACGACTGTCTACCGTTTTATAGGGGATTAGTGTGCCCGCCGCCTATAATGGATTTGACATTTTAGTGTGGCCATTCCCTTCTCTGTTCAGTGTGACCCCCCCTTAGGCTGCAAACATAGTGCGCGCTGAGACGAAGACGAAGATGAAGGCGAAACCCAAGCGATCAGCTTCAAACGGTGCAGTACTGTTTTTGAAGACGAATCGCTTGCTATTTTGCGTTGTTCTTCTTTTTTCCCACAGGAGCCGAGCCAATACGTTTCATCGGGTAACATTAAGACATTTTCAAATAAAGAAAAATAACAAAAATGTAACTAAACGAAAATTTTAAATGATTAAAATTGATGAAACAAAGAAAAAAATTGAATAATATTTACCTTAACGTTACAATTAACTTTTCTGCAGGTATTATTGCGATTTTATTAAAATTTGTCCAATTTTTAATAATTAGCGGTTCAATTTTTAACAGAATGTAATTAAATGCGTTGATTTTCATTCTGGTATACTCCACAAATTTTTTTTATCTTGTCGGAGCTCATTAAATAAATTATGAAATTCGAAGAATGATTTTCTTTTCAAATTAACTGAGTAAATTATTCCGTTGACTTTTTGGTTCCGTTTTAATTTAAAAAATAAACTTTGCTCCAACAGCAGGTCATCATCTGATGAGAAATACATTGCGGCTAACATCACAAAATCGCAACAAATTCGTCTTGCACTATGCAACCTATTAGCTTACTCGCATCGCAAGCAATTCGTCTTCAGCTTCGTCGTCATCTTCATCGTCTCAACGCGCACTATGTTTGCAGCCTAAGTGTAATATTTGGCGTAGGGCCGGGCAGCGCCAATCGACTTGGACTGGCTCTCCGATTTGGGGCACTCCTCTGGCCGCACGGCCAGCGTGAATGGAAAAACCCCTCCCCTGGCTAGAAACCCGATTCCTGGTTTTGTGGTCGCATCTCTCCGGCCGCAAGCGGAACGCTCGCGATTGCCGGCCAGAGTGAGGCATCGGCGCCTGAATGAAGGACCGATCCTCCGACGACTGGTGGCCCGAACGTAGTCTGCACTGACCCCTTTCGCTCGATTCTCGCACCTAATAAAACCTCGCCTTTCACCGGCGCATCCTTTTGATGCCTGTCTCCGTAAATAGAATGTTTCTGTAGAGGAACCTGATCTGACTGAAGTTTATATCCTGGCCCGTGATTAGCATCCTCACAGTATAAAATAACCCTACTTCAGATTTGAATAATCTAATAAAATATAAATTATTTAAAACAAGAAAGAAAGCTAACTTCGGCACGCTGAAGTTTCTATACCCTTGTATCTTACAATTGGGTCATTTTTATTTAATCCAATTTGATCAAATGGAAGGGAAAAACGTACAGGAATTAACGTTTACCTATCATACTATATTTACAGTTTTACAAATACAGTTTTACATTAACAGTTTTGGACTATTCTCTACACTTAACGATTGTTCCTATGTAAGCCGATATTCTGAAATAATAATAAATGGCTACATCTCTGAGCAGATAAAAATATGTTGAAAATCAACAATATGTAAATTTTTTTCGATAACTTTCTTCATCGTTCCTATGCCAGCTATATGATATAGTAGTCCGATCAAATTAAAACCTAAAGGGAAGAAGAGGATAATTCAAAATAGTCCTGTCTTAAATTATAAGACAGGAAAAGAAGCTAACTTCGGCAGCCGAAGTTTGTATACCCTTGCAGCTTACAATTATGATTTAATCCACTTAAATTAAAAGAAAAACTATCTGGAATTATATAAAACATTTAAGCATACCAAAAAATTTGATTTGAACGTTTACCTATCCTATATTTACAGTTTTACAGTTAAGGTTTTCCATGCACAGTTTTTAATTTTTTCTTTTAACCTAACGATCATTTTTATGACAGCTATGTGATATAATCATCCGATTTGCATAAAATTAAAACCGAAATTCTAAAATACTATAAAATGGCTACAGCTCTGAGCAGACACAAATATGTTGGAAAACAGCGAAATTAAATTTTTTTTTTTCAACTATGGCAACTATATGCCAACCTATGGCAACTATATGATATAGTAATCCGATTTTAATAAAATTAAAACCAAAAGTCTAGAATTTTACAAAACGTCTACATCTAATATATGAAAATATGTTAAAAACTAGCCAAATTATAGTAGGTTTTCTAAAAATTTACCGATCGTTCCAATGGCAGCTATAATTTAGTCGTCCGATAGTAGCGAAAGCATGTGGAAGACTACTTGCAAAGTTTCAGATAGCTTAAAAACCGAGACGGACAGACGGACATGGCTAAATCGAGCCGAGTTGATGCTGATCAAGAATATATATACTTTATAGGCTCGAAAATGTCTCCTTCACTGCATTGCAAACTTTTGACTGAAATTATAATACCCTGCATAAATATATAAATATATTTTGAAAACTGGCCAAATTATTATTTTTTTCCCAAAATTTTCCGATTCTTTCTATGGCAGCTTTATAAAATAGTCGTCCGATCTGGTCCGTTCCGACTTATATAGTGGTGCGAGCATATAGAAGACTATCTGAAAAGTTTCATTCAGATAGCTACTAGTTTGCGTAGGAACAGACAGACGGACATGGCTAGATCGACTTGGACTTGAAAATATATACTTTATACGGTAGGAAACGACTCTTTCACTGTGTTGCAAGCTTCTGACTAAAATTATAATACCCTGCAAGGGAATAAAAAAAATGTAATGTCTTCTTTATTTAAGGTTTTAGAGCTACAGCTACGAAAGTAAGTATATGTATTTCCATGTATTTTCTTTGTTTTACATTCCCTGCAGTACCTGTCATCAGTAATTCATCAACGCAAATGTCGGTGTTGTTGATGAAAAGTTGATGACAGCCCATACAAACTACTGATGAATTTAACATGGGCATGTCCTAGGCTGTCATCAACACAAATTCATCAACTTTTAATCACTTTTTCATCAACACTTTTGACCAAAAATTCATCAACACTTATACCAAAAATTGATCAACAATTTGATGATGAATTCATCAACACTTTGTTGATGAATTGTTGATGAATTCATCAACACTTTGTTGATGAATTGTTGATGAATTCATCAACAATTAATCAACAAATTCATCAACAAAGTGTTTGTAGTTTTTAATTTTAAGTTTTTGGTTTTCTTCGCATTAAACAATTAATTTCACAGCTTTCCATTTAATACCCAATTTTTTTTATATAATTTCACTGTTATAAAAATATGGTGTATTGCTGTAGAAATAACCCTCTCGCGATAATGGGAACTTGTTAAAACATTTTAATTTCTTGCACTTTTGTCGACCACAAAGTATTGCTCCTCACTCCTTCAAAAGATACAACGCAAATAAAAAACGCTCACCCCGCTCATATTTTTGAGAGAGGGAGAGTTCAAGAGAGCAAAAGCCAACATGCCGTTTTTGTTGATGAATTACTGATTAATTTAGACCATTTTGTCATCATCTTTTCATCAACAACTTTTAATCATTCTGTCATCAACCTTTTTTGAGAAGAGAGAGAAATGAGAACGCGAGAGTCGGGTTTGACACGATGGTCGAATGAGAGCGTCGGCTCGGTAGAAATCGACGTCGGCTGTTGATGAATCGTTGATTACAGAGGCCTATTGATGACAAGTGGTACTGCAGGGTTGTTATTAAGATTTTATTCGTGTCTATTATGATCATTTCCTCCTTCAATGGTTTTATTTTAACTTTATTCTTCGGACCGATTTTAAAAATATGTGCAGCAACACTTTATTTTCATCGGGAATAAGTAAATTAGTTAACACAGGCAGTTCTCACGGAGAGAAACTGCCAACTTGCAGACCATATCCGGTGGCTTGCACGCGCAGTGAAAAAACTGCTGACCACGGTCTTCGAGGGCAATTGCCCGGAGCTTGGCCGGTGCACTCGCGGAGTGAGTGATCGTCATCGGATGCCGGAATGCTGATCCGGCACATTGGTCGACAGCGCTGCTATGCACCAGATGTATCGCGTTTATAAACATTATAACTGTATTAATTATATTTAAAATAGGGAGTAGGTGAAATAAAATATTAATTCAATATTAACCAACGACTTTTAATAACTGACGCCCAACGAACCGACTCACGGTTACGGTACATTTGTAAAAGTAATTTAAAAATCGATATTAACTCGACACGACACAGTGCGAGTGCGGAGCATTTCAAAAGTGCATTAAAAAAAAATTGCATTGAAAATTGCAAATATTGAAACACAATGCGTTGCATTTAAAAATTCAATTTAAATTGTAAAATAAATAAAAACGAAACGTTTAAACAAGATTGCAGCGCAATTAGCGATATATAGACAAATAAAAAATACGCCAAAATAAAGATAACAAGTGAAAAACAAAAATTCTGAAAATCTACAAAGAGCTGAGAAAGGGAACCTTAAGGTTTTCCCCTAACAGCAACAGTACCGGTGGCCAAAGCTATTGACAGAGCAGGGACCTCAGCAGAGGTAGCAGCAGAGGCAGCAGCAGCGAAGACGGCAGCGGCGACGACCACAGCAGCGACAGCGGCGGCAAAAAGCCGTCGGCAGAACACAGACCTCGACGACAGAGCAATGCATATAAGAAATGTGAGTAGGCTTTCTGTCTTTTTTTCGCCATCAATAATTAATAAATTTGGCTGCAAGTTACAGTGGGAAAAATATTAAATTACCCGTATTACATTTTTATTTTTCAATAAATAAAATAAAATTGATTTAAATTTAAATAAAGATAAAATTAATTATCTGTTAAACCGAGTATAATTTTCTGATATATTAAAACTTATTGCTTTATTATTTGGTATTTAATTGACGTGACAAAAAAAACACGATAAACACTGAGAGAAAGCTATCAGGCTCTTGATTTAATTTCCTTACCTACAATTAATATAAAAAAAAACTCTTTTCGACGCAATTTTGTGTTTTTGTTTAATATTTAATTGGTGTGGAAAATAAAATATCCGGCAGATTTTAATTCTGATTATTGTGGGAAATATTTCACGTGGAAAATAAAGTATTCAAAAAATTTTTATTTCTATATTTTATTATTGCAGACAAACTATTGATGTGGGAAATAAAAAATCGACAATTTTTATTTTTATATTTTATTACTGTGGGAAAATTATTTATGTGAAAAATAAAATATTCGGCGATTAGTCGAATTTTGTCACAAGTGTGAAACCTTTTTTTTAGTACGGGCCCATGTATGGGTCCAACGAGAACATTTCATCAGACAAGGAGGTTCTCGCAGAATATAAGAAACTCTTGAAAACAAGAGTAGAAAAGCAGACATCTCAGAAAAGTCAAACAGAGACTGATTGCCACCCATCTACTTGTAGGGCACCAATTTTTCTTAACGCCACAAATTCAAAGCCACAACAACAGGCATTAGAAATGCAAGCAGAACAAATTGTGAGCATGTGACCTCCATAACTGAGGCACTTCAGAGGCAACAAGAACAATTTGATAAGAAATTAGAGGCAATTATGAGGGAGTTGAACTCGGTCAAAATGAAAGACGACACCCCACAAATTCAGACATTGCAGGAAATTAGTTTAGACCATACGATACCGTGTAATGAACCCTTTGACATGGTGAAGTCGGTTCCGGAATTCGACGGCAAACAGGAAAATTACGTTTCCTGGAGACAAGACGCCACCGCGGCCTACAAAGTATTTGAACCTTTCAACGGCAGTAGCCAGCATTACCAAGCTGTTGGTATACTCAAAAATAAAGTAAGGGGACCAGCGGCTGCTGTGTTATCCTTCTTCAACACTGTGTTCAATTTTCATGCCATATTGGCACGCCTAGATTTTACATACGCGGATAAAACTCCGACACATGTAATAAAACAGGAACTTAGTTTGTCGAGACAGGGGGAACTACCCCTCCTCAAATATTATGACGAGATAGAACGGAAGCTAATGTTTCTAACAAACAAAACCATTATGACACATGACGCTGCCGCAGCGGCAGTCTTAACCGAACAGCATACTCTAGACCCTTTACACGCGTTCACGCCTAAAGAAATCCCTGAAAATAGACGTTTTTCCGGCACAACCAAGGGACTATCCATCAGCATTAGCGCTAGCGCAGGAGGCTGAGTCAAGTAACGAAAGAAGCGTCTTTGCAGCCACTTTCGCCCGTGAAATAACCAGCGACAGGTAGGTTGGAAAATTTTCCAGACAGGTTACGAACAGGGCCAACACTCAGGGGCAATAAAGAAAACCCCTCACTTTATTAGGACTCAAAACGGAGCCAACAATCAAAATGGTTCTTCTAGGCAAAGAACACAAAACAACATGAGAAATGTTCAGCCAGAACCAGAACCAATGGAGGTTGATACTTCATTCAGGTTCAGACAGCCCACACACTGGCAAAAAGGCAAAAAAGGCAAAAAATAAACTTTTTGCAGGAGCAAAGCCTGTGCTACCGAAATTTAAGACGACCTAGATGCAGGAGACTCCTGCAATTTTTTAGGGTAAAGTCCCTGCTCCCATACTTAACACGTACGGTAGCAGGTAAGGAAATAAAATTACTTCTAGACACAGGCACTTTGAAAAATTATATAACTCCACTCCCGGGGCTGAAAGGCATCGTGGCAGCGGAAAACCCGTTCACTGTGAAGTCAATCCATGGTTTCACATAAATAGAGAAAAAATGTTTAGTTTCGGTGTTCAACGTTAAAACACAATTTTTTATATTTAGCAGCATTCAAGACTTTGACGGTATTATTGGGCTCGACTTACTTAAACAAGTGAATGCGAAACTCGATTTTACCGGCAATGTTCTACACACAAACAACGGAACTGAAAAGATCGTTTCACCAAGGCAGAAAACGTCATTTTCATTAAAATAGATGATGAAGGCGCAATTAAGGTCACCTTTGATAAAATGATTGTAAAAAATCATAAAGCCTTCGCCGACTCAGACGAAGCGCTCCCATTTAATATAAATACGGTCGCCACAATTAAAACTGACGGCGAGAAAAAACTGCCTTTTCTATAAACAACGGCAAGTACGAATTTTGTAGACTGCCATTCGGGCTGAAAACGCCCCAAGCATTTTTCAGAGGGCCAATCACGACGTCCTCAGAGAGGGAATCTCCAAGTTATGCTACGTATACGTGGATGACGTTATAATTTTCTCCAAGACAAAGGAGGATCACGTTAAAGACGTGGATTGGGTATTAACCAAACTCTTAGAAGCAGGCATGAAAGTATCCCAAGAAAAATCAAAGTTCTTTAAAAAGAGCGTTGAGTACTTAGGGTTCATAGTGTCACAAGGTGGGCTCCGAACTTCACGTGAAAAAGTAAAAGCCATAAAGGAATTTCCCCCACCAAAAACGCTTTTCGACCTCAGATCTTTCCTGGGGCTAGCAAACTACTACAGGTGCTTTATAAAAAATTTCACGGCAATCGCGAGACCCCTAACTAATATTCTAAAGGGGGAAAGTGGGAAAATCAGCAAATGCCAGTAAGAAAGATTGACGTCAATATGAGCAAGGAACAACAAGAAACTTTTGACAAGCTTAGAAACATCTTGGCATCGGAAGACGTTTTGCTCTCATACCCCGACTTTAAAAGGACATTCGATTTAACAACCCTAACGCGAAACTAAAGCGCTGGAAGGGGATTATTGACGACCATTGCGCAAAATTGGTTTATAAACCAGGCAAAGAAAACCCAGTGGAGAAATAGCCAGATGCCTGAAGCTGGGAATAAATTAAACGATACAGTCGAGTTAATTCTCTTCGCAACTAATAAATACAATTATTCAATTCAGTAACAAGCAAAAAACCATAGAAATAGTTCACACAAAGCCCGCAGAATTCAAGAGGGAAATCTGCAGAAAAATTCAACAGGCCCAGGAAAGGACCCTTGAACAGATTAACAAGGAAAGGACTTACAAAGATTATCAGGTCGGCGAAAAAGTTTTTCTAAAAACGAATAAACGCCTAGGAATCAAACTCTCAACGCTATGTTCGGAGGAGGTTATTGAAGCAGACCTGGGGACCACGGTCTTAATAAGGAGAGGGTGATCCACAAGGACAATCTACGCAAACCATCTTCGCGAGATTTCTGACCCTTTTCTTTTTTTTTTTTTTTATATTTTCTTAGGTTAAGAAATTACATCTTAGTTTTGGTACTTACGACTGTTAGGACGGATGCGACGGTAAAACTTAATGACTACACGAACGCGGATTACATCCCGATAGAAGACAATGAAATTGCACTCTACGAACATGACGACCTGCGAGGACTAGCAGTCGGAGACAATGACAAAGACATTTACGGACGATCACAGGACACCAGTTATAATGATGGACCTCACACATATTCGCAAGTTGGTAACCACACTACAGGGCCGCTAGGAGTATAAACTTAATCGGGACAGCGCTAAAAGTTATTGCAGGTACTCCTGACTTTAACGACTGGGAGCAAATAAAATTCAATCAAGAACAGCTAATGAGAACGAGCGATGGTCAAATAGAATTAAATACTACATTTCAGAAACGCCTAAATGAACTCGCAAATGCGATGAATCAAATTCAAAAATTTTAAACAGATAAAGAATCTCACCTTTTGGAAATTATCTTAGCAAAAAATAGAATCGTCATCACAGATTTGGGAAACATCTTAATGGGCTTAACCCTAGGAAAACTAAATATTGTAAGTCCATCGATTCTGGATAACTCCGATATTGGCGAATTCAGGGACAGACAGTCTATTGACTTTAGTTTGATAGAATTATTAGAAGTATCTAGCATAAGCGTTTTTCAAAGTTCTGATATTTTACATGTTCTTATTAAATTTCCTAAACCTAAGTTTATATGTAAGAAGATAACGGTCTATCCAGTTCAACACCAGAACAAGATCTTTGACTTCGAAAGCGGAAACGTGGTCGCTGGGTGCCCAACACGAAACCTCAACATCGGTTGCTGCAAGACAACAGTCGGGCCCACCTTCTGTAAAGAGCTCCAAAACGGCACCTGCGCCCAACAAATAGTCTCTGGGGCTATTGCGCACTGTTCTACGCTTCCAGGTCACCTGGATCCAGTCGCCATCGTGGATCACGGCACTCTTATCGTGAATGACGCCAACAAGACCATAACCGACGACCAAGGGCGGAACCAAAAAATATCCGGTACTTACCTGGTGACCTACTCCAACAAGGTAGCCATCAACGGAAGTTGGTTCATTAATCATCTGGGAAACTCAATGAAGAAGCCCGCTGTGTCGGCCATGGCCATAGTCAACATCACGGCTCATAAGAAGCGGCTAAGCCTCCCATTTCTTCATGAGCTGAGCCTGAGCAACCTACACCACTTTGGGACCCTCAGAGAAGAACTGACTTTGGGGTCCTTCCTCAGTAACTCATTCGTCCTACTTGCCGCCCATTTACTATGCTCTCTCTGTTTGGCTTGGATATCACTATCTGAAGGCCGGAAGTCACTCCAAATCAGGAACTGACAACGATGTGAAGCGAGCGGGTCCCCGGGACGGCGACCTTTTAAAGGGCGGAGAAGTTAACACAAGCAGTTCTCACGGAGAGAAACTGCCAACTTGCAGACCATATCCGGTGGCTTGCACGCGCAGTGAAGAAACTGCTGACCACGGTCTCCTAGGGCAATTGCCCGGAGGCCGGCCGGTGCACTCGCGGAGTGAGTGATCGTCATCGGATGCCGGAATGCTGATCCGGCACATTGGTCGACAGCGCTGCTATGCACCGGAGGTATCGAGCAGAGGCTGAAGCGGACCTTTACTTTAGTCTAAAGTAGAACTCCGTAGCCTTAGCTGCGTTTATAAACATTATATTTGTATTAATTATATTTAAAATAGCCTATCCCCTAACGGGAGTATGTGAAATAAAATATTAATTCAATATTAACCAACGCCTTTTAATAACTGTGTAAATCGCGATTTCTGGGATTTTGAGTGTTGGTAAGCGAAGAAGAGCGCCCACTATATCACTTCATAGCGAACGATCGTGTTTTTGTTTTGCGCTACGAATTTTGTGGTTTTTTTTCTTTTTCATTTTCAAATTGTCCTTAAAATTTTAAATTCTCTTTAATCAGTATTAAAACCATTCTTAGCTTTTGTGATATGACAATTTCCTGTATTTCTTTTGTGCCTATCCCGTTTCTTCCTGATCAAGTTCCGTTGGTGTTCAGCTGAAACTTTAAGGTTTTTAAGCTCTGTCACTCTCGATTTTTCTCTCGTGCTCTCACCCTCCCGTATTCACGGATCTGCTCTTCCGTACAGTGTTCTAAGGTTTGTAAAAATTACTTAACTTTGAATATGCTATTAAATACTGTCAAAAAAATTTGTTGTGACCTGTCAAGTGTCTTGCTGGCTTTTCGAAACGGTTGTACACGGTAATACCAATATGATATAGACGTTTCATTAAAGAATTGAAATCACCATAGGGATGTACCAAAATGCGCTAATGCATGTAAAAATGTATTAGCCGGCCTTTTAGAGGTCTGGTCTACCAATACGACTAGCTTTTTGTTGGTGTCTAGCAAATTTTTGCTGAAAGAAAAGTACGTAAAAACTGTAACAATAAAGAAAAATAATGTTTTCGTTTTCGTTTCATAAGCTTCAAAATTAAATTAAGTAAATTTGTTGGATGTTAATTATACAATTTACATGTATTACTAGGCAAAAAATAAATTGATCGTTTTCCACAAATATAAATAAAGAAATACTTCGATGAAGACTTAAGAAATGCATTATTATATGCAGCTCTAGTTATTGTTTATCTTTTTAATTCGTTGTGACCATAGTCGGCCTTACCATGAAATTCAGAGCAAAATAACACATATAGTGTAACAGGCCAAGTGTGATTAACACATTCTGGTCACACTATGCGGCGAGTACGCTCTCTCGAGAGAGCATGGAGTTCTCTCAAGAGAGCGCCTCTCTAGCAAAAACGGGGGTTGAAAGCTAGCTGCCTGCGAGCAGCAGATCACTGTTTAAGGAGAGCGCAGCGAGAGAAGTTAGGTGAAGGAAACAGAACAAAAGGTGAAGCAAGAAGTTTTGAAGACAATTCTAAGAAATTATAAAGAAGCGTTCCACAGAAATAAAGTGTTCCACATAATATATAATAAAGATAATTATAAGAAATAGTAAATAAGTGTTGAGAAGAAATACAAAATAATAAAGAATAATAAAATAACATCCTGTCACAATAGGTTCAAGGTTCTAGTAAGGTCTCTCATTACTGTGTCATAGCGCCATAAAAGAGTCGAATTTACGGGCCGTATCGCGGATTTAATTTCTAGTAAAATGGGATTAACTACTGTTGCCAGTTTTGTCGAAGAGTTGAGAAGAAAATGGAATCCTTCATGCGCCAGACCAGATGTGGATTTAATGAGCTCATGGTCTATTTCCGCAAAGCTAACGAATTACTCACCGCGTTACTGCTCATACGACACTCAGTTTAATATCGGGACTACCCCTTCGGCACAGTTCCGACCCCAATACCAAGCTCCAAAACGAAAATATATAAGTGCAAAAGATTAAATTTTCTTATGCCGGAAACATTTCATCCTTAAAGATTAGTGTCTCGTCAAATTCTTCGACACAATTTTATCGGGTGACTTCTGGCCCGTTGTAGTTTCAACTTTTTTATCAGAATACCGAAGGCTTACGAGGCAAGCTCTCGAATTGTATTCGGACAGCTTTTCCTTCACATCCCAGATAATTGTGGCCTTTTTAAAGCCAGAGATCATTAGCTCTAAAATTTAACCGGGTATGTATACAATTTATAGGGTGGACCATTTTGACCAGCGAGGATGTGGAGTTTTAACTGCCGTTGACACCTCCCTTATCTCTAAACTGATTGCTTTTGACGATGTTATCAACATCGAATTCATCTGTTTAAAACTATCTCTTCCATGTATAATAGTTTTATATACAGTGCTTGTTCCTCCATCTGCTGTAGAGCCCATTTATTGGAAACATCTTTCAACAATCCAGGCCGTTTTCAACATGCTTTCAGATCGCGACCTTCTGAGGCACAGCACGACCTTATTAATGGCTTGCTTGACACATCTTTGTCTCGAGTTAACCGTGTCCATAACTGTTTAAACCTCTAACTGGATTTTTGTTTTGTATGTGATCCTCTAGATGTTGACCTAATTAGAGTTGCTCCATTAACGCTACGTGAAGATCGTTATCATCTTATCATTCGAAGTGTATATCGATACGCGGACGATTTTTAAGAGTAAATGTGATTGTTATCCAATAATGTTCATTGTTTCGGAAAGGTAACTTTTATATGCTAAAGAATTTAATATCTGAATTTATTTGGTCGAATCTGTACATGTGTACTGACTAGCTGCCGCCGTAGACATCCTTTACAGTTCCATGAACTCGTTATTTTTATCCTGAGCTCCGCTAACCTATCCGTCTGGCACTAGTAAACCACCTTGGTTCGGTAAGGAGCTGACATGCCTAAAAAATGTAGTCTAGGCTTTATTATAAATATAAACTCACTGGTTCTTAAACTGTTCTTTCTAATTAATTAACGCTCGGTTTTCTAATAATTATTTGACTCGTCGTAAGTTTGCACAGGACCCGAAACAGTTTTATACAGGGACTGTAACGGTTATAATTAAAAAAGCAAAAAATTACAAAATAAAAGTTATTTCTTAATTTTTACGAAAAAATTTGATTTTTAATAATAAAAAATTATATATATTATATATGTTTATCCGCTTATGTGCCTGTGCAGTATTGTCTTATTACACAGCTGTACACGCTGTGCCTACTACGCAGGTATCGGTCGAAAGGGCATTTTTGGCCCTTAAATTAGTAATTACTGATCTCAGATGCAACCTTGCCGAAGACTCAGTGCAAAAGTTAATGTTCTTGAAATTAAATAATTAGCCATTAATATATTAAAAACTAATACATTTTTGTAATTTAATCTCGATTAATAATTTAATGAACTCCTCTTTCTCAGCCGCCGCAACAATAGTTGGGCTATTTATGAATACTGCCAACACTGCACAGGCACATAAGCGGATAAACATATATATATACATACATACTTATTATATACCATCTGAAAGGTATTGATGTGTAGATCATATATATACATATATATTGGATCTGACTTTTACGGATCAAAAGATATATAGATTCAATCTATATTTTCAATTTTTTAAAATAAAAGTTATCGAATAATTTTTTCAATTTATATAATAAAAATTGAAAATAAAAGTTATTGAGTAATTTTTATATAAAAATTGATATTTAGTAATTATTAATAATTTTTTATTATTAAAATTAATTTTAATTATTAAAAATCAATTTTTTTCATAAAAATTGAAAAAAAAAACATTTATCTTGTTTTTGAATTCGCCATAAAAATTTAACTTATGACAATTTTTTCCAATTTTTTTGGAGACTGCTTTGGGCATCAATTTTTTTTAACTCATTATAATTATTTGCGGTCCCTGGTTTTATAATCTTAGTAACACCAAGCATAAAACAAATCTATACCCTTCCTCGCCCTTATTCAATAATTCTTTAGCCAGCTGGGATCAGGCAATCGACGATCTTTTTGCTAAGTTCTTTAAAACGACTTATTCTACTTCAACCAATTTAAACCAGATGAAGCAGATGCTCCTTTTCGCTTTGCCCAGTTCATTCCTAATTTTCAGTTCTATCTAAGACGAAAGCTCTCTTCATCTTAATCTTCAACGTGTTAAGGGGCACACCTAGTGTAATGGCCTAAAAAAGGTGATTTTTTTGAATTTTTATTAAAAAAATACTTTATTAATTATTTCAAAATTTAAAAATATATTTATATATGTTTCAGGAATATACAGTGAAATTTTTGAAGAAAACAAGAAAGAAAGCTAACTTCGGCACGCCGAAGTTTGTATACCCTTGAAGCTTACAATTGGATCATTATGAATTAATAAAATGTTATCAAATGGAAAGTAAAACTAAGAGGAATTGTATACAACATTTATACATATAAAAATTCGGTTCAACATTACGTATAAGTAATATTTCCCGAACATTCCTATGGCAGCTATATGATACAGTCGTCCGATCCGGCCCGTTCCGACTTATATAGCAGTGAGAGCATATAGAACACTATCTGCAAAGTTTCATTCAGATAGCTTCAAAACTGAGTGACTAGTTTGCGTATAATCGGACAGACGGACATGGCTAGATCGACTCGGCTATTGATGCTGGTCAAGAATATATATGATTTATAGGGTCGGAAATGTCTCCTTCACTTCTGACTGAAATTATAATACCGATTTTACAGATCGGGCAGTGTGGATTGAAGCGTTGTCGTGTTGAAAACGCCATTTAAGATTTCCAAAATAATTTTGATATGTGGGAAAGCCGTTTTTAAACGATTATTATAAGCCACGGCGTTCATTTTCGGGGTGAAAAATTGTAACTCATAGGTGCCATAATAGGATATGGCTCCCCATACCATTACGCCACCTACCTGGCTATGTAAACGATCTAAAATATGCTCTTCTTTACGCATGTCATGGAAATAATAATTATAGCCGTCAGGGCCTTCTAAATTAAATTTTTTTTCATCAGAAAAGACTACAAAGCGCCACTCCTTCGACCATGTCATATGCGAGCGAGCAAAATTTAGGCGCATTTCCTTTCGTAACTTATTTATTTGTGGTTTTTTTTTTAGTTTTAGTCTTTTCAAGTGTTCTGCTTTTTTTATGGCTCGTAATACCGTGGACTTGCTAGCTTCCACACCGCTTTTTTCTTTAATTTTGGTAGAAGAGTCGTGTGAATTCGACGCATGTCTAACTATAGACCGAATGTCTGCTTCGGAAAGAACTCTGTTGTTACCGCCTTTCATATTTTTACCATAGCCTTCTATATTTTTAAGAAAACTGGATATAGTTTTTCGATGCCTTCCCATTTTTTCAGCAAATTTATGTTAAGATAAACCACTTTCACTAAAGGCTTCGATCTTAGATTTTTCTTCTAAAGATAGGACAGTTCCTTTACCCATATTGATTCTCAGTTTATAAACAATTATTCAATTAATCAGCACAAAAAATTTCACAACTGTACGCCAAAAATTACGCGAGATAACTAAATTTGAATTTACAGGCGCTAATCTGATGCAAAATCAGTGCAAGCTTTTGCAGCGAAAGTAAAACAAAAGAAGAAAAAATAAATAACGGAATCTCTCACCTTACGGTATTTCTCTCAGAGAGCGACCGACAATTTGTGCATTTTAAAAGCAACAACAAAAATTTTGAAGTTGCGTGCAATAGAAACAGAGATAGATGCAATAAAGTAAAACCAAAAGGGGGGCGCTAATCTGATGACGCGCAGTGTATATTCTTGATCAGCATCAATAGCCGAGTCGATCTAGCCATGTCCGTCTGACCGTCTGTCCGTCTGTCTATCCGTCTGTCCGATTATACGCAAACTAGTCCCTCAGTTTTGAAGCTATCTGAATGAAACTTTGCAGATAGTCTTCTATATGCTCTCACTGCTATATAAGTCGGAACGGGCCGGATCGGACGACTATATCATATAGTTGCCATAGGAACGATCGGTAAATTTTCAGAAAACAAATTATTTCTTGTCCAATTTTCAACATATTTTCATATAATTTAAGACATGGCCATTTTATATTATTATAGAATTTCGATTTTAATTTGATCAAAATCGGATTACTATATCATATAGCTGCCATAGGAATGTTTGGGAAATATTACGTATACGTAATGTTGAACCGAATTTTTTTTTGTATAAATGTTGTATACAATTCCTTTTAGTTTTACTTCCCATTTGATAACATTTTATTAATTCATAATGTTCCAATTGTAAGCTAGGCAAGGGTTTTGCAACTCACATAAATTGTTATTAGGAGTTTCCAACGAAACCTTCAAGCCGATGTGACCGCTTTTGTTTCGGTTAATCATTTTCTTCTTGTTAGTAAGCTCGACTTAATAGGGTTTCCAGTTATTCTACTTAATTGATTTTAGAGTTATTTGAGTAACAGGACTCAAAAGGTTCTGTTTAAAAACGCGTCCCACAACGCAGCCATTTTGACCCACTCCCATTCACATTGTTTATCAATGACCTTTCGCTAGTTCTAAACAATTCTAGAGTACTTATGTACGATGTTAAACCATGCCTGCAGCATGAAGACAAGTGATGCCAGTCAGACTTACAATCTGATCTTTAAAACTTCTATGCATGGTGTCGTGCTAGCTTATTACATTTTAATAGCTCTAAGTGCAAACTGATGACATTTTCACGTGTCACTTCCAGTATGTATTTTATAAGCTTAATGAATGCGTTTAGGAAAGAATACCTCTTGTTGACGATCTAGGTGTCCGTCTAGATCATAAACTTTCGTTCACCGAACATATTGCATTATTAATAATGCCAAAAGCGTGCTGGAATGTATTAAAAGGTCTTTGACCCCCTTTTAACGTGGTATGAAGACCTGAGATTACCGTCATTTTTTAGTAGACTTCTGTTAATTAATCCATTTCCCTAGGGAACCGCGATTAAAAAGAGTATACATTTTTTTTATCAGCCCATCGTAAGAACAATTATTTATAATTATTAGGGAACAAAATGAAGGAAAATAATGTTGATTCTACGGTAGATTGCCTCGTGGAACACATTTGTCGGAAAAAGATAGTGATATGATCCGACTGGCCAAATCTGGTAAGACCATTATTTATTACATTGCCGAAAGATTAAACAAGCATAGAAATACCATAACATTGGCAGGCTGACTGAAATCGATGTCGGTGTCTAGCGGTTAAAAATAACTCGTTTTTTTACTGCCAAAAAAGTCAACTAAATTTTGAATATTCCAAAGGCTGTATAAAAAAAAATTAAGCGAAATCAAAACGCCTCTAAATGTTTCTGGGGACGCTGAACTGAGGCGGCTAAAACGACTCACAACACTCTTCCAGAATAAGCTGAGATGTACAAATTTGGGCAGGTTACTAAATTTATAATTTCAGACGAATAAATTTTAACTTAGACGACCCTGACTGCTGCCAAAAGCATCAGCGCGATTAAGGCATATTACAACATCTCTGCCATAAACCATGTTAAGACCAAATGTTTCTGGTACAGAATAGTATTCGCCAAATACACAGTCTCTAAATTCAACTTTAACCAAAGACGTGACATATCTTCGTTTAAAGTTGTAATTTCTGATGCACTGTTAGGGTCCTTGATACTTCTGTATGGCATAAACATGCCAGATCTATAATTCAAGACATTTTTTGGTCTTGGTTTTAATGACAAATTTATTTATATGGGTGATTTTAATCTTGCGTTCATATCTTGGAGACCCTCGCCTTATTTAAATGTTCTTGTCCCTACTGCACCCCATGATTTTATTCACGGACTTATTTACCTTTCTTTGGGACAACAGAATCATGTAGGGAGCTGTAGTGACAAAGTTTTAGACCTTATTTTTGCATCGAAGTTTGCCAATGCTCATGTCTCTAAGATTTACCCTCTCTCCAGTCCTGAAGACGCTTATCAACCCACACTGGAGATAATGTTAGAAGCTTCGACGCCATTACTGCCATGTTCTGAAGCTCAGCCAGCACCTATTTGCCGCTTTCGCAAAGCAAATTTCATTGACATGAACATATATTTATCTTCAGTGAACTAGACTTTTTTGGAATCTACGAATGTCTTGACCATTGTTGACCGTTTCTATGATATACTTTACTCCAGTTTTGACACGTATGTTTCATCATTTCCTTCACCAGACGATTCTCATAAAAACCTGAAGGCAAAACTTTTTAAGAAGTTTAGTAGAACCGGGCTGCACGTCGACCACTCAAGCTATTTTAACAGCTCGCTCTGATTTCCTAACTCATAATGACCAATGCTACAAGAATCAATGTAAAAATGAATTTCAGGCTAACCCTAATTAATTTTATGCGTTTATCAATTCTAATCATAAATCCCAATTATTTCCATCGTGTCTTTATCTCAACTCTGAATCCGCTTCTAACAAGCGATATCAGGCGAACTTATTTGATAAATTTTTCCAGTCTACGTACTCATCAATAAATTTCGTTACAACCTCATCGTATGCATATTCATTTCCACACTCCAATTAAATTTGTATGCCCACAATTAGTGAAAATGTTGTTCTTGAAAAACTCTAAGCAATCTAGCCTTTATTTTCTTCTGGTCCAGATCGTGTACCTAGCTGTGTTTTAAGGAATTGTGCTAATGTGTTATACTGACCACTGTCAAAACTTTTTCAAATATCACTTCAGCTGCTCTTTTTTCCTGATTGTTGGAAAGAATCTTTTGTTATTCCCCTTCACAAGAAAGGGAATAAATCTGACATTGAAAACTACATGGGGATTGCAAAACTTTGTGCGTTTCTTAAGTATTCGAGTTTTTAATTAGTGCGCAGCTTCAGCACCTATGCAGCCCAATAATGTCCCCCTCACAGCACGGCTTTTTTACAACATAAATCTACATGTACAAACCTTCTTGTGTTCTGTTCAGTCATTGGAAATGCTTTTAAAGATAATACTTGAACTGACGTTATCTTTACTTATATCAGTAAAGCTTTCGACTCGGTAAATCACCAACTACTGCTTGAAAAAACTTGTTCTTTTGGGTTTCCCTGATTGGATCGCAACATACACATTTATCTAACCGTACGCAGAGAGTTGTCTTCAAAAGTTCTTTCTCAAACCGAATCCGAGTACCTTCGGGTGTTCCAAATGGAAGCCACCTTGGACCACATTGCCACTTGCCTAAAGTGATGATATACACTGACGATGTCAAACTCTGTGTTTCACTGACTAATTCCGACTCTTATTTGCTCTTGCAATCTGACTTGAACAAGATGCATTCCTGGTGCATCAACCACTTGCTGTTTCTCAACAGCTCTAAATGAAAATGTGTCTATTTACCGGAAAAATTGTTTTTTTAGGGATGAATTATCTAGAACGCATGCATTCGGTAACAGATCTTGGTGTTCTGTTAACTCAGAACCTTAACTTCACCGACCACAGTGGTATAATTGTTGGCAAAGCTAAAGTCCTTTTTTTCCTTTCTTAAGTGCTGGTCTAAGGAGTTTGACGATCCCTACACCGCAAAACTTTTCTATGCCTCTCTTGTTCGTCATATTCTTGAATATTGTGCGTGGTCACCTTAATATGTAAAGTATTAATGCCTCATTGAATCGGTACAGAAGTATTCCTTTTTGTTCGTTCTGCGGGGATTAAATTGGGACTCTTATTATCGACTCCTTGTCGACAGATTGTGCATTTTGAGCCTGCCCTCTCTTAAGGATTGTCGGACCTGCCACGGTGTGATGTTCCTCCACAAATTATTAAATTGCTATTATTTTCTTAACAAATAAATAAACAAATATTTGAAGAAAGCTTGAGCTGGATTTAGGTATGCTGGTGAGAATACTCAGAAGACTATCTCCAAAGTTTCATTTGGACTTCGTTAATCATTTCGATCTTGTACGGAAGCTCGACTTAAAGGTGTTTCTATGTGATCTTTTTAAGTGGATTTTGAGTTACTTGAGTGATAGGACTAAAAATGTTATGTTTAAAAACTTTTTATCTAACGGCATGCCTCAGTGTCTCATATTCATATTCCAAGTGAACGGACGTGTTCTTTTTCTTGCGCTCTCGTTTTGTCAAAATTTTACACAAAAACCACTGGGGTATACTTAAGTCTTCTAATTTGTGTTTAATAAAGTTCCCGTTCACTTCGCGTGCATGCAGCTATCCTGATTTGTGCATTTAATTTCAATTATTTTTAAAATTTTTGTTTTGCGCCGAGTAGTTATTCGTATTCCTCTTTGTGTCTTCCCCAATTAGGAGTTGTTTGTGCCGTCGCGACAGCTAAACGATAAGCTTGCTCTCACGCTCAACCGCTCTCACGCTCTCTCGGTGCAGCTGCACTTTGTTATTCTCTCCCTACGTAAAGGTAACAGTGGTAACTCCTTATAACTCCGGTATTGTCTGCGCCGTTAAAACCTGTAAAAAGGTTATTGCGGCTAATGTTGCAGCTCGGACGGTGGACGATTTAAGAAGAAACATCGATTTGCGTTACTGCTTCAACACCTGACCTGAAAGGGAAACCAAAGGCGGTTTTAAAGAGGTATTATCGAGTTTTCCTAAAACTCGTCCCATGTTCTTAGCGCTAGATAGTCAATTTAATAGCCTTAAGCTATTAAATGAGTCTCCTAGGCCCAAAGAAAACGCTACTGGTCTGCAGCAAAAAGATTCGGTACCCGAATGTGCCGCTGAAGGTACCGTGGGGATGTCCGATTTTTCCCCTGGCGGGCCGCAAACGACTCCTCAAAGTCCCATTAATGTATCCCCCAAGAGTGTCAGGCCCGGACTACCAGCCGATTTTGGTAATCCAGATAATGTGTCTGCATTGCCTAAAGCCCTTATAGTAGTTCCACAAAACAGACATTTGTTTCGGGGCTTTTCCCTGATCATACATCGGAAGATGTAATAGCCTTTTTTCAAGGCAGAAAATTCCGATTTCCTATGCTAGGGACATTTCATCTTTTAAAATAAATGTCCCAAACCAGCACTTTGACTCGATATGCTCTACCAAATTCTGGCCAGAATATGTTGTCGTCAAAGAGTTTAAAGCTAAGAAAAAGAAATGGCGGCCTGTAGGAAAAGCGGACGTAGTGCAGATGGATCCGAAAAATGTCCGCTAAAGATATTAAATGCGGACAAAGAATCGGAGTTTCCGCATTACGTTCGATGAATGCTCAAAAACGGACTCTAAAACGGACAAAAAGCGAACCTTTAGGGTCCCACGTAAAAATACCGAAAAGGTAATAATATCGTAAAAGGTCCGTAAACTCAATCTTTTTCGGGTTCCGTAAATTATAGCTTTTGCTGCCACAAAACCCCTGACAGGTGATTAACTTTATTATCGTTTTAGAGTTTGGAATCGGACGTTTTGTCCGCCTGAAATCTGCAAAACTATCGTTTATAAACGAAGTTTTTGTCTGCTGGGTGGTAGCTTTATTAATTATTCCCACATTTCTCCCTTGTCGAAATTTCCTATTTGGTTATTTTTACTGACCGTTACCGTTATACTATCCGTCAACCTCAAGTAAGCCTCCTTGGTTTACTAAAGAGATGAGTCGCCTTAAAATCACTAAGTCTAGGCTGTATTCTAAATTTAAACGTACCGGTTCTCAATCTGCCCTATCTTGTTATTTATCGGATCAGTTAAGATTTACAGTTTTATCCTGAAAAAAGCTTAGGAATGATCGGAGAATTTTTAGATAAAAAATTATATTTTTATCGGTTTTCAGCATATGTATGCTCATATGATTTAAGACATGGCCATTGTATGTATTAAAATTAATGTTCTTTTTAAAGACTATTATGTCTTATAGTTACCATAGGAACGTTTGGAAGATTTACAGTTTTATCCTGAAAAAAGCTGACTTAGGAATGATCGGAGAATTTTTAGATAAAAAATTATATTTTTATCGGTTTTCAGCATATGTATGCTCATATGATTTAAGACATGGCCATTGTATGTATTAAAATTACTGTTCTTTTTAAAGACTATTATGTCTTATAGTTACCATAGGAACGTTTGGAAGATTAAAAAAAAAAATGTAAAAATTCAGTTTTTTTTTTCAGGATATTCCTACGATAAAGCACAAGTTCTCAAAAAGACAACTCCGGCAACCAGCCGTTAGGACTTTATTGCATTTAACAGACTGAGTCTCTAGGACAGCAGTTCATGAAGGGCTGTCCCCCTTCCATTGTAATTTTCCTATTTCAACAAACGAGTTTCCAGCTCACACCCAACCGGAACCAGGTCAACCGACCGCCCGCTCCCTGTGACCCGTACGCATCAGCTAACCGGTAATTTTTTCTGGACGTTGATGCACTACGATCAGTACATTCAAGTGGCCCGTATGACATCAAGCACGTGCTTGTTCGTGTTAGGTGTTAGTAGGCGCGACAAATTAAAGTATAGAAAAGAAATTCGAGGAAGTGACTAATGGGGTGCTGCCAGATTGTTTGCTTGCATGCGTGCTAAGTGGGTTAGAACTAAAGTTTTTAGTTTGGGAAGGGTATCTACGTTAGACGTTATTATATACAAATCGTTATAATTTGCACATAAGACTCTAAAGGATTCATGCAATTCAAAGGACGTTCTACCGTGGCGCAAAACTAAGGGAATATAAGATCTAGTATTTCTACTTGATACGTGAAAGTTGAGCTGACCGAAAAGGTCAGCACTTTCAACGTCACCTTGGATAAGGTTGTAAATAAAGGTAATGCCTAGCATTGTTCTAAGATTATATAAAGATGGTAAGTTGATTAGTAGAAGTCTACTGGAATAAGAGGGTAACCTCTGGTTTGTATCCCAGTTTAAACCGCGTAAAGCGAAAAGTAAAAGTTCTTTTGAACTGACTCAATGCGTTTACTCTGGACCCCATACTGAGGGCTCCACACGCAAGAGATAGGACGAACTAAAGAATAGTAAATAGATTTCGTAACATAGGGGTCATTGAATTCTTTCGACCACCGTTTAATGAAACTAAGCACACCTCTGGCTTTATTTACCATGCACGAAATATGATCAATAAAGTCAAGTTTAGGATCCAGGCGGACTCCCAAATCGTCAACAATAGCGATTCTTTCCAAAGAGCAACAGTTTAGCGTGTAAGTTGCAAGCTTGGGAACGACACGAGAGAATCTCATTAGCTTGCATTTAGAGCCGTTTAAATTTAATAAGTTATCGCGGCACCATGTTTGAAAATTATTAAGATCTATTTGTAAATCTGACTGGCAAGAAGAGTCCTTATATTGCACGCAAAGTTTGACGTCATCCGCGTACATAAGTACTCTGGAGTTAGTCAGCACTTTGGGCAGGTCGTTAATAAATAATGTGAACAACAAGGGTCTGAAATCGCTCCCTTGCGGGACGCCAGAAGTAACTCTGAGAATATTTGATTAAGTATTTTTAAAAAGGATTGCGTCCGGCCATTCAGATAACTAGAGATCCATCTAAGAAGATCAACCGGAAATCCCATTAAATCGAGTTTCCGAACAAGAAGACAATGGTTAACAGAGTCGAATGCTTTACTGAATTCAGTATAGATTACGTCTGTCTGAAAGTTATTATTGAAGCCCTTTATAATGAAGGAAAATATCTTCAAAAGATTAGCAGTAGTTAATCTTCGCTTTATAAATCCATGCTGACATGGAGAAATTATTGAACTGCAAAGGTCCTTCAAATGTGGAGTAATGATATTTTCGAAAAGTTTTGGGATGGCCGACAGCTTAGAGATTCCTCTGTAGTTGTTGGCATCCAATTTGCTACCTTTTTTGTGGAGAGGAATAACGAACGACTCTTTCCAAATAAGGGGAAAGTGGGAGGTTTCTAAGGATAAGGTAAACAATTTCAGAAGGGGATTGCACAGGGCGTCGGCACAATACCTAAGCACACAGCCGGGTATTCCGTCGGGACCTGGCGAATAAACTGGCTTAACACGGAGAAGATCTGAATAAATAGAGCTTTTGTTTAAACTAGGACTGAAAATTAAGTTCGATTTGGGAATGATGTAAGAATAAGTCTGATTTGAGTCAGTAGAGTTTGAATATGTTGTTTGAAAAAACTGCGCAAATAGATCGGCTATTGCCTGATCATTATTTACGGTTGTATTTTCAAATGAAAGCGAGGAAGGATGAGTAACTGGCTTACGTTTAGTGTTAACAAAATTATAGAACTGTTTTGGGTCCTGAGAAAACTGGGCCCTACAACGAGCAAGATAATTTTTGTAACACTGCGCGTTCAACACAATGAAGCTTAACCGAGCCGATAAATAAAAGGATAGAGCAGATTGAGAACCGGTGCGCTGAAATTTAGAATACAGCCTAGACTTTTTGTTTTTAAGGCGACTCAACTCTTTAGTAAACCACGGAGGCTTATTAGAGGTTGACGGGTAGTATAACGGAACACACTTAGTAAAACATGACTTCATGGCACTGTAAAAAATATCCACGGCTTCCGCCATGTAAGTGCATATGTATAGATCGGACCAATTAAAATCATCCTTGCGAAAACAAAGGACTTTTTTGGCTGGACGGTCAGATATATTCTGTAAGTCGGCCCCAACGTCGAGGGTCACATCGAAAGTAGGATGATAGGGATCTAACTCTAAACTAAACTCTGGCTAAACTAACTCCCGCAGGATCTGAAACAAAACAGAGATCAAGCAAGCGTTCTAAAGAGTTTCGTACATGGTTGACTTGAGACAGCGAAATGTCAAACAAGCCAGCAATAAAATCATACTTTGTTGTAGTAAGAAGAGAGTTTGTGGAATTATTGGAGGACCAAATAGCCCCTGGGATATTAAAATCACCAAGAACTACTAACTACTAACTACTCACATATCGTTTTCACTTTCACAGCGAACGGTCGTGTTTTTGTTTTGCGCTCCGAATTTGTGTTTTAATTTGCCACCGGGGTTTCATTTTTTTGTCACTTAAATAATTTATTAACGTATACCGTTTTGCTGCCGCGTGTGCATATGCTATTTCTTTTTCTGTGCTTAATTATTTGTATTTTTTCGCTTTAGTTATTTTTACTAAGACGGTTTTTCTCGCCTTCCTTTTGTGTTTTCTCTTCCCGCTTAAGCTCCGTTGCGTATAGCTGCAGCTAAGCGGTTTCAAGCTCTCCCGCTCTCTTGCCCTCGCACGCACTCTCCCCGCTAACCGTATTCTTTCTTATCTTTTTTTTTTTTTTCTGGCACAGTGGTCTGAGCATTGTGATTATGTCTGCAAATATTGTCTGCGGAATTAAAGGCTGCCAAAAAAATGTTTTGGCAGATACGCCTTCGCTTTACTCTTGGCTTTGCGACGCGGTAGTTCACGCCAAGTGCGTTGAAGTGACGGGCCGTGTCGCGGATGTAATATCCAAGAATATTGGTTTACATTATTGTTGCCATGCCCGTCGCGAGGTTGAGAAGGACATGTTTTCCTTCATGCGCCAGACCAGAAGCGGTTTTAAAGAACTAATGGTCAATTTTCGCAAAGCGAACGACCTGTTCTCCGCGTTAGACGCTCAGTTTAATAGTCTGAAGCTGTTAAACGAGTCGCCAAAGCGCAAAAAATCAGCTACTGGTCGGCAGCAACTGTGCCAATGGATTTTGAGTTATTTGTCTGACAGGACTCAAAAAGTTCTGTTTAAAAATGCTCTCTCCAAATTCCTCAGTGTCACATCTGGCGTCCCACAAGGTAGCCACCTAGGCCCACTGCTATTTTCATTGTTTATTAATGACCTTCCGCTAGTTTTAACCAACTCTAGAGTACTAATGTACGCCGACGACGTTAAACTATGTGTGCAGTATAAGGACAGCTCATGCCAGTCAGATTTACAATCGGATCTTAATAATTTTCAAGCATGGTGTCGTGCTAACCTATTACATCTCAACAGCTCCAAGAGCAAACTGATGACATTTTCGCGTGTCACTCCCCAGTATGCCACTTATATGCTCAATGACTGCTCTTTAGAAAGAATAACTCTTGTCGATGATCTTGGAGTCCGCCTTGATCCCAAACTTTCGTTCTCTGAACACATTTCCTGCATGGTTAACAAAGCCAGAGGCATGCTTGGATTCATTAAAAGGTGGTCGAAGGAATTCGATTCCCCTTATGTAACTAAGAGCCTTTTTGTTTCGTTAGTTCGGCCCATTTTGGAATATGGTTCTTGCGTTTGGAGTCCTAGTTTTGGAGTCCATATTAACCGCATTGAATCTGTCCAAAAAAACTTTTTGCTTTTCGCCCTACGGGGCTTAACCTGGGATGCAAACCTGAGATTACCGTCTTACTCTAGTAGACTTTTATTAATTAACCTTCCCTCCCTAGCGAACCGTAGAAAGATGCTTGGTGTCGTCTTTCTACATAAGCTTATTCATGGGGACGTGGAGTCCCTACCTGCTAGGCCAACTCAATTTCCATGTTCCCAGACTAACTTCCAGATCCTATATCCCCTTAGTAATTGGTCACTGCAGGAGGGAGTATGAAATGCATGAGCCCTTTAGGGTTTTATGCACCGATTACAACCGCCTCTATGACTATATTGCTAGTAGTGATAGTCTTCCTAAACTTAAAACTACTTTGCTTGTAGAATTAGCCCGTAATTTAGTACCTTAGCAATATTAAATATTCCTCGTTCTTTGGATATGTTTTACAACCGGAATTTATGTTTCATTGTTTTATATAACTCCTGTTTGTTTTTTTTTTTTCATATGATTGAATTTGATAAATTTTTAATGATCAAATTATGAACTGCAAGGGTATACAATTCTTTATATTTTACTTTTTTTTTTATTTAAACATTAAATAACAACGATAAAATTGCGCGTTATCAAATTGGTCAGTGTGTGAATTGCAATAAAGCCATCTCGTACAATCACGTTATTCTATTGGTTGGAGGTGTCAGGGTATATTTTACGGATTCTAATGTTGTTCAAAGTGCTAAAACACCTTCAGCGACTAGAGGTGGATAGCTATCGATAGTCGGCGCCAATTATATTCTCCAGTTGTCAATTTTAAACTATTCGATAGTTTATTCGTCCCACATATAGTGTTTTAAAACTGGTGTACCGCCAGTGCAATTGGAGCAAAGTAGGCCGATGCCATTGTGACATCTTTGCCGATTGAAAGCAATACCAAAAGTGCCTGAAGCGCAATGTGGAGCTGTACTCTGATGGACGCGCGAGGACCTCGGCAGTACACATTACGTATATGTTTTTTTTTTATTTCTAATAAATCAAATATTAACACCAACTACAAATTTAAGTTAAAAATAAGTTACGTAAAAAAAAATAATATTATGGCTAAGTGCTTCTATTCTATTGACCGAGAAAAATGTGCCTTATTTTAAGTTGCTTGAAGAAAATTTTTGAATATAAAATATATTTATTTTATACGATTTAAAAAAAATGTATTTTTAATTTTATCAAAACCATATTATATGTTATGCTCAAATATATTTCTTTTATATATCTTCTATTAGTGTTTTAATTACACAATAAAATACAAACTTCGGCGTGTCGAATTTAGTTTCCTTTCTTGTCTATTAATGTTTTTGTTGTCTGATCAAAACCTGCAAATTGTAAACTGTAGTACGATAATACATTGTTATTATCTTGTATATAATTATAATACTATTAATCGTAACAAAAAGTGACACAAGAAATGCTCGTTACTGAGTTATTGCCTCCACGTTTCAAAAATCTCTTCTTTTTTTCTTTTTTTGTCGACACAGTCGGCACCCTAAACAAAAGCTAACTTAGCTTCGTTTATAGTGTATGGTGCGACCTAGACAGAGGATTAGCCACTGATGTCAAACGCCGACGAGCCAAAGCTGAAAAGCCTTAAGTTAAATTGGAATTGTAAACTTCGCCGGTGTAACCCAATCTGTTGCAGTTTTTTGCGCGTTGGGGCAAAATTTAGGTTATAGGTCAAAGATCATCCCCTAATCTGCGCAGTTAGCTCCATGTTTTGAATAACGAACGGATGCCCCAAGCTCCATTTGGTTGTCAGCATTGTTTTTGTTGTTTTTATTTTTGAATGTCTTGCGGCCAATTGGGTGGTTTTATGTTATTCGATAGAATGTGTTTGTTCACGCCAAAAGGGCGTTTATTTCTCAGAGGCAGTGTGATCCCGTACACCCTCGCTCTCTCTCCCTCTTCCTTTTGACTTTCGGTCCATAGAGCTTCCAATCCGCTCTGAGATGCTAGTTTAAGCCTTCATGTATTTTAGTTCTAATTCCTACTTGTGCCAATAAAGACACGCACGTCGCGCAATACCCCGAAAATAGTTCTTCCGTGTTTTTATTTATTGAGTGCTTTAGGTTGAAGCCACCCCCCTCCATTTCAGTGTTGGTTCACCAACCTGGTGTGTTTCCGGTATTATTCGGAGTGACCACATAAAGTATATATATTCAAGAGAGTCTATTTAGCCGTTTCCTTCTGTTCGTTCATGTGAAACAACAGATCTCACCGAGTATAAGTGCTAGAGCTTCCGAATTTGGAAATAATGCATCTGTTGCACGCAGATCAAATGTATCTAATAAGTATACCCATGCGGTTTTTAGAGTAAAATCGGATAACAAAGAAGTGAGACAAAAAAGTTTGTGTATAAGTTAACACTATTAATGAGTAGCTTATAAGTCTATATGATCTTAGATGATTATCATATCACCCTAGAGTTTTTATATGCAGATTAAGCATAAACACCTCTTGGGACCGGACCTGGTTCCCATTGGTTTTCTTGGTATGGCAGATATGCAGTAAATGCAAGTGTCAGCACTTTGGCTGACGAACGATCAGCTTGCCGGCCGGGCTTAGCTTTTGTTAATCATAAGTTTTCAGTTTGATTTTGATTGCAATAAAGAGCGCATAGCTCATAAAATAAACTCCAGCTAACATTGTATTTGTTCAATTAGTTGTCTAGCCTTAAGAGCTAACAATAACGGAGAGAAGTTCTTCCACCATATCATAAACATATTTATAAACGGCGCTTGGCTAACGAGTCGGCCAGCGTACACCCAGGAGAAGATCTCCGTCACACAGCAGATAGACATCACCCCCTCTCCTTACGGACTGCGGCGTGGGACCCTTAGGGAATATATCTAATTTATTTAATATAATAATATTAAATAATTTACATTATTCTAAATTGTATTACCTGTTTTCTGGAGTTGCCTGATGTTAAGTGAGAAAGAGCCAAACTATTATTAGAGATAAAATGCGCTCTAACATCAATAAAAAGTTGAGAAGCTCTTTTATTTAAAACACGTTCTTCAAATTGTTCATCTGTTTCATTTTCCATTTGCTCGTCACAGTGACTCTGTAAATAAAAAAAAAATCAAAACAATAATTTACGCTAGGATAAGACATTCTCTTGGGGCCACATTCAAGTGGCCCTTTTAACACCAAGCACGTGTTTGATCGTGTTAGGTGTTAGTAGACCCGACAAATTAAACTATAGAAAAGAAATACGAGGAAGTGAATACTGGCGTTCTGCCTGATTGTTTGCTTGCATGCGTACTAAGTGGGTTAGAATTACAGTTTTTAGTTAGGAAAGGCTATCTACGTTTGGTGTAACCAGAGATGGGCACGAGATCTAACGGTTTGGGTAGCAGCTCGGCCAGAAGAAAAAAAAAACAACAACAACCCTCAGCGTCGCGACGCGTCGCAGCCAAGGGTTGTGTTGTTGCAAGCTCGAGATCGCGGCGATGTGCTTGCTACCTGCGCCAAAAGTCAGTGTCGTTGTTTTTGTAAATCTTCACGGTTCGCTGATCGCGAGCACCGAATATCTGGTACGACTTGCCGGCGCCTTCGAAAAAAGATAACGGTTTGAGCAGTGTGAGCAAATTGAGCCACGGCGTGCCCATCTCTGGTATAAACCGTTATATTGTGCATATAAGACTCTAAAGGGTTTATGATTCAAAAGACGTTCTACAGTGGCGCGACATCAAGGGAATATGGGTTATTGTATTTATCCTAGCAACTTGAAAGTTAAGCTGACCCATCAAGTCAGCACTTTCGACGTCACCGCGGATTAGGTTATAAATGGTTATACGGTTAAATAAAAATGGTAAGTTAATAAGCAGGAGTTTACTGGATTTCGACTGCAACCTATAGTTTACATCCAAGTTTGAAGAATATATTACGGCATTAGCATTTGGAGTACTTTATCTAGGAGCTGGCATTAAATTACTAGGCTTTAATTCTAAAAGAAGCTTTTAAAATAATAATATTTAAAATAATAATAATTACGGCATATATCGAAATGATATTCAAAGAAAGTAAAACTTCATAACGGCACTGATAAAATTGTTCATACAATTTCTTACTTTACACTTTTATGATATTGATATAAGGAGCAAACTTAATATTTTGTTGGGTTACCATGGGCATTAATAATTGACTCTAGTCGTTTAAAGCTTTTCACTTATTATTTTAGCTCACATTTCTTGAACCCTCCTTTTAGGTATAGGATCACTACTAATCGTTTTTTTTAAAGGGTGAACTAAAGCTAAAAACAAGAAAGAAAGCTAACTTCGGCACGCCGAAGTCTGTATACCCTTGCAGCTTACAATTGGATCATTATGAATTAATAAAATTTTATCAAATGGAAAGCAAAACTAATAGGAATTGTATACAACATTTATACATATACAAATTCCGTTTTAACATTACGTATACGTAATATTTCCCGAACATGGCAGCTATATGATATAGTCATCCAATTCGGCCCGTTCCGACTTATATAGTAGTGAGAGCATATTGAAAACTATCTGCAAAGTTTCATTCAGAAACGGACAGACGGATAGACGGACAGATAGATCGGCTCGGCTGTTGATGCTGATAAAGAATATATATACGTAATAGGGTCGGAAATGTCTCCTTCACTGCGTTGCAAACTTCTGACTGAAATTATAATACCCTGTAAGGGTATAAAAATATGCCTCGGAATGGTCGACCAAAAAAACTGAATCGTAGAGATGCCTCCTTTGTTTTGAAGGAAGTAGGAAACGATCAAAAAATAACTTCTCCCAAATTGGCCGAAGGCATTGCAATAAGGTCTCAAACAACTTTCCATCCGAGAACTATTCATAGAACGTTGAATCATTACGGGTTTCATAGCCGAACACCAAGAAAGAAGCCACTAATAAGCGAAAAACCGAAAGCTGCGCTTAGAATTTCCTTTAAAGTATAAGGATATTGACTTTGATTTTTGGAAAACAGTTTTGTTTACAGATGAATCTAAGCTTAATATATTTAGAAGTGATGGAAGAGCGAAAGTTTAGCGAAAGGCGAATACAGTGTTGGATCCCAATAATCTGGTTGCAACGGTGAAACAGGGCGGAGGCAATGTGATGGTTTGGGGAGCATTATAAATTTAATATTTATTTAAATATGGATATTTATTTAAATATGGATATTTATTTAAATATGGATATTTATTTAAATATGGATATTTATTTAAATATGGATTGATTTCAGTAAAAAAAAAGTTATTTGTTTTTGCAAGACAGACTTCGAATGGTTAAATAATTTAAAATGTGATTTTAATTGGTCCATTCTATACATGTGAACTGAAGTCGTGGATATTTTCTACTTAATGTGTTCCGTTAACTATCCGTCAACCTCAAAGAGGCCACCTTGGTTTACTAAAGAATTGAGTCGCCTTAAAAATAAAAAGTCTAGGCTGTATTCTAAATTTAAACGTACCGGTTATCAATCTGCCCTATCTTGTTATTTATCGGCTCGGTTAAGATTTACCGTCTTAGACGCGTAGGGTTACAAAAATTATTAGATTCGTGGTAGGTCCCAGTTCTCTCAGGACCCAAACAGTTTTATAATTTTAATCCTGGGTTGCTTTCTTTTGAAAATACAACTGAATATTGATCAGGCAATGACCGATCTATTTGCGCAGTTTTTTCAAACCACATATTTAAACTCCACTGACACAAATTAGATTTATTCTTATATGGTTCCCAAGTCGAATTTAACTTTCAGTCCTAGTTTAAACGAACGTTCAGATCTTCTCCGTGTTAAGCCAGTTTATTCGCCAAGTCCCGAGGGAATACCTGGCTGTGTGCATAGATATTGTGCCGACGCCCTGTGCAATCCCCTTATGAAATTATTTACCTTATACTTAAAAACCTCCCACTTTCTCCTTATTTGGAAGGAATCATTTAATATTCCTTTCCACAAAAAAGGTAGCATATATGTAAGAAAGTATAGTAGAATTAAAGCACAGAAGACTAAAAGCAGAGGAATAGAAGAGCAGCAGAACGACAGAGAGAGAGATCAGCAGAGCAGCAGAACGATAGAGGAGATCAGCAGGAGAAGCGGTACAAGAACAACATCAGAGCAGAGCAGCAGAGCGACTAAAGAGAGCAGCAGCGGAAGCGACAACGGAGGAGAAGCAGAGCAGCAGAGCGACAAGAGAGAGGGGCAGAAAACCGACATTCGGAGAGACGGATTCAGCAGAGACGGTCGCAAGAAAAGAGGAGAAACGAAAGCCGTGTTTAGAAAGCCGAAACATTAAAAACCAAACCTTGTAAATCTTCAGTGTTAATATTAATAACAATAATCAATTATAATAATAAACGCTAAGTTGAGTATATCTCATCTTACATATATGATGCCAACAACTACAGAAGAGCCTCTAAGTTGTCGGCCATCCCAAAACTTTTTGAAAATATCATTTCTCCACATTTGCAACACCATTAATTTCTCCGTGTCAGCATTGTTGTTTTATACTGCGAAAATCAACTACAACTTATCTTTTGGAGCTCACTTCCTTCATAATAAAGGGCTTCCGTAACAACTTTTAGACAGATGTAATCTATACTGATTTCAGTAAAGCGTTCGACTCTGTTAACCATTCTCTTCTTGTTTGGAAACTCGACTTAATGGGATTTCCGGTTGATCTCCTTAGATGGATCTCTAGTTATCTGAATGGCCGGACGCAAATGGTCCTTTTTAAAAATACCTTATCAAATTTTCTCAGGGTTACGTCTGGCGTCCCGCAAGGGAGCCATTTGGGACCCTTGTTGTTTACATTATTTATTAACGACCTGCCCAAAGTTCTGACTAACTGCAGAGTACTTATGTATGCGGATGACGTCAAACTTTGCGTGCAATATAAGGACGCTTCTTGCCAGTCAGATTTACAAACAGATCTTAATAATTTTCAAACATGGTGCCGAGTAAACTTACCAAACTTAAACGGCTCTAAATGCAAACTAATGACATTCTCTCATGTCGTTCCCAAAGCTTGCAACCTATACGCTGAACTGTGGCTCTTTGGAAAGAATTGCTTTAGTTGATGACTTGACTGTATTGATCATTTTTCATGCATGGTGAGTAAAGCCAGAGGTGTGCTTGGATTCAATAAAAGGTAGCCGAATGAAATTAATGACCCCTATATTATAGTATGCACATAGCTTTCAGAGCTTCCTGTGCTCAGCATTATGTCCAGTATATACTAGAATAGAAAACTCGAAAGACACTAAGTCTTTGTTACCTAAACATATGTGGAGTTTAAGTGCCTCTAAATATGATGGGCCAGAAATGCCTTGACTACAGACAAGCAGAGTCAGTATGTGTACCGTTTTCCCTGCTTACATATAAGCTACATTTAATCGTTTTATATGAAATATATAAAACACTTATATGCAACAGGTAGCGGTAACTGCAGTGAAAACCAAATTTAACGAACAGAATACTAAAACCCAGAGAAGCGATAACAACAGAGCCTCACTGTAAAACTCCAAAATATTTCGTTAGCTAAATATTTATTTCTTTAGTATATATCATATCTTAGAATATGAATCTTGCGTTTAGAGCCCTCAGTATGGGGTTCACAGTAAACGTATTGAATCGGTTAAAAAGAACATTTTACTTTTTATTTATGCGGGTTAAACTAGGTTGCAAATCAGAGGTTACCCTCGTATTCTAGTAGACCCCTACTATTTAACCTACCGTCTTTATCTAACCATAGAATCATGTAAGGTATTACATTTATTTAAAACCTAATTCACGGTGACGTGGAGAGTCCGGACTTTTTGGGTCAGCTTATATTTCACGGACCGAATAGAAATTCTAGACCATATATTACCTTAGTGTTGCGCCACTATAGAACGTCTTTTAAATTGAATGAACCCTAAAGGCTCTTATGTGCACCAAACATAGATAGCTTTCCCAAACTTTAAACTTTGTGCATCAACGTCCAAAAGAAAAAACGAACTAATTTAACTTTTATTACTTTTACCTATACATAATAAATTTAAAGTGTCACTGTTACTTCTGGGTCATCCGGCTTAACTGTACATGTACATACATGTACAGTTTTAAATTTCCTCTACAATGACCAATCTTTCTTATATCAGCTACATGATATAATTAATCGATTAGTATTAAAGAAAGAATTAAAACATGTCATATTTCAGAGTAGATCAAAATACGTTGAACAGCGAACTTAAATGTTTTTTATTAATTACTCAATCGTTCATATGAGAAAAAACAACAAAGAAAGCTAACTTCGGCACGACGAAGTTTGTATATGATATAGAGATTTTGATCAAATCAAAACCGAAATTCTAGAATAATAAAAAACTGCCATGTCTTAGGTTATATGAAAATATGTTGAAAATTGGACAAGTAATAATTTTTTTCTGAAAATTTACCGATCGTTCCTATGGCAGCTATATGATATAGTCGTCCGATCCGGCCCGTTCCGACTTATATAGTAGTGAGAGCATATAGAAGACTATCTGCAAAGTTTCATTAAGATAGCTTCAAAACTGAGAGACTAGTTTGCCTATAATCGGACAGACGAACAGACGGACAGACGGACATGGCTAGAACGACTAGGCTGTTGATGCTGATTAAGAATATATATACTTTATGTCTCCTTCTCTGCGTTGCAAACTTCTGACTGAAATTATAATACCCTTGCAAGGGTATTATTGATTGGATGTTATTCTGTCAGCTATATGATCAGGTCCGTTCCGAATTAAAAACTAATGATAAAGATGAATTTAGATAGCTTCGAAACTAAGATACTAGATTGCCTAGGAAAGGGACATACGGACGGACATGGCTAGATTGGCTGGGCTGTTGAAGCTGATTACAAATACGTATTATTTATTGGTTCTGAAATCACTTCTTTGCTAACTTTTGACTAAAATTATAATACCCTAAGAGTTTAAAAACAAAACAGAAACAATTTACAGGAGTTGGTAATTCTTCTTCTTCGTAAAAAATATATACAACAAAAAATTGTTTTTCTCTTGTGGGGTTAAAGTACATAAGAGAGAGATACAAAAAAATCAATTATAGAAATAAACCATTGTTAAATCAAGCATAAAAAAAAATTAAAAAAACTTAAACTACAAATTTGATTGGCTATACATAACGAATAAATAATGTATTGTGTTAATAGTTAAATTATACATACTTGACCAACAAAAGTTGAAATTTCGTAATTGTTCCATCCCTTTGAAAAATTGTTGTCATCCAATTTAGGCCTCGCAGCAGATTCTTTCCAAATTGAACTAATTTGATCTGCAGGTATCTGTGGGATGTTATCTATTTCTTCAATACTTGTATGCTGAGGACTTGTTTGGCCATGATCCAATTCGGCTGGCGTTGAGTCTCCGTGATTGAAATCGTCCCCGATGTCTTGATTTGCATTTCGGGGCGTTAATTCCAGTTCATTTATTGATGAAAATTGTTCAATGTCATTAAATGATAACAGCTCTGGACTCCGCACGTTATCAAATAGAGTTGATTCATTTTGACCAACAAGAGTTTCTTGGTGTTTTTGTGTAATGTTTAAAGATGCTACAGATAAACCCAATGATTTTTGGTCTTCTCTTAAAACATCGGGAGCTTCAAGGCTTTGAATGAGAGAATCTGCCCCAAGATCGGTTAAATGATGTGTAGAAAGTTCACATTTTCGTTTGCGCCCTTTCTTAGTTAAGATAATTAATGAATTTTCCTTATCTTGCGAATAAAATTCCAATGCAAGAATATCCATAGGGGCAACGCTTGAAAAATCTTCAAAAAATGTTGAATGGGATAATAACTGTCGGTTATAATTATTAAATAGTGATCGTGCCGGTATCGATCTAGATGGCAACGAGAACAGTTTTTCTACCCCTCCAGTTTCTTTCCAATACATGAGCCTACAACAAAAAATGTAATTTAATTATATATGAATACGTACAAATAAAAAATTACCTTTTTGTAGGTGGTGCAAGATCTAGAGTAGTTAATATGTCTGAAGTATCGGCTAATTGAGCTTTCATTTCTTCTCCAGAAATATTTTTTATTTCATCAATAATAAGTTTCCTTTTGCGTTTTGCCTTTGTTATGCCTTTATACACAGTTGCATCAATTGGAGCTAAGGCGAATCCTTCTTCTTCATTTTGTACAAGTGTTATTTCATTTAGTTGCACATTTTCAGACACATCGGCGTGTTCATTTAATGATTCTGAAAAAAGTTATATTTTAAATTATTACAAATATAATAAATTAAATTAAACAATTACCTCTCTTCTCGTCAATGATTGAGTTAATGCAGGATGTCGCTGGCGACGGTAGGGCATTAAAATTCTCAATAGCATCATTTTCGGAATCATCTTCAATGTTATCTACTTTCTCTTCCTTGTCATTCTGCTCAGCTGGTTGAGACGGTTCACCAAAGAGGTCATCTTCGAAAAGTTCTGGTTCTAATTAAAAAATATAAAAAATATATATATATAAATAATAAAGGCCGTTATTTGCAAGAGATTATATGAGCCATGTTTATATCATGTTATGAGCTAAAAGTTAAATTGGTGACTGTCAAAAAGTTTGTCCTACTACTTCCAGCACAAATGAAAAACGTGTTGTCAAAGTCTTACAATAACAAGAAAGAAAGCTAACTTCGGAAAACTAACAAGAATTATACATTTATACATATTTACATTTCTAGGCACCTTTATGTTATAGTTGCCCGATTTTCATAAATTTTAAACGAAATTTAAAAAAAAAATACAAAATGTGTCAAATGAAAATATGTATGTTGAAAATTGGCCAAGTTATACTAATTTTTTCTGAAAATTTAGCGATCGTTTCTATGGCAGTAGTCCGATCCGGCCCGTTCCGACTTATATAGCAGTGAAAGCATATAGAAGAATATCTGTAAAGTTTCATCCACATAGTACAAACAAAAATGAGGGACTAGTTTGCGTAGAAACGGACAGACGGACATGACAAGATCGATTCGGCTGTTGATGCTGATCAAAAATATATATATATGTCGGCGAATGGATATACAATTCGTATACCAGCGTATGCAGAATGCTAGTTCCTGGAAAGTTTGTGTTACACGGAATTTTGACATTTTTGGTTCTCTTCTTTGATTGGTTCTCTTCGTTCGTTGTGGCGCGACACGGGTGCGCTATCAGTCAGAGAACTGCAAGGGTGGCATTTTTCGGCACCTTGTTCACACTCAACAAAATAGGGTGCCGGGTGCCACTCTACACCGGGTTCGCAGTAAAAGACAAACACCCGTACAAAATTGTATGGGTGTTGCAAACACCCGGGTATCTACGCACGCACCCGGTCAATAGGGTACTTTTCGTCTTCGGGTGCCGGTCACACTCGCCACTCATGACGATTGTAAAAGCATTCACCCAGTAAGAAAAAGACAAGTGCATAAAAAAGGGTTGTTGACAAAAACACATGTATGACCTAGGAGTCTCGGAAACACCCGGGTGCTTATGACGTCATCGCGCTCCTTGTTTTTTTTGTTCACTTGAACAGTTGTTAGCGATCGGATTAACTAGATTCTTGACATTGAAGGCAGAGGTCCAAAACGGAGGATCGTGTAAAAAAATAAAAATAAATCTAAAAATATGTCCCCAAACCTTCATTAAGGTTATTATTTCTTTTTTAAATCATAATTAAAATGCAAACAAAACCAAATACAACAGAAAGTGTTAATAAGTCTTAAAATTATAAAAATAATATTTTAACTTGTGACTTCATCAAACCTTAAAATGTTCAATTTTTATCAAATTTATTTATTATATTATTTTATATTATTTTATTTATTAAAATGATTTTAATATTGACATTTACTATATAATTCGTTATCATTATTGTAAGAGTTGAGAACTAGCACAATGGTAATTCCAGTTTAACCACGTGATGTTAACTTCGAATCGAAATAAGAGACCAACGTCTGTTCGGGATAGAGTCATTTAATGTAGTGAATCAAGTAAAGCTTAAACCTATTACAGAAGATTTATATGAAAAAGCTCTACCAGCTGTTATACATTCTAGTTGTAACTTAAGCTTAACATAGCAATGTTCCAACAAACTCCGGCTCAACTCGGATGTATAACTTCAAAAATACAAATTCATTAATTTACAGAATTTCATGTGTTTCTCTTTAGACAATGCCTTCGTAAATACATCTGCAACGTTATCCGATGTAGAAACATAGTCAATCGTGATCTCCTTATTTTCGACTTGTTCTCGGACGTAGTGGAATCGGATGTCGATGTGTTTACTGCGCTTATGCACCATTGGATTGCTGGCAATGGCAATTGCAGCTTGGTTGTCGGACCTCAAAATAGTTGCATCTTTGACAAGATCCAGAAAACCCATTTCCTTAAGAAGACTTCGGTGGAAGGCAATCTCCTTAGTCCCCTGACACATAGCAATATACTCGGCCTCCATCGAACTAAGGGCCACAACGCTCTGTTTCTTAGATTCCCAAGCCACTGGGGCTCCTGCTACCATGATAATGTAGCCGCTGTATGATTTCCGATCAGATGATTCTGATCCCCAGTCCGCATCTGTATAACAAACAAGATTGTGAAAATTATTACAATATTTAGTGATACCTTTAGGAACGCCTTTTAAGTATCTTAGTACTCGTTTTGCAGCTATAACTTGTTCCTTATGCGGGTGGTTATTGTACTGTGACAATTTCGATACCGTGTGAGTAATATCTGGCCTCGATACCATAGACAAATAGTTTAAAGCTCCAATTAACGACTGATATTCGGTAACATTTTGTTTCTGGTCGCAATTCTCGTCCGTGCATTTTTCCAATGTAGTTCCCATCGCAAACGGTGTGGGTGCCGCCTTACACTGGTCCATCTGCCATTCTGTTAACAAATTTTGGGTATACCGATGCTGGTGAATGGATATGTCTCCGTGCACGCCGTCTCGCTCAATTTCTAATCCCAAGTAATAGCTTATGGGACCTCGATCAACTGCCTCAATATGCTCGTTCAATCGCTTAATAATCGCCGCCATTCTGCTGTGGTTTGAACATGCCACTAACATATCGTCAACATATAGGGCAATTATATTGATATCGCCATCCGTTTTCCGATCTATGTATACGCAGCTATCTGTCGAGCACTGTTGAAATCCAATATCGGCCAAAATCGTAGATATTTTTAGATTCCACTCGTATCCTGCCTGTTTAAGGCCATAAATCGATTTTTTTAGCTTACATATAGCATTCGGTCTTGCCTCATCAATAAATGTCTCCGGCTGTCGCATGTATACATCTTCTTGCAGACTCCCGTTTAAATACGCCGCCACGATATCAATGTGATTGACGGATAAACCAAATTTCGCAGCAATTGCAAGTATTATCCGAATAGTCGGATATCTGACTACCGGCGCGTATGTGTTTTTGTAATCAATGTTTCTTCTTTGACCACAACCTTGCGCTACAAGTCGTGCTTTATGTTTTTCAATGCTGCCATCAGCATTTCGTTTCGTGGAAAAAACCCATTTACATCCTAAAACATTATGTTTCTTACTTGGATCCACTAGTTCCCATGTTCCGTTTTTTAGAAGATTTTTGTATTCAATACTCATTGCCTTTCGCCATTCGTTTTTATATGTGCTCTCCAGTGCTTCTGACACTGTGGTTGGGTCAGCAATGTTTACTTCTAATAAATTTACCGTGGGTTCAACTACGAATACTTTTCGTGGCCTGCCTGGCTGACCTGTACGTAGGATTCTAGGACGTCCTCGTTTCCTCGGCTTTGGTGGTGCGACTTCTTCTTCGCTTTCCTCCTCTGAATCCTGATCCTCTCGTTGATCCGCATCTTCCTGCGGACTTGCCTCATCCGACGGACTTGCCTCATCCGGCGGACTTGCCTCATCCGGCGGACTTGCCTCTTCCTGCGGACTTGCTTCTTCCTGCGGACTTGCCTCATCCGGCGGACTTGCCTCTTTCTCCTTTTGATCTGCATCGTCCAGCGCGCTTCCATCGAAGAAATATGAACTGCCAGACTTATTGCTTTGCCCGCTCTCTGCATTATCTCGACCAATGGAGAACGATTTCTCCAGGAAAATAACATCTCTGGAGACGACGATACATCTCTTGTGGACATCGTAGAGCCTGTACGCTTTGGATTGCTCTGAATATCCTACAAAAATAAGTTTTAGACCTTTTGTTTCAAACTTTCCTTTACCTGGTTTTTTGTTTAGGCTGACACTATCGCACCCAAACGTTTTGAAATGCCTCACGCTTGGCTTCCGGTTGAACCAACATTCATAAGGAGTTTTGTCATCCAGCTTCTTAGTAATCGTTCGATTACGTATATACGTGGCCGTATTTATTGCCTCAGCCCACAGAAATTGAGGTTGAGTCGCCGCCTCCAGCATACACCTCGCCATCTCGACTAAAGTTCGGTTGGCCCTTTCAGCTACTCCGTTCTGCTGGGGCGTATAGCTGGCTGTAGTTTGATGTATAATTCCATTATCTCGAAGAAATTCTCTAAATTCCGCATTGACGTATTCCAAACCGTTATCGCTACGCATACGTTTTACCTTACGTCCCGTTTGTCGCTCTGCCTGTGCCACAAAGCTCTTAAAGGCATTTAACGCCTCTGACTTTCTTCGCAAAAAATATGTCCAAACATATCTCGTATAATCATCGATAAATGTTATTACATAAATCGCACCAGATATAGAAGCCACGCGCATGGGACCGCAAATATCAGTATGTATCAGTTCCAGTTTACTTTTTGTGAAGATCCCATCGAACCGATCGAATGGTTTTCTAGTTATCTTACATATTCCACATGTTACACAATTAAAGTCTCTTGAACTTTTCAATTCCAATCCGCGAACTATATGCCTGCTTGAAATTTCTCGTAAGTCTCTCAGGTTCAGGTGTCCAAATCTGCCGTGCCAAATTTCAAATTTTGACTTTTCCGCTGCTTGCGCACTGTAAATCTTTTGTTTACATTTGCTCGACACTCCGGCCATGAAAATTCCGGCATCCAACTTCGCCTCAAACAACTTCACATCTTTGTCGTTAATAACACAAGCCTTGTTATTTGTAAATTTCACTGAGTGTCCATAACTAATTATTTTACCAACAGATAAAAAATTGTGGTTCAATTCCGGAACAAATAATACTTTGCGTAGCAAGATGTCACTGCAAAACTGTGATTTTATTTTTACATCTCCTACGCCTTGTGCTTTAACTTTATCGCCTGATGCCATCGTTATGCTCTCGTTGCTCTCTCTTAAAGTTTCGAAGTTTGATCTCTCTCTGCACATGTGAGACGAAGCGCCACTGTCCAAGATCCAATTGTTGTCTCCAGTTCCTGACTTTCTGATATACGCACTCATTGCTGCGTTTGCTTCTCTCTCTCTTTTGCATTGCGCTCTCATGTGACCACGCTTACCGCATGCATAACACTTTACGTTCTTTCTTCGATCGTAATTCGTAGTCTTCTTTGCGCCCTTCGCTGAAAAAACTTGCTCGGTTCCGTTATTATTTGCAGTCTCTCTATCATCTCTGCGTGATTCCTCCTCCAGTATTTTGACCTTCAATTGACTTAGAGTAGGTAGCTGGTCTCTGCATTCCATTGCAACGACAAAATTATCCATGTCGTCCGGTAAACTACACAGCAGCAAAATGGAAAGTAACTCGTCTGGAACGTGCACATCGATTTCGCTTAAATTCTGCGCAATCGAACAAAATTTTGTGACTTGCGGAGATATCCTATCGGTGTTTCTGATTTGAAACTTAATCAGTTGCTTAAACAAACAGACTTTTCTGGCTGGTCCATGGGCAAAATACAACTCATGTAACTTTGTCCATGCTTCTTGCGCAGTTTTGCAGGTTCTAATATGAACAAGTTCACTTGGCTTAACGCACATGATAATAGTGGCTAAAGCCTTCTCATCATTTCTCGGCCATAACAATTTCTCTGTGGCGGTCATTGTGGGCTCCACACTGCCTATAACATACTTCCACATCTCGGAGGTAACTAATAGACTTTTCATTTGAAGTGACCAACTTTCGTAGTTGTCGCCCGACAATTTTTCAATGTTCATCATTCCGTGCGACATTTTTTTTTGATTTATTTTGACTACACTCTTCTTTGCCGAATTATTAGAAAAACACTACCACAAATCAGGGTACCGTGCCGACGTACTTCTCGATTAAATTTGATTTCGAGTTAACAGGGACCTGGGCCCATAACCTTTGTAAGAGTTGAGAACTAGCACAATGGTAATTCCAGTTTAACCACGTGATGTTAACTTCGAATCGAAATAAGAGACCAACGTCTGTTCGGGATAGAGTCATTTAATGTAGTGAATCAAGTAAAGCTTAAACCTATTACAGAAGATTTATATGAAAAAGCTCTACCAGCTGTTATACATTCTAGTTGTAACTTAAGCTTAACATAGCAATGTTCCAACAATTATATAAATTATTATATTAATTAGGCCATTAAAAACGTCAATAAAAATTTTTCTTATTTAAAAAGAAATTCATGCCGTGAAATCACAAACGTCAAGAAACCAAAAAAAAAAAAAAAGGAAAAAAAGGTTCTTGGGTGTTTCTTTTCACCCTTGTTTTCGTAGGCCGTCTTTCTTCCACCCATACAAAATGTGTGTATACAAAAAATGACCAGCGGCCGATCCTTGCTTGTGTTTCGGATCACCCGAAATTTTTTGCGCAGCAGGCACTATTGCCTTTTTTCGACAGTACCGAAAAACACCCGGGTGCGGAATCACTTGGGTGTTTGCTATTGCCGCAAATAGGGTGCATAAAACACCCAGGTGAAGAAAAACCCGGTGTTTACCCGGTGCACCCTTTGGGAAGGTGGCTTGCTGCAGTTCTCTGCTATCAGTTCCTTTTTTCACAGGAATCGTTATAGCGAGGCGGCAGCGTCACGTCGCTGTCGCTGTGTGTGGTTCGAAGGCAGTTCTTAGGCAGGACGATCGGGCAGTCTTCTTGCGATCATCGGCCAAGAAAGTTCGAAACTCACTCCGCTCAAAAATGGAACGCGACCACGAATCGACATATGTATACTTTATAGCAGAGATGGGCACGAGATCTAACGGTTTGGGTAGCAGCTCGGCCAGAAGAAAAAAAAAAACAACAACAACCCTCAGCGTCGCGACGCGTCGCAGCCAAGGGTTGTGTTGTTGCAAGCTCGAGATCGCGGCGATGTGCTTGATACCTGCGCCAAAAGTCAGTGTCGTTGTTTTTGTAAATCTTCACGGTTCGCTGATCGCGAGCACCGAATATCTTGTGCGACTTGCCGGCGCCTCCGAAAAAAGATAACGGTTTGAGCAGTGTGAGCAAATTGAGCCACGGCGTGCCCATCTCTGCTTTATAGGGTCGGAAATGTTTCTTTCACTGCGTTGCAAACTTCTGACTGAGGTTATAATACCTTGCAAGTATACATATAAAAATTATAAAGCAAAATGTAAAATAAATCAAATGTTACAGTTTTGCACTCTCTGTGCGAAAGTTGTTTCTTTTAGATTCCACGTTTTTTTTTATTTATTTATTGTTCCTGTATCTTACTGAGCTTTGATATTTATGTCACATATTCAATGCAATAATTATTTACAGTAAAAAAAAAAAGAGAAAATTGTTGATTCGCTTGTAGCAGGTCAATCTGTTACAAAAACGGCTAACAAATTCGGTGTTAGCCATATGACTGTGCAGCGGTTAAAAAAACACTGTCTGGAAACACTGTCTGTCTGTTAACCAGAAATTTAATGCTTATTAAGAATATATATACATTATAGGGTCGGAAATGTTTCCTTCACTGTGTTGCAAAGTTCAGACTAAAATTATAATACCCAGCAAGGGTACAAAAATGGTTTAATAAGTTTGGTTATCAGACATTCAATGGTAGCAAAGTCCAACCATGGAATTAAATTAAAAGAAATTGCGAATACAAACAAATATAAACATTTCATTATTAATTTAATAACATAATATCCTAAATAACTTGAAAACAACATGCCCTAAGCACAATAATGCTTTATGAAGACATCTAAACGCACAAATTTTCGAGAAATTTGTTTCTTTAGGAAACAATAATGCAATCATCCTGAAACGGTAGATATAGTTCAAAGTGATATTGAAATTTTTAAAAATTAAATTTGCAACATTTTACAAATTGATCTTTCAGTTTCGAAGTTCTTTTCGGAAATCCCAAAGCTAATATATTTGTATTTATTAAGGAGGTATTTCATATTTGAACCTAAAGACCAAAATGATATGATGTAATTTTCAAAAAGTACTTTGTAGTTTCACTCCGATATGTGGCATAGTCTTTTGTAAATCGTATCCCTAACATAGGTAATAACGAAAAAATAAAAGTGGAAAGAAAGGCGTTTTTGCAGCGCCTACATTTACTTTTTTTATACCCTTGCAGGGTATTTTTTATACCTTGCAGGGTATTATAATTTCAGTCAGAAGTTTGCAACGCAGTGAAAGAAACATTTCCGACCCTATAAAGTATATATATTCTTGATCAGCATCAACAGCCGAGTTCATCTAGCCATGTTCGTCTGTCCGATTATACGCAAACTAATCCCTCAGTTTTGAAGCTATCTAAATGAAACTTTGCAGGTAGTCTTTTATATGCTCTCACTAATATATAAGTCGGAACGGGATGGATCGGACGACTATATCATATAGCTGCCATAGGAACGATCGGTAAATTTTCAGAAAAAAAAATTATTACTTGTCCAATTTTCAACATATTTTCATATAATTTAAGCAAAGGCCATTTTATCTTATTCTAGATTTTCGGTTTTAATTTGATCACAATCGGACTACTATATCATATAGCTGTCATAGGAATGATCGGGAAATATTACGTATAGGTAATGTTAAAACCGAATTTTTATATGTATAAATGTTGTATCAATTCATTCCTGTTAGTTTTACTTTCCATTTGATAATATTATAATAATTCATAATGATCCAATTGTAAGATGCAAGGGTATACAAACTTCGGCTGCCGAAGTTAGCTTTCTTTCTTGTTTATTTTTTTTAGATGGACGTAGATGGCTACGATCAGTACATTCAAGTGGCCCGTATGACACCAAGCACGTGCTTGTTCGTGTTAGTTGTTAGAAAGCGCGACAAATGAAAGTATAGAAAAGAAATACGAGGAAGTGACTACCCAGCAAACCATTTCAATCGCGGAAGAGTCGCCTGCGACTCTTCTAGAAGATTAATTTGATCGCCCGCGACATCGCATTCTGATCGCTTTCCGATCTTCCGTTGGGAGAAAGTGTTCCCCGCATGCGACTCTTCTAAGGGAGTCGCGGGCGGCTCTTCAGAAGGAGTCCCTGAGGAGTCTTTTGGGAGAGTCGCGGAAGAGTCTTTTGGAAGAGTCGCGGAAGAGTCTTGTGGAAGAGTCGCGGAAGAGTCTTGTGGAAGAGTCGTTGGAGACTCCTAGGAAAGGATCGCTGAAGTGTCGCCTGGACGAGCATTAAAAGAGTATAAGTTTTTTTTTCTTTTAATTTTATTATTTCTCTTCTTAATTTAACATGAGTAAGTAAACATTTTTTCATTCATTTGACTTAACTTATATTAAATTTAACAATTTCAAATTACTGATTAAGTTTTTAAATTTCATTCCTTTACTTTTTTCTTATTAAATCTGTCCTGGTTCCTCACAAAGGTTGGCACATCGCTCCCACCAATTTGTGGCAGTTTGTTTTTCTGAAAAAAAAATTTTTTGTTACTCATGAATAACTAAAAAAAGTAAGATAAAGTTAACCCATACCATTTGTTCCATTGTCTCTTCGTCTGATAGTAAGGCCACGTCAAACATTTTTATGTTTTCCAATGAGTCACTTGTCACTTGTTTTACTTATTTCATATGTTTCTTTTTGTCCTAATTCTGAACACAATTCTCACAAGGCTTAAAATGTTTTTGTGGCTCGGAATAAATAGCATTAAGCATTCGCTTTGCTTCGCGTTTGCTACGAGCTCTTATTGCCTTAGATAAGGAACACATTATTAAGAATATAAAACAAAAACAAATAATTAACACAAAAATCGTTTACCGAACAATAGAAATGTAAACAGATGCACAGATCGACCGCAATGACCAAATAACGAAGTCAGACTAAATGAGCATAGAAAATTCAAAGACGTTCGGTTGTCACCCCTATTCTTACTCAAAAGTAATGCAATTTGTTTTTGTAAACTTCTTTTGCTTTTGGACACATTCTCTGTTTTGCATCTTAGTACGGTACTTTAATCCCTCATTCCCTCATTTCCTTGTTTTTAACGCTGCTTGAAAAATCGCCAAATAATCGCCACCGCGATTCCCAGAAGACTCTTTTTGGAGTTTTCGTAAATAAGTCCCCCAGAGATCGCCTCCGCGACTCGCAGAAGACTCTTCCTGAAGATCTTAGTGAATAAGTCTTCTAACAATCACCTCCGCGACTCGCAGAAGACTCTTCTTGGGGATTTTCGTAAATAAGTCTTCTAACAATCGCCTTCGCGACTCGCAGAAGACTCTTCTTGGGGATTTTCATAAATATGTCTTCTAACAATCGCCTCCGCGACTCGCAGAAGACTCTTTCTGGCGAGCGGCGATTCGAGAATCGCCAAATGGTTTGCAGGGTATTGGCGTGTTGCCAGATTGTTTGCTTGCATGCGTGCTAAGAGGGTTAGGATTAAAGTATTTAGTTTGGGAAGGGTACCTACATTAGACGTTATTATGTAAAAATCGTTATAATTTGCGCATAAGACTCTAAAGGGTTCATGCAATTCAAAGGACGTTTTGCAGTGGCGCAAAACTAAGTGAGTATAGGATCTAGTATTTCTACTTGGTACGTGAAAGTTAAGCTGGCCCAACAAGTCAGCACTTTCAACGTCGCCATGGATTACGTTATAAATAAAAGTAAGCATGGTTCTACAGTTAGAAGGATGGTAAGATGATAAGTAGGAGTCTACTGGAATACGAGGGTGGAATACCAGAGGTGGTTTGCATCCCAGTTTAAACCGCGTAAAGCGAAAAGTAAAAAGTACTTTTGAACCCACTCAATCCGTTTACTGTGGACCGCATACTGAGGGCTTCCAAGGTCCTTATTCTAAGGTAGGACGAAGTAAAGAAATATAAAGAGATTTAGTATCATAGGGGTCATGGAATTCTTTCGACCACCGTTTAATGAAGCCCAGCACACCTCTTGCTTTATTTACCATGCACGAAATATGATCAACAAAATTAAGTTAAGGATCCAGGCGGACTCCCAAATCATCAACTATAGCAATTCTTTCCAAAGAGCGCCAGTGTGTAAGTTGCAAACTTGAGAACGACTCGAGAAAATGTCATTAGCCTGCATTGAGAGGCGTTAAAATTTAATAAGTTTACGCGGCACCATGTTTGAAAGTTATTAAGATCTGTTTGTAAATCTGACTGGCAAGAAGCGTCCTTATACTGCACGCAAAGTTTGACGTCATCCGCGTTGGGCAGGTCATTAATAAATAATGTGAACAACAAGCGAACAAAATTGCTCCCTTGCGAGACGCAAGAAGTAACCCTGAGAACATTGGATAAGGCATTTTTAAAAAGAACCTTTTGTGTCCTGCCATTCAAATAACTTCAGATTCATCTAAGAAGATCAACCGGAAATTCCATTAAATCGAGTTTCCAAACAAGAAGAGAATGGTTAACAGAGTCGAACGCTTTACTGAAATCAGTATAGATTACATCTGTCTAAAAGTTGTTACGGAAGCCCTTTATTATGAAGGAAGTGAGCTCCAAAAGATAAGTTGTAGTTGATTTTCGCAATATAAAACAACAATGCTGACACGGAGAAATTAATGGTGTTGCAAATGTGGAGAAATGATATTTTCAAGAAGTTTTGGGATGGCCGACAACTTAGAGGCTCTTCTGTAGTTGTTGGCATCATATATGTAAGATGAGATATACTCAACTTAGCGTTTATTATTATAATTGATTATTGTTATTAATATTAACACTGAAGATTTACAAGGGTTGGTTTTTAATGTTTCGGCTTTCTAAACACGGCTTTCGTTTCTCCTCTTTTCTTGCGACCGTCTCTGCTGAATCCGTCCCTCCGAATGTCGGTTTTCTGCCCCTCTCTCTTGTCGCTCTGCTGCTCTGCTTCTCCTCCGTTGTCGCTTCCGCTGCTGCTCTCTTTAGTCGCTCTGCTGCTCTGCTCTGCTGTTGTTCTTGAACCGCTTCTTCTGCTGATCTCCTCTATCGTTCTGCTGCTCTGCTGCTCTGCTGATCTCTCTCTGTCGTTCTGCTGCTCTTCTATTCCTCTGCTTTTAGTCTTCTGTGCTTTAATTCTACTATACTTTCTTACATATATGCTACCTTTTTTGTGGAAAGGAATAACAAATGATTCCTTCCAAATAAGGGGAAAGTGGGAGGTTTCTAAGTATAAGGTAAATAATTTCATAAGGTGATTGGACAGGGCGTCGGCACAATATCTATGCACACAGCCAGGTATTCCGTCGGGACTTGGCGAATAAACTGGCTTAACACGGAGAAGATCTGAACGTTCGTTTGAACTAGGACTGAAAGTTAAATTCGACTTGGGGACCATATAAGAATAAATCTAATTTGTGTCAGTGGAGTTTAAATATGTGGTTTGAAAAAACTGCGCAAATAGATCGGTCATTGCCTGATCAATATTCAGTTGTATTTTCAAAAGAAAGCAACCCAGGATTAAAATTATAAAACTGTTTGGGTCCTGAGAGAACTGGGCCCTACCACGAATCTAATAATTTTTGTAACCCTACGCGTCTAAGACGGTAAATCTTAACCGAGCCGATAAATAACAAGATAGGGCAGATTGAGAACCGGTACGTTTAAATTTAGAATACAGCCTAGACTTTTTATTTTTAAGGCGACTCAACTCTTTGGTAATCCAAGGAGGCTTATTTGAGGTTGACAGGTAGTATAACGGAACACATTCAGTAAAACATGAATTCATGATACTGTAAAAAATATCTACGGCTTCCGCCATGTCAGTGCACATGTATAGATCAGACCACTTAAAATCAGGAGTTAGTCAAAAAGTGAGCTGTAGAGGAAGATCTATCATGCTGGGGGTATGCGTTGCATACATTGGGCTAAGTGGCTTAGTTCCAATAACTGTTACCTTGAACCACGGACCATATTTGAAGGTCCTGAACGATAATACCTTTCCTTCCCTATTTCCAAAAGAATATTGGTGAGTCATTTATTTAGCAGTATGATAATGACCCAAGCTACAAAACCTGGATTGGTTACATATTTTTAAAAGGGTTTGTTGCGTCACCGTTTTAGAGTGAACACAATAACAGTTTCATTGAAATACAAAAAATAACAAAAAATAACATTGAAGTCACTTCCTATGGAAAGAGGTATACCTAGAAATACATAAAAAAAATTTGCGGGTTCCATGACGAGACGCCTTCAAAAAGATCTTAGAGCTCATTACTATTATTTATATTTTGTCACTTAAAATTTTTGTAACCCGGTTATTTCTATTAAATATTGTCAAAATACTTATTCCACTAAATAAAATCATAAAATTATTGTTAATTTTATTATTATTATTATTATTATTATTTTATTCTTAAGTTTGAAAGAAGATATATTAATTTGTTTGTGTGTTTTTAGGTTTATATTAGCTATAAGCAAATAATAAAATATATATATTAAATCAAATATGAATAAGAATCCTTTATGAAGCCATTAAAATTATCACAGGCTTTATTTTATCAGTGTATTTCGAAATTCGTTACATCATACGACTTCTTCGTCTAATATCCGTCAAAAGTCAGGTTGGCTAATGTGGCATTTCTGGACCTGACCTGACCTACCTGAAGATTCATATCACCTCTTTTGATGTGGCATCAATATTGACACATTAGTAGAGTGTAAAACTAATCGATCTGCCCAGAAAACTATTACAGGCGACTAAATCTAAACATGTATATTTGAAAACATCTATTCGCTCTGTTACTTACATAATCGAACTAAGTATTATATATTCAAAAATCTCAGAAAACTTGATGTTCAGTGAAGGAACGCTTTGTAATATTAAAAACGTTTATAGAAAATGTAAGAATACAATCTGTATAACAGAATAAGTTATAATGTTTGCCCAAAATACTCCTTTGATTAAGCAAAACCACCGCATGGATTTTGTTGACCAGAGTGATCGCGATTTATTTTTATGTATAGTGGGGTTCTTGATTTCTCTGTTTTGATTATTCATTATTAAAAAAATAATAGGAAATAAATTAATTATTATTCAACTTGAAAAAATATTTGAAGAATATATAAAAATTAGAATAAAAAAAAAAAAAAAAAAAAAAAAAAAAAAAAACTGTTTACTTACTCATAAGCAACCCTTTATTACAATAACTCACCCATTATAAAATGACATATCACTCATATTATCACTTACGTCCAAAGCAATCTCCAAAGCCATCACCGTCCAATCGATCCTCAGATATTTCACCTCGTTCCTCTGTTGTGTGCCGATCCAATGACTCTATATTTGTCAAGACGTCACTATCAAATAGTTTATCCTTAAAGTAGTAAAATAATAAATATTGTTAAGATAAGCCAAAAAATAATTAGTTAAATACAAAGAAATGGATAGAAATTAGACAAGAAAGGGAGTTAACTTCGCGCGACGAAATTTGTCTACCCTTGCAGCTTTCAAATGGATCATCATGAATTTATGAAATTTGATCAAGAGCAAATGTGTTATCGACCACGGTCGATGAAAGCTCTGTGCAATGGTCACTTATTAGTTTGCCAACTTCTCTAAGCAGTCTTTCAGGAGATACTAAAATATTATATAATAGCTTTATGAAAAAAATATGGAAAATTAATTATATACATACAAATTATACGACTTTCATTAATTTGAAGAATCGAAAGAGATCGATGAATCCCCGCCGAACATAGCTTTTTTAATTCAACGTGGCCATGTCTCAAATTAGATGAAACAAGAGAGGAAGCTAACTTCGGCACGCCGAAGTTTATATACCCTTGTCGCTTAAAATTGGATCATTAATTAAATATGATCAAATGAAAAGAAAAACTAACTGGAATTATATAATAATCATTTTTAACGTTTACCTATCATACAATATTAACACTTTTACAGTTAGTTTTATATTCACATTTTCCTCTATATTTAATGATCGTTTCTATGGCAGCTATATGATATAATCATTCGATTTGCATAATATTAAAAAAATTAAATTAATTAATTAAAATATATAAAATGGCTTCATCTGTGAGCAGGTAAAAATATGTTGAGAAACAGCAATAATAAAAATTTTGATAAAATTAAACCCGGAAATTTTTCTGAAAATTTACCGATATTTCATTTTGCAGCTATATGATATAGTCGTCCGACCAGTTGCGACTTATATAGTAGTGAGAGCATATAGAAGACTATCTTCAAATCTTCGTTCAGATAGCTTTAAAACTGAGTGACAAGTTTGCGAGTAATAGGACAGATGGACCAGAAGACGGACATACGAACAGACGGACAGGACATGGCTAGATCGACAAGGCTATTAATGCTGATCAAGAATATATTTACGTTATAGGGTCGGATATGTCTCCTTCACTGCGTTGCAAACTTCTGACTAAAATTATAATTCCCTGCAAGGGTACAAAAACAACACAGTACGGTGAAAAAAACATCGCGAGGGATTAAAATTAAATTAAAAAAACTACTTAATATCTTTAAGTCAAACAAAATATATTATTAAGATCAAGCTATACGAAATACATTAAAATTAATTGCATTAAAATTTTTCATTTCGTTTCACTGAAATCAGTGTTTAAACGGGTTTTAAAACAAGTGACATTTTTGTTATTATCTTGAAAACTATCAATTGACCAAAATCGCCCATCACACCAATTATAGATCTAGCTATTCCTTCTTTTCTTATGTGAATGCGTACAAATGTCGCATGTGACATCAGAGAATTGCCTATTTAGAGATAGAGATTTTCAGTATTCTCCGACAGATCAAAAACTATCTTGGTCCTGTACAATGTTAAACGAGAAAAAAAAAAACATGGAAACAGGCACACGAAGGGGTGGCATCGTTGTCGAAATACATCCGAGGAAAGCACTATGCAATTGGTGGGATATCCCAAGCGTGATCAATTTTAAACTTTTGACACCAGGCAAACCGATCCCTACCGACAAATTTGTTCAGAAATTGGTCGAACTAAAGAAAGCAATCGATTAAATTAGATTTTGGCCAATAGAAAGAGAGTTATTTTCCATGCTGACAACACCAGCCCACATTTTGCAAAACACTATAAAAGGCCAATCGAAAAATCAAATCTTCATGCTTTTTAATTAGCCCTAACCTTCAAAAGATGCTAGTATAAATTTGACGGCTGTCGGATTATTTGTGAATTATAGAATTTTGAAAGAAGTAACTTATGTTATTTTTGTAAATTATTATTTTTTAAAGGGAAAAATTCAGTTAAAGCTAAAACTTTCCAGTACCAGGAAAATCGGTACCAAACGAGATTTGACTTTTCTTAGGCCCAAATAGCCTTTGAAAATGGTTTTCACAGATCCTTCTGATAATCCGATCATATCAGTAAGGTCTCTAACAGTAAACTGACGATTTTTCGATTTTCACTAATTTCTTCACTTCATTGACGTATTGGTTACCAACATTTAGTAACCACGACTTTAAATAGCAGCTTGATCAAATTGGGACTCCAATTTGACAACCCATCAGATCATATTCTTGATTAACAACACCTCCGCATCTTAAAATGAATTATTATACGAAGCGGCTAGCAAATTTGGATAGTCTCTGGTTGAATTTCGCAATCAGGGATTCGAAAATTTAGACAGCCTTAAAAGGAGAATATGGATCATATTTCCGAAATAATTACTTCATTGAAATTACAAATTTGGTCGTTGAATATATATATTCAACACCAACCTTTCCGCTTCAAATATCACAGCTGAATCGATTGCATCAACGGAAGAGGATTTAGAGATTGAATCCATGTTCCGCGAGCAAAGGGCGCTGATAGATAGCGCATCATAAGTAAAGTAACGCTCGAAACATACCCGAATTTTCAGGTAATTATTTTAGAATATTGGAATAAAATAAAGAATATTCATGTCCACGTTCACAAGAAATTTAAAAATCCGCAGGAATTGGGATACGACTAATCCTGATATATGCCGAAGATGCCATTATGTCCTTTTAAGTCATGATCGGCAGAGAAAGGAGCCCTGAAAATATAGATATTTCCCCTAAGACAGCAGCATTACCTTTTCCAAATATCACAATTCCCAAACTTGATGGGAATAATTTACAATAGCAAAATTTTCATGATCTATTCAAGAAAATGATCCATGAATCGACAATACCCATTATCCAGAAGATGTGGTATTTAAAAACGAATCTGCATAGAGAAGCAGAACGCTTAATTCGCCATTTGTCGCTTACAGAAAGCAATTATGCGACAGCATGGAAAATGTTGCAAGATCAGTATAGCAACAAAACAGTGCTCTGCAACACTCTTATTCAAAAATTGTTAGATTACGCACCCGTATCTAACGATGCCAAAGGAATAAAGGGACTGTATGATAACATAAAAGAAACGTTATCAGCATTAAATAACATCGAGATCAAAACATATAATTGGGATCCAATCCTTCTGCATCTACTAACGTAGAAACTGGATCGCCAAACACATTTACTATATGAAAGTCGGTTCCGGATACAAGGAATTTACAATCCATACATGAATTTTTGGAATTTTTGGAGCAAAGGTTTCTCACACTGGAGGCCATCTCCAGCGAAAAACCCAAAAAGTCGAGCACATGTGCTGCAGGTGCAGAAAAACAATTCAGTTGTTTTTTTTTGAAAGAAACCAAATCATAGCCTTTATAAATGTAATGATTTTCTAAAAAAGCCTCCAGCAAAACACCTCAGCTGGACACAGAAAAACAATTATGCATCAAAAGTGCAAGTCACACCTCAAAATTATGAACAAGAAGAAATTGTTTCAAATGCAAAAAAGGCCATAATACCATTCTGCATTTGAAAAAGGCAGCTGATATTCAGGACCTATTAACTGTGGCGTCAGTAAGTGGAAAACAGTCCAGCTATATACTCTAAGCCACGGCTAGAGTCATTGTCCAAGGAAATATTGGACAAATTGCGGAATTCAGAGCACTATTAGACTCTGGATCCCCAACAAACTCGATTTCTGAGAGAGCAACTCAGAAATTGTTATTAAAAACCACCAATTCTATGCTTAAAATTAAAGGCATAGGTGGAAAGACCCATACATCGAACTCAAGAGTCAACATGGAGATAAGAAAACTTTGTCTCCAGACTAAAAGCGATGGTAATGCCTTATATATTATTATATATATAATTTGCTGATCAGCCTACGTATCAGATTTCGACGGAAAATTGGAAGATACCAAATAATATAAGTTTGGCCGACCCTGATTACTACTTTGAAATCATGCACTCCGAGAACAGACACCTCCAAAAGGGATTGCCAAAACTCCAAAAATGCCAAACTGGGCTGGATTGTAGCTGGAGAGATATTGGATCAACGAGCAACATCTTTTGTGTGTGCTGTACTCACGGAAGAGGAGAAAGTTGATTAACAACTCGTAAAATTCTGGGACCTTGACAATTTTCATTCTGACAAAAAATGTTACTCGCCAATAGAAAAGCAATGTGAGTCTCACCTTTTGGAAAAGCTTCAGCGAGCATTGTCCAGCTACCCTTCCTGGAGCATACCTGAGCGCTGGGGGAGAGACGTGACATTGCCACGCGACGATTCTAATCCCTGGAGAAATGGTTGCAGAAAGATAAGGCGATCAAACAAGGATACATTGACTCCATGAAGGAATACGAAGTACTTGGACACATGCGTCTTGAAACCAGAGAGTCGCACAACGAAGATGCGTTTTGTATTCGACATTAGCAGTAACCTCTTTTGGGAAATCAATAAATGATTTATTGCAAAGCTCGTTTATGTCTATACTGCTTTGGTTTAGAATACACAAATACGTATTCACAGCCGACATTAAAAAAATGTACAGACAAATATGGATCAACCCAAAAGATCAGCACTATCAAATGATAGTATGAAGAAGCAACCCATCAGAAAATATAAAATATTACCTTCTGAAAACAGTCACGTATGGCACAAAATTAGCGCCATATTTAGCAACAAAGCGATTGGAGCATTTGGCAAATCAACAAATGCATCATTATGCGGTTTGAACTCATGCGCTTAAAAAAGACTTCTACGTGGATGATTGCATAACTGGCGCAGATACAATACCAGAAGCTCTGCAAATAAGAACTGAGCTCAACAAAATGCTACTAAGCTCCAGCTTTAAATTGCGGAAACGGTGCGCAAATAACACGCAACTGCTACTGGGATTGAATAATGAAGATATAATCCCTGAAGTTCAATTGGAAGACACTGCGTATGAGGATTGCAGTGTCAAAACTCTTGGGATTATCTGGAATCCCAAGATTGACAAACTTCGAAGGCAAAATACCCACGTCGAAGGAAATACACACATTTGTGGATGCCTCAGAAAGTGCGTAAGCAGCGGCAGTTGCTATGTGCAAAATACACCTTCCTCAGTTGGAGTTAAAGGCTGCAGTATTGGGAGAACAATTAACGTACACGGTAAAGGAACAGCTGTCAATGCAAGCCGTTCCTACATACTTCTGGGCAGCTTCGGAAATTGTTTTTTCTTGGATAAATAGTCCTATCACAATTAAGGATAAATTTGTGGCGACACGAATTACGACGATTCAGGAAACATTGCTACAAAGGAAGCCCTTGGGTTTTTTGGCCCATTTTATTGTATGGACGCATGTCCAAGGCTGCAGAAACCTCTTTGGGAGCAGTAAAAGAGGAAGATTTATTAAGTATTATAAATCACGGGAATTCATTTTTCGAACTACTTCGGATCGTAGCACACATCATGCGGATGAAACAAAGACCGCTGGTTATAGGTGCAACAATTAATATGGACGAGCTGGAACGGGCCAGGAAAAAAGTCCTTCGCATCATCCAGCAGAAGCACTTCACCGCAGACTTCAAGAATTTGAAGAAGTGAAGTGCAACAACAGCTCGCTCATACCATTTATAGACCAGGAGGATCTCATCAGAGTTGGAGGCAGATCGGAAGCATCTAAATTAGCATATGATGCAAAGCACCCTATACTGCTACCTCTGACTCTATACTCAAGCTGATCTTTGAAAAAGTGCACAAAGATAACATGTATTGTGGAGCCCAAGCGTTAGTGGCCACGTCACGACAAAGATATTGGGCTATAAAAACGAAAACAATTGCCCGAAATGTCAGTCTCAGTTGTGTAAGATGTACCAGAGCGAATCCTAAATTAATGGAACAAATTATGGGATATTTACCCCCATTAAGAGTAACAGAAGCAAGGCCATTTTTTAATGCTGGCGTGAATTATTCAGGCCTGCACCGGTTCTCGAAATTTTTTTTCGATTTCGATTTGGCCAAAATCTTTCGATTTCGATTTTAGCTGCTTTGGTTCTCGCAAAATTTTTGCTATCGTTTTGCTATCGGAATGTTAAATTTGATTTGTGATTTCAATATAAGCTTTATCTCTTCCAAGTGAACGGACGTGTTTTTTTCTTGCGCTCTCGTTTTGTGAATATTTTGCATTTAAAACCACCACCGGGGTTTTACTTAAATCCTCTACCTTGTGTTAAATAAAGTTCCCGTTCACTTTGCGTGCATGCAGCTTTCTTGATTTGTGTATTTAATTCTTTTTATTTTCACAATTTTAGTTTGTGCTGCCAGTGATTTGCTTGTGCTAATTTTTCATTCCTTTTTGCGCCTTCTTCGTTTAGCAGTTGTTTGCGCCGTCGCGACAGCTAAACGTTAATCTAGTAAGCTTTTGCTCCCACGCTCACCCGCTCACCCGCTCTCTCTCTCTTCTGTTCTCTGTGCAGCTGCACAGTTTTCTTATCTTTGCGTAAAGGTACAGTGGTAACTAATTATAATGTCCGCTATTGTCTGTGCTATTAAGACCTGCAAGAAGGTAATTGCAGCTAACGATCTTTCGATCGGCTGCTGGCTGTGCGACAACATTGTGCATGCCAAGTGCATTGGTGTTGTAGCGCGGACGGTAGACGATCTGAGACGAAACATCGGTTTGCGTTACTGCTGTGATGCCTGTCGCGAAGTTGAAATTGAGATGATGTCGTTTATGCGGCAAACCAAGAGCGGTTTTAAAGACATATTATCGAGTTTTCGCAAAACTCATGATATGATCTTAGCGCTGGATACTCAATTTAATAGCCTTAAGCTATTAAATGAGTCCCCTAGGCGGAAAAAAACTGCCACTGGTCTGCAACATATTGACGGATCCTTTAAACCAGCAGTGGGTTCTCAACAGCAGCCTCCATCGGATCAGCCATCGACCTCAGGATTAAATCCGAGAATTCTGAGGTCGAGTGCGAAAAATAATTCGGTACCCGAATGTGCCGCTGGAGGGACGGTGCCGGTGATTTCCCTTTTGTCCCCTGGTGGATCGCAAATTGCGACCCCTCAGACCCCCATCAATGTATCTCCTCAGGGCGTCAGGCCCGGATTACCGGCCGACATTGGCAATCCAGGCAATGCGTCTGCATTGCCGAAAGCTCTTACTGTTGTCCCACCTACGAAACAGATATTTGTTTCGCGGCTTTCCCCTTCTCAGACATCGGAAGATGTAATAGCCTTTATTCAAGGCAAAACCAAAGCCGAAAAAATTAAGGTGGAGAAATTTAAATTTTCCTATGCTAGGGACATTTCATCTTTCAAGATAAATGTCCCAAACGAGCTGTTTGACACAATATGCTCTACCAAATTCTGGCCAGAGTATATTGTCGTCAAAGAGTTTGAGCCTAAGAAGAAGAAACGGCGGCCTGTAGGAATAAGTCTTCCCAGGCCTGACCAAACCACTGCGCCCTCTACGACTCCCACTCCAAAAAACTAACAGACTCCCTCTTCATCTCCTATCAGAATGCAAGAGGTTTACGTAGTAAGCTTCCCAATTTGTATTCTGATAGTCTTTCGTTTGCTTCTCAGATTATCGTGTTCACAGAAACCTGGTTAAAGCCGGAGATTTTGAGCTCCGAAGTTTTTCCAGCTGCGTTCACGGTTTACCGAGTGGATCGGCCTATCAGACGGAAGGGGGGTTTCCTCATAGCGGTGGACTCCAGCCTCACGTCTGAATTATTAACTTTTGAGGAGTGCAACGATGTTGAATTGCTTTGTGTGAAGCTATCAGTCAATGGTAGCTCCATTTTCATTACTTGTTCCTACATTCCTCCCTTGTCGGAACTTCCTATTTATTGGAACCATCTTTCCGCTATCCAGATGGTCTCCAATCGGCTTTCGGATAGGGACCACTTAGTAGTTCTTGGTGATTTTAATATCCCAGGGGCTATTTGGTCCTCAAATAATTCCACAAACGCACTTTTAACCACAACACAGCATGATTTTATTGCTGGCTTGTTTGACATTTCGCTGTCTCAAGTCAACCATGTACGAAATTTTTTAGAGCGCTTGCTTGATCTCTGTTTTATTTCAGATCCTGCTAGAGTAAGCTTAGCCAGGGTGGCGCCGCTGACGCTACCCGAAGATAGATCCCTATCATCCTACTTTCGATGTGACCCTCGACGTTGGGGCCGACTTACAGAATATATCTGACCGTCCAGCCAAAAAAGTCCCTTGTTTTCGCAAAGCGGACTTCGAGCGGCTGAACAATCTTTTATCTGATTTTAAGTGGTCTGATCTATACATATGCACTGACATGGCGGAAGCCGTAGATATTTTTTACAGTATCATGAATTCATGTTTTACTGAATGTGTTCCGTTATACTACCCGTCAACCTTAAATAAGCCTCCTTGGTTTACTAGAGAGTTGAGTCGCCTTAAAAACAAAAAGTCTAGGCTGTTTTCTAAATTTAAACGTACCGGTTCTCAATCTGCCCTCTCCTCTTATTTATCGACTCGGTTAAGCTTCACCGTGTTGAACGCGCAGTGTTACAAAAATTATCTTGCTCGTTGTCGGGCCCAGTTTTCTCAGGACCCAAAACAGTTCTATAATTTTGTTAACCGTAATACCGTAAATAATGATCAGGCAATAGCCGATCTATTTGCGCAGTTTTTTCAAACTACATATTCAAACTCTATTGACTCAAATCAGACTTATTCTTACATCATTCCCAAATCTAACTTAATTTTCAGTCCTAGTTTAAACGAAAGCTCCATTCTTTCAGATCTTCTCCGTGTTAAGCCAGTTTATTCGCCAGGTCCCGACGGAATACCCGGCTGTGTGCTTAGGTATTGTGCCGACGCCCTGTGCAATCCCCTTCACGTTCCAAGTAGAAATACTAGATCTTATATACCCTTAGTTTCGCGCCACTGTAGAACGTCCTTTGAATTGCATGAATCCTTTAGAGTCTTATGTGCAAATTATAACGATTTGTATATAATAACGTCTAACGTAGATACCCTTCCCAAACTAAAAACTTTAATTCTAACCCACTTAACACGCATGCAAGTAAACAATCTGGCAGCCAGTAGTCATTTCCTCGTATTCCTTTTTCTATACTTTCATTTGTCGCGCGTACTAACACCTAACACGAAAAAGCACGTGCTTGGTGTCATACGGGCCACTTGAATGTACTGATCGTAGTGCATCAACGTCCAGAAAAAAAAATCAGGCCTGTTCCAGTTTCCACTTCCGAAAAATTTACTCAGATTCGGATTTCCCAGACGTGTTCTAGTTTTTACTTCCGAAAAATCCCCTCTGATTCGTATTTCCCTCTGTTAAGTCTCTGTTTACTTCCGAGCGAAACCGCTCGGAAACTTTCCGACTGCTATTGGGCCGGCGGATTCAGATCCGCAAATCAGAAATTAATGATTTTAAAATACAAGGCGATTATGAAAATTGCAAATGTAAATTGTATTTCATTCTCTGATGTTTCAGGAACATTACTGCATTTCTGAATTTTCTAAAGGTGGCACACTTGATTTATAACAATTTTTTTGTGGTTGCACCTCAGAATCAGTTTGATTCTAACTTTCCGCAAAATTGCAAATCCGACCGGATTCCGACCGAAAAAGTCGGATCTGTGAGGGACATTATGAGGGTTGTCAGAGTTCCAAATAACAGATGGAATATGCCTCTTATTAATTTTTAGCAATTGTATTTTTATTTGTTCTTATATTCAAAGAACTATTATTAGTGCACGTTAAAAAAAAATTGTGTTTGGTAAAAACACCAATTAAAATTCTGTACAAACCGTGCGTAATGTGAAGGGAAATTTTTCCTCAACCTCGGCAACTCTTTTCTGAGTTGAATTGTGCAACACTATCTGTGAGAAATTTTACACCACTGCCATCAAAACAACTGACCGGCAAACCAAAGTTACATTTTAAATATGTATGTAATAAAAACGTTATCAAATTTATTTATCTAACTCTTTTTATAAGGTACAAGCATAAAAATAAAAAAACGGATGACATCTTCATCTCCTTCACAGAAAAAAACAAAAATATTTCCAGGGGCTCCTCAAAGGAAGACAGACTGGCGGTGTAGGCCAAATGGTAAAGTCTGGCAGATGAATTAAATGGCGCTTAATAACTGTCGTCTCACTAATTCGTGTACAGCTAATAGATGCAAAAACATTTTGGTAAAATAGTAGAGCAAGAATCTTTGAATCGAGACGGGCAAATCAGCTGACATCTGCATTAGTTTTCCAATACTTCTTGCCGACCATTTCCAGCACTGCCTCCGAAATCAGATGATTGTGATTTCAAATATTAAAAATTAACTTATTACCGCCAAGAATGCTTGTACCTTTGATTTTATGCAATGAATCAGTACCCTATTAACGTCCTTTGGTTGGAAACTATAGCGGGCCAAAATTTGATCGGCCCCTAATTCACAGAACTCTGGCAAAACAAACGCAGCGGCCAGCTGAAATTTTTTGGGAACAAAGGGGACCAAAGGGAAATTTCATAAAAAATCCTTCAAACAACAAGGGAAATTCGCTTATGTTAAAGGGAAATCCGAAAATGTTATCAAATTCACTTCCGAGTGGAAACTGGAACAGGCCTGAATAGCTCAGCGAAATCAAATAAAGTTTTTTTTACATTTTTATATATTTATTCAACTTAACACAGCTGATTAAGCTGTTTTCTGCACAAACAGGCTGCCACCTTTTTCACAGTTCTAATTTCGGTGGTCTCAATTACTTTTTTACTGCATTTTGACCTTTTAAGTAGTTAAATTAAATAGCGTTATTTATAAAAAAAAAAAACACTATTAGCCCTCCTTTAAAATTATTAATGAATTCTTGTAGATTCTTGTCAAGCTGACAGCGAGCCCTCTCAGCAACCACAGTCATTGGGACAAAGTCAAGCTGTATCTAAACTTAAGCAAGCCTTTTGGAGTCAATGGTCAACCGACTATCTTCAACAACTGCAGCAAAGGCAAAAATGGAGGCGATCATCAGTGTTGGAGTGGGGTGGCTTTAACCTGGAATACTCGATAAATAAAACACGAAAAACTATTGCGGGGTACTGCGCGACGTGCGTCGGTCCTTATTGGTAGAGTAAGCAATTAGAACTAAACAACAATTGATTTAAACCTAGCTTCGGAGAGCGCCCTTTTGGCGTTAACATTCAACCCCCCCTTGCGAGGATACGCAGCAAGAATATCAGGAAGACATTGCTCGGGAAAGAGTTGGATACGCTGAGCGCTCGTCGATATGTAGAAGCGTGTGGTGATCCTGACCACACGATTGGCACCGGTCATCACTGCGACAAGATCCTGTGGAATGGTGGTGGGCAAAGCAATTGACGCAGTACTTCTTCTCGATAACAGCCTGGAGCCGTTTCTCAGTGCTAAGACGAAGAAAACGGTGGCACTTTCGAAGAGGATGGTTCCCTTGGCAGACTCGGCATGGGTAGGACAAAATACGTCTGCATTTGTACTCGTCGTATGGAACTCAGTAATTGCTTGAATCGGGAGAAGTAGTAACTCGTGTGGAGAACGAGGAAACCCTTTGGATAGGTGCGGATATTTGCCTTGCAGTATCAGGAGGACTCGGAACACTGGAGGAACAGTTGCTGGGATGCAACAAAGTGTGATGCTGACCGTGACACGTGAAACATTTGTGGACACTTGTGCATCTATGGAGTTGATGCCCGTTTGCAAAGCAATTTAAGCACAACTCCTTCTTTTTGATGAAGGAGGTACGATCCTCTGTCGTCATCTGGAGAAAGCGTGGACATATACGCACTGGATGGTTCTCTTTAGAACATAAATCGCATTCTTTCGGTATTGGAATGATTCTAGTACTGAAGGATTTCAGTACTCGTGGTGACACGTTGGACGGTGTCGATTTGGACGGATGGAGGCGCACCGGAGAAGGTTGGATAGAATCTATAGTTTCTAGAGTTCTATGGCGCTCAGTCAGAAAGAAATCAAGTTGTTGCCACGTAGGAATTTCAGTTTTATTTGATAAAGATTGCTCCCATAATAAGAGCGTTAGCTTTGTAAAACACAAATAAACCAATAGACAATACCAATTATACGTACGAAGACCGGAAATATTTAGGGACGTGAGGCAATTTCGAATTGTATTTTGCAGCTCTTTCAAGGCTGCCGAAAATTCGTGTACAATGGACTGCATGGCATTTTAATAAATTTTGTTTGCTGACTTCACCAGCGCTCGTTTGTTTTCGAAACGCTCAGATAGGTTTTTCCAGGCTGAGCGGAAACCATCGTTGGTGAGTGGCTGAGCTGCTTTGGAAGAGATCGCAACCATCTGCTTCATGAGCTGGGCGGCACACCTTTCGTAAATGAAAAAGGGCATTCTCATATTTGGTATTAAAAGTAGCCAAGGTGTTTGCCGCGCCCTCTAAGCCAACTGAAATGAGCTCTGAACAAGCTTCGTAGACTTTCTCGATCTTGTCCCATAGCGCTCGGACTTGGTCGAGGTGAATTTGGCAAGTATACTTCGATGGACTGGGTGCTGTTGGATTGTAGACTCTGGACTCGAAGTGACTCAGACGGTCATAGGTCACAGTAAATTTATTTAGAATTGATGAAGTCATATTGAATATATTTTAGAAAATCGGGTCTGTATTAATATATATATATATATAATTTTTTTTTTAATGATTTATATGTGTCGAAAGCTAGATTTTGGAATTTAGGAACCAATCTGAATACAGATTAGAATTTTAATTTATCGAATATAATGGTTATAAATTATAAATCAGTAATATTCACTCAGCAGGAAAAGAGATACGGTCACACTAATGCGGATTTTGAAACGAAAGGCGGAACAAATTGCGATTATGTATGTAATTGCAATGTGTATATGTTTAGTTGAATGTAGTTCAGTTTTTAGTAGCTGTAGACTGTAACTGTAGAATATTTAAGTTTTATGTTCTAGAATTATTTAATATATAATATATTTAATCAGAACAATCTGGATTTATTTTTGGTGTGTAAATAATTTAAATACCTTGCCGTTATATATAGGATTAATTATTTATTTATTTTGGTGAAAATGGCTGGTGGCAATTATAAATCAGTGGAGTGGACTGTATTGGACAGATGAATGTAAGTGTATAAGTGGAAATAAATGCAAGCGGAACACAGTGAACGAAGAGAAATTCAGAATTGGGAGTTTCACTGTTGCTTATGGTATATTTATATATGTTTAAATACACACACTTTTGGAATTCTGAATCCGCAGGAATTTTATCGACATTAATTGCGACAATTGAATTGAATCCGATCCGGAATGGGAAGCTGCCGTAGTGTCGGATCAATCGGACTCGGATTTAGACAAAATCATAGAAATTACCGGCACCAACAATGAAATGTTTACTTATCTTGTGCGGTCTTAAAGCCACCGAAGCTGCTGGGGATTTAGAACTAACCAACAATTGACTTAAACCTAGCTTCGGAGAGCGGATTGGAGGCTCTATGGACTGAAAGCCCGAAGAAAGAGGGAGAGAGAGCGAGGGTGGACGGGATCGCACTGCTTCTGGAAAATAAACGCCCTTTTGGCGTGAACAATCAGCAGACATTAAGGAAGGAGCATTGGTACTGCAGTGGCCAATGGGACGAGTCGTCAGTCTTTCATGGAAAGGACAATTTTGTCAGGGTAGTGGAGGTGAAGACGGAAAATGGATATTTCAAACGGGATATCCAGTATATAACTCCATTATTCCCAGAAGAAGAACCGATGCATAAACACCCAGTCTCCGAAGACACTGAAGATAAAAGCATTGAGGAACATGCAGCAAGCCGAAAGAGACCTTCAACAATGTCTACATTAGCAATGACATTAATTGAGATGCTTTAAGTGCTACCACTAAATGTTGCCCAACCGATCAACGTGACACACTTTACGTCAAGTCCTGGAATCTTCTTTGAAAAAATTGGAAAGGTTCAACTCGCCGCCAAGGATTGGTCCATAGTTGTGTACTACTGCCATCACATGAACACATTTTCCATGGGAGTTACGAAAATTGGTCACCTATGCACACAATTTCCACACAAAGAAGCATGTACAAGTTTGTACCATCATTTAAAGCATCTGGAGGAGGACCTGCAAGCTGAAAATATTCTATTAGCAAAAACTCGGAAGCAGAGAGCACCACTTGATATTGTTGGAAATATAGCCAATAGCCTTTTTGGTGTATTAGATTCAACATTTGCGAAAGATATGGCTGACACTATAACAAAGGTTAAAGGTAATGAGAAACATTTATTAACCTTATCAAAATAACCTTATAAAATCAAACGTCGTTGATAGATTCGACAATAAATGCCATTAAAAGAAATGAGGTTTCCAACTCTAAGCGACTAAAATTGATTGAGGATTACATTGCTGACACAAGAAGTGCCAGTAGCGTATTTAATAAACTATCCTGGTGTACATCACTGCCAACTCAACTCTCTATGCTGGCTTCGAATCTCCAACGTGTAAGTTAACACACGCAATTCTCATGGAGAGAAACTGTCATATCCGTCATATCCGGTGGCTTGCACGCGCATTGATGAACCTGCTGACCATGGTCTCCGAGGGCAATTGCCCGGAGCCCAGCCGGTGCACTCGCGGAGCGAGTGATTGTCACCGGATGCCGGAATGCTGATCCGAAACATTGGTCGACAGCACTGCTATGCACCGGAGGAATCGAGCAGAGGCTGGAGCGGACCTTTACTTTAGTCTAAATTAGAACTCCGTAGCCATAGATGCGTTTATAAACATTGTATTAATAATATTTAAAATAACCTATCCCCTAACGGGAGTAGGCGAAATAAAATATTAATACGGGATCACACTGCCTCTGGAAAATAAACGCCCCTTTGGCGTGAAGAGTCATCAATAAATAATAAATTTGGCTCGCAGTTGCAGTGGGAAAATTATTAATTCCCCGTATTACATTTTTATTTTTAAATAAATAAAATTAATTTAATTTAAATATAAATAAAAATAAAATTTATTATCTGTTAAGCTAGGTACACACGATGCAAACAATTTGCAGCAAGTTGAAAATTATTTGCAGCAAAAGTTTGCACAGACGTTTACACCTATGCAAATATTGCAAGAAAATTTCTTACTTCAATAAATTTTTGTTTTGCACGCAAACTTTTGCATGGCTATTTCGAGCAATATATTGCGTTAATATCTACACGTGTTTTTATTTTTTGTTTTGCAGGGCTTGCAAGTGACGCTCATTTGCAAGCTCTATTGTACTACTTACCAAATTTTGAATTTTATAATTTTTTCCGTCATCGTTTTTTATAAATTTGAGTGCATCGAAAAACTCCCATTTGCTGGTATAGTTGTCCGATGTACCCTGGCCACTCTTCTTTTGTTTCACCCCCCTCTTTGTTTTGATTTCATCATCACTTTTTCCAAGTTCTTTAGGAATTTCGCGATAAGCATTTTGCTTTTTATGCTTATTTTTATAGTCTCCTGATGAGACATCCCATAAAACGAAATGATTCTCGTACAATTCAATTAATCTTATTGTGTTCTCGCGATCCCACATGGTGCTTTGCTTGCTGCAATACTGCGACTGAAAGCAAACAGCACATGCAAACAAGCAAGCAACTGACGCAACCAAGATAGCGGTAAAAAAACTTATACAGACGACAAGCAAAAAATATTGCAGCAAAAAAACTTTGCAAGTTCTTTGTTTGCAGGAAAATGTTTTTCCTCGTGTTTATACGTGCAAATTTGATTGCAGCAATCAACTTGCTGCAAATTGTTTGCATCGTGTGTACCTAGCCTTAAACCAAGCATAATTTTCTGAAATATTATTTGGTATTTAATTGTCGTGACAAAGAAAAAGGAAAAACACTGAGAGAAAGCTAGCATATTCAACAGGCTCTTGATTGAATTTTCTTACCAACAAATAATATAAAAAAAACCCTTTTCGACGCAATTTTGTATTTTTGTTTAATATTTAATTGGTGTGGAAAATAAAATATCCGGCAGATTTTAATTCTGATTATTTGTGGGAAATATTTCACGTGGAAAATAAAGTATTCAAAAAATTGTATTTCTATATTTTATTATTGCGGACAATTTTTATTTTTATATTTTATTACGGTGGGAAAATTATTTATGTGAAAAATAAAATATTCGGCGATTAGTCGAATTTTGTCACAAGTGCGAAACCTTTTTTTTTAGTACGGGCCCATGTATAGGTCCAACGAGAACATTTCATCAGACGGGGAGGTTCTCGCAGAATATAAGAAACTCTTGAACACAAGAGTAGAAAAGCAGACATCTCAGAAAAGTCAAACAGAGACTGATTGCCACCCATCTACTTGTAGGGCACCAATTATTCGAGACAGCGTTCTTAACGCCACAAATTCAAAGCCACAACAACAGGCATTAGAAATGCAAGCAGAACAAATTGCGAGCAAAAAGGTCACCATAACTGAGGCACTTCAGAGGCAACAAGAGCAATTTGAGGCAATTTTGAGGGAGTTGAACTCGGTCAAAATGAAAGACGACACTCCACAAATTCAGACATTCCAAGAAATTAGTTTAGATCGTACGATACCGGGTAATAAACCCCTTGACATGGTAAAGTCGGTTCCGAAATTCGACGGCAAATGGGAAAATTACGTTTCCTGGAGGCAAGCCGCCACCGCGGCTTACTAAGTATTTGGATCTTTCAACGGCAGTAGCCGGCATTACTAAGCTGTTGGTATACTCAAAAATAAAGTAAGGGGACCAGCGGCTGCTGTGTTATCCTTCTTCAACACTGTGTTCAATTTTCATGCCATATTGGCACGCCTAGATTTTACATACGCGGATAAAATTCCGACACATGTAATAAAACAGGAACTTAGTTTGTCAAGACAGGGGGAACTACCCCTCCTCAAATCCTATGATGCGATAAAACGGAAGCTTACGCTTCTAACAAACAGAACCACCATGACACATGACGCTGCCGCAGCGGCCGTCTTAAACGAACAACATAGACTAGACACTTTACACGCGTTCTTATCTGGTCTAAAAAAATCCTAGAAAATAGCCGTTTATCCGGAACAACCAAGGGACTTGCCATCAGCATTAGCGGTAGCGCAGGAAACTAAGTCAAGTAAGGAAAGAAGCGTCTTTGCAGCCACTTCCATATAAACCAAACAACCAGCGACACGCAGGTTGGAAAACTCCCAGAGAGGTTTCGAACAGGGCCAACACTTAGGGGCAACAAAGAAAACCGCTCACTTTATTAGGACTTAAAAGGGAGTCAACAATCAAAACGGTTCTTTTAGGCAAAGAACAAAAAACAACATAAGAAATGTTCAAGGTCAGCCATAAAGAAGACTATCTGCAAAGTTTCATTCAGATAGCTTCAAAACTGAGGGACTAGTTTGCGTAGAAACGGACAGACGGACAGCAGGACATGGCTAGATCGACTCGGCTGTTGATGCTAATCAAGAATTTATATACTTTATAGGGTCGGAAATGTCTCCTTCACTGCGTTGCAAACTTCTGATTGAAATTATGATACCCTGCAAGGGTATGAAAAAGTTAATTAAAAATTTTTAATGATTGTTTGTTTATATGACGATTTGCAAAAATAAAAACAAAAAATTTCGGAATTATATAAAATGGCTCTATCGCTGATTAGATAAAAATATGTTGAAAACTGATTAAGTTTTCATTTTTTCCTCCAAAATTTACCGATCGTTCCTAGGGAATCTGTATGATATAACAGGTTGGCTGATAAGTCCCCGGTCTGACACATAAAAGACGTCGCTAGTGATGAATGCATATTATTTTTATATAGTACTAACCTTCAAATGATTCGTGTCAAAATTTGACGTCTGTCAGTCAATTAGTTTGTGAGATAGAGCGTCTTTTGTGAAGCAACTTTTGGTATTTTGAAAAAAATGGAAAAAAAAGAAATTTCGTGTTTTGATAAAATACTGTTTTCTGAAGGGAAAAAATACAGTAGAAGCGAAAACTTGGCTTGAGAATGAGTTTCCGGAGTCTGCCCCTGAGAAATCAACAATAATTGATTGGTATGCAAAATTCAAGCGTGGTGAAATGAGCACGGAGGACGGTGAACGCAGTGGGCGCCCGAAAGAGGTGGTTACCGACAAAAACATAAAAAAAAACCACAAAATGATTTTGAATGACCGTAAAATAAAGTTGATCGAGATAGCAGAGGCCTTAAAGATATCAAAGGAACGTGTTGGTCATATCATTCATCAACATTTGGATATGCGGAAGCTCTGTGCAAAATGGGTCCCGCGCGAGCTCACATTTCACCAAAAACAACAACGTGTTGATGATTCTGAGCGGTGTTTGCAGCTGTTAACTTGTAATACACCCGGGTTTTTGCGTCGATATGTGACAATGGATGAAACATTTCTCCATTACTACACTCCTGAGTCCAATCGACAGTCGGCCGAGTGGACAGCGACCGGTGAACCGACTCCGAAGCGTGGAAAGACTCAAACGTCCGCTAGCAAAGTAATGGCCTCTGTTTTTTGGGATGCGCGTGGAATAATTTTTATCGATTATCTTGAGAAGGGAAAAACAATCAACAGTGACTATTATATGGCGTTATTGGAGCGTTTGAAGGTCGAAATCGCGGCAAAACGGCCCCATATGATGAAGAAAAAAGAGTTCTTCCACCAAGACAACGCACCGTGCCACAAGTCATTGAGAAAGATGGCAAAAATTCATGAATTGGGCTTCGAATTGCTTCCCCATCCACCGTATTCTTCAGATCTGGCCCCCAGCGACTTTTTCTTGTTCTCAGACCTTAAAAGGATGCTCGCAGGGAAAAAATTTGGCTGCAATGAAGAGGTGATCGCCGAGACTGAGGTCTATTTTGAGGCAAAACCGAAGGAGTACTACCAAAATGGCATAAAAAAATGGGAAGGTCGTTATAATCGTTGTATCGCTCTTGAAGAGAACTTTCATATGTTGAATAATAAAAACGAATTTGACAAAAAAATGTTTTTTTCTTTGTTAGACCGGGGACTTATCAGCCAACCTGATAGTAGTCCGATTTTGATAAAATTAAAACCGAAATTCTTGAATAATTCATGGCCATATCTTAATAAAGATAGGTTGAGAACTGACCAAGTTATAATTTTGTTGCTTTGTTATTTTTATTATCTAAAGTATGGTCGAAAACTAAAAGTAAAGTGGTTTTTATCCTAAGGTTTATTTAATAAGTTTTATAAGACTTGAAGAAACCCACATTCTCGTGTACTTATTTTTTTGGCCACCAGTGTATCTCCACTCGCAAACGTAAGATATTTTTATGTTTTGTTATTGTTTACCACTTTTTTTTGAAAATGTGTTCGCTCTATTATAATTTTTTTCTTCGTATTAGATTGCAAAAAAGTGATTTAGTAGTAAAAGTTCAAACATATAAGTTTTTCTTGCGAAATAATTAAACATAAAAATGCCTTTAAAAGCAGCTAAAAGTGAAAAAATTACATTTTTCAGTGTTCAGGCCAATCCTTCAAAAAAACAACTGAGATTATTGGATTAGATTATTGGATCCATGGAATTAAGCAAATTCTGACATTTACTTATGAAAATAATACTCAAATAAAATACGATGATAATGCAATTTTTTGTTTTCGGTTCTGGTTGTCCATATCTGTTCTTGACTGCTTTGCAAACTAATGTTAAATTTTTATACGAAGACCTAGATTCTTTTTCGCTGACAAATTGAAGTCTATAATATCAGATTTTGTGCATAGTACAATATGCTATTATTGTGCTTACTTATTCCGATATATATTTTTTTTATATTAACGTTTCTTTCTTCATTTAAACTTTTGCAAATAATGTGCCACAAATCTAAAGATGCTAACCTTACATTTCAGTAGTACTTACATTTAAGTCTGAAGAGCCCCGAATAACTTCAGGCGTTTCCGCTTCAAAACCAATATCTCCAAAGCCGTCGTCCTGTAAGGAAAGCGACAAACTGGCGTAATCTTCTCTCATTGTTATTTCGTCAGCTCTGGACTGATTAATAGAGAATTGAGCTTCGATATCAATATCATTAAGTTCGGGCAATGCAGTATCGAAGTCATGAAAAACTTCGGGAAGTGTGATCGCATTAACATTTGCTTCCCGGTGGCCTTCCGGTAGGTCAACCATTCCAGGCCGAAAGGCCATCTATGGAAACAAGAATACATATTACAAAAAAGCCTTTTTTATATATAATATGCATATTACCTTAATCTTAACAAAGGCTTCATTGCAATCCGCTAATAAATACTTGGCTTTTCTGGAATAAATGCGCACGACTCCCAGTAATAGATGTCCAGATGTTCTCAGCGCCAATTTAACTTTAGGTTGCAATATGCCTTCGACCGATTTTTCGATATTAGTTTCAAATACGTGGGCTTTAGTTATTTTTTTATCCCAGTGTGCTGCTAACCAGATCCTGGCTAATGGACCTTTCTTGGCCAATATAATGTGTTCATAGAACATTTTACTATAAATACTGTACTTTTTATTCAATATAACTTTAGTTTCATATTCGAGAATAATTACTTATCGATAAATCAGTGTTGCTTTAATGCGTTTGTGCACAATGTTCGACAAAGCCTTTCAAATGTACTGTACGTACTTTCACTGGTGTGGAAGTTTATATCTGTGAAGTCGCTAGTTATCGGGTAACTAGATACCGAATCTTTCATAATGCCGTTAAGACAAAGTTCGGCAGTTTTAATTTAATACAGAACCATTAGAACATTTAAAGAGACAACTATATATATTATTTGCTAAAAAAATTTTGGTAAGGCGACTACGGTCACACAGTTTTGAAAAGGTGAACAATAACAAGAGCCGGAAGTGACAGCATATAACTATGAATTTTTTGAGTATTCCTGCATTTATATCTGTAGAAAACCATAAATTAATTAATTTATATTAAATTTAAATAATAATTATTAAATTATATTAATTTCGCAGCTTAAGAATCAAAAAACATATTATTTTTTTACATTATTACAGCTTCTGCGCAGTTTTCTTTCAGCAAATTATTACTAGACACTAATAAAAAGCCAGTCGTATTGTAAAAAAAATTCTAAAATGCCGGCTAATACATTTTTTAATTATTCCAATGAGACTCTGCCACATTAATTAGACGTTTCATTAATGATTTGAAATCACAAATGCACTATACCAATATGACACAAACGCATTAATTCTACGCTTTAAAAAATATTTAAAATCACCATAGGAATTTACCTAAACGCTAGGAAGACGACTAAAGAAACTTCTAATAAAAATTGTAGTGCATTGGCAAATGAATTAGCTGGGAAAATTGATAAGACCACTAAAATATACCAGATGCATATCTAAAGCGATAGCAAAGTACTGCTCTAGTGAACAAAATTCTACCAATATATAACACTGCCGCATGAGACGTTTCATTAATGATTTGAAAGCACTACAGGGATTAACCCAAGTGCGAGTCGACAAAAAACATACCACATGCCAATTTGAAGCGATAGCAAAATACTGTTTTAAGGAACAAAAATGGTTGGTTATGAATAAGGTAGACTGTATTAATGTTTGTCGTAAAAAGAAATATTGCCTGGAATGCGCGCCAAAAGTAAGCTGGCAGGGCCGAAGGGGAAGGAGGTCCAAAACGTGAGATTGGCAGGTCCAGAAGAAGGGAAAGAAGAAAGAGGTGATCCGCACCCGTATAGAAACCAATTCCGGGTTTCGATAAAAAAATAAAATAAATAAAATAAAATAGCGTGAGTCGAGTGGTGGTATTTTTTTAATTATCGTATGTGCCAGTGCCTATTTATTTAATTTGTTGATCTTGTCCGGGTGTAAAAATAATTTTTTTAGTTGGCCAAAAACCAAGCCATAAAACACACCACATTCTTAAAAAGGCAAAATAATCATTAAATAGCACGTGAACAGATTTAAAGAAACAAAAAAAAAGGACCGTCGATATGGAGCTCCTGCTCATAGACATATGGCAGGAGGATTTTGAGCAGCTGCGAGGGACTCGCAAGAACATTCACGTGTATATGGAGATGGCCGAGTCATAATCAGATTTAAAAGAAAACTTTTCGGGCGACATAATGCTTGACTCCGAAGAGGGGTCAAACCACAGTAGCAGTCGGCCTTCCGGCAGTCAGCACCCAGAGAAGCGATTAAAAATGGATCCGAATAGCGAGCTGTTGGAGATTGCTCGAGAGAGGCTGGAGGAGCAGTGATCGCAAACAGAGATTCTGCATAAAATGGATGAGAGCTAGAAAGTGTTCCCAAACTGATCTCCAAAATATTTTAAGGAATGCAACAAAAAAATGAGTTATATAAAAAATATAGGTTTTGAACGACACACAGCTGTTTCGATCAGGTGTTATCCGACGGTAGATGTAGATGTAGCTCTATGGGAAGACAAGTTTAATATCTGGCTATAAATCCCAACTTTTTCACACTGATGGACGCTGTGGGAAGACAGTATAAGAATCGTAAAAGTTTTCACCAAATATTCTCAAATCATTTTTTCCATACAGTCCATTAGTGTGAAACAGTTAGGATTATTAGCCAGATATGAAAATCCGATTCCCACATAGCTACATCTGCATCTACCATCAGATAACAGCTGATCAAACATCGGTTAGTCATGCAAAACTTAAACATAGATGGCTGAAATGCCTGCTGCTGAACTAAAATGAACGGATGTCCAACTTTTTGATTTTTTAACATCAGAAAAACTGCAGACTGTGAACTAAATTAAAATGAACTAAATAATGAGAATGAATAATGAATATTCTCTAAAGATTTTCTCCAAAGAGGAGCTGTCGCGGAACGGATTAGGGCTACTAGTGTTATGTTATGCGGTCACACTAAATCGGGTGATGAGCTTAAAATTGGAGGCCCGATTTACACCGATTTGCGCCAATCACAGAGAGAGGGAAAAGAAATTGCGGTATGTAAGCTAAGGAATTGTATTTCTGGTTAAGTTAACTGATGTACATATTTCAAAATAAAACACTATCTCCAAAGCACACTCTTGTTGTCTTTGTTATCGCTTACCAAGTGGCGATTACAATTTGTGTTCTGAAGATTGTCCATTTTATTTTGATGTACATCTTTTGCCGATAGTTTGGCTGTGTTTTTTTGGTGCATCTCTGAATTCTTCTTCTCGGCATTATTTAAAGCGAAAATTTAAACAAAGATGGACCGGAACATTTGACTTCGGGTAGGCGCCAAAGTTCAAAGTATACCCAAGAAGCTAGTCGTTGTTTTCCTGCATGTTTCCCCGCAATATGTCTTGAATTGTTACTACATATATAATATAAAACTCCAATATCTACTTTATTTTGATTAGATTTGTGTTCTCTTCTATTCTAGTTTATTTTATTATTCTAGTTTGTTAATGTTTTGCATGACTAACCGCTGCTCGATCAGCTGTTTTTCGACGGTAGATGATGGTGTAGCTCTGTGGGAATTATACTTTCACATCTGCCCAGAAATCCCAACTGTTTCACACGGATGGACTGTGTGGGAAGACAGTATTCGGCGACTCTTAATAATTGTTGCTGGGACGAATTTGGTGATTATTTTACAGAGTCCCAGCGTTTGATTAGGTAATCATAACCGTGTCCATTTAGATGTTTTATAAATAAAATCAGGCAATAACAATAAATTAAGAACCTTCTATATGTACAATCCCATCTTTGCGAAAAGTTGGGCATTTTCGCAGATGTCAAACTCCGACTCCTACAGAGCTACATCTCCATCAACCAACGAAGAACAGCTGATCGAAAAACTTTGGGATATACAAAATGAAAGCAAAGGTGGCTGAAGGGGTTGCTGGTGAACGGAAAAGAACACATGGCTCTCTATTTTGGCTTTTAAAAAGAGAAACTGTAAATTGCAAGAGATTTTGTAAAATTAAAATGAAAAAAGGAAGGTAATAGGGTCTTCCCACAGAGGTACATTTGTCTTTTTTCTATCAGTTGAACTAATGGCCCATAGGGTTTACTCGTTTAAAAATTTCTCATTTTGTTCTCCATCAGTTGTCCATCAGAATTTGAGGTACGTATTTTGCCGGCATCACTCACAACGATAATGTAAACAAAAATGGCCCGGAGCAACTGAAAAATGAAACACGTTGTATATCCACAAGTTGTTTTCATTTTTTGTTTACAAGTATTTTTTTTTTATTTAAGCCTAGTACTGAGAGAATGAAAATCCGCTGTCACAATTGTGATAGTACAATCGCTATATATTTTGCTCGGGAACCAATGTGGCCAAAGAAATTAAGGAAAAGCCATGAAACGCCGTGAAAAGGGTAATATTGAACAGCTATTTGTAAACAAATTTCATAATATATATGGCACAAAATGCCGTTTGTGGGTTAAATCCCATATTATGGGCTTCGCCTTGACCACACCTATCAAAGCAGGGTTCTTCTCGCTGGCAGAAAATGTTTCGATCCTAGAATTATTTTTTTCCTTCAACTTTGCTTTTATAATGCCTGTAAGAATAATTTAAATTATTTATTGTGACAGCACAATCTAAACTTTTTACTCTTTATCTGGCAACTCCTCATAATTTTCGCAGGTATAATTTTCGTTGTCGGTACCCGAAAAACAACAAGGGAACATTTTTTCCTTCTTTTTTTTTCTTAGCGTTTTTTTTATATGCAGTTTAGCTGATGTCACAATTGTGCCAGCACATTTCCGTTCTCCAGTACTAGACTTTACAATTGGAAGCTGAACCGCCGGTGGAAAGTTGAGATAGACCGTCGATATGGAGCTCCTGCTCATAGACATATGGCAGGAGAATTTTGAGCAGCTGCGAGGGCCTCGCAAGAACATCCACGTGCATATGGAGATGGCCGAGTCATAATCAGATTCAAAGAAATAATTTTCAGGCGACATGGTGCTTGACTCCGAAGAGGGGTCAAGCCACAGTAGCAGTCGGCCTTCCGGCAGTCAGCCCCCAGAGAAGCGATTAAAAATGGATCAGAATAGCAAGGAGGTGGAGATTGCTCGGTACATCACTAAGATGGGGAACGCCATACGATTTTTTTGTACACGATTTTTTCGTGCTAGCTTTCAAACTGGCTGCAGGCCCTCTTTGGCTTTAGGCTCTCTTTCGCTGGCTCTAGAGCCAGCCGCTCTCTTTTACGCATAAATGAAAGCTTCCGACTGTTTGTGTGCACACGTATTCTCATGGTTGTTCTTGTGTTTACTCATATAAGCAAGCTCATTCCATTTTTTTTTTTTCGAATTTTACGCTCTCTACTTTGTGAGAGCGGACAGAAAGCGATTGTCGTTGCCATCAAAAAAGCAGCCTCAAAACGAATGTATGGCCGTTACTAATCTTAATATTAGATCGTCTTTGGTATAACTAAAAAAAAATATTTGTTTTCGTGTCGAGGGCAGCTCACCGAATGAGAGGTTAATATTTTGACAACTGAAATCTAGACTGGTCAAATTACGCAGGTTGACAAAACAATCCATGGAGCATTTAGTCTCTCTGCTGGTTTAAAAGATCTTGGAATTTTGTTTGAATAAAGCTATAAGATATAGTCGCCCGATTTGTAAAAAATTAATGCCAATTTTTTATACATTTTTCTGATAGGCTCAATGGCAGCGATATAATATAGATGTCTGATTCGGCCTTTTCCAACATATATAGTAACGAGATTATATAGAAATAATCTGTAAAGTTTCATTTAATATATTTTTACATTTTCGTACTGAATGGTAACATTTTCACCGTCAAGTGGAAAAACTGAGTTCCAACGAAAAAGTACAGACTAACTATCGCCAAAGGAAGACCATTAAATTCGGGCCGACAACAGATAGAGATCAAAATGAAAATTTCAAAACAGCAAAACCAAATGGCCCATCCGTTTAATGGATGGGGGATGGAAGATAGATTTCTGTGGGAAGATCCTAATAGTTGAAAAATGCAGTGTAGTGTAAAAGAATCATAATCTTTTCCATCGTGGTAGTATCGATAATATAAAAGTTACACTTAAGTCATCTAAAATTTACGCTTTCTTGACACACGTTTCAGAAGCACTAAGCGAAATATAAATTATATTGCCTGTTATATAATAACATATATCCAAGCTATGGAAGAATACGCTCGGGAACCATGTCCATATAGAATAGTTGATGACTGTGGGGGTGCTTTTGCTATGGGATGTATTGGAGGTGGCGTATTTCAGGCAATCAAGGGATTTCGTAATGCGCCTTCTGGTGTAAGCAGAAGATTGGTATGTAATGAACACATCAAAGATCACTTAACTAAGCGTCAACATACATACAATACAGTTCCTCAGTAAAATTGATAAATGTGCACAGTGTTTCTCTTGATTTTTTTGTAAACTCCTTCATTCTACATTTTTAAATTGATTTTATTTATGTACAGTGAGGAATCTAATTATTGGCACATGTCTGACTTTTGAGCAGTTTATTTTAAAGAATGTTGATCTTTAAATGACACAATGTAATCTTATACTCTGATTAATTTGTAACTAGATGAACCTAATTTTATTGTTCTATATTATTTCATTAGTTAAATAAATAAATTATAAAAAAAATACATAAATTGCCTTGAACAAAATTATTCGCACCGTTGAAATATAATAGATTTGGAACTTTTTCACTTTTGAAAGCCTTGGTATCTTTATTTCGGAGTCATGTGGTAAATTTTTGAAGCTGAAAATTCATAGTATTAAAAGGCAAAAGTAAATAATTTGTCCAATCTGGGCCGCAAACAAGAGAAAGCGGAAAATAATTTTATATTTTTGTAATCAGAGCATATCATATGCTAAGACCAAAGAGTGTATAAGGAGTAAGAGGTCGAACGCCATACGATTTTTTGCACACGGTTTTTTCGGGCTGGCTTTTGAACTGGCTCTAGGCTCGCACTGGCTTCAGGCTCTTTCTGGCTTCAAAATCTCTCTCGCTGGCTCTAGAGCCAGCCGCTCTCTTTTACGCATACAGCGAAAGTTGCCTATTGTTTGTGTGCACCTTTATTCTCATGGTTGTTCTTGTGTTTACTCATACAAGCAATCTCATTCTATTTTTTAGAATTTTACGCTCTTAACTTTGTGAGAGCGGACAGAGAGCGATTGTCGATGCCATCAAAAAAGCAGCCTCATATTGCAAAACGAATGTATAGCCGTTACTAATCTTAATATTAGATCGTCTTTGCTAAGACTGTGGACGTTGGTTTTCCATTTCGAGCATTTTCCAGCGGTGTAAGGGAGCCTTGAAGTTCAAGACTTTGAACGACACTGCTCGGTGCTATCTACAAGTCCCAAGTTGCTAAACATAAACAACTGATATCAAAGTCAACCATGTCCATCAACTTAGCAGGGCAACTTTGGAAAATAAAAATTTTGATCACACCATAATTTGCCGTTAATTATCCGTTAATTATTCGTGAAAGAAAAAAATTTGGCGTTCGGTTTTTTATCCTTTTTTTTTGATGTCCTGCTAAGTTGATATCAAGTTAGCAGGGCAACTCCTGAAAACTTTAAGATTTCCAAAAAATTTTTTACTCAGAATTTGCCGTTAATTATCCGTTAATTATTCGTGGAAAAATAAAATTTGTTGTTCAAGTTTTTAATATTATTTTTTAAAAACAAAGTTGCCCTGCTAAGTTGATATCAAGTTAGCAGGGCAACTCCTGTAAAGTTTTATATTTCCAAAATCTTTTTTAGCCAGAATTTGCCGTTAATTATCCGTTAATTAATACAATGTGCAGGATCGACTGCAGCCTAAACATGCGTATACATACATACACATGTACATGCCTGGTCATATACACGCATACGTAGTCGCTTTCAAACGAATTTGGCGTTGCCACACTTCTTATTAAAACTTAGGCGATTTGTATTTATATAGCATAACAATTAATTAAAATAAAACCTGAAAGAGACGAGCAACAAATTTAATTCTTTCACGAATAATTAACGAATAATAAACGGCAAATTCTGGCTAAAAAAGATTTTTGAAATGTGAAGGATTTCTGGTGTTGTCCTGCTAACTTGATATCAACTTAGCAGGGCAAATTTCTGTTTTTAAAAAATAAAAAAAAATATATTAAAAATGGAGCAACAAATTTAATTCTTTCACGAATAATTAACGAATAATAAACGGCAAATTCTGGCTAAAAAAGATTTTGAAAATGTGAAGGATTTCTGGTGTTGTCCTGCTAACTTGATATCAACTTAGCAGGGCAAATTTCTGTTTTTAAAAAATTAAAAAAAATATATTAAAAATTGAGCAACAAATTTAATTCTTTCACGAATAATTAACGGATAATTAACGGCAAATTCTGGCTAAAAAAGATTTTGGAAATATAAAACTTTACAGGAGTTGCCCTGCTAACTTGATATCAACTTAGCAGGGCAACTTTATGTTTTTAAAAAATAATATTAAAAACTTGAACAACAAAATTTATTTTTCCACGAATAATTAACGGATAATTAACGGCAAATTCTGAGTAAAAAATTTTTTGGAAATCTTAAAGTTTTCAGGAGTTGCCCTGCTAACTTGATATCAACTTAGCAGGACATAAAAAAAAAAAAGGATAAAAAATCGAACGGCAAATTTTTTTCTTTCACGAATAATTAACGGATAATTAACGGCAAATTATGGTGTAATCAAAATTTTGATTTTCCAAAGTTGCCCTGTTAACTTGATGGACATAAGTCAACCGAATGAGGCATTTATCCTGCGCAAAGGATTATTCACTTTTGGAACAGTGTCATCCTTTCTGTATGGAGAAAACCTAATACGGAAACGTAAAAAAGACAGACGGACGGACAGACGGACATGGCTAGATCGACTCGGCTGTTGATGCTGATCAAGAATATATATACTTTATAGGGTCGGAAATGTCTCCTTCACTGCGTTGCAAACTTATGACTGAAATTATAAAACTTCTGACTGAAATTATAAAACCCAGCAAGGGTATAAAAACGGTTTCGCTCTGAGGGCGAGCGAGCTCATTCATGAACCCACAAATCCGGTGGCTCTCTGAGTCTCAGGAGAAGACACTTATTTGCAGACAAAAAGAAACGGTCAAAAGTTGTTTGCGAGCTCCGCTACAAAGTATATATATTCTTGATCAGCATCAACAGCCGGGTTGATCTAGCCATGTCCGTCTGTCCGTCCGTCTGTTCATCTGTCTTATTATACGCAAACTAGTTCCTCAGGTTTTAAGTTATCTGTGTAAGCAATAAGTAATATTGTAGTGGATCGATCCAGTTGAAACTTATATAAAAAAATTCTTCAACTAATTCTACATGTACAAACGCCCTGTTTTTATACCCTTGCAGGGTATTATAATTTCAGTCAGAAGTTTGCAACTTAGTGAAGAAGACATTTCCGACCCTATAAAGTATATATATTCTTGATCAGCATCAACAGCCGAGTCGATCTAGCCATGTCCGTCTGTCCGTCTGTCCGTTTCTATGCAAACTAGTCCCTCAGTTTTGAAGCTATTTGAATGAATCTTTGCAGATAGTGTTCTATATGCTCTCACTGCTATATAAGTCGCAACTGGTCGGACGACTATATCATATAGATGGCCATAGGAACAATCGGTTAATTTTCAGAAAAAATATTATAACTTTGCAAATTTTCAACATATAATTTGAGACATGGCCATTTTATATTACTCTAGAATTTCTGTTTTAATTTGATAAAAATCGGATTACTATATCATATAGCTGCCATAGAAACGTTGAAGAAATTTATAAAAAAACAAAAAATAATTTCGCTGTTTTTTAACATATTTTTATTTGATTAGAGCTTTAGCCATTTTATATTATTTCAGAATTTCGATTTTAATTTAATGCAAATGTATTATAATTTCAGTCCGACCCTATAAAGTATAAACGGGCCGGATCGGACGACTATATCATATAGCTGTCATAGGAACGATCGTTAAATTTGTAGGAAAAAAAGTATAACTTGGCCAATGCATTAAAGATAAAAACTTGAAATTTGTTATATATACTATTAAGATTAATGTGTAATTTCGGATTTTGTTGCTTTTTGAATCGGACCATTGCCTTCATCCACCCACCCCCCACCCCCCACTCATAAATTAAATTTGTAAAATTGCTGCAAGCCACTTATAATTTTTTTTTTATTTTTATATTTTTATTATAATTAATGTACAGTTTAATCAGATTCCTCTTCCTCTAAATATATTTCCAAACAATCACTTTCATTATCGTAATCGGATTCATCTTCGGACGAGCTTACGCAGGTATCTTTGTCCTTTTCATTCAATATTGGCTCCTCAAAAAGATAGATAACCTCTGCTGGAAGACGCTTTCTTTTCTTATGTCCTTTGGTGATGCGGAGATTAGAGAGTAAAGGATCGGACGAATACATAGCCCTGTGAAACACATCAGATATATTGTCAATGCGGCTACATTTTCTTGCGTGATGCTTTCTGTCAGCTTTAAATAATTTATGCCTTGCTTCCGATGCACCTTCTCCCAAAGAGCCAACTGGAACGATTGATCCTTGTATGATTTTATATCCGTGTACTACAATTTTGTGTACAGTCGGAGACATGGGGTACCAAGGATAGCACGACATATATGTGGTGAAAGTTTCAAAACAAAATAATTTGAATTTTTCAGAATTTATGGGATAATTACAATTTATAGCAATCAAAATAATGTAAAGGCGATGAATCAAATGGTGGTCTACTCCTAAAATCGAAGACAATTGTTTTGAATTAGAGAATGCTCTTCTCGCCGTGTTTCCGTCATTACTGTTGCCCATACCATTTTGCCTCGGCTTGTCTACATGGCAGCGTGGAGTAAAAGAGAACTTGAATTGTTATTTTCTTCTGCAAGTTCAGATGCTAATTTTCTTTTGAACCTTACGCCAGCATCATCATAATTCATTTTTGGGCGACCTCGTTTATTCGATGACATATTTTGAGCACAAACGCTTAAACTCATATTGCCGGCTAGCCACAAAGAGTGTTTTTTCTTAAATTGGTCTATTATACGGTAGCATTTTGGCAAATGTTTTTTAATATAACCAATGAAACATTTAATTTTGGTTGATATTTGCTGATTTAAAGTTTCATCAAATGGCTCGCCGTAAAGTTGTATTTGTATGTAGCTTCTTAGAGAATCTTCCGAGCGCCTGTTTTTCTCCCAAACTTCGAGAGTGCAGCGTGTGGGAGCTCATAAGTTGCTGGACATAAAAAATTGCATAAAAATGCAAAAATGATTAGTTTTACGATATTAAGGATACATTTGGTAATAACTTTGCGTTTTTACCTTTTTGCAACGTTGTGCCATTTATAAGTTATACACCACGGAACACAAACAAACTTGTTAGTTTTAGGCTAAAAAGATACACATATAAAACAGTTCACAGTTGGACAACAAGTCATAATAATCAAAACATGTAATCTAAGATACATTTATAAATACCTTTGCTACGATTTGCCATAATCAGAAATAATAAATCAATTTGTTGCACCAAAAAATAAACAGTGAAAGTTTGCAAAGATTTTTTTTACTAATTTAAGCACACTACAAAGTCAATCGAACAGCTGACTTTGTTCGTTTATCAACACTATAGTGTTGTTAGTAAAAATCTTAAATAACGGTTCTTTGCTAATAAGGGTATGTATATTCAAAAAATATATTTTATTTTTAAAAATAATTTGTAAAATAATTTGATTTTATGCCAAAAAAATTGACTTTTTTCCTATAGTGCAATGTTCAACATATTTTCATATTATTTGAGATATGGTCAGTTTATAACGGTCGTGTTTTTGTTTTGCGCTCCGAATTTGTGTTTTTATTTGCCACCGGGGTTTCATTTTTTTGTCACTTAAATAATTTATTAACGTATACCGTTTTGCTGCCGCGTGTGCATGTGCTATTTCTTTTTCTGTGCTAAATTATTTGTATATTTTCGCTTTAGTTATTTTTACTAAGACGGTTTTTCTCGCCTTCCTTTTGTGTTTTCTCTTCCCGCTTAAGCTCCGTTGCGTATAGCTGCAGCTAAGCGGTTTCAAGCTCTCCCGCTCTCTTGCCCTCGTACGCACTCTCCCCGCTAACCGTATTTTTTCTTATCTTTTGTTTTCTGGCACAGTGGTCTGAGCATTGTGATTATGTCTGCAAATATTGTCTGCGGAATTAAAGGCTGCCAAAAAAATGTTTTGGCAGATACGCCTTCGCTTTACTGTTGGCTTTGCGACGCGGTAGTTCACGCCAAGTGCGTTGAAGTGACGGGCCGTGTCGCGGATGTAATATCCAAGAATATTGGTTTACATTATTGTTGCCATGCCTGTCGCGAAGTTGAGAAGGAAATGTTATCCTTCATGCGCCAGACCAGAAGCGGTTTTAAAGAACTAATGGTCAATTTTCGCAAAGCGAACGACCTGTTCTCCTTGTTAGACGCTCAGTTTAATAGTCTGAAGCTGTTAAACGAGTCGCCAAAGCGCAAAAAATCAGCTACTGGTCGGCAGCAACTGTGCCAATCCCAGCAACCCAAGATTGGGCACACCCCATCGGCAGAGCCCCCGACCCAAATACCATCTCCAATGGTTTTGCGATCGGGTGCAGTAATTGATTCGGTAACCGAATGTGCCGGGGTGGAATTGGCGACAGCTCCGCCAGTAATTTCAGTTGAGTCCGTTGAGTCCGCTGCGGTGTCCCAACCCCTGACACCGCAGACTTCAATATTAAAAAATACCCAGGGTCAAACAAGGCCCGGATTACCGGCCGGTGTTCTACCAAAGACCCTTACAGCTGTTCCACCTTTAAAAACAATATTTGTCTCGAGGCTTGCCCCTGATCTCGAATCTGAAGATGTACTTGCCTATATAAACGGCAAAACCCAAGCCGAAAATTTAAAGGTGGAAAAATTCAAGTTTTCTTACGCCAGAGACATCTCATCTTTCAAGATAAGTGTCCCGCTCAAGTTCTTTGACACAATTTGCTCTGGTGACTTCTGGCCCGAGCACGTTGTAGTTAAAGAATATGAGGCTAAAAAGAAAAAAAAGCGGCCAGTGGGAGTACAACTCCCTAGGCTGTCACAAACCTCTGCGACCACTGCGACCACACCCATTTCAGCTGCAAAAAACTAACCACCTCCCTCCTATTTTCCTATCAGAATAATAGAGGCTTACGCAGCAAGCTCTCGAAATTGTACTCTGATAGTTTTTCCTTTGCATCCCAGGTAATTGTGTTTACTGAGACCTGGTTAAAGCCGGAGATTTTCAGCTCCGAAATTTTTCCAGGTAAGTACACAATTTATAGATTGGACCGTCTTTCCCAGCGAGGAGGTGGAGTTTTAATTGCCGTTGACTCCTGCCTTATCTCCGAACTGGTCGTCTTAGATGATATCACAGATTGTGAATTCATCTGTGTAAAACTATCATTCCCAGGTAGTTTTATTTACATAACATGCTCTTATGTTCCTCCATCTGCTGATGAGCCTATTTATTGGAAACACCTTTCGGCAATTCGGGCCGTTTCCATTAGACTCTCAGATCGAGACCAACTTGTGACTTTAGGGGATTTTAATATACCTGGAGCGCGTTGGTCATCAGATGGTGTGTCAAATGTTCTTCAGACTGCGGCACAGCATGACCTTATTGATGGCCTGCTTGACTTGTCTTTGTCGCAAGTTAACCATGTCTTTAATTCTTTAAACCGCCTACTAGATCTCTGCTTCGTCTCCGATCCCGTAGGTGTGACCTTAAAAAGAGTTTCTCCATTGACGCTACCTGAAGATCCTTACCATCCTACTTTCGATGTGACTATCGATACGGGCATCGTTGTAAGGGAAAAATCTAACCGATTGGCCGATAAAGTTCGCTGTTTTCGTAAAGCTAACTTTCAAAGGCTAAACAGTTTAATATCTGAATTTAATTGGTCTAACCTTTACATGTGCACTGACATGGCAGCCGCCGTGGATATTTTTTACAGTGCCATGAACTCGTTCTTCTCATTATGTGTTCCGTTAACCTATCCGTCGGCCTCCAGTAAACCACCTTGGTTTAATAAGGAGCTGACACGCTTAAAAAACATAAAGTCTAGGCTTTATAATAAATTTAAACTTACCGGCTCTCTAACTGCTTCATCTAATTAAATTAAAGCTCGGTCGAATTTTACCGTGCTCAACGCTCAGTGTTATAAGAATTATTTGACTCGTTGTAGGGTTCAGTTCACGCAGGACCCGAAACAGTTTTATAATTTTGTTAACACTAAGCGTAAACCTAATTTATATCCTTCCTCGCTTTCATTTAAAAATTCTACAGCAAAAGTTTTTTAAAACAACTTATTCTCCCTCGACCAATTTAAACCAGACATACCCTTACTCTATGCCTTATTCAAACCTAATTTTCAGTCCTATCTTAAACGAAAACTCTCTTAGTCTGGATCTTCGACGTATTAAACCAGTTTACTCACCGGGCCCCGACGGAATACCGGGCTGCGTGTTTAGGTATTGCGCGGACGCTCTGTGTAACCCCCTTCTTAAATTGTTTAAATTATCTTGAGAAACTTCTGAATTTCCCCTTATTTGGAAGGAATCCTTTATTATTCCTCTCCACAAAAAAGGTAGCAAGTCGGATGCCAGCAACTATAGGGGTATCTCTAAGTTGTCAGCCATTCCGAAACTCTTCGAGAATGTAATAACTCCACACTTGCAGCATTTGTGCAGATCCCTAATTTCTCCATGTCAGCATGGTTTTATGAGGTGAAGATCAACCACTACAAATCTCTTGGAACTTACCTCATTTGTTATTAGAGGGTTCCAACGCAACTTTCAAACCGATGTGATTTACACGGACTTTAGTAAAGCTTTTGACTCGGTTAATCATTCTCTTCTTGTAAGGAAGCTCGACTTAATTGGGTTTCCTGTTGATCTTCTTAAATGGATTTTGAGTTATTTGTCTGACAGGACTCAAAAGGTTCTGTTTAAAAATGCTCTCTCCAAATTCCTCAGTGTCACATCTGGCGTCCCACAAGGTAGCCACCTAGGCCCACTGCTATTTTCATTGTTTATTAATGACCTTCCGCTAGTTTTAACCAACTCTAGAGTACTAATGTGCGCTGACGACGTTAAACTATGTGTGCAGTATAAGGACAGCTCATGCCAGTCAGATTTAGAATCGGATCTTAATAATTTTCAAGCATGGTGTCGTGCTAACCTATTACATCTCAACAGCTCCAAGTGCAAACTGATGACATTTTCGCGTGTCACTCCCCAGTATGCCACTTATATGCTCAATGACTGCTCTTTGGAAAGAATAACTCTTGTCGATGATCTTGGAGTCCGCCTTGATCCCAAACTTTCGTTCTCTGAACACATTTCCTGCATGGTTAACAAAGGCAGAGGCATGCTTGGATTCATTAAAAGGTGGTCGAAGGAATTCGATTCCCCTTATGTAACTAAGAGCCTTTTTGTTTCGTTAGTTCGGCCCATTTTGGAATATGGTTCTTGCGTTTGGAGTCCTAGTTTTGGAGTCCATATTAACCGCATTGAATCTGTCCAAAAAAACTTTTTGCTTTTCGCCCTACGGGGCTTAACCTGGGATGCAAACCTGAGATTACCGTCATACTCTAGTAGACTTCTATTAATTAACCTTCCCTCCCTAGCGAACCGTAGAACGATGCTTGGTGTCGTCTTTCTACATAAGCTTATTCATGGGGACGTGGAGAGTCCCTACCTGCTAGGCCAACTCAATTTCCATGTTCCCAGACTAACTTCCAGATCCTATATCCCCTTAGTAATTGGTCACTGCAGGAGGGAGTATGAAACGCATGAGCCCTTAAGGGTTTTATGCACCGATTACAACTGCCTCTATGACTATATTGCTAGTAGTGATAGTCTTCCTAAACTTAAAACTACTTTGCTTGTAGAATTAGCCCGTAACTTAGCACCTTAGCAATATTAAATATTCCTCGTTCTTTTATACGTTCCTCTTCTCACGCGTCTATCAAGAACGCGTTCGTGCCGTACGTCACACGGCTGCGCCTCGGTCGGTTGGGCGGGAGGTGGGAATCGATGGGACCCGCGCGAAAAAAAAAAAAAAAATAAGAATAATAATAATATTAAAGAATTTCAGTTTTAATTTTATCATAATCGGACTATTATTTCATATAGCTGCCATAGGAAAGTTAGGCAAATATTACGTATACGTAATGTTGAACCGAATTTTTATGTGTATAAATGTTGTATACAATTCCTCTTAGTTTTACTTTCCATTTGATAACATTTTATTAATTCATAATGAGACAATTGTAAGCTGCAAGGGTATACAAACTTCGGCGTGCCGAAGTTAGCTTTCTTTCTTGTTTATAAATAACGCTATTTAATTTAACTACTTAAATGGTCAAAATGCAGTAAAAAAGTAATTGAGACCACCGGAATTAAAACTGTGAAAAGATGGCAGCCTGTTTGTGTGGAAAACAGCTTTAACAGCTGTGTTAAGTTTAATTCATATATAAAAATGTAAGCACAAATATTTTATTTTATTTTTTTCGACTAAACGATGAGCTATTGGTTCAGGGGAAATCACAAATCAAATTTAACATTCCGATAGCAAAACGAAAGCAAAAATTTTGCGAGAACCAAAGCAGCTAAAATCGAAATCGAAAGATTTTGGCCAAATCGAAATCGAAAAAAAATTTCGAAAACCGGTGCAGGCCTGAATAATTCACGCCAGCATTAAAAAATGGCCTTGCTTCTGTTACTCTTAATGGGGGTAAATATCCCATAATTTGTTCCATTAATTTAGGATTCGCTCTGGTACATCTTACACAACTGAGAACGACATTTCGGGCAATTGTTTTCGTTTTTATAGCCCAATATCTTTGTCGTGACGTGGCCACTAACGCTTGGGCTCCACAATACATGTTAACTTTGTGCACTTTTTCTAAGATCAGCTTGAGTATAGAGTCAGAGGTAGCAGTATAGGGTGCTTTGCATCATATGCTAATTTAGATGCTTCCAATCTGCCTCCAACTCTGATGAGATCGTCCTGGTCTATAAATGGTATGAGCGAGCTGTTGTTGCACTTCACTTCTTCAAATTCTTGAAGTCTGCGGTGAAGTGCTTCTGCTGGATGATGCGAAGGACTTTTTTCCTGGCCCGTTCCAGCTCGTCCATATTAATTGTTGCACCTATAACCAGCGGTCTTTGTTTCATCCGCATGATGTGTGCTACGATCCGAAGTAGTTCGAAAAATGAATTCCCGTGATTTATAATACTTAATAAATCTTCCTCTTTTACTGCTCCCAAAGAGGTTTCTGCAGCCTTGGACATGCGTCCATACAATAAAATGGGCCAAAAAACCCAAGGGCTTTCTTTGTAGCAATGTTTCCTGAATCGTCGTAATTCGTGTCGCCACAAATTTATCCTTAATTGTGGTAGGACTATTTATCCAAGAAAAAACAATTTCCGAAGCTGCCCAGAAGTATGTAGGAACGGCTTGCATTGACAGCTGTTCCTTTACCGTGTACGTTAATTGTTCTCCCAATACTGCAGCCTTTAACTCCAACTGAGGAAGGTGTATTTTGCACATAGCAATTGCACAGTCACCCTTTTGTCCTTGTGCACTGCACAAAGGTACACTGCCGCTGCTTACGCACTTTCTGAGGCATTCACAAATTTGTGTATTTCCTTCGACGTGGGTATTTTGCCTTCGAAGTTTGTCAATCTTGGGATTCCAGATAATCCCAAGAGTTTTGACACTGCAATCCTCATACGCAGTGTCTTCCAATTGAACTTCACTGATTATATCTTCATTATTAAATCTCTGTAGCAGTTGCGTGTTATTTGCACACCGTTTCCGCAATTTAAAGCCAGAGCTTAGTAGCATTTTGTTGAGCTCAGTTCTTATTTGCAGAGCTTCTGGTATTGTATCTGCGCCAGTGATGCAATCATCCACATCCACGTAGATGTGTGGCAAATCGAAATCGAAAAAAAATTTCGAGAACCGAAGCAGGCCTGAGTGTTTTTTTTTTTGAATGAACATATGCAGGCCTGCTCCGGTTCTCGAAATCGAAAAAATTTTGCGATTTCGATTTTGAAAACGGGAATTGGTGCTCCGGTTCTCGAATTCGTACGATTTTTTCGATTTGCAAAACGGGCACCTTTGTCTGGTCGAATTGAAAAGTGAATGTCTTTTTTCTCATCAAATCAGATCTTATTTGCTAAGGGGAAAAAATAGTATACTCAGTGGTCTATTGATGTTTATTCCACATCACCACAAGATCATTCTGGCACGTAGTTATTTAATAAAAAATTTATTTCTGACCCCACCTCAAATTTGGCAACACAAATTTTGCCGTCGGCAACAAAAAGTTTCGATTTGGCGAGGGGTCGATAACTCCATTGCCAAAAGATATCGCCAAAGTTGCCATACTGATGGTGAAACGAAACAGCCAGGTAAAAATACTTATAAAATATACAAGAATTCATCAATAACTTTAAAGGAAGGCAAAAAATGTTTTTTTATAAATAACGCTATTTAATTTAACTACTTAAATGGTCAAAATGCATTAAAAAAGTGATTGAGACCACCGGAATTAGAACTGTGAAATATGTGGCAGCCCTACTGTGTGGAAAACAGCTGTTTAAAGCTGACTAGAGATTTGAAAATGTAAGTACAAAAATATTAACTGCTTTAATTTTAATTAAACAGAGACCTATTCTTTTTAGGGGAAAGCACAAATCTACATTTCAGGATGAGGTCATCCTCAGCTTCATGAAGGACAACCCAGATTTGCAGATTGCAAATATAAAAGGAATTTTTTCACGTTGTTTACTTTTGACCAAAAAACAAGTCAGCTGTTTGAGCAGTAAAAAACTATGAGAAAACGAAACATTCCGATAGCAAAACGATAGCAAATTTTTGCGAGAACCGGAGCAGCTAAAATCGAAATCGAAAGATTTTGGCCAAATCGAAATCGAAAAAAAATTTCGAGAACCGGAGCAGGCCTGATGAACTTTGTTTTACCCAGTGAACATTTCAAAACAAAGATATATAGTATTCATCCATTTTCTGTGTGACAACATTGTATAGTTGTTCCCTGAACACGGAAGATTTTCCACTAGTATGTGCCAAGTGGGTAAAGGTGGAATAGAGTTAAGAAAGCTTCTCCGATCTTCTTCCCTTATCCACCTACAGTACAGCAACCTCGAAAGTGCTTGAATCAAAGTACAGTTATTGTTACTCTGTTTATTTGAGGTATGTTGTCCAGCTTCAGGACATAATAGACAAGGCCGTCAGTCCATTCAGGCTTCCGTCAGAGTTCCCACACCCCCGTCTACGGGCTGTCGTTTGCCACCAGTGAATACCGAAGTTTTCGCTGGTGATTATCTTCGGTGGTCCACCTTCAGAGACCTTTTCACAGCGATATATATCCACAACTCGTGTCTCACACCGGTGGAGAAGCTGTTCCACTTGATATACAAAACAAAAGGCGATGCGCACGTCATTGTTCTTAAAGCCCCTCTAACCAATGACGACCGCTTCGAGAATCGACGGTTGTTGGTGAAAAGCCAGTTCAAAATTCTTTTCAACATTCAGGCTGTCCCCCAAGAGTCCGGAGCCGCTCTGAAAGAGCTGCAAGGCACCATCCAAAGTTGCATGACAGCCTTAGAAATGTCCTCTTTTTAAATCGAGGCGTGGGATTGTCTCCTGGTGTATATGGCTACCGTCATCGTACTTTTGAGGCTATCGACGACATTGGACCTAGCAGTTCGAGACGATTCCCGAAAAGGCCAACAACTGCAAGTGCCCCAACGCGCACAGGCTCTATTCGTACGAGGTCGGAGTGGCTTCAGCCCTAAGAGGGTGCAATCTCTGTTCTATGGAGAACTATCCTATTCGCTGTTCGAAAGGGATGTGAGAATGGTCGCTCCGACTACATTTAACAACAGCAGCTTTGCCTAAACTGTTTTACACGAGGGCACCAGCAACGGGACTGCACTAGTGTCCATAGCTGCTTGAATCGCTCTCAAATCGATTTTTTAATAGGAGCCGACTTTCTTCCGTCTATCCTCCTCGGCAACTCGAAGGCTAATATTTGCGGTTCGCTTCTCGGCCAGGAGACCATTTTTGGATGGGTGTTGATAGGCCGAGTATCTCCAACGGCCCCCCGCAGTGAGTCCAACTTCTCCACGCGAGTTTCCTGCAGTCTCGGCGACTCAATGGACCAGCTCCTATGAACAGAATTTTGTCCAAACCACGAAAAAGGCCAAGTGTGGGAAATCTCTTCCCCGAGCATAGTGGCTCCGAGCTCTAATCGTCGCGATTCTTCGCTCTAGCTCAGTTCCTGCGTTAATAGCAGTGCGTGAAAAGAGATCCTCTGCTAAAGGCCCGGTATGAAGCTGTGATCCAAGAATACCTCGACTAAAGTTTCTGCGACAAGCGCTTCGGCTACTTATTACCTTCCACATCATGCTGTTCTCAAGCCCGAAAGCACCACCACTAAAGTGAGAGTGGTTTTCAACGCGTCTAGTCCTTCCGCGAAAAACGAGTCTGAATGATATACTTTATGCGGGTCCGGTCTTGCAGTGCGATCTTACGATTCAAATCATAAAGTGGCGATACTTTAGGTTCATCTTCAACGCCGACATCGAGAAGATGGATCGACAGATTAGGGTAGACCTCAAGCATACTCCTTTCCAGCTCATTCTGTTTCGCAATTCCGATGGGGAAATCCGAAATTACGAGTTGAAGACTGTCACCCCGTTCCTAGCGATCCCACATTGCCAAATTATTCGATCCACCGAGTTGGCTCGCCCTCTTTATTGTCCGCGCAAAGATGCAAGATATTTGGCTACATGTTCTAGGGTGGGATGATGCCCTCCCTCTAGATTTTTGCCAACAAAGGTTTGACTTCCCGGAAAATTATTCCTCTCTCGACCAAATCAGAATACCACGAGTGGTTGCTTTGCGACCAGAAGGCGTACGGCCCGCAATTTACGTCCGAGTCAAGGCTGAATACACGGTAACGGCAAGAACACGGGTGGCCTCAGTCAAAACTGTGTCGCTCCCGCGAATCGAGTTGTGCGGGGCCTTGCTATTGTCCGAGATGGCCGGCCCTGCACTGTTGGGCTGACTCGACGATTGTTCTCGCCTGGCTGCAAAGGTCTGCGTTTCACTGGACAATTTCCGTGGCAAATCGTGTGACCCAGATCACCTAGTTCACCGAGGTCGAAAAATGGGCACATGTCCGCTCCGAGCATAAACCGGTCGATCTCGCTAGCCGGGGGTAGCGCTTTAAGAACTTGCGGACAGCCAGCTGTGTTCGCATGGTCCTGCCTGGCTGTGAAGGCCTCGCTGCAAGTGGCCCATTTAAGGTGACTGAACACAAGAAGCGAGTAGTCAAAGTCCATTTGAAGTCCCACTGAAGACATTCTTGAGGGTTTTTTTTTCACTTTACAAGGCGTTGTGAGTCTTCTCTTTATTCAGCGCTCGCGGAATATCAGGTCTCCGTTTGAAGATCACCTGACAGTTCCCGAATTTGCGTCGGCAGAACGTCTGCTAATTTCCGTTACGCAACGCAGCCACTTCGTTCTTGAGATGGGTTGATTAAGCCAAAAAGGGCCAGTGACAACATCCTGTCTCATTTAAAACCTGAGCCCGTTCCTTGATATCCAAGGGCTTTTGGCCTACGACTTCTCCAATATTACGAACGGCATCCTGTCATCCTTCCATTCAAATGCCATCTATCTCGTCTTCTCACTCGTTTTACGCATAGCAAAGCGCTTCACTGCGGCAATCAGCTGATGATCCGCCTGATCCTTTTCTAGTTTTGGATCCCATGGGGGAGAAATTTGTTCAAATCCGTAATGTATTCGTGCAAGGTTTTCGTCATCCACAAAAAAAAGTTGCAAACACAACTTATTGGAGAATTACCTAGGGACGTCGTTCTCACGTCCGTTTCCATATACAGGTTAGGACTATGCCGGTCCATCAGACATCAAAAACTACACTGGTCGAGGCTGTCTTATTACTAAGGGGTATGTGTTGGTGTTCGTGTGCTTCTCTACTAAGGCCATTCATTTAGAGTCCGATCTTACGACTGAGAAGTTTCTCGCCGCTTTCGCTTGATTTGTATCCCGAAGAGGATGCCCACGTCAGATTCAGTCGTACAACGGGAAGACTTTTGTGGTCTCCCTCGATTTTCCCCAGACTGTGACGGGTGACTATAGTCACCATCAGGAGGCAGGCGTTAAGAGCTTTAAAATCCTGTTTTATATTTCAGCCACGCGAAAATACAGGTTCGAGGATCTGTCTAGGCGTCTAGCTACGATCGAAACGTGCCTGAATTCGCGTCCGCACGCATCAATGTGCAATAACCCCGCTGCACCCGTTGGCACTTACGCCTGGGCACTTTCTTGTTGGAGGGCCCCACCTCGCCGTGGTTGAACCCAAGATAAAGGGGGACAGCACATCCATTATAACACCTAAAGGCTCTTCATCAGCAGTTTCGTCTGCGATGGGAGGAGGAGTACCTCAAGGAACTCCACAAACTGAAGTGATTGCTGTGAAACGTGTGTTCAGGATCAGAACACGCTCCTGCATCTTGTCAAACGCTAGTCCCGCCAGGCGGCACACCGATTGCGGAGCTTCAGCCGTTCATCGGCCCTCGTGCCGCGCAGACCGCGGTCACCGCTCCGGCCCTATCGTCTCTCCTGCAACGGCACTGTGTCAATTTCCTTCCTGCTGCTTCGGTGCGAATAGACACCGGGACTCGAGTTTTCGAAACTCCGAGACTAATCATCCCTTGTAAGCCTACGAGCTGTATCGACGCGACCCTAGCGGTCTGCCGACTACCAACGTGGGAGGCAAACAAAACTGTTCGGGCACCGTGGACTCTAAGACCGACAGCGCTGCCCAGCTAGATGTGTGTTTCTTTCAACAACTTTTTTTCGATTGCGCCGTAGGAATTTTCCAGACACCCACAGGATCTTTTTTTTTTCGAATGGATCGCCCTTTACAAACATTTGTTACCTCCATCTGTTACTAATTGTAAGCTGGAAGCATATACAAACTTCGGCACGCAATTAAAACCAAAATTAAAAAAAAAATAAATAAATAAAAAAGTACCGTATCTCACAGTAGAAGAAGATATGTGAGAAAACAGAAAAGTTATAATATTTTCGTATTAATTTCTGGATCGTTCCTATGCATTATTTTGCAGCCAACCACTTACTTTACTTGGCAAAACCTCAATTATTGAAAGTTGCCCAAATAAAGGGATTTTGGTAACTAACAACGAAGTATCGCAACTCTCTTGCACGTTGCTGTCTAAGTCAGCTGTCAGCCAAAGGGCTTGCTTATAATACCCTTGTAGGATATTATAATTTTAGTCAGACTCAGTTATTTGCGGCCCTATAAAGTTTATATATTCTTGATCAGGGTCAACAGCCCAGTCGTAACCGTACGTCTGTCCGAGTGTTCTGACACCGCATGATGCTTGGAGGTCTACCAATTTTAAGGATTTCTACGTGCTATACGCGAGTTAGCATTTCACTCAATTCCTTAAATTACTGGATTACTTATCCCCGCTCTTCCAGTCTATGCCTAAAAGCAAATCTAATCTAATCTAATGTAACTTTATGCAATAGGAAAAAGTAGATTAAATAAGTTAATAACACAAAAATTTACAAATATATTTGGATTTTGTGGTGTACACCAAACAGCGCTTTATTTGGATAGCATAATCGTATTCTATTTTATTTTGTTTTATTTAACACTGGGCCCCACACAGTCAATCACATTTGGCTCTAGTTATCTTACTTGTTTAATATTGTGTAATCTTTCCAATAAATTCAAAATAATTAGTTTTAATTAAGATAAAAATTTTTACGAATTCTTAGATAGAACAAAAAATTATCAAATGGTTTTCTTTATCTTACCTTTTTTTAGATCGGAAGTATGACAGCTATTAAAACACGTTCTCCTGTCATAGCAGGAAATTTTGCTATTTGGGGAGGTATGTTCAGTACAATTGATTGCACGCTTGTCCACTTTCGCAAAAAAGAAGATCCATGGAACTCAATAATAAGTGGAGCCGCAACTGGAGGGATATTAGCTGCGAGAAATGGTACGACCTTATACTTATCTTTAAAGGCTTACGCAGGTCACAAAAAAAAGCAAAAAAAAGGTCGACCAAAACTAACGGATATAATATAATGGTTTTTAAAGTTTTATAAAGGGGGGGGGATGGTGGAAGATAAAACATTTTCAGTATTGAAGTCTTCATCTTTGTGAAATTCATGACTCCGCAAAGCTCAAATTTTCAAACAGTGACTTTAAAAAACAGCTGACATTTTGTTTAAAAATTATTTAAACCATTTTTAATTGAATTAACTTTATTGCGATAATGTACCTCATAAAAGAAATAATATTATCGGCGATGTATCGTGATATTTAACCAATATTTAAGGCTAGATAAGGAACGACCCAAAAAATCGGTACCTGAATTGTTGAACGGGTTCCAATGCCAAAGTGAAAACGATCGATGAACATGTCGAATTTATAAATAAAAGTTATTCATCTAAATTTTCTATCTAGGTAAGTAAACACCTTTTCCCATGATACAATTATAATTCTTTTTCTTTATATTCGTTTTGTTTTTGACATCGGCATAAATTGTTTCTGTGCCACAATGGCTTTTCAGAAATTCAGTCGTTAAGATTCGGTCCTAGGATTCGCTTAATAAATAAATATATATATATATATATATATATATATATATACTATACTATACTATACTAGGAAACCCGAAGAACTCCGTTCCGTCACCAGACGTCTTTATTTCTTTTGGTGATTAAAAGATGAAGCAATTTTTTTTTTTAGAAGAAATGGAAAAAATTTGTTTCATTTCTCAACAGCAATGAATTCATTTCAACTACAAAAATAAAGTGTAAGTTGAACTTCTCTAAGTAAATGGAAGTGAATAAAAAGTAAATACTGAATCATTCGTGTCCGCAAATTATCCGTGTCATTGAAGTGCTCTTTGGTAAACATTTTTTGTTTTTTGGTCTGACGTTAACACAAACAAAGCGGATGGTTTCCCAACTCGTGAACACGCAACGTATAACTGCCCATGTGAAAAACAATGATTTTCTAAATTTATCCCGCAGACACTAAGCGATTGGCCTTGCGACTTGTTAATTGTCATTGCGAACGCAAGGCGAACTGGAAATTGCAATCGTTTGAAGTCAAACGGAAGATCAGTCGGAATCATTGGTATTCGAGGAATACATACATTTTCACCTGCGTACTTTCCATTGATAATGGTTGCCTCAAGTCTTTTTACCGAAAGTACCGTTGCAAAGTCGCGGTGGATTCAAATTGCGCAATATAATATCATAATAACTGTACCAAGTTGCAAGTTATGTGGTGGAAATCCTGGTAAGTCCAGAGAGTTCAAAAACTCTGTTGGATAATTTACTACATCATCAGGATTTGTTATGGAATCAACGGATTTGTATGTCACCAAATCGCCAGAAATTTTTCTTGAATGGAATTCAGTGCGTGTACATCATTATTCTTTGCGGCAAGAATTGCTCGTTGACTCAACCAAACATAATACTGATAATTCTCACTAATGTTTGGGAAATCATTTTCAATAAGTGCTAATTGAGAGTCTACAAATCGGCAAAAGTCGATGTCGCATCAACTGGGACTATTCCAGTTCCAACAGCTAACAATTCTTTGGAAAATTGTGCAGCACTTTGGTCATTTTGAAGTTGAACTCTCATATAAGTGGTTAGCGATAATGTTTTTATGTTATTCCATAAAGATGATGCCGTCAGGCAAGCATTCAATTCATCTGCAGGCGTTCCACGGGAAATTACTGGCAACGTCTACCTGAAATCGCCTGCCAACAATATCATCAAGCCGCTAAAGATGTTGCTATTTCGCCGAAGATCCTTCAGTGTGGAGTAAAGTGCTTCAAGTTATTTTTTATGTGCCATTGTTCACTCATCCCAAACATGCCGCAGTTCTATACCATCCATCTTTGGATTTCTAAATCTGGGGATCTTTGTTCTTTTTGTGAAGAGCATGAGTTCCGTTTTACTTGGGTTGATACCCAGTCCACAAGCTTTTGCCCATGAATTGAGTTTAATCAGCGCACTTGCCATTAGTTCGTGGATGACATCGGGGAATGGTCCCGAAGTGAGTAGGATTACGTCGTCTGCGTATGCTACCACATTGACTCCTTCGCTGTTGAGTGTTCTCAATATGTCGTCCATGTTGATTAGCCACAGCAGAGGAGACAGAACTCCTCCCTAAGGTGTGCCCCTCTTCACAAATCTTGTGTGATGAGTGCCACTCAGTTCGGCTGTTATCCTTCTGCTTGTTAGCACTGCGCCGATCCCCGCTCTGATGTTTCCTTCAATTCCAATCTTGTTGAGGGAGTCCAGGATGGAGTCTGCGTTTACGTTTTTGAAGGCGCCTTCTATGTCTAGGAAGGTGGCCAACGTGTAATTTTTAAAGGTCAGTACCCATTCCATTGTTTTAATAGGGAATGAGGTCAGGCTGATCGGCCTGTAGTTTTTTGCTTGAATGTGCCCTCTTTATCCTGGTTTTGGTATTAAGACTACTCTTTCTTCCTTCTACGGAAGTGGTATGATGCATGCTTAGAAGACTGCTTGCAACCATTTACCATTATGATTCCGTCCGTACCCGGTCTCTTGAATTTATCGAAAGAGTTCACCGCCCAGTGAACTCTCCATAGTAACGATCTCCTCTACTGGGAACTGATGGTTAGCTCTGAGGCTTTTAATTCTTATGTGCTCTTCTTTCTGGTTACCTGGGAAGTGAGTGTCCAGCAGGATCTCCATTGTCTCTTCGACTGACGTGCTCCCTTCGCCGTCAGGCCTGTTTATAAGTGTAAGGCTTGCCTTTTAGCTAGGATTTTGCCCAATCTAGCTGTATTTTTAATTCGATTCGGAGTAACTGCTCCAAGAGTCTTTTTTGGCTGCGTAAATCGCTGTGTTGTATTCTTTTTGTAGTTCCTTGCCTTTCTGGCTTTTTTCCTGAGCTCACTTAGCTCGTTGTTCCACCATTGTGGATATGTCTTCTTTGAGTATGTTAGTCTGCACGACTCTTTGTATGCGTTGAAGAGGATATTCGTGAAGTCCTCGAATTCCTTGTCTATTCCTTATGGTGAGGATTGTTAATTGATCCTTCTACCTCTTGCCTTCGACTGTACAATCTTTTCGTATTTGTCCCAGTCTGTGTTGTGTGGATTGCGTTTCGGTGCCGACTTACATGTCGCCATCGAAATATCAAAGAAAATATATCTATGGTCTGAAAAAGAGAACTGCGTCGAAACCCTCCAGTTTCCTACCGTGAGGTCCAGAGATCTGGCCTTCCCTGGTCTAAGGTTCTTGTATTATCCCCTTCTATGCGTTGCTGATCTTAGCAACGCATTCCGCCAAGAAGTCCCTTGAGGACTCGTCGTCGCACCTGATCACCCGGTTCTCTCTCACCATGTCCGAAGAGTCAAAAGATGGTGCCGGACCAGTTGGCTCTGCTAGTATCTTGTCTGATACCATCTCGGACAGTCTGGTCTCGACCTCATCCCATTTCTCTGACAGCGAGCGCCCATCGTCGTTGCGCTCGTCCACCAGTGCCATGGCGAGGCTGCCTCTGGCCCCATCGCTGAATTTCTTCGCCTGCTTAACGAACAACTTCGCTCGAGGGGCCCCCTTGGCATCCTTAGCCCTTTTCGGAGCGCTCTCACTCACTTCGTGTGAGCGGTTGCGCTTCGTTTGGGGTGGCAGGGACGCTTTCGGGTGCTCCTTTTCGTAACGCTCAAATTCCTTCACAATCGCCTGGAATTGGCCTTGTCGTCTATGTCGCGCTGGTCAATCTTACCCTCCATCTCATTTTTGGCTATCTTTGCCAAAAAGAAACGGGCCTTAGTTGCCTGCGATTTCTTTTGCTGATGGGTGTACGTTTTTGGCCCAACGTTACCCTTTCCCTCCTTGGCTTGGCTTGCCTTGGAAGTACTAGCTTTGTGTTGTATCGTTTGGGGAGTGCTTGCTTTAGCTTTATCCGCAGAGTTTGACAGAGTTATTGTCTCGTCATCTGAGCGCAGCAACTCGTCCTTGTCAAACTCTGAGGTGTTGTGGGAGTTCACCTCTCCCAAGAGGTCTGAAGCGGATTGTTGGTTCTTTTCCATGTTCATTAACGAGCGCGGCGGGCCTGAGGGGTTTGGGGCTTTGAAGAAGGTCGACCGCGCCTTCGCTTCAAAACACGGCTGGTTCCGACCCAATGTTGCCCGGCCCTGGCTTGACACACCAGGCTTGAAGGGAGGCCGTTTCGAGACTTGCCCAGGTCTAGGTAAGGAATTGGAGTCTTTGGATGTTTGGGTAAGGAGGGATTGGCTCGGATTGGCCGTACTGAGGTAAGTTTCCAGAAGGTACCACGCGGAGGACTCTGTCCGGAGAGAGGGTGGTGTCTATCAACTTGATATTAATCTACGCGTCGACTTGGTGTTCCATTATTTTCAAGGAATATTCATCAACAGTTGCCCTCCTGACTTTGCCTTGCTTTGGTGCACCCTTACCACCATGTAAGGTCATAATGTCTCTCTCACTGGACACCAATTATACTGTAATAATCAATACTTGTACAACTATGGAGTGAATGGAAACACTGTCTGTCAATATTGATAACCCATTAAATGTCCCTCTTAGTTTCGACTTTCCGTTTGGAAACTAGGACAGGGGCGGCAGAAGGCTAGAATAGAATTGATTCAAAGGTGCAACAACAAAATAATTACTTACAAATCTAGTATGTTACATTTGACTTATATAGTTATTTAGAAATGTTCATAAAATATCTGAAAATGAATTTGCAATTTACATTATCGCATTGTATTTTTAAATAATTAAAACTAATAATTCACTCGGAAGTTAACAGAGGGTATTAAAAAGAAAAAAAAAAGTAGATCCAACAAAATCTGCGTGGCATTCTAGTGGCCGATAAATACTCTAAAATATTTTGGAGAGAACTTTTTCCCTTAAATTACTGTTTTAGTTAAACTTTTTTTATTGTAAATTTTTATTTCATTTATGTTCGCCAAGCAAATTTAATTCGAATTTGTCTCAGAGATATCGTCGCCACTCTAAAAGTTACGAACGCCTAGTTTTTGGGGTGTTAAAAAATGTTCAATCCCTGTATCACATGATGTCAATAACACATCTATAACATCAATATTTGTATATAGAATCGTTTTCGTATTGAACTTCTGGCTATTTTTTTCCTAAATCTTCGAAGTCTATTCTAAAAATTATATTTGCAATGTTATGCCATTTAGAATTACCAATGGCATGCCCAAAAACACCATCACAAACTGCTCTACAAATAAATCTCCGGTTTCACGTTCCTTGCTAAATGTCTTTTTGCAAAATATGTGTAATTTGTTTTTTCATTTCTTATTTATTTTCAAAAAAGTTACAAAAAAAATAGATGATACAATTTTATGTATTTTTTTTTTTAATAATTCTAAAATTAATATTTTTTATCGCTTCCAGCGATCACGCAATGCAATTGTCAATACTAATAACAACTCTTCTTCATAGCCCAGAAATAACCGATCACCTACAGGCTGACGTCGCACAGAATTAACTCGATGAAATACAATAAGTATGTGAGTTTCCACATTGAGCTTAATCTCAATGCTGATACTCCGTACTCGTTACAGCAGCCAGGATCTCAATTACACAATGGAACGATGTGCAAAAAAATTTTTTAACCTGCAAATAGCTTGCTCTGAAAAAGGGCGTGGAACACCAGCAGATCGCCATGCTCAAAGCAACATCAAACTCACCCAAATCTAAGGTTAAGTTGAGGTTAGGTTGAGACGGATGCCCCTCCAAGGTTTCGGTTGCCTCGGATTCATCACATTTAGCGTTGTCGGTGAAGCCCAGCTGGACTGCAAGTTCCGCAGCCAGGCAGTAACCTGAGAGAATTACCACTAACAGTCTGCAATCTTTCCGTTAAAGATGCAACACGTAGTGACTGAGTGTGTTGTTGCGCCTTTGTACATGATATTTTGCAGGTTGTGGAATTTTTCCTTCATCTGTTCTTTGCTTGTATGTCGGCCCGTTTTTTCCAGCTCGGTTTAAAACGATTTTAGGTGCTTTTTTCTATTGTTTCACTTGCCAGTCCGACGCCTTCCTTTGCAAGTTCGTCTGCTGTCTCGTTACCATAGATGCCTTGTTGACTGGGAACCCAGTGGTTCTGCACTGACTTAGTTGCGCTTAGGATATCTAGTGGGTCCCTGCTCCCTGCACTTTTTCGAACTGACCGCTGAAGTCAGATCCACTGCTCATGTCTCGAGCAATTGAACTACGCCGAATCCTTTTAGAGACATATTTCTTAATGCAACCAAGGGTTGTGCCGTCTTTCCTGGAAATCAGCTTGCATCAGTGCCGTTAAGGTCTCTTTGCTGCCCTCAGTCCACTGTCCGTCTTCGCGTTTGAGCTGACTCTGTATGATTGGCTGCTTGGATAGCAGTTTTCGGAGTCTAGCCGTTTCTAGGGCATTATCTATATAGGAGCAGTAGTTTCTCCAAGACTGCGCCTTGCGTATCTCCTTCTTGTAGTCCCTGAGTAGGACTTTGTTTTCCTCGTTTATTATATCATCTTTTGCCACCTTGGCGATTCTGAAAAATTCTCTGTGTTTGTCGCGTCGGATTTAAAGGTCCCTATTCCATCATGGTGGCATGGTTCTCTTCCTTATTTCCGATATCGGGCATGATGCGTGATACGCGTCTAGTATTTCCTTGGAAAGGGTCTCTAGGGACTTTCATATTCCATTCGAGGATTTTACTGTGCCTGGAGGGGTTGAGAGCCTTGTCGTGATGATCTTCTTGAACTTTCCCCAGTTGGTATTCCGGTGGTTTCTGAAGACGGTTCGTTTTGGAGAGTTTTCGAATTTATATTGGAATTGTATGTACTTATGGTCTGAGAAGGATGGTCTCTCGAGGACTCTCCATTCTGTAACCATAGTACATTGTCCCCTTATGAGTGTTAGGTCAAGCACATTAGAGGAAGTGGGACCTACGAAGGTGTGCTCCTCCCCCACGTTTGTTATACATAAGTTAGTAGAGACTATAAAGTCTAGAAGTGACTCACCTATGTCTTGGGCTTTGGGGTGTGCGTTGGCGTCTGCACCCACGAACAGTTGCTAGTCATTCGGGCTGGAGCCGTTCTGTCGTGTGCCATTTGGCTGGAAGTTACCAGAAGGCGCTTCTTCTCGCTCTCTAGCATCACCACTGAAATGAGACATAAGGTTATCGTGTAGATCCTTCCGTACAATTGCGGCGGTTCTGTTTCTGCTTACCGATGGTGTTTAGAGCAAATTGTAGTTTGAGGATTTTAGTTCGGCAACGGTATTGGCTTTTTGACCAAAGCTATGTCGGTGGACCCTTGCTCCATGGCGATAAGGAGTTCCGCCGACGCAGGGTTGCTCTTATGGAGGTTGAGCTGCAGCACCCTGAGTGTCATGGGTACCGGGCTCACCTCCAGTCGATCCAGGTCCTTCTCCACCTCGCCTGCTTTTAGGGTGTAAGCATTCTTATCCACGGGATTGCGCTTTTTGAAGCGCAGGTATACGCTACCCATGTCCCACGCCATCTTCTCGTATCTGGGATAGAGGATATCTTCCACTTCATTGTTTATTTGGAGGCCTCCCTCCTTGGGTAATGGGGTCGCAAGGTGCAGAACCTAGCAGTCCGTGGTTGGGATGTCCGAATTCTGTCGATGCAGTAGATTCAGCGGCGGTCTCCTTGGATTGCGATAGGGAAGAGTACCTTAGTCTTAGGGTTGGACAGGATTAGCTTTCTATCCACCACCTCCAGCTTGGCCCCTTCCTACAGCGCCTCCACTTTCTCGTCGGTTCATCCATGCACTTCAGGATTTTTACCCCGTTCAGCCATCCGGCTCCATCGAATGTCTTAGGGGTCTTCCTCCACCAACTTCCACCACAACTCGGTCATTTTGCCGTTATCTTCGCTTCTTTCGATTAGTGAAACGATCAAATGTCGTTTGGTCACCTCATTGATTTTTGCTGGCTTCGTTATAGGCTTCATTTTTTTTTTGGAGACGGCCCGCCTCCTTAGGCCCGCGTCCCTGCTTGCTCCAAACCTTATTGGCGCCCTCCGCTGAGCGTTGCCTTTTGTTGGCAAGCGTCCCCTCCACCTTGTTCGCCACCATGTGTGGGAGGTTGGCGAAGTGCAGCCTGCCCTTAGCGGTCCTTTGCTCGGTCCAGGTAAGCTTTACCTTCTCCTCTAGGAAAAACGACTTTGTCATCCTAATCCAATTCGTTAATTATCCTGGCTGTCCAAATTATTCGAAAAAATGCCTTCTAAATTTAGTTTCAGAGAAAAACATTGAACAATCACGCAAGTTAACAGAATAACATCCGAGATTCACACAGCCCTTGAGCTTTTAGAATATTGCAGTACAATATTACTCGATGTATTTCAGGCATTCGATCGCGTCTGGCTCTACGGTCTCTTGCTTTAAATCAAATCACATTTTTTTTTTTTTTTGCGCGCGGGTCCTATCGAATCCCACCTCCCGCCCAACCGACCGAGAGGCGCAGCCGTGTGACGTACGGCACGAACGCGTTCTTGATAGACGCATGAGAAGAAGAACGAGGAAAATTTTATTTTACTAAGGTGCTAAATTACGGGCTAATTCTACAAGCAAAACAGTTTTAAGTTTGGGAAGACTATCACTAGCAGCAATATAGTCATAGAAGCGGTTGTAATCGGTGCATAAAACCCTAAAAGGCTCATGCATTTCATACTCCCTCCTGCAGTGACCAATTACTAAGGGGATATAGGATCTGGAAGTTAGTCTGGGAACATGGAAATTGAGCTGGCATAGCAGGTAGGGGCTCTCCACGTCCTCATGAATGAGCTTATGTAGAAAGACGACACCAAGCATCGTTCTACGGTTCGCTAGGGAGGGAAGGTTAATTAATAGAAGTCTACTAGAGCAAGACGGTAATCTCAGATTTGCATCCCAGGTTAAGCCCCGTAGGGCGAAAAGCAAAAATTTTTTTTGGACCGATTCAATGCGGTTAATATGGACTCCAAAACTAGGACTCCAAACGCAAGAACCATATTCCAAAATGGGCCGAACTAACGAAACAAAAAGGCTCTTAGTTACATAAGGGGAATCGAATTCCTTCGACCACCTTTTAATGAATCCAAGCATGCCTCTGCCTTTGTTAACCATGCAGGAAATGTGTTCAGAGAACGAAAGTTTGGGATCAAGGCGGACTCCAAGATCATCGACAAGAGTTATTCTTTCCAAAGAGCAGTCATTGAGCATATAAGTGGCATACTGGGGAGTGACACGCGAAAATGTCATCAGTTTGCACTTGGAGCTGTTGAGATGTAATAGGTTAGCACGACACCATGCTTGAAAATGATTAAGATCCGATTGTAAATCTGACTGGCATGAGCTGTCCTTATACTGCACACATAGTTTAACGTCGTCAGCGTACATTAGTACTCTAGGGTCATTAATAAACAATGAAATTAGCAGTGGGCCTAGGTGGCTACTTTGTGGGACGCCAGATGTGACACTGAGGAATTTGGAGAGAGCATTTTTAAACATTATCGTTTTCACTTTCACAGCGAACGGTCGTGTTTTTGTTTTGCGCTCCGAATTTGTGTTTTTATTTGCCTTTAAACCACCGGGGTTTCATTTAATTTTGTCACTTAAATAATTTATTAACGTATACCGTTTTGCTGCCGCGTGTGCATGTGCTATTTCTTTTTCTGTGCTAAATTATTTGTATTTTTCCCCTTAGTTATTTTTACTAAGACGGTTTTTCTCGCCTTCCTTTTGTGCTTTCTCTTCCCGCTTAAGCTCCGTTGCGTATAGCTGCAGCTAAGCGGTTCCAAGCTCTCCCGCTCTCTTGCCCTCGCACGCACTCTCCCCGCTAACCGTATTCTGTCTTATCTTTTTTTTTCTGGCACAGTGGTCTGAGCGTTGTGAATATGTCTGCAAATATTGTCTGCGGAATTAAAGGCTGCCAAAAAAATGTTTTGGCAGATACGACTTCGCTTTACTGTTGGCTTTGCGACGCGGTAGTTCACGCCAAGTGCGTTGAAGTTACGGGTCGTGTCAAGGATGTAATATCCAAGAATATTGGTTTACATTATTGTTGCCATGCCTGTCGGGAGGTTAAGAAGGAAATGTTATCCTTTATGCGCCAGACCAGAAGCGGTTTTAAAGAACTAATGGTCAATTTTCGCAAAGCGAACGACCTGTTCTCCGCGTTAGACGCTCAGTTTAATAGTCTGAAGCTGTTAAACAAGTCGCCAAAGCGCAAAAAATCAGCTACTGGTCGGCAGCAACTGTGCCAATCCCAGCAACCCAAGATTGGGCACACCCCATCGGCAGAGCCCCCGACCCCAATACCATCTCCAATGGTTTTGCGATCGGGTGCAGTTATTGATTCGGTATCCGAATGTGCCGGGGTGGAATTGGCGACAGCTCCGCCAGTAATTTCAGTTGAGTCCGTTGAGTCCGCTGCGGTGTCCCCCTGACACCGCAGTCTTCAATATTAAAAAATACCCAGGGTCAAACAAGGCCCGGATTACCGGCCGGTGTTCTACCAAAGACCCTTACAGCTGTTCCACCTTTAAAAACAATATTTGTCTCGAGGCTTGCCCCTGATCTCGAATCTGAAGATGTACTTGCCTATATAAACGGCAAAACCCAAGCCGAAAATTTAAAGGTGGAAAAATTCAAGTTTTCTTACGCCAGAGACATCTCATCTTTCAAGATAAGTGTCTCGCTCAAGTTCTTTGACACAATTTGCTCTGGTGACTTCTGGCCCGAGCACGTTGTAGTTAAAGAATACGAGGCTAAAGGAAAAAAAAAAGCGGCCAGTGGGAGTACAACTCCCTAGGCTGTCACAAACCTCTGCGACCACTGCGACCACTGCGACCACACCCATTTTAGCTGCAAAAAACTAACCACCTCCCTCCTACTTTCCTATCAGAATACTAAAGGCTTACGCAGCAAGCTCTCGAAATTGTACTCTGATAGTTTTTCCTTTGCATCCCAGGTAATTGTGTTTACTGAGACCTGGTTAAAGCCGGAGATTTTCAGCTCCGAAATTTTTCCAGTTAAGTACACAACTCAATATACTCAAAAGGGAAAAGAAATGACGCCAGGTGTATATACGGAGATGCGGAGATCGACGGTGCTTAACACACCATCTTCAATGTGAAAGGTTCGGACCGGCGCGCTTTTGCCTGTAAGAAGTTGTTGGGACAATAACCCCGGAAAACATAATCACGAAGAAGATAGACAGTGAAACAGCGTGGAAACTCATTGCAGGATTCGTTGAAGACATCCTGAGAACGAAGAAGCTTGATCTGGACGAGACAGCTGGGTGATCTGGACGCAGAAAGAAGATGAGAGCGTATAGTGCTTAACTAGCGCCACCTCGAAGTACTGTGAAAGCTTTTCCGAGGTGGAAACACGGCCAAAGACGAGGGGGGATTTAGTGGGTGCAAGCCCCACATACCTTGCTTTACGACAGCAAACTGGAGATGTGTTAGGCATTCCCCATCCTCAACCTAAAAAAAATATATATTATATTTAGATTTTTAGCGCCCAAATGCAAACTGCACAGTTAGGTGACCAACCGGACTGATTGCAGAATTATAATTATACTGTTTGAAATAAATTAAAATTTTATTAAATTATGTTTGTCGATCAATCCTTTTTCGTAATTTTTTTTAATGGATCTGTCTTTTTTGTGGTTTGTAGCGCTAGCAACACTGACTGGAGCAATAGTATTTCCACTAGTTCCTTTGCGCCCTGTGTATTTTCTTTTTTTAATTCCTGAGTATTATTTTCTTTTCTTCATTCATTATCTCATATTTTTGCATGCTTGGCGATTAGAAAAAATTCTTTGAGGTTATTGCGGCGGAACGAATTGTCCATCAAGGCGACTTGATCATTACAAACCGAAAGCTTTTTGAGTTAGTCGTGCTTCACTTCGCGCTCCCTTTATTTTCAAGTTTTCATAGTGACATCTTATCCCTATAAGCCCAAATTTTTGGCATGCGATCAGTGTTTATGTGATCTTCATCACCCTAAACAATTGGATCAAATTAAACAAAGACAGTGACTTTTAACCTTGTAAAACTTATTTAGTTTTGCTTTTATTATCTTCTTGCTTTGCCTTCTTTTCGTGCAAAGTGCGTTTACAGCTTATCTTGTAATCGCGTTAGTTTTGTTGTTGGCGCAAGCTATTCTGCATTGCACTACAATCACACAAACTAGTTAATTTTCGGTGCCCAAATAAAAGCTTTTTCTCGCTTTTGTTTTCATCGGTTCTTTCGCCGCGAAATTTGTACAATTTTATCTCCGTTTTGGTTATTTTTGGCTGCGGTTATTATTTTAATAATCATTTCCAATAAATATGGCTACCTGTTGTGCCACTAAGTGTCCGAACGCTGGCAAAATAACTCCGCGGCAGGCCACCGTTTATTGTTGGCTCTGCGACAACATTGCTCACCCTGGATGTGCCGATCTTGGACAGATTGGCCCGCGTATTGCTGATCGTATACGTGAACACGCCGGATTGGACTGGACGTGCCCGAGTTGCCTTCACATCAAATCCGATATGAGGATTTTCATGAGGCAAACTCACCTGGAGTTTCAATCATTGGCGGCCGGATTTAAGGAATTGTCTAACCGATTCCAGACGGTGGAGTATCATTTTAAGTCACTAAAACTGCTTAGTGACTCAGTAATCAAATCAAAGAGCAACCTAGCTAATAATTCTTTGCTCATTCCAGACCCTGTGTGCCCTCTTATGCAGTTCAGCCCTCGGAACAATTCTGATATTGCCGTGGCTGTTGACGATAGCTTGGCTGATGAACCATCATTAGCCCCTATTTCTGGGTCTGCTGCTCTGGAGCTACTAAACATCAACCAGGCATCCACGTCGCATGCTGCTGCCTTCAATGTTGCGTCATTGGCTTCCGATGCTCTTCCTGTGGCTCCTCCAGCTGTGGTTCCTTCGGCTGCGGCTCCCCTGATGGTGGTTCCTCAGACGGCGGTACCTCCGGCGGTCACAATCTCTGCGCTGCCATTAACCAGCCCAGGACCACAACCGTCATCTATTTCTGGAGTTGCCCAAAGGAGACCGGCTCCACTTGCTGGAGTTGCCCCCAAAAAACTTGTTTTTGTTTCCCGCCTTAATCCGAGTGCTTCTGAACTTGATGTTTTAACCCATTTGAGCAACAAATTGAATGTTTCTAATACTGAATTTACCGTCTCAAAATTCAATTTTAAGCAAAGACGTGAAATATCTTCGTTTAAAATTGGACTTTCTGATGTATTATTGGCCAGGGTTCTTGATTCTTCTGTATGGCCTGAACATGCCATCGTTCATGAATTTATTCATAAAAGTAATCCTCGGGCTCGTGGTCCTCTGACTCCCTCTGCTAGAACTCCAAAAAACTGAATGATTCTTTTATCCTACACTATCAGAATGTTCGCAGTTTACTAGGCAAACTTAGCAAACTGCACATCAATAGTGCCTCTTTTGATGCCAATGTCATTGTATTTACTGAAACGTGGCTCAACTCTTCTGTCTCCGATAGCGAATTATTTGCAAGCAACTATATCGTTTATAGATGCGATCGTCAATTGCGAATCGGTGGCGGTGTTCTTATCGCGGTTAAGTCCGATCTACCTTCCATTCTGGTTCCGAAAAGTGACATAGATTGCAATTTAGAGTTTGTTGCAGTTCGCATTCAAGTTCATGATTATTTTGTTTATGTCTCATGCTCCTATATTCCACCCCGGTCCGACACGAATATTTACTTACATCATTTATCTTTAATTCAAAATATTCATTCCTCTCTTGGTGTTAATGATCACCTTATTGTCATGGGGGATTTCAATCTTCCGTCTATATCTTGGATGCCCTCTCAGGACTCCAATGTTCTTATTCCCACTGCACCCCATGATCTTGTTCACGGCCTTATTGACCTTTCCTTGGGACAAATAAATTATGTACGGAACTGTCGTGACAATGTCCTCGATCTAATTTTTGCGTCGGAGTTTGCCAATGCCAACATTTCTAGAATCAGCCCTCTCTCTAGCCCCGAAGACGCTTATCATCCCACTCTGGAGATAATTCTAGAAGTATCGACTCCATTACTGCCTTGTCCTTTAGCTGAGCCAGCAACTTTTCGCTGCTTTCGTAAAGCTAATTTCTCTGACTTGAATACATATTTATCTTCTGTCGATTGGACTTTTTTGGACTCCTCTTCTGACGATCCCTCAAACATGGTTGACCGTTTTTATGATATCATATACTCTGGTTTTGACTTGTATGTTCCTTCGTTTTCTCCTCCTGACGTCTCACATAAGCCTCCCTGGTTTTCTCGTCGACTCTCCAACTTGAAAAACGTCAAGTCTAGACTTTTTAAAAAGTTCAGTAGAACCGGGTTGCAAGTCGATCGTGCCAGATACTTAACAGCACGCTATAATTTTATAACGCATAATTCTGAGTGCTACAATTACTACCTGAATCGGTGTAGAAACGAGTTTCAGGCGAATCCTAAGCAATTTTACGCGTTTGTCAATTCTAAACGTAAATCACAAATCTTTCCATCCTGTCTTCATCTCAACACTGAGTCCGCTTCTAACGAGCCTGACATCGCGAACTTATTTGCAAAATTTTTTCAATCTACATACTCTGCTATTAGTTTTGATACAACCTCTTCGTATCCATATTCTCTTCCGCACTTTAATTGCATTTTTATGCCCACGATCAACGAAGATGATGTTCTTCAGAGTCTCAAAACACTCATGCCTTCCTTCTCTTCTGGTCCAGATCTGGTACCCAGCTGTGTTTTGAGAAATTGTGCTGGTGCGCTTTATGGACCACTCACCAAGCTATATCAGTTATCCCTTCAGTTTGCGTTTTTTCCTGAATGTTGGAAGGAATCCTTCATAATTCCCCTTCATAAAAAGGGTAGTAAATCCAACATCGAAAACTACAGAGGGATTGCTAAGCTCAGCGCAATTCCCAAATTACTTGAACTGTTAGTGACTGCTCAGCTTCAACACCAATGTGGCTCCATAATGTCTCCCTCGCAGCATGGCTTTATGAAACGCAGGTCTACTTCCACAAACCTTCTTGAGTTTTGTGCTATCATAAGAAATGCGTTTAAATGTAACACACAAACTGAGGTTATCTTTACAGACTTCAGCAAAGCCTTTGATTCTGTGAATCACCAGCTGCTGTTGAAAAAACTGACTCTTTTGGGCTTTCCTATTTTGCTGATCAAGTGGATCGCTATGTACTTATCGAACCGAACGCAAAAAGTTGCTTTTATGGGTTCATTTTCAAAACGTATACACGTCACTTCGGGTGTCCCGCAAGGGAGCCACCTTGGTCCACTCCTGTTTGGCATCTTTATTAATGACTTACCCGATGTGGTTCGTAACTCCCATGTGTTAATGTATGCTGATGACGTAAAACTATGTTTGCCATTGACGAATTCAGTCTCCCACTCTCTTTTGCAAATTGACATAAACAACATGCAGTCCTGGTGCAACAATAATTTGCTATTTCTTAACAACACTAAATGTAAATGTATGTCATTTTTTCGTAAAAACTGTTTCTTGACAAATTATTCCTTAGGGACAAGTAATCTTGAGCGCATCATTTCAGTAAATGACCTTGGAGTTCTGTTTAACCATACCTTAAACTTCACCGACCATATTAGCTTAATTGTCGGTAGAGCCAAAGGGGTTTTTGCCTTCGTTAAGCGCTGGTCGAAGGAGTTTGTCGATCCCTACACCACCAAACTCCTTTATGTCTCTCTCGTCCGCCCAATATTGGAATACTGTTCGTGCGTATGGTCTCCTCAATACGCGAAGTATCAAGACCTTGTTGAATCAGTTCAGAAACAATTCCTTTTGTTTGCTCTACGGGGACTTAACTGGGATCCTCAGCGTCACCTCCCCTCTTATAGTGACAGGCTACGTCTTCTGAGCCTGCCCTCGCTTAAGGATCGTCGAACCTGCCACGGAGTGATGTTCATTTATAAACTGATTAATGGATATATTTCTTCGTCTTATTTGTTAAGTCAGTTAAGTTTCTCTGTCCCTGCAAGACCGTCGCGTTATTTCCGGCCGATTGCACTAAGTTTATGTAAATCTAATTTCGAGTTGCACGACCCTTTCCGCGTTTTATGTTCGTCTTATAATGAATTATATTTTTTGTTACATGTGGAGTTGTCCTTAGATGTCAACTCTCAATTTATTTTAAGACACCTATCCTTGCCTCTGACCACCTGATGTGAGTCGGGGCACATCAATAAAAATTACTCCTTATCCGGTCAGTGGCAAGGATTTGGCTTCAATGGCAGAAATTTGCTATTTTCTGAATAAATAAATAAATAAATAAATAAATAAAAAAATCTTCCTGGTTCTTGATATCGTCTAGTAATCCCTTGGAGAGGGACTTGTCTTCCGTGGATTTTACTATGCCCGAAAAAGTCGCGAGCCTTGTGATTGTCTTCTTGAATTTTTCCCAGTTAATATTGAGAGTGTTCAAATTCTTATTAGAACTGTATGTACTGTCGTGTGCCGTAGAGCAGGAAGCTGCCAGGCGTCCCTCCTCTCTTTCCAGCATCACTACAGTCAGGTTGCAAGGTGCAGCATCTTCCTGACCGCGGTTGGAATGTCAGGATTCCGACGCTCCAGCAGCTTCAGCACTCCTTTGATAGCGATGGGAAAGAGTACCTTCGCTTTTATAATGGTCGGGATTAGATCCCTATCCACCACCTCCAACTTGGCCCCTTACCAGTAAGTTTTTCTTCAGGCTTTGCATTTCAGGGTTTCAACTCCATTTAGCGTGGGAGCTTTTGGGTCTTCCTTCATTTCTGCAAGTAATGACTCAACGAGCTTTCTCACTTGGTTTTTTGATCTCAGCGTATGGATTTTATTTTAATATAAAATCAATTTATTTTATGTCCTTTATTCTGTACATAATAGATAAGTTGTTTGGAGGTATTAACGAATGAATGTTTATGTTTTTACCCTAGTGACTGTGAGATCAGAGTGTGACTATGATATTTTGAATCGCGATTGATTAGCAAGTTTAAGAACCCTTTTGTCGAGATAGGCGGATGATGATATGTAAAATGTTTTCCATAAATCGCAAATCTAACCTATAAAGAATATGTGGTTGCAAGGATTTTTTAATATTCGATGTCGTTAAAAAGTTATAGCACAAATAATTGGAAAAGGTCAATTTATTCAGCACAACAAAATATAGAAAAATAGTTTTAGTTTTATTTAAGAAACACACATTAAATGTTCAATGTGTTAAATGTTAAATGTTAAAGGTTTTGTACCGAATTTCCAGTATTGAGGTATGAGGAATATTAACCCACACATATCGACCTATTTAACAAAAAACAGAAGATAGGAATAGCGAGAGTTCGTCGCCATACAAAAATAGCCTTAACCAAAATCGATTTTATCCAAATGCGGTTCTATTAAAGATTCTTCGATTTGAGTATAATTGTAAAGACAAAAAAGCGGTTGGCCGAAATTTATTTTGCTCCAAAGTTTAATAGAATAATTAAATATAACATTGGCCTTTATTTACAGGTATACCAGCTATGGCGGGGAGCGCCATAATAGGAGGTGTTCTATTGGCTCTAATTGAAGGAGTTGGAATATTATTTACTAGAATTTCTGCGGATCAATTCAAAAATCCCGTGCCACCAACCGAAGACCCTTCTGTTCTTGGCGATCCAAATAATTTTGCGTTTTCGACAAACAATAATCAAAAACAGTATCAATAAATGTTTCTGCTATTTCTAAAATAATGTTTTTTTATTATACGTCATTTAGATAATATCTCTGGCGGTCCTACGAATTTGTAAGTATGAAAATATTGTAGTTTAAAGCCCTTAATGAAGACATTTATTTATTCGAATAAAATAGTATTAAAAAGCATGATTTAAATAACATTTATTGGGTTAAAGTTATTAAAATATAAATACTTTTTGTACATTTTAATATGAACATATTTTCGTTTTATTTTGTTTGTACTATTCCAACCATTTGTGTTTGATCTTAGTTACCAGCAGAGCTCGCAAATAATAGTGGTCCGTTTTTCGTGTTGCGGTCTGCACTCTAACACAACCGAAAAAGACGATGCGCGTGAGCCCTTGCTCTGAACAAAACTTTTTATTGCTCTTTGTTTTAGTTTTCGGTTAACTGCTTTCAGTTTCGGGGTTCTTGTTATGGTCAATCAACATCAACTTAGAGAGAGCGATCCAACTGAACGTTCGCTCATTGAGGGTCAGCAGAAGAGCGAAGAAACGAAAGACTCATCGTAAACGGTTTTTTGTCTTCAGTACCTTTTTATTAACGTTTAGCAACAACTTTAAAATATTTATTATATCTTAACATTATATTTATTATTTATTCAGTATTAAGCTTAACAAAAAGTAGAGAATTTAAAGTTTCAGGACTTAAAGAGCTTCGTCGCTCGTTTAAAATGTAGTGAAGCGCTGTAATGGACATCTTAACAGTCACCTGAGTCGCCGGTGTAGCCAGTACTACGTGTGCCAGCGCACTCAGATGGGGCGACTGCAGCTTTATATCTGTAAAAAACTGCAAAATGTTCGTATTTAGTGGCAAACGTCCATGCATAAGGTCGATGTTTTCTATGTCAGCATAGATTTGGACTAGTTTTTTAGATGCAGACTCTTCTTTAATTTCGGAGATTGTCTGTAGGCCATCTAAATAGGCGGAAAACAGAGACTCTTCTTTGTCAGCACATTTACCACCGTCGGATGTGAGCTCCTTCTTCTGGTTCTGGATATTCACCTCGCATTATGGCGCGCTTTGTGTTGGGAAATGCACATAAAAGAAAAACTAAATTAGAACATATTTTTTGCAATGTTAGTAGTTTAGTACAAGTGTTAGTTTTTAACATGGACAATAAGTTTGTTAAAACATTTAATAGCAATTAACAACAATGAAACAGGACCTAAACTTCAAACACACGTAGCCTTATTTGCCTTAGCTCCAATAAACGGTATGCTTTTTTTTTAGATTTAGCTTTGCTAGCATTTTGGCTGGTCATTTAAGATGCGATTAACGCGTGGATCAATGTAGATTGCAGTTAACATTGCATCATTTTCAAGTAACTTACTTTCTCGAATTTTGAACTGTCCAAGTAATTTTGTTTTATATAATTTAGGCTGTTCTCGCACTTTAGTTTAAGCTCCATTCATATTATGAAGAATTCGTTGTATACTAATTTTTTATTCTGCAACTTTAAGGTCGCTTCGTAAGTGTCCTGGAACGCATCAATCCAATCCCAGTCCGCATCAATACTAATGCTAGGGTGTACAGCAAGGAACTCTTTTAAATCTAACAACTTTAATATCATTAAATATTTAGAGTTCCATCTCGTAATAACATCGAGACATGGTATGTTTTTTTTTTGCCCACGTTCAACCAACGTCTAATCAGGTTGAATATTTTTAAGCATTTAAAAGCTTGCTTTTGAGTTAGTCGTGCTTCACTTCGCGCTCCCTTTATTTTCAAGTTTTCATAGTGATATCTTATCCCTATAAGCCCAAATTTTTGGCATGCGATCAGTGTTTATGTGGTCTTCATCAGCCTAAACAATTGGATCAAATTAAACAAAGACAGTGACTTTTAACCTTGTAAAACTTATTTGGTTTTGCTTTTATTATCTTCTTGCTTTGCCTTCTTTTCGTGCAAAGTGCGTTTACAGCTTATCTCGTAATCGCGTTAGTTTTGTTGTTGGCGCAAGTTATTCTGCATTGCACTACAATCACACAAACTAGTTTATTTTCGGTGCCCAAATAAAAGCTTTTTCTCGCTTTTGTTTTCATCGGTTCTTTCGCCGCGAAATTTGTACAATTTTATCTCCGTTATTTACGGCTGCGGTTATTATTTTAATAATCATATCAAATAAATATGGCTACCTGTTGTGCCACTAAGTGTCCAAACGCTGGCAAATTACCTCCGCGGCAGGCCACCGTTTATTGTTTGCTCTGCGACAACATTGCTCACCCTGGATGTGCCGGTCTTGGACAGATTGGCCCGCGTATTGCTGATCGTATACGTGAACACGCCGGATTGGACTGGACGTGCCCGAGTTGCCTTCACATCAAATCCGATATGAGGGTTTTCATGAGGCAAACTCACCTGGAGTTTCAATCATTGGCGGCCGGATTTAAGGAATTGTCTAACCGATTCCAGACGGTGGAGTATCATTTTAAGTCACTAAAACTGCTTAGTGACTCAGTAATCAAATCAAAGAGCAACCTAGCTAATAATTTTTTGCTCATTCCAGACCCTGTGTGCCCTCTTATGCAGTTCAGCCCTCGGAACAATTCTGATATTGCCGTGGCTGTTGACGAAAGCTTGGCTGATGAACCATCATTAGCCCCTATTTCTGGGTCTGCTGCTCTGGAGCTAATAAACATCAACCAGGCATCCACGTCGCATGCTGCTGCCTCCAATGTCGCGTCATTGGCTTCCGATGCTCTTCCTGTGGCTCCTCCAGCTGTGGTTCCTTCGGCTGCGGCTCCCCTGATGGTGGTTCCTCAGACGGCGGTACCTCCGGCGGTCGCAATCTCTGCGCTGCCATTAACCAGCCCAGGACCACAACCGTCATCTATTTCTGGAGTTGCCCAAAGGAGACCGGCCCCACTTGCTGGAGTTGCCCCCAAAAAACTTGTTTTTGTTTCCCGCCTTAATCCGAGTGCTTCTGAACTTGATGTTTTAACCCATTTGAGCAACAAATTGAATGTTTCTAATACTGAATTTACCGTCTCAAAATTCAATTTTAAGCAAAGACGTGAAATATCTTCGTTTAAAATTGACCTTTCTGATGCATTATTGGCCAGGGTTCTTGATTCTTCTGTATGCCCTGAACATGCCATCGTTCATGAATTTATTCATAAAAGTAATCCTCGGGCTTGCGGTCCTCTGACTCCCTCCGCTAGAACGGTCGCAGTTTACTAGGCAAACTTAGCAAACTGCATATCAATAGTGCCTCTTTTGATGCCAATGTCATTGTATTTACTGAAACGTGGCTCAACTCTTCTGTCTCCGATAGCGAATTATTTGCAAGCAACTATATCGTTTATAGATGCGATCGTCAATTGCGAATCGGTGGCGGTGTTCTTATCGCGGTTAAGTCCGATCTACCTTCCATTCTGGTTCCGACAAGTGACATAGATTGCAATTTAGAGTTTGTTGCGGTTCGCATTCAAGTTCATGATTATTTTGTTTATGTCTCATGCTCCTATATTCCACCCCGGTCCGATACGAATATTTACTTACATCATTTATCTTTAATTCAAATATTGTCATGGGAGATTTCAACCTTTCGTCCATATCTTGGATGCCCTCTCAGGACTCCAATGTTCTAATTCCCACTGCACCCCATGATCTTGTTCACGGCCTTATTGACCTTTCCTTGGGACAACTAAATTATGTACGGAACTGTCGTGACAATGTCCTCGATCTAATTTTTGCGTCGGAGTTTGCCAATGCCAACATTTCTAGAATCAGCCCTCTCTCTAGCCCCGAAGACGATTATCATCCCACTCTGGAGATAATTCTAGAAGTATCGACTCCATTACTGCCTTGTCCTTTAGCTGAGCCAGCAACTTTTCGCTGCTTTCGTAAAGCTAATTTCTCTGACTTGAATACATATTTATCTTCTGTCGATTGGACTTTTTTGGACTCTTCTTCTGACGATCCCTCAAACATGGTTGACCGTTTTTATGATATCATATATTTTGGTTTTGACTTGTATGTTCCTTCGTTTTCTCATCCTGACGTCTCACATAAGCCTCCCTGGTTTTCTCGTCGACTTTCCAACTTGAAAAACGTCAAGTCTAGACTTTTTAAAAAGTTCAGTAGAACCGGGTTGCAAGTCGATCGTGCTAGATACTTAACAGCACGCTATAATTTTATAACGCATAATTCTGAGTGCTACAATTAGTACCTGAATCGGTGTAGAAACGAGTTTCAGGCGAATCCTAAGCAATTTTACGCGTTTGTCAATTCTAAACCTAAATCTCAAATCTTTCCATCCTGTCTTCATCTCAACACTGAGTCCGCTTCTAACGAGCCTGACATCGCGAACTTATTTGCAAAATTTTTTCAATCTACATATTCTGCTATTAGTTTTGATACAACCTCTTCGTATCCATATTCTTTTCCGCACTCTAATTGCATTTTTATGCCCACGATCAGCGAAGATGTTGTTCTTCAGAGTCTCAAAACACTCAAGCCTTCCTTCTCTTCTGGTCCAGATCTGGTACCCAGCTGTGTTTTGAGAAATTGTGCTAGTGCGCTTTATGGACCACTCACCAAGCTGTATCAGTTATCCCTTCAGTTTGCGTTTTTTCCTTCATAATTCCCCTTCATAAAAAGGGTAGTAAATCCAACATCGAAAACTACAGAGGGATTGCTAAGCTCAGCGCAATTCCCAAATTACTTGAACTGTTAGTGACTGCTCAGCTTCAACACCAATGTGGCTCCATAATGTCTCCCTCGCAGCATGGCTTTATGAAACGCAGGTCTACGTCCACAAACCTTCTTGAGTTTTGTGCTATCATAAGAAATGCGTTTAAATGTAACACACAAACTGAGGTTATCTTTACAGACTTCAGCAAAGCCTTTGATTCTGTGAATCACCAGCTGCTGTTGAAAAAACTGACTCTTTTGGGCTTTCCTATTTTGCTGATCAAGTGGATCGCTATGTACTTATCGAACCGAACGCAAAAAGTTGCTTTTATGGGTTCATTTTCAAAACGTATACACGTCACTTCGGGTGTCCCGCAAGGGAGCCACCTTGGTCCACTCCTGTTTGGCATCTTTATTAATGACTTACCCGATGTGGTTCGTAACTCCCATGTGTTAATGTATGCTGATGACGTAAAACTATGTTTGCCATTGACGAATTCAGTCTCCCACTCTCTTTTGCAAATTGACATAAACAACATGCAGTCCTGGTGCAACAATAATTTGCTATTTCTTAACAACACTAAATGTAAATGTATGTCATTTTTTCGTAAAAACTGTTTCTTGACAAATTATTCCTTAGGGACAAGTAATCTTGAGCGCATCATTTCAGTAAATGACCTTGGAGTTCTGTTTAACCATTCCTTAAACTTCACCGACCATATTGGCTTAATTGTCGGTAGAGCCAAAGGGGTTTTTGCCTTCGTTAAGCGCTGGTCGAAGGAGTTTGACGATCCCTACACCACCAAACTCCTTTATGTCTCTCTCGTCCGCCCAATATTGGAATACTGTTTGTGCGTATGGTCTCCTCAATACGCGAAGTATCAAGACCTTGTTGAATCAGTTCAGAAACAATTCCTTTTGTTTGCTCTACGGGGACTTAACTGGGATCCTCAGCGTCACCTCCCCTCTTATACTGACAGGCTACGTCTTCTGAGCCTGTCCTCGCTTAAGGATCGTCGGACCTGCCACGGAGTGATGTTCATTTATAAACTGATTAATGGATATATTTCTTCGTCTTATTTGTTAAGTCAGTTAAGTTTCTCTGTCCCTGCAAGACCGTCGCGTTATTTCCGGCCCATTGCACTAAGTTTATGTAAATCTAATTTCGAGTTGCACGACCCTTTCCGCGTCTTATGTTCGTCTTATAATGAATTATATTTTTTGTTACATGTGGAGTTGTCCTTAGATGTCAATTCTCAATTTATTTTAAGACCACCTGATGTGAGTCGGGGCATATCAATAAAAATTACTCCTTATCCGGTCAGTGGCAAGGATTTGGCTCCAATGGCAGTAATTTGCTATTTTCTAAATAAATAAATAAAAATAAATAAATAAAAAAATCGTAATTTTCACTTACTAATAGTCTCCCGTCTACAGCAAAACGATTTCCCATCCCTGTCTAACTAATATATCCCATCCCTGTATAACTAATATAAATAAACGTAACATAGATTAAGATTTGAAAACTTATTGTTAGTCTCTTAAGCCCCAGAGAAGTTCAATAAATAACAACAAACGTAAAAATAACTTACCTATTCGTTTCTGTACGCAATAATTTAACAATTTTGCGACATGATGAAACTTTTTCGCTGATCTCATCCAGATTGTTGATGTCGAATACGCACAGTTGAAGCGAGTGCGCAGCAGACCTTACTAGGTGAATATTTGCCAGCTGTATGGAATCGAGTTTTTTTATAACTTCTTCACCGTTAATGTCATCGTGTGTATGATCGTCAAAAAACGTCTCCAAACCATCATTTAAAATTGGAATGGCTTTAATCATGTTTTTACCATTATCCGACGCAATGCTGTGGTTATAGTTTTAGGTTTCAGTAACAACAATCATATAAAACATATTTTGCAATTAAGGTTTTACCTGAAGACTTGATCTAGGGTTATTCCGTAGTCATTTATGATCTCCATAATTTTTTCTTTGATGTGCATTCCAGTGTGCGAATGACGAAGCTGTATCATGCCTAAAGTCTTGATGACGATCTCAGCTTTAGACATACTAGAATGTATCATTTGTAAATTGACGCCCAAAATAGCCTTGTCCGTTCTAGTGGCAACATCTATTTTTAGGGAAACAAGCTTTCCCTTTACAAGCGCTTTTATATTTTCTTTAATGGTCTGCTCTTTGGCAGTCACATATTCCATAACATTTCGAGAAGTTATGGGATTGTACATTGGGTTTAATATCTGTCGAAACCCTTCGCTATCCAGAAATAAAAAAGACTTTCCATCGGTGGTCACAATCTTTATTATCGAAGATACGATTGATGCTTCACTGGTTTCATATGTTATTTTTCTTTTTTTTTCATATTTTGTTTTGCAATTAAATGCCGCACCGCAAACATTGCACTTAGACTTATTGTCTTCTGCATTAAATTGAAAATAAAATTCGCGACTCATCTTGACACAAGAATTTAAACGCTCAAAACGCACCGAATCCACAAAAGTAAATGTGGTTTACAAGAAGACTGATCATTCGCATATATGTATGTACACTCATACAAACGCAAAAGACTTATTTTCTTAGCTCGTTGCAAAACGGTCAGCGAATGAGCAGAGCAAAAAGGAAGTACGAAATTGATTTTTGGTTGAGCACAGACTGTTCGTTCAGGAGACACTAGTGACACGGTTCTTTTCCGACTATTTGCGCAAGTATTGCGAAAAAAACAGTTTTTTGGTGACTGCAAGAAAAGGTCAACTGTTAATTGCGAGCTCTGGTTACCAGCATTCATTTTAATTAATTAAAATGTATTTGCAGAGGTAGGCATGCAGGTATAAGCGGTGAGATTTTTCTATTAGTCTTCAATTAGAGGTCCGTTTTGGTCCACAACCTAAGACTTTGCGTCTTTAGCACCATCCTGAATTGTTGAGAACAGCAAGGATAGCAGCAATCAGTTGAGCTCCCCATTTCACCCAGCGGTTCTAGCCGATGGGCCCGGAAGTGGCGCATTCTGCTATTATTTAATGCTGGACAGTGAAAGAGCAAGTGCTCTGGTGTCTCTGTTCCGTTGCCTCCATTATAGCCATTATCTCAGCCTGGAGGACTGGCGATCATACTGGGATGCTAAAATACAATTTTCATTTTGGTGATCATGTTGTCAGTGTTTTTGCATGCTCGCGATGTGACTACAAGAATAGTGCGATTGATTGATTGCCTTAAGTCTCACCTTACTCTGCGCCGCCGTGTCTTTGGTAAATAACTTTTTCAGGATTCTTTCTTGGCTTCGCGAGCTGATTTTTTGTAATGTCTCTGTCCTTCATTTTTTGGTGCCCAATCCTCGAACACTTTTAAAGGCTTTTTAAGCTCTCTGAAATTACTCGGCTCCTTGGCCCACCATGGTGGACTTTGCTTCTTTGAGAATGACACTTTGTATGTCTCTTTGAGGGCATTGTTAAGTATGTTTCTCTACTTCCTTGTCGAGTGCTTTTGCTGAGTATTGTACCTTGATCCTCCTATTGCTAACCTTTCCGTGGAGTACTGCACTGGATTTTCCCAAGTTTGTTTTGCTTGGGTTGTGTATCCGTATCGGTTTGTTCATCGATACCGATAACTCAAATAACGACGCATTTCAGTTTTTAAACCTCTAATGGCCGAGTTATACGAGTAAGGTGATATCTAACACCTCCCCCCACCGTCGAAAAACCTCTGTGCTCAGAGATACCAAGATTGGAAAATTCCCTTTGTTAAATATTACAACGTGACTGGAAAAGTGACTCACCTGACTGGTTTCCGAACTTCTCCAGAGCGTAAGCCTCACAATCGCACCCAATCACCAGGGTCACCAGCAGCAGCTTGACTACAGGTTCTGGCGAAGCCGAATCTTCATGGGCTATGTAGCCTGAGGTAAATATAACTTCAGTCCCATCCGCTGTCGCAATTCTGGAAACAGCTAGGATCCAAAGTATTAAGATAAGACGATAAAAAATCCATTTCTTCTAGTTGAGGCAAGCAACAATGATTGAAGATTAGTAGAAATGGCTGACTCGTCTTAATTTGCTTATCTCCTTTGAGGATGGCCCAGTCCCCTGTATGGTTGCCTGGATTCTACGCCCTCAGATATTGGACGACCCTTTTATAATCAGATTGACCCTTTAACTACCAGATGAGAGATCTGGGTCTTTTTGGAAACTTCATAACATGGATCAACGTCATCCGAAGGTCGTCTCCCGTGCTATTATCTTAGCAACGCATTTCTCCAGGAAGCTTCGCGAGAACCCGTGGATGCACCTGATTACCCGGTGCCCTCTTACCACGTCTGAAGAGGCGAAGGAGGGGATAGGACCGCCCGGCATGGCAACCAACCTGTCGGTCATCTGTCAGTCAACTTGGTTTCTATCTCCTTTCAATTATCTGCCAGCAGCTGCCGCTGAGCTCATCCAGCGTCATATTCTGTCTCGGGCCACCTCACTTAACTGCTTCGCCTGCTTGACGAAGGATGTCGCTTTGACATATATCCTTAGCTCCTCCTCGTCCAACTTCTGCCCCACGAGAAGCAAAGCTCGGCTTTGGGAGCGCGCGAGCGGATGAGCGCAGAGGGTCAGAGAGATTTGGGGCTTTGAAAATGTCGACCGTGGCTTTTCCCCTAAGCCACGGAAATACCATTTAAGAACCAGGTTTGTCTGGTCCTGGAAAGGTTTCGTTCAAACACGGCTGGATTTACCCTTCAGCTTGGAACTTAAAAGAGGAGAGGGAGATATAAAGGCTAAACCGAGGGACAAGGCTCTCTCGGTACGGCTGCAAAGAAACGCTTTGCTAAAGCGTGGCCCTCATTAGCCAGAAGCGCCACTCCCAAGGCGCTTCTTCGTCCTTAGCCTGGTCATGACCGCAGCAGCGAAGTTGCTCATGGCCTGCCAGTTTTCAAAACACTGGCTATCATCAGAGCTGTCAGGTTTTCTACAGAGACCTGGGCGGCGAGATATGACTCCTTTCGCTAGCGAGTCTCCCGCAGGCGAACACCACGTGCTCGGCGGTCTCCTTGTGGCCATCGGCACACCAGGTGAAGGCAGCGCTTTCCTCGTGCCCCATCCTGTGGAGGTACTCTCTGAAGCACTCATGTCCACTCACTACTTGGATCAGGTAAAAATACTCCTGGCCTCCGTGTTTCCTGCCACTAACCATACAACATAAAGACTACCCATTTCATACAACGAAAATGGACACAAAAATTCCTTAGCGACAGGCCCCAGAGCTGTTCGCGACGGGCCCCGAGGCTTCGTGTGCGCTCTTTGGGCTGTTAGCGGCGGGCCCCGTAGCTTCGTGTGCGCTCGAATTTTTCGCTCTCTCATTCTTATGCTCCCACAGTGATTGCGAGAGTTCAGTCGCAGAGTGGCGTTAATATTCCCTAAATCCACTTAGCAACATCCGGACAGCTAAGGGCCATATTGGCCTATGCGCGCCCCATGGGGGGCCATCCGGCTTAACCTAACCTCTCTTTAGCATTATTTCTGCATTAATTCCTAGTGCGTGTCACGGACCTTTTCTGTCGGCTGCTGTTCTTTCAAGGAACTAACTATCTGTGAATTAAAAGAAGTGTTAGAATCTAATACCAATTGCATTATTTTGCACAAATATATTTACATACCAGTTTAAAGTGAAAAATAACTCCTTTCCCATGCAAACGGTTAGTTTGAATTCACCTCCATGTTTATCATCACTCTGCAAATGAATTTATTAATTAAACAAAAATAATTAAACTTACCTTATTAAATTTTTCACCTTTACGCAACTTAAAACAATACGCAAAACACTAGTGAATACGGCAGCACTCAATTTCAAATGCAACGAGAAGAAGTGAGACAAAACCGAAGATCGAAAATTCGGGCGCGTTTCAGGGTATACTAAGGCATTGCCTTGTAATTTTATCACATAAGGGAAATAATCAAACATGAACAATTTGGCTTTGCCTCAAGCTAATTATTAGTACATGTCAATATACCAAACGATTAAAGGCGTGTGACGATCTGTCAGTTCCGAATTGCTAAGGGCTGGCCAGGAGTTGTCCCAGAAATTATTTTTGGGTTCAGGTGGGGTTGCTGAAAGAGATTCCGTTTTAGGTCTCCCCGTTAGCAAGGGGGTATTGAGAAGGTCTGCCACTTAATGAGAAAGTTTGAGAGGCCGTTCGAGATCTGCCAATTAATGAGAGGTTTGAGAGGCCGTTCGAGGTCTGCCAATTAATGAGAAAGTTTGAGAATTCTGGTCGGTGAACCGAACCGGAAAATAATTGGTACAAAACATTAACCAGTATGAGCAATTACCGCTCTGTTACCCTTTTCCACTCCTGCTTTTTGCTTCTGATCCTTCCGACTGGTATTGGCTGCTGGTCCTTGTTGTTCGCCGATCGCTGGCTGACACCGAATGAGCTTACAAGGGGCTAGGGTCCGCTTTATATAGGGATCTGGCGGGGATAAGTGTGCCCGCCGTTTCCAACTCGTTTGGCCGGATTAGTGTGCCCGATCTATTTGTGCCAATGTGACCCTTCTTTCTTCAAAAGGTAGCCTGCATTCTTCCGATCATTATTGGATTTGTCTTCATTCTTATTATTTTATTTTATTTGACTTCATTATTTTCTCTTATTCTTATTGTTCTTAATGACTATATGGTCTATATGGATAATCGATGTCTTAGTTTATTTACGCGGTGTGCGCGTCACAGGCGTACAAAATGATTAACTATAATATTAAATGTTAAATGTTATAAATACTTTAACTTATTTTAAAAACGGTATTCTAACGTCAACGCAGCACACTTTGTTATCGACATATATTTTCCTCCCTAACCCCTACCCCTACTCTAATTTGCTAATCAGTTCGAAGAACAAGAACAAATATGAAGTTTGAATTTCGCGAGACATCGGCAGTAGCCGAACGGACTTCAGAAAACGAAGCCTATGCGATCTGTTTTTGTTTTTCGAAAACGTCGCCAAGAATCGGCCCGGACAGGAATTTCAGTACTGAAGGGAGAACAAGCGTTGTTAGCTACAGCCCTGATTCATGTAAAATTTGTAACGTGTAACGAATGTTTTGGGGCGAGCAGATGTTGGGAGTGAGCGGCAGTGGGAATGTACGCGGTGGTTCCGGCTCAAAATTAGTTCGGTAGTTGGGAGTGGGAGGGGAAGAAAAGTACTGATCTCACAATGCTCTGTATACATACAATAATTATTTACCTCGCGTACTTTGGTTGAGGGAAAGGAGGGGAAAACGAAAGAAAAAGAAGAGAAATATATGGCACCGGACAACTAAACAGGGAAGCTGTGATGGTGTTTCAGCTCCTTTTTACCCCACCCTATCATGATCGCTTGCTACAGCGAAGGCTGGCGATGCCTTGGCCAGTTATCCTGGTTCAGGACATCCTTCGGTTTTAGTATGGTTTCCAATAATAAGATTTAATTGACTTCCGACATGATTACAACTTTATTTCTAAATTTCATCATTATTCCAATACAAATATAATTTTAAAGCTGAAAATAAAAAAAAGTAAAGCTAAGAAAATTAAATTTTTTTACGTTTAATCTAATTGACTTGATATCCTAATAAAAAAGAATAATTAAAAAAAAAACACTGCTGTGAAGTAAAAGGGTTAGAAATATAGGCAATTAAATGTATAAAATATAGTAATGCATAGTGAATATAATATAATATAATATAATTTAATAGTGTATATGAAACATAAGAATAAATGAGAAAACAACAGGAAAAAAAAGAACTATAAAGAATTGTAAATGACAAATTAATTAAGTGTAGTGAATTTTGCCATTGTTTAATAATTAGGGATTTAATTTGAGTAACTAAAAGCTTTGGAAAATACTAGCAAAATTAAGAAAATTAAATTAATTAATTAATTTCATTATTTTATTTTATTTTTTTATTTATTTTTTTTGTTCTGACAAAAAATTCTTACATTGTATGCTGCCATAAGGAAAGTTTAACCCAAAAGAGAGGGAGCTTTTTAGGCATACACTGCCAGAACATAAGCTGGGAAATAAATGAAATAGAAATTTTCCTTCTTTTCTTTCTTTTGCCAATATATATTTCAAAACAATTTTAAAGAAAACAAAGCTTTTTATGAATGAATGAAACTAAGAGAAAAACTAACCTATGCCTATCATGACAATTTAAACAGGATACAGCGTTTTCGCTGTATTTTTATGGGCTCTGCTGTGTCTTCATTTAATTTATTAACGTATTATTAACGTATGGTGGGTGTTTTTGTTGTTGGTACGTGGGCGCCTGAGCACTCGCGGAGGTGGTTAGAGTCGACTGAGGCCTTTAATAATATATAAACGAAAATTCTGGTTTTGCTCGTGCCTCCTTCCAGACGATTTCACACACTATTAGTTATTATTTTTCTACTCTCGATGCTCGGCGAGAGGTTATGCACAGCTGACCATCGAAGAAAAAACACAACTAAATGCACTGGCTTGACTAGCTCTGCTCTCTGCTCGTTTGGGGTGTCGCTGGAGCTTTGCGACGATCGCTAAGGAAAGCTGCTGCCTTCGGGCGTCTCGAGGCCTGGGGGCGCCTCGGGCATATGCGTCCGCTTGTTCGGTCCACGAAATTGGTTCTAGGCCACCGAATTTTACAGGAAAAAACGATAAGCACTTGGTGCCAATTCTATGGAGGGATTTAAATTGGTTAATGGGGCTACTTATGTGCCGAAGCTCGTGATAGAATAGTTACCTTGGCACCAATATAATTCTTGGAGATTATATATTTATCTTTTCATAAATGTTCCCCGAAAGGTTTGTAGCCTACTTTTTGCTAGCATAGTGCTTCCAGTAGCGATGCTCTGGAGATATCGGGAAGATATAGGGTCGCTCTCGATATAGGAATCGGCTTACGTCAAAAAATACCCGAAGTCCAGGTTGCCGATGCTAGGTTAACTATTTCCGCCCGAAGCTAGCTTAAACCTTTTCGATCTGACCCCCGAACGAAGTGGACGTGCTCTGGAGAGCCTTCCCTCAACATAGATTTTCTTCCTCTCAGCACTTATAAAAATCAGTGCATAAATAGAAGTAAAATATCATTTATATTGTTATACGCCAGTCAGCAGAAAAGCTTAAGATTAAACTCCCAAACAAGGCACGAGAAAAACCAGAATTTTTTTATATATCTTTGAAGGCCTCAATTCGATCCTAACCCCCTCCGCGAGTGCCCACGTGCCCACGTGCCAAAAACAAAAAACAACTACCATACGTTAATAATACAATAATAAATTACCTAAAGGCACAACAGAGCCAATATACACTCCCCATAAAAATACAGCGAAGATGTAGTCTGTTTAATTTTGTATAATTTGCCTAGGTTAGTTTTTCTCTTAGTTTAATTTTTGTATAAAAGAAAAAGTAAACAGCTTTCTTTTCCTTAAAATTGTTATAAAATATATATTGGCAGAATGAAAGAAAATAAAGTATAATCGAAAACATGCAATAAAAGTGAAAAAGTGAATCGAAAATAACCTAAATGAGAATAAATAACTGAAAAAAAATTAATAAATTAAATGAGAATGTACAGTGAAGATCGGCCATGCACATAAACATTAAATAGCCTCTCTTTAATTAAATATATACCCCCCTCACTAAGAATTATTTCCAGCCATCCCACCGTCCAAAGATCTTTCGGCAATGGAGCTGCATAAAAATATGTAAGTGTAACAACAACAACTAATTTATTATCTTTTTGTTTTGCTCTCGTCTTTCGGAGAGATAAGCTTTTTATGAATTATTATCAAATACGTCTGTGATTACGGTTAAACATGCAAAAGCTTATCTAACATAAATGCATTTCGCTTTTCTACCCGACCGCGCTTATTCAGCCATTCAGCAACACAAAACTTTAAAGAGCGGAAAGCTTGGTCCATAACGTTAGAACATCTCCTACCTAAGAATCGCTACACTGAGCGAAAAATGTTTGTGAAGAAAAATTTAAATAATCTAGCTTTTGATTTTCTTAATTTAATTTAAAAATTCCTTTGCTCGTAATGAATATTAATTAAACATGAATTATTAAAATTTAAATTTACAATTTTAATTTCACTTATATTTTTCCCAGCTTATGTTCTAGCAGTGTATACCTATGATTAAAAGAAAAGCTCCCTCTTTTTTTGGGTAAACTTTCCGTATGACAGCATATACTGTGAGAAATTTATATTACAAAAAAGTTAAATAAATAAGATAAGGAAAATAATGAAATTAATTAAATAATTTCCCTTTGTTATCTTAATTTTGCTAATATTTTTCAAAGCTTTTAGCGCGCTTAAATAAAAGCCTTAATTATTAAATAATGGCTAAATTCACTACATTTAATGAATTTATCATTTACAATTCTTTATAGTTGCTTTTTATTTCTCTTGTTTTCTCATTTATTCTTATGGTTTAAATACACTACTATTATATTATATTATATTCACTATGTATTATTATTAATATATTTTATACATTTAATTGCCTATATTTTTAACCCTTTTACTTTCCAGCAGTGTTTTCCGAATTATTCTTTTCTATTAAAATACCAAGCCAATTAGCATAAACGTAAAAAATGTAATTTTCTTAGCTTTATTTTTTTTTTGTTATTTCCTGCTTTAAAATTTCTTTATATCGGAACAATTATGAAGTCTAGAAATAAATTTGTAACCATGTCGGAAGTTCATTAAAACGTATTATTGGAAACCATATCAAAACCGAAGGATGTCCTGAAACAGGATAACTGACTAAGGAATCGCCAGCCTCGGCTGTAGCTAAGCGATCATGGTAGGGTGGGGCACAGGGGGCTGAAATTCCATCACAGCTCCCCTGTTTAGTTGTCCAATGCCAATCATCTGTTTTTCTATTCTTTTTTTTCCTCTCCTCTCCCCTTCTCAGTACGCGAGGTAAAATAATTATTGTGTTATACAGAGCATCGTGAGATCAGTACTTTTCTTCCCCTCCCACTCCCAACTACCGAACTAATTTTGAGCCGGAACCAGCGCGTACATTCCCACTGCCGCTCACTCCCAACATCTGCTCGCCCCAAAACATTCGTTACACGTTACAACACACTAGTGGAATCTAGAAGTTACTGGGTAAAGCTAGAAAGGAAAAGTAGTTGGTTGTTTAAGGTTCCTATCAACACCACAGTCAGATTACAATGTACTGGCTCTCAAATAGAGTTGTTTAATCTGCCTCGGCAAAGGGTTTGAAGCATCGCGGCATACTGTACGCAAAAACCGACTATAAAATCTTAGTTGCCCACCATATTCTTTTATCTTAAACCGAATAAACATTTTCAACACCGTTTATAGGAGATGTTAACGAAATTCCTAAAACTATTTGGGATCCGCTAAAACTAACCACAATAAATCATACTCCTGAACTGGAACTAATAAATAATTAAATTAAATATACTAAAGGACATCAATCTAAACTAAAAGAGTTAAGACACAAAATCAGTTTGAAATATAAACTCAACAAATGTAAACATCTTTTATTTAGCACCTTTCTCATGAGCTGGGATCAGGAATTATCTGATGATGATGCCCATGAATGGGAAAGCTACAAAAAGAATCTTTCATTTTTAGAAAAAATTGGTATACCGAGATGGAATCAAACAATTTAAATTCGAGCGCATCGAAAATGGCGTATGCTGCAATAATTTATGCTACGGTAGGAAATTCAATTATAATACTAGCTAGCAAAAGCAGAGTTAATCAGATTAAAAATAGAAAAAGAATTCCGAAGCTAGAACTAGCCTTGATTAGAAGCGGACAACGCAAGGTCAAATTTATTAAACGAAGAACTGATGACATTCGAAATTGTACAGGAGTAGAATGGAATCTCGGTAGATCAGAAGACAACCCAGCGGACGCGGCTTTAAGAGGAATTTCCTCTAGCGGGTTAGTAAATTTTAATCTTTGGTGGAGTGGGTAAAGTTGGCTAAAAGAATCGAAAGAGAATTGGCCGCCTCAGCCAAACGCTGAGGAAGATGTAAGTGTCAATACTATGTTGACAACTGTGGGGATCAAATCTATAATCTGTTGGAAAAATATTCATGCATCCACGAACTAAAACGGGTAATATGCTACATCGTGATATTTATTAATATGAGAACAAAAGGTACATCTTATCCGTGCATCTTAACGGTCAAGGAATTAAAATCTGCGGAACTAGTTATTGTAAAAAAGGAGCTGGAATTCCTGAGCTTAACAGCATGCTCAACAATAAAGAAATCAAAATTAATTCAAAAATTTTAAGTTTGCATCCATTTATTGATAAGGATAGAATTATTCCAGTAAGCGGAAGAAGGTTTATCGCAAGAAAAGAAAGTGTGCTACCATTTATTCCGATAATGGAACAAATTTTGTAGGTGCAGCTAGAAAGTTGGACGGACAATTGGCAAAAGCAATTCAATAAAATTTCGGAGTTGCATACCAACTCGGGAAAGATGGGATTGAGTGAATTTTTATTCCCCCGGCAGGACCATCATTTTGGAGGTATCTGGGAAGCCGGCGTAAAATCTGTCACATACTATCTTAAGCGGGTTTTTGGTGATGGAAGTTTGATGTACGAAGAGATGTCAACTTCGTTATGCCGCATAGAAGGAGTTTTGAACTCACGTCCTCTATATTCATCAGACAACAATATAAAAGCAATGAAGTTCTGACACCCGGACACTTTCTGATAAGACGACCACCGTTGGAGGTAATAGAACCTATAGAGGAGAATGAAAAAATATGAAATTTAGACAAGTGGAAGTTAACTCAGAAAATTAAAAGAGATTTTTGGATAAAATGAAAGGAGGACTATTTGCATACCCTAGAACAGAGATATAAATGAAAAAAGAATGTACCTAATATAGATAAGGGACAAGTAGTGCTTGTAAAGGATGAAAGTTGTCTTCCATCTAGAAAGCCGTTAGAAAAGGTTGAAGAAATACACAAGGGTAAAGAAGAGAGAGTTGGTGTAGAAAAAATTTAAATTCAAGATGCATGCATTTTTTGGCCGATAATTAAGATCAGCCTTCCTATCGGCATAAAGTCTGCCAAAAATAATGAAGAAAAACAAAAAAAAAAGAAGGATAACAAGAGGTGGATCCAAAATATCTCAGCTGGGGTTAATAATGAGCATGCTAATGTTGATGCTATTTTGCGGATATCTGGATCCAATGGGCGATGCTTATTTTCAAATGATAAGCAAGTACACTAGTAAATAAAATGAGGCAAGCATGTGGAAAACTTCATGGTTTCAAAGATCAGTGTAACTTCGTTTTAGATAATATGTTACTTTAAAACAGCTAAATGAGTTGCAAGAAAACAATAAATTATTTATGGCGCATAGCAACAAAAGAACAAAACGCGCTCCGTTAAAATTCATGGGAATTATGGACGAAGATGATAGGTTAAAAATAGAGCAAAATATGAGAAACTTGTTACATAACCAACACAATCTCGATGAACTAGGCAAAAAACAACTATCCGTAGTGGATTCAACGGCTAAAATTTTGAAAATGAAATAATAATTTTAGATATATGAATAAACGAATCGAAAATATGACATCTATACTTCAAGAAAGTTATTACGTTTGTAAGGAGTCCATACATTTCTTTATAGTGACCAAGCAGTTGACCAGCTTAATTGAAGATTGTGAAAAAACACTAGCAGGTATTATAAGCATATTGGTTGACATTAATCATGGACAGCTTAATAACAATGTTATTAGGCTTAGTCAATTAAAAGAGAAAATAACGAAGATAAAAGACAGTCTATCTGAGACACTAGTGTTACCAAGAAAAATAACTGTCACAGAGCTGAAAGAAGTATATACTCTCTTAACAGCTGAGGTCTGTTTGTTGGCAATAAATTGATAACAAATGTTTAGATCCCTTTGTTCAGCAGACATCCATCAAAATTCCAGTTTCAGTTTCGTCAGAAGAAAGCTTACTATAAAAAAAAAAGAGTTTGCGAAGAAATTTGGTCATGGAATAATGCTAATGACACGGCATGTCAGCCGCCGCATGCTGCTGCCTCCAATGTCGCGTCATTGGCTTCCGATGCTCATCCTGTGGCTCCTCCAGCTGTGGTTCCCCCGGCTGCGGCTCCCCTGATGGTGGTTCCTCAGACGGCGGTACCTCCGGTGGTCACAATCTCTGCGCTGCCATTAACCAGCCCAGGACCACAACCGTCATCTATTTCTGGAGTTGCCCAAAGGAGACCGGCCCCACTTGCTGGAGTTGCCCCCAAAAAACTTGTTTTTGTTTCCCGCCTTAATCCGAGTGCTTCTGAACTTGATGTTTTAACCCATTTGAGCAACAAATTGAATGTTTCTAATACTGAATTTACCGTCTCAAAATTCAATTTTAAGCAAAGACGTGAAATATCTTCGTTTAAAATTGACCTTTCTGATGCATTATTGGCCAGGGTTCTTGATTCTTCTGTATGCCCTGAACATGCCATCGTTCATGAATTTATTCATAAAAGTAATCCTCGGGCTTGCGGTCCTCTGACTCCCTCCGCTAGAACTCCAAAAAACCGAATGATTCATTTGTCCTACACTATCAGAACGTTCGCAGTTTACTAGGCAAACTTAGCAAACTGCATATCAATAGTGCCTCTTTTGATGCCAATGTCATTGTATTTACTGAAACGTGGCTCAACTCTTCTGTCTCCGATAGCGAATTATTTGCAAGCAACTATATCGTTTATAGATGCGATCGTCAATTGCGAATCGGTGGCGGTGTTCTTATCGCGGTTAAGTCCGATCTACCTTCCATTCTGGTTCCGACAAGTGACATAGATTGCAATTTAGAGTTTGTTGCGGTTCGCATTCAAGTTCATGATTATTTTGTTTATGTCTCATGCTCCTATATTCCACCCCGGTCCGACACGAATATTTACTTACATCATTTATCTTTAATTCAAAATATTCATTCCTCTTTTGGTGTTAACGATCACCTTATTGTCATGGGAGATTTCAACCTTTCGTCCATATCTTGGATGCCCTCTCAGGACTCCAATGTTCTAATTCCCACTGCACCCCATGATCTTGTTCACGGCCTTATTGGCCTTTCCTTGGGACAACTAAATTATGTACGGAACTGTCGTGACAATGTCCTCGATCTAATTTTTGCGTCGGAGTTTGCCAATGCCAACATTTCTAGAATCAGCCCTCTCTCTAGCCCCGAAGACGATTATCATCCCACTCTGGAGATAATTCTAGAAGTATCGACTCCATTACTGCCTTGTCCTTTAGCTGAGCCAGCAACTTTTCGCTGCTTTCGTAAAGCTAATTTCTCTGACTTGAATACATATTTATCTTCTGTCGATTGGACTTTTTTGGACTCTTCTTCTGACGATCCCTCAAACATGGTTGACCGTTTTTATGATATCATATATTTTGGTTTTGACTTGTATGTTCCTTCGTTTTCTCATCCTGACGTCTCACATTAGCCTCCCTGGTTTTCTCGTCGACTTTCCAACTTGAAAAACGTCAAGTCTAGACTTTTTAAAAAGTTCAGTAGAACCGGGTTGCAAGTCGATCGTGCTAGATACTTAACAGCACGCTATAATTTTATAACGCATAATTCTGAGTGCTACAATTAGTACCTGAATCGGTGTAGAAACGAGTTTCAGGCGAATCCTAAGCAATTTTACGCGTTTGTCAATTCTAAACGTAAATCTCAAATCTTTCCATCCTGTCTTCATCTCAACACTGAGTCCGCTTCTAACGAGCCTGACATCGCGAACTTATTTGCAAAATTTTTTCAATCTACATATTCTGCTATTAGTTTTGATACAACCTCTTCGTATCCATATTCTCTTCCGCACTCTAATTGCATTTTTATGCCCACGATCAGTGAAGATGATATTCTTCAGAGTCTCAAAACACTCAAGCCTTCCTTCTCTTCTGGTCCAGATCTGATACCCAGCTGTGTTTTGAGAAATTGTGCTAGTGCGCTTCATGGACCACTCACCAAGCTGTATCAGTTATCCCTTCAGTTTGCGTTTTTTCCTGAATGTTGGAAGGAATCCTTCATAATTCCCCTTCATAAAAAGGGTAGTAAATCCAACATCGAAAACTACAGAGGGATTGCTAAGCTCAGCGCAATTCCCAAATTACTTGAACTGTTAGTGACTGCTCAGCTTCAACACCAATGTGGCTCTGTAATGTCTCCCTCGCAGCATGGCTTTATGAAACGCAGGTCTACTTCTACAAACCTTCTTGAGTTTTGTGCTATCATAAGAAATGCGTTTAAATGTAACACACAAACTGATGTTATCTTTACAGACTTCAGCAAAGCCTTTGATTCTGTGAATCACCAGCTGCTGTTGAAAAAACTGACTCTTTTGGGCTTTCCTATTTTGCTGATCAAGTGGATCGCTACGTACTTATCGAACCGAACGCAAAAAGTTGCTTTTATGGGTTCATTTTCAAAACGTATACACATGTGTTAATGTACGCTGACGACGTAAAACTATGTTTGCCATTGACGAATTCAGTCTCCCACTCTCTTTTGCAAATTGACATAAACAACATGCAGTCCTGGTGCAACAATAATTTGCTATTTCTTATCAACACTAAATGCAAATGTATGCCATTTTTTCGTAAAAACTGTTTCTTGACAAATTATTCCTTAGGGACAAGTAATCTTGAGCGCATCACTTCAGTAAATGACCTTGGAGTTCTGTTTAACCATACCTTAAGCTTCACCGACCATATTGGCTTAATTGTCGGTAGAGCCAAAGGGGTTTTTGCCTTCGTTAAGCGCTGGTCGAAGGAGTTTGACGATCCCTACACCACCAAACTCCTTTATGTCTCTCTCGTTCGCCCAATATTGGAATACTGTTCGTGCGTATGGTCTCCTCAATACGCGAAGTATCAAGACCTTGTTGAATCAGTTCAGAAACAATTCCTTTTGTTTGCTCTACGGGGACTTAACTGGGATCCTCAGCTTCACCTCCCCTCTTATAGTGACAGGCTACGTCTTCTGAGCCTGTCCTCGCTTAAGGATCGTCGGACCTGCCACGGAGTGATGTTCATTTATAAACTGATTAATGGATATATTTCTTCGTCTTATTTGTTAAGTCAGTTAAGTTTCTCTGTCCCTGCAAGACCGTCGCGGTATTTCCGGCCCATTGCACTAAGTTTATGTAAATCTAATTTCGAGTTGCACCTCCCTTTCCGCGTCTTATGTTCGTCTTATAATGAATTATATTTTTTGTTACATGTGGAGTTGTCCTTAGATGTCAATTCTCAATTTATTTTAAGACACCTATCCTTGCCTCTGACCACCTGATGTGAGTCGGGGCATATCAATAAAAATTACTCCTTATCCGGTCAGTGGCAAGGATTTGGCTTCAATGGCAGTAATTTGCTATTTTCTAAATAAATAAATAAATAAATAAAAATAAATAAATAAATAAAGGTCACTCAAACCAGGTAGACCAGCTAATTGTGTATATAGGCGAATGTTAGATACTGGCTCGTATAGGGTTGAATTAGAAACTAAAAGCACTTGGCTTCTCAAGGTTCATACAAACGCTAAAGCGAAAACTCAATGTGGAAATTCAAAAATGGATTTAACCGAATTGCCAGAGGAAGGAATTTTAACGCTATGGTCTGTTTGTACCGCTCGTACCTACGATAAAATTTGAAAGACAAGAAACCTTACTCTCAGCATATATAGTCGATATGTTTGGAGCCCGTTTGATCAAAGTCTATAAATCATAGTTTAAGCCCAGAACTGAGAGAACTCTGCTGTCACAATTAGGACAGCGGCCAAACTACATATGAAAAAACGCTACAAAAAAGGGAAGAAGAAATTTTCCCCTCGTAGTTTTTTTGGCTACTGACAGATGCCAGATCAAGAGAGTAAAAATATGAAATTGTGTTGTCACAATAAATAATTTCAATTATTCTTACAGGCAGTGTAGAGGGAAAGTTGAAGGAAAAAAATGATCTAGGACCGAAAAATGTTCTGCCCGCGAGGAAATAATTGCGTTCAAGGCGAAGCCCATAATATGGGTTTAACCCACAAAGGGCATTTTAATGCCATATTTATTAACAAAATTTGGAGGCCAATTACAAAATGTTTCAATGTAAATTTAAAAGAAAAAATATTGTATTTGTATGAGTTTGTTATATTATGTTATAGTTTATTTGAGTATTTAATGTAATGCTGGAATGAATTATAATGAGTGTATGGGATAACGTAAACTTTTAGCAATAATCTTTCAAATACAATTGTAGGCGACTTTAACAACTTTAGCAACTGATTCGTCTTTAGACAACATTTAGTAGCTTTCTTTTAACAACTTTATCAAACAGCTCTGAAAAACGACTGCTTCCGACGACTTCTCTCTGCTCTCTGCTGACGATTGCTTCTCTTTTTCAGCTGCCTCTCTGCAACTCCTCTTGATCGGTAAATTGCCATTCGCAACGAAGCAAAATGTGTACTTGCTGCCCGGCTGTACCTTAGCACCTTACACTCGGCCCTCCTGCTCATCTTCATCTGTCCCAGATGAAGCCAACTCGTCGTCGTTATCGGCTATGAACCTCCATAGCTTCATGTTGTCGCAGCTAGTACTTGTTAGGTTTGGTCCTTCGCTTTGGCTGCTTTTCGGACGTCGTACCGGCCATTTCGCTTAATTTGGACGACTTCGTATGGTCCTAGATACGGACTAGCCACCTTTCTTCCTGCGACAAATTGAGTCCTCTTGATTGCGACGAGATAACCCAACCTATAGATGTGATCACGCATGCGCTTTTTGTCATAGTTTCTCTTATACACCTGTTGGGTCTCTTCAATGTTCTTTATAGCTTCTTTTTCGCTTTGGAAAGCCAAATACATTGGACTATTCAGGGAGTCTCCTGATGACCTCTTCCTGCCGTGTAGTTTTCGTGGGATAGACCCAAACAAACTTGGCGAAGCCATCCACAATATATACTTGTACTGCTTCGATGTGGCGTCCATCGGCCCCAAGTGGTCGATATGTAGCATATGCAACGGGACATCTCCTTTGGCAATGCAGTGCAATAGCCCTTCTTGCTTTTTCAGCTTCTTATTGTAAATGATACATTTAATACAGTTGGCTATGAACTCTATTACCTTCCGCTCCAGGTGAGGGAAAGTGTTCACGCCAAAAGGCGTCTATTTTCCAGAGGCAGTGTGATCCCGTACACTCTCGCTCTCTCTCCCTCTTCTTTTGGGCTTTCGGTCCATAGAGCTTCCATTCCGCTCTCCGAAGCTAGTTTTAAGGTTTCTTGTTTTTAGTTATAATTCCGACTTCAATAAATAAACACCGACGCACGTCGCGCAATACCCCGAAAATATATAAGTAAACATTTCATTGTTGCTGCCAGTCATTTCTACGATTTTGTCTAAATCCGAGTCCGATTGATCCGACACTACGGCAAAATCCGAACCAATTTAATTCCAAAATACCTACATACATATGTCCAATCAAAGACGATCTAATATTAAGATTAGTAACGGCCATACATTCGTTTTGCAATATGAGGCTGCTTTTTTGATGGCAGCGACAATCGCTCTCTGTCGCTCTCTGTACGCTCTCACAAAGTTGAGAGCGTAAAATTCTAAAAAATAGAATGAGATTGCTTGTATGAGTAAACACAAGAACAACCATGAGAATACGTGTGCACACAAACAGTAGGCAATTTCGCTGTATGCGTAAAAGAGAGCGGCTGGCCAAATATACCGGCAAGGTATTTAAATTATTTAAACAGCAAAAATAAGTCAAAATTGTTCTTATTAAATATATTATATATTTAATAATTCCAGAACATAAAACTTAAATATTCTACAATTACAGTCTACAGCTACTACACATACATATATCCAAACAGATTCACACGCTCGCCTTATCTTCGTGAACAGTACCGCGCCAAATACAGCAGCGGTCAACTGGGAAAGTCCACCCACATAAAATAATTATTTAATTATTTTTTTTTTATAATATTTCAAAGAAATAATTCCATTACAAACTTAGGTGCGTTTCCATATCCGCATTAATATGACCGTATATGTTTCCTGCTGAGTGAATAGTATTGATTTAAGGTCAATCCTTCCGCATATTACCAATATATTCGACAAATTAAAATTCGAATATATATTTCGATTGGTCCCTAAATTCCAAAATCTAGCTTTCGACACAGATAAATCATTAAAAAAAATATTTATATATATTTTTTACAAACCAGATTTACTAAAATATATCCAATATGACTTCCATCAATTCTAAATAAATTTACTATGACCTGTGACCGTTTGAGTCACTTCGAGTCCAGAGTCTGCAATCCAGCGGCACCCAGTCCATCCAAGTATACCTGCCAAATTCACCTCGACCAAGTCCGAGCGCTATGGGACAAGGTCGAGAAAGAGTACGAAGTTTTCTCAGAGCTAATTTCAGTTGGCTGACAGGGCGCGGCGGACACCTTGCCTACTCTTAAGGCAAAATACGATTATTCCTATTTTATCTACGAAAGGTGTGCCGCTCAGCTCATGGAAAAGATCGACATGATCTCTTCTAAAGCAGCTCAAGTCCAATCCCCAGCGCCTCAAAGTTCCTTTCCGACTGACTGTCGCCTTCCTCCTTGCGAAACGGAAGTTTTCTCGGGCGATTATCTTCGCTGGCCGACTTTCCGAGACCTTTTCACAATCCTGCGCTGACCCCTGCCGAAAAGCTGTTCTATTTAAATGCCAAGACTAGTGGTGAAGCTAATTCCATAGTTTCCAATTCGCCACTCACCAACGATGGTCTCCCCTCATCCTGGAAAAACCTATCTGAGCGTTTCGAAAACAAACGAGCCCTGGTGAACAGTCAACTGAAAAAATTGCTCAACATGCAGTCCATTGTACACGAATCTTCTGCAGCTTTGAGGGAGCTGCAAAATACAATTCAAAATTGCCTCACGTTCGTGAATATTTCCGGTCTTCGTACGGATAATTGGGATTGTATATTGGCATATTTGTGTTCAACGAAGCTTCCAAAGCTGACGCTGTCATTATGAGAGCAATCCTTACCGAATAAAACCGAAACTCCTACGTGGTTAGAGCTTGATTCTTTCCTGACTGAGCGCCATAGAACTCTAGAAACTATAGATTCTATCCAACCTTCTCCGATGCGTCTCTATCCGTCCAAATCCACACCCTTCAACGTGTTACCTCGAGTCCTGAAATCCTTCAGTACGAGGATCATTTCAATACCGAACGAATGCGATTTATGTTCAAAAGAGAACCAGCCAGTGCGTATGACCACGCTTCCTTCAGATGACGAAAGAGGCTCGTACCTCTTTCATCCAAAAAAACAGTTGTGCTTCAATTGCTTTGCAAGCGGTCATCAACTCCGCAATTGCACAAGCGTCCAGAAGGGTTTCACGTGTCACGGTCGGCATCACACTTTGTTGCATCCAAGCAACTGCTCCTCCAGTGTTCGGAGTCCTCCTGATACTGCAAGGCAAATATCCGCAATGTTCACGCCAAAAGGGCGTTTAATTCCCAGAGGCAGTGTAATCCCGTACACCCTCGCTCTCTCTCCCTCTTCCTTTGGACTTTCGGTCCATAGAGCTTCCAATCCGCTCTGAGATGTTAGTTTAAGTCTTCATGTATTATAGTTATAATTCCTACTTCTAACAATAAAGGCACGCACGTCGCACAATACCCCGAAATAGTTTTTCCGTGTTTTACTTATCGAGTGTTTCCAGGTGTTAGCCACCCCCCTACATTTCAATAAGAAAGGTGAAGAAAGTATTCAAAGAATCTTATTTTTGCATGCAGTGGAGATAATCCAAACTCGAAATATTTTGTTGATACCTTTTTCTCCAAACATTCATTCAAATTGTTCATCTCCGTTGGTTTTGCTTCGCAAATATAACATTTAGTATAGTGCGATTCACTTAAAGCTTTACAAATTGTTCCATCTATCATAGTTAATTGTAAGCTATGCTCAACGAATATTTTTCTCTTTTGGACACATAGTTCTGTAGGTATTAGAAAATTTATTTTCTCCTTAAAGTATTTCTCCTCAGATTTTGATACTTCGGTCGTCTCTTTTTTAAACTGGAATCGAATTGGTCTGCAATAACGAGTTGACGAAGGCCGAGGGTTTTTCCAAATTTCTCTTCTATCAGTTTTTGAAGAGGCACGTAAGATGCAACGAATAAACTTTTGTCGTCTACATCATTATTGGAAAACGTTTGCTTGTACTCGCTATGGCCCGTACTTCCATCAAACCCTCATTTTCCAATTAATAACAGGTGAGCAACAGAATCATCTGCAATTGTTTCAATAACATTAGATTGAAGCTCAAGTATGCTCGAGGCTGTGTTATTTAACAAGCTTTGAAGTTCGAATTCTGCGTAGGATTCGTCTACAGATATGTTGTCAGGATATCTATCTTTTTTAGAGCTTAAAATGCATTGATAGCTAGGAAAAAAATCGAATAATATTTTGCTGTTTACAAAATTCCGAATCATCAAATATTGGTGTTTGGTCATTCCGGTCTCCATTAAAAGAGAAATTACATCTGTGGGATCCGCTGGCAATACATTTTGCAGAGACAGCGGTTTCATCAATTTCGACCAGCTGAGCTATACGCCGACGCTTAGTCCTCGTTGAAGACTCCATAAAATGTAGTTTTTTACGGCCGCGTGGATCACTTTCCGCATACTGTTGGCTCATTTAAGACTTAATTTGAATTTGTTTGTTTTTTTTTTTGAAGTGTAGTGTAAGTTAGTTTAGGGCGAAGGCGGGAGCACAATAAAGCTTTCCCTCGCTCGTTGCGAATTCGCACCGCCTTTGCCAACCGTAGTAAAGCTAGGCTTTAAGTTCTCTTGTAAGAAATATAATTGTCGTCGTAAAATTTAACTCAGATCGAGCACACGCCGTCTTTTCGTGTTTCGTCTTGTCAATAAAAAAAAATTAATTCTTGCCACCAAAGTATCGGTTTTTATTTTCTAAAAAACTATTTAGAAATTTCAGGTACATTTTTTGTATTCTTCAATAAAATTGGCTGCGTTATAGTCAGCCAATTAGACTTATATTGTAAAATAGAAGATTTCTTACGTTTATAACGCATCCAAAAATCAACAATTTTTTTGCAAATGTACTCAATTGGTTGAAGACACGCATTCAGTTCATCTCTAAAGCCGTTGTTTATCAAATTTTGTTGGATATCAGCAATTACTTGTAGTAATTTTCCAGCGTGTGTTCCTTTTTTTCTGGCACCATATATTAAAAATATGTAGGCGTGCAAACACACACTGAATTATGTCGCCCATGAAATTAAAAGTTAAAAACAAAAATTATTAAATATCAATAAGTTTTATACACAACGTAAACCACAAAAAAAGTCGAAGACAAACACATAAATCAATTACAGGGGCCCTGCTAGACAGGTTTGACCTTGAAAAAATAAAAAGATGCTTTACATTATTGATTGTTTCACACACATCTGAAAGTTTCTGCAGCTGACTTAAACACTTTTATTAAGTAAAAGCTCTGATTAACACAATGAATAATATCTATGGGGGAATCGGGGGAGAACACAACTAAAACTTTAGGCAAACATAAAAAAGACGTTCACAAAATACACAAAAAATATTCAATCGAATTTGTTAATTTCACTAAAAAATTTCTTGGATTTATTTAATTCTTAATATATACATTTAAAGTAAATACCTTCAACTTCAAAAAGCATTTTGAATAATGAAAATCGGATGACTATGACAAACGTTTGACCACTTTGAATCGTAATTTTGTTTTGTAAAAATTCTTGCTTAGTACAGCTGCGCTGCAAAAATGTACACATGATCACGCTTTGCATTCTATTTTTAGAAAGTCCCGTTATATTTCCAGGAAAAAACGGTTTGCTATCAAGAAGTTTTAACATTTTAGAGACAATTTGGGTACAATTTTTTCTATTCGTTGTTATCACTTTTTTTTAATTTTGGCCTCTTGCGGAACCACAGTGCAATGGCAGCTAAAATTTATTCGTCCGATAGTAGTAAAAGCATGTGGAAGACTATTTGCAAAGTTTTATTTAGATAGCTTAAAAACCGAGGGACTAGTTAGTGTATAATCGGACAGACGGACAGACGGACAGACGGACGGACAGACGGACGGACAGACGGACGGACAGACGGACATGGCTAGATCGACTCGGCTATTGATGCTAATCAAGAATATATACTTCATAGGGTCGGAAATGTCACCTTCACTGCTTTGCAAACTTCTGACTGAAATTATAATACCCTGCAAAGGTATAATAAAACAATGCAAAAAAATATATATTACACAAAAAATTGTTCTAACAAATCAAAAATTTTATAATCATCCGATTCGCATAAAATTAAAGCCGAAATTCTACAATAATACAAAATGGCTGTCTCAAATTTTATGAAAATATGTTGAAAACTGGCTAAGTTTTAATTTCTTTCCTCAAAATTTCCTGATCGATTTTGATCAAATTAAAACCGAAATTTAAGAATATTGAATATGTTAAAAACTGACCAAAAAATGGATCGATCATTCCTATGGCAGCCATATGATAAAGTCTTCCGATCCGGCCCGTTCCGACTTATATAGTGGTGAGAGCATATAAAAGACTATCTGCAAAGTTTCATTCAGAAAGCTTAAAAACTGACAGACTAGTTTGCGTTGAAACGGACAGACGGACATGGCCAGATGCTGTTGATACTGAATATGCAGTGGCGCGCAAGTCTGAGTACATGTTTGCAACTTTTGACTTTTGGCCCGCATAAAACAGTTATTAGTAAAGCAAATTAACCCAAATTTGTTGTGTTTATTCTTTGATTATTTATTTAAATATATTTATAAAACAACATAACAAAAAATAAATTTTTTATTAAGGAAAAAAATAAAAATTAAATCAACTTGCATGTACTCAATTATGCTCATTTTAAACTTTTTAACAAAAGTCGGACGGCTGATTTAACTAAAAGCTTAATTTTAGAATTTTCAGTTTGTTTTTAAGAAGTTTTCATATTAAAGTGTAAATATGAAAGCTTTCAATCAAAAAGGTACAAAACCCCACGTGTTTTTGCTCTACAGTAATAAAACTTAAAATATGAAGAAATTGTCAAATAACGTTAAAGGGTAAGACAGGCATCGGAACTTTTTCTTTATTTTAAATCTACGTATACACAAAAATACACCACTCGGCAGGTCATTCATAAAACATTAACTTAAAAAAAAAAATAACACAACAGAGAATGACATAAAAATTACTCCGTTTTATAGACATGCCTTTATTTTCAATATTTATTTATATTAATTGTATATATTAATTATATTAATTAACGAAGATATTAAATTATTATTAAAATTAATTTTTTTTAATGAAAGCGAATATTCAAACTTAGTTCACTGCAACGCCCACGTGTTCTTTCATTTGTCTCTCTTTTCTCGCTATTCCAAGGGCTTACGAAAGAGAACGAACAAAATAAAAGCTTAGTTCCTTTTATTGCTCTGTGAAATTATAGGGTACTTAGTTCTGGGACTATGGGGGATTGTCGAAATCACCATACATACCTTAGAATACCTTGCGTGCCGTGGATTGTTGCAGTTCTTGATTATTTATTTGCCTCTACCAATTTAGGGAATTACTTGTTATTAGGAGTAAGTAAGTAAGTATTGAAACGACGCGTCGGAAACATCTTCTGAGCTACATTTTCGAAGGCCTAATCGAAGCCTTTTAAGTTCGGTACATTTTTTTTCAAAGCAATGCTAGGATAAAATTAGAACCGTTTTTATTTTAAATAATGGCATTATTTTATATTTTTAATGATTCTTTAAGACGGAGCGATAAGCAAACAGTAGAGACCCTATTTTTCTTAAATAAGTATTCCTTTTTGCACCGCACTTTTTTGCCAACTGCATAGCATTCAGCTTTCTTCAAGAGAACCTATAATCATTCTCGATAATCATTTATCACTGCTATTAAAAGTGTTTGTCGGTCTTAGCACATAAAATATACATTTTTTAATGCACAACAATTGGTTTAAATTGAATATATATATATATGTATATATATTAAGAATTCCAACTTAAATTATTTGAATATGTTTTACAATAAATTTTTTTATTTATTACGTTCAAAACCAAAAATAAAAGGTTAGGCCACGATACCAATATTTATTAATTTATTATTTGTTTGGATTTTGTCAGCGTTATCAGTAAAAACTACTTATTTAATACAAAGTTTTATTTTATATTTTATTTAATTTAACTAAATGTAAATGTATAGTTATAGAAATTCCTAGTGAGGAAAATATGAACTGAAAAATTATACTGTAATATGATATAGTGAACTCCTATGTTACAATACTGGTAAACGCCAGTACTTCTACCCTTATCACACTAACTTAATTAAGTTAAAAATTTAATTATGATAAGTTTTTCAGATATCTGAGTAGTCTTACCTGGGTATATATATAGCCATTTTTTTTTATTTAATCGGGTTCGGATACTTTTATGGAAAATAAATAATTTACCAATTTGTATAATTCAAAATAATTAAAAAAAAAAAGGGAACACATGTATTTTTTCGGTAATTTTATTTAAATTTTGTGATTTTCAAAAGTGTGTCCACTCGTAATCGTAATATATGTGTCGGAGATGAATTCGGGACAGAACATATAAATAGATGGAGAGAAGGGACTTCAGTTCAGTTTGGTAACGATCGGCAACGGTACTCGCTGTGCTACCGCGCGAGGATATTAATATGGACGAAACTATTACGCATCCGACATCAAAAGTGGGATCGGCTCCGCCACCTGAACAAAGCCCGATCCAATATATGGCTGCGTTGGAGGAACAAAACAAAAATTTAATGAAATTAACAAAAACCATTTAGACACCAAAAGCACCGGCGTCGGACGGGAAGACAACGCATGCGACACTGCCCAAGTTCAATCCCGAAGGTGCTGGAGCGGATGCATCAGCTTGGTGCACGACTATTGATTTAATCTTCGCAGACAACATCGTTGAAGGCAGCGCACTCGTGATAGCCCTCAGCAAGGCGCTGGAAGGCAGTGCCTCTCAATGGCTCTCCCAAGTATGCTTCGCCGGCATCACTTGGAGTCAATTCAAAGAATTATTCATCCAACGATTAGTGGGCATTTAGACAACGGCTGCTGCAGTGATGAACGTTTTAAACGGGCGTCCCAAGTCCGGAGAGAGCTATGCTGAGTATGGCAGTCGTATAGTCACCCTACTACTGTCCAAATTAAAGGCGAAGGATATGGAGGAGATTGCGGTGTCAATAACTTAAGCCCACATGGCTCAAATTGATAACAATTTGCTTTGTTGCGTTTTCACCACAAATGTGACGACGCGAAATGAGCTACAACGGCAGCTGCAGGCGTACGCGTTCAATAAGCGTAAGCACGAACAGGACGAATATTCGCCAGCTACGGAGAAGAAGAAACTACGAATCCAGTCGCAGCTGAAGTGCCATTTCTGCGGAAACATATGACACAAGTATGCCCGGATGGAGTATTCATCACACGGTAAAGGAAAGACGTACAACGGAGGCAGCAGTTCCGCAGGGAAGGATCGTCCAAACATCAGATGCCACAAGTGCGATGAAGTTGGGCATGTGGCCTCTGTGTGTCCTAAAGGTCGTGCGCATGAAATGGACAAATTTAAGGAGAAGCGCGTAGACATATGTCAAATACAAGGTTTGCTCTATCAACTGGGTGAGGCATTTCCATTTTTTTTTTTTTTTTTTTTTCAACAAAATTTCTGGGAGAAGAATAAATAACCTAGTCGTGTTAAGCGGAATTGGCGATAATATTGTGAAGAGTCATCTACAAATTTTGTCCACTGTTCAAATATCGCAATATAATTTGAAAATTTTGTTTCATATAGTATTGGATAATTATTTAAAGCATGACATAATGATTGGTCAAGAAATATTTAAACTTGGATTTGGCGTTATAATTGAAATTGATAAATTTAATATCTACAAAGCTTAAATTTTTAATGCTGTTCAAGAAAATACATACAGCTTGGAAAAATTACTAGACAGCAACATAGACTTAAGTGAGATTGATAAATGCAAATTAAAAAACATTTTGGAATAATATTCTGATAATTTTGTAAGTGGAATCCCTACTAAACGCGTAACTACAGGTGCATTAGAAATTCGCTTAATAGATGAGAATAAGACTGTTCAAAGGCGTCCCTATCGGCTCAGTGCAGATGAAAAGTTTTTAGTTAGAGAAAAAATAGACCAAATGATTACATGCAATGTTATTCGTCCAAGCAGATCGCCATTTGCAAGCCCAATGTTGTTAGTCAAGAAAAAAGATGGCAGCGAAAGATTGTGTATTGATTTCCGTGAACTAAATGCAAATACAATTTTTGATAAATACCCACTACCATTAATTTCTTCAGATAGATCGCCTGCGAGGGGGCAAATATTTTTCTATCTTGGACATGGCCAGCGGATTTTACAAGATACCAATTCACCCTGATTCCATAGAAAAGGCAGCATTTGTGACCCCAGAGGGTCAGTACGAGTTTCTAGCCATGCCATATGGGCTAAAAAACGCGTCCTCAATTTTTCAACGTGCCATTGTGCGAGCATTGCATATGCAGTTGTCTATATAGATGACGTGCTGATTGTTGCGAATACGAAAGATGAAGCATTTGAAAGGATAAACAAAGTGTTGGAAGTCTTGTCAGAAGCGGGTTTTACGTTTAATGCCAAAAAGTGTGCCTTTCTACGCACTGGAGTTGAGTATCTAGGATTTTATGTTAAAAATGGCGAAATTAAACCGAATCCCAATAAGATTAAGGCCCTTTCTGTCCTTTCACCGCCAACTACTGTGACGCAATTAAGACAATTTATAGGTTTGGCATCGTATTTCAGACAATTTGTCCCACGGTTCTCGGAAAAGATGAAACCACTTTATCAGCTGACTCCTAAACTCAAAACATTTGTCTGGAAAGATGAGCATGAGCAAGTTCGACAGAAGATTATTAAAGTACTCACTAAAGACCCCGTTCTAACAATTTTCGACCCCACACTTGAAATCGAACTGCATAAAGATGCCAGTGCTGATGGCTACGGCGCAATGCTTATGCATAAAATAGATGGAAAACGTAGAGTAGTCGAATATTTTAGCAAGAGTACAACGGCCACGGAAGCAAAATATCATTCGTATGAGCTAGAAACTTTAGCGGTATACAATAACAATCACGAAACCCAATTTCCGTCATTCCTAGGATAGCAGAGGTTCGAGTAGATTTGGCAGAAATAACAAATAACTGGCTGATAGCTGAACAGCAACGAGACGATAGCATAGTAAAAATCATGGGAAAAATGAATAGCGATGACGTAGAGGCAGACTTGATGAAAACATATGAAATTAGAACTGGATTACTACCGAAAGATACAGCGTAATGGCAAGACTAGATGTTTACCAGTGATTCCTAGGGCGTTTAGGTGGTCGGAAATAAATCATGTGCACGAGGCCATGATGCACTTAGGATGGCAGAAAACCCTAGACAAAGTTTATGGGCAATTTTGGTTTGAACACATGTCCAAGTATGTCAGAAAATTTGTTAAAAATTGCATAACCTGCAAATTATCCAAACCCTCTTCAGGAAAGCAAAGATACCTTGGCAAACCATCCATGTGGACATAAGTGGCAAACTTTGCGGTAAAAATGATATGAAATAATATATTATTGTCCAAATAGATGCGTTCACCAAGTTTGTTTACTTACATCACACCCTAAATCTAGACTCTGAAAACTGCATTAAGGCTGTAAAGTCAGCCATATCTTTCTTTGGTGTTTCTAGTCGTATCATCGCAGATCAAGGCAGGAGCTTTGCTAGTAACAACTTCCGCGAATTCTGCTCAACGAATAAAATCGATCTACATTTAATAGCCACGGGCGCAAGTCGAGCTAATGGACAGGTGAAACGTGTCTTGAGCACGTTGAAGGGTATGCTAACGACCGTGGAAACTAGTGATCGTTCGTGGCAGGATGCTTTACTAGAAATTCAATTAGCCTTAAATTGTTTTACAAATCGAATCACTAAGTCTAGTGCTTTAGAGTTGCTAATAGGTAAAGAGGCTAGGTCTATGGGCATGTTACAAATAAATGATGAAGAGAATATATTAGATAGGGAGCACGCTAGAGTTAAAGCTAAAGAATATATGGAAAACAATGCACAATATGAAAAAGAATGATTTGACAAAAATAAAGCGAAAGTTACTGCGTACAATGTAGGCGATCAAGTATTGTTAAAAGCTGAAGAACGTCACCAAACGAAACTTGATCCCAAGTTTAAGGGCCCGTTTCAGGTGATCAAAGTACTTGAGGGAGATCGATATGAATTAAAATCATTAGTTAATAAGCGAACATATAAGTATGCTCACGAGTGTCTAAGAGCACTGCCAAACAAAGAATTAGTTGGGGAATTAAATGAAGAATTCCAAAGGGACGATGAGTCCCGAGATGGGAAGTAGTATATGGACGACATTGGAGGATGTGCGTCAGTGTCCCAAGTTGGGAAAGAGTATTTCGACGACATTGGAGGATGTGGGTCAGTGTCCCGAGTCGGGAAAGATTATGTGGACGGCATCAGTGAATATGCGTCAGTGTCCCAAGAGGGGAATTGTTAATTGCAGTGTAACAGCTGTCTCGCAGGGACGAGAAGCGTTATGTCGTGGAGGTCTTGGTGACCTGAAAATGTTCATGGAAAAGAAATAATGTAAAAAGAAAAATTAAATGTTTGGAGTTGAAAAGAACTGTATTTGAATTGGTAAAGAGAAACTAAGTTGATGTTTATTGGTTAAGTTTAAATTGTCATTTTATGGAAAGCGAATCATTTATGTTATAATTGAAAAAGAGAAGATTAACGAAAAGAAGTGGTGAATAAATCAGAGCCAAGAAAATAATGAGAAAATCAATATAATTCATACGGATTAGATTTATTTGGTCATTGAGGAACTCAACACACAGGCACGTGTGGTAGGTCAGTAAGGCCGTGTCGGAGATGAATTCGGGGAAGTACGCTTCTCCCAAGAAGCGTAGCGCTAGGCATAGCAGCAGAGACGAGCGCAGTCTCTGCTGGCGAGTGAGGTCTGTTGTCGCGCTACCGAAAGTCATAGGAGAGAAAGAGGGGGAGATAGATCAACTTCAACTGAAGTAAGAACGTGGACAGAACATATAAATAGATGGAGAGAAGGGACTTCAGTTCAGTTTGGTAACGATCGGCAACGGTACTCGCTGTGCTACCGCGCGAGGATATTAATATGGACGAAACTATTACGCATCCGACATCAAAAGTGGGATCGGCTCCACCACCTGAACAAAGCCCGATCCAATGTACGGCTGCGTTGGAGGAACAAAACAAAAATTTAATGGAAATAACAAAAACCATTTAGACACCAAAAGCACCGGCGTCGGACGGGAAGACAACGCATGCGACACTGCCCAAGTTCAATCCCGAAGGTGCTGGAGCGGATGCATCAGCTTGGTGCACGACTATTGATTTAATCTTCCCAGACAACATCGTTGAAGGCAGCGCACTCGTGATAGCCCTCAGCAAGGCGCTGGAAGGCAGTGCCTCTCAATGGCTCTCCCAAGTATGCTTCGCCGGCATCACTTGGAGTCAATTCAATGAATTATTCATCCAACGATTAGTGGGCATTTAGACAACGGCTGCTGCAGTGATGAACGTTTTAAACGGGCGTCCCAAGTCCGGAGAGAGCTATGCTGAGTATGGCAGTCGTATAGTCACCCTACTACTGTCCAAATTAAAGGCGAAGGATATGGAGGAGATTGCGGTGTCAATAACTTAAGCCCACATGGCTCAAATTGATAACAATTTGCTTTGTTGCGTTTTCACCACAAATGTGACGACGCGAAATGAGCTACAACGGCAGCTGCAGTCGTACGCGTTCAATAAGCGTAAGCACGAACAGGACGAATATTCGCCAGCTACGGAGAAGAAGAAACTACGAATCCAGTCGCAGCTGAAGTGCCATTTCTGCGGAAACATATGACACAAGTATGCCCGGATGGAGTATTCATCACACGGTAAAGGAAAGACGTACAACGGAGGCAGCAGTTCCGCAGGGAAGGATCGTCCAAACATCAGATGCCACAAGTGCGATGAAGTTGGGCATGTGGCCTCTGTGTGTCCTAAAGGTCGTGCGCATGAAATGGACAAATTTAAGGAGAAGCGCGTAGACATATGTCAAATACAAGGTTTGCTCTATCAACTGGGTGAGGCATTTCCATTTTTTTTTTTTTTTTTTTTTCCAAAAAAATTTCTGGGAGAAGAATAAATAACCTAGTCGTGTTAAGAGGAATTGGCGATAATATTGTGAAGAGTCATCTACAAATTTTGTCCACTGTTCAAATATCGCAATATAATTTGGAAATTTTGTTTCATATAGTATTGGATAATTATTTAAAGCATGACATAATGATTGGTCAAGAAATATTTAAACTTGGATTTGGCGTTATAATTGAAATTGATAAATTTAATATATACAAAGCTTAAATTTTTAATGCTGTTCAAGAAAATACATACAGCTTGGAAAAATTACTAGACAGCAACATAGACTTAAGTGAGATTGATAAATGCAAATTAAAAAACATTTTGGAATAATATTCTGATAATTTTGTAAGTGGAATCCCTACTAAACGCGTAACTACAGGTGCATTAGAAATTCGCTTAATAGATGAGAATAAGACTGTTCAAAGGCGTCCCTATCGGCTCAGTGCAGATGAAAAGTTTTTAGTTTGAGAAAAAATAGACCAAATGATTACATCCAATGTTATTCGTCCAAGCAGATCGCCATTTGCAAGCCCAATGTTGTTAGTCAAGAAAAAAGATGGCAGCGATAGATTGTGTATTGATTTCCGTGAACTAAATGCAAATACAATTTCTGATAAATACCCACTACCATTAATTTCTTCAGATAGATCGCCTGCGAGGGGGCAAATATTTTTCTATCTTGGACATGGCCAGCGGATTTTACCAGATACCAATTCACCCTGATTCCATAGAAAAGGCAGCATTTGTGACCCCAGAGGGTCAGTACGAGTTTCTAGCCATGCCATATGGGCTAAAAAACGCGTCCTCAATTTTTCAACGTGCCATTGTGCGAGCATTGCATATGCAGTTGTCTATATAGATGATGTGCTGATTGTTGCGAATACGAAAGATGAAGCATTTGAAAGGATAAACAAAGTGTTGGAAGTCTTGTCAGAAGCGGGTTTTACGTTTAATGCCAAAAAGTGTGCCTTTCTACGCACTGGAGTTGAGTATCTAGGATTTTATGTTAAAAATGGCGAAATTAAACCGAATCCCAATAAGATTAAGGCCCTTTCTGTCCTTTCCCCGCCAACTACTGTGACGCAATTAAGACAATTTATAGGTTTGGCATCGTATTTCAGACAATTTGTCCCACGGTTCTCGGAAAAGATGAAACCACTTTATCAGCTGACTCCTAAACTCAAAACATTTGTCTGGAAAGATGAGCATGAGCAAGTTCGACAGAAGATTATTGAAGTACTCACTAAAGACCCCGTTCTAACAATTTTCGACCCCACACTTGAAATCGAACTGCATAAAGATGCCAGTGCTGATGGCTATGGCGCAATGCTTATGCATAAAATAGACAAAATAGATGGAAAACGTAGAGTAGTCGAATATTTTAGCAAGAGTACAACGGCCACGGAAGCAAAATATCATTCGTATGAGCTAGAAACTTTAGCGGTATACAATAACAATCACGAAACCCAATTTCCGTCATTCCTAGGATAGCAGAGGTTCGAGTAGATTTAGCAGCAATAACAAATAACTGGCTGATAGCTGAACAGCAACGAGACGCTAGCATAGTAAAAATCATGGGAAAAATGAATAGCGATGACGTAGAGGCAGACTTGATGAAAACATATGAAATTAGAACTGGATTACTATACCGAAAGATACAGCGTAATGGCAAGACTAGATGTTTACCAGTGATTCCTAGGGCGTTTAGGTGGTCGGAAATAAATCATGTGCACGAGGCCATGATGCACTTAGGATGGCAGAAAACCCTAGACAAAGTTTATGGGCAATTTTGGTTTGAACACATGTCCAAGTATGTCAGAAAATTTGTTAAAAATTGCATAACCTGCAAATTATCCAAACCCTCTTCAGGAAAGCAAAGATACCTTGGCAAACCATCCATGTGGACATAAGTGGCAAACTTAGCGGTAAAAATGATATGAAATAATATATTATTGTCCAAATAGATGCGTTCACCAAGTTTGTTTACTTACATCACACCCTAAATCTAGACTCTGAAAACTGCATTAAGGCTGTAAAGTCAGCCATATCTTTCTTTGGTGTTCCTAGTCGTATCATCGCAGATCAAGGCAGGAGCTTTGCTAGTAACAACTTCCGCGAATTCTGCTCAACGAATAAAATCGATCTACATTTAATAGCCACGGGCGCAAGTTGAGCTAATGGACAGATGAAACGTGTCTTGAGCACGTTGAAGGGTATGCTAACGGCCGTGGAAACTAGTGATCGTTCGTGGCAGGATGCTTTACTAGAAATTCAATTAGCCTTAAATTGTTTTACAAATCGAATCACTAAGTCTAGTGCTTTAGAGTTGCTAATAGGTAAAGAGGCTAGGTCTATGGGCATGTTACAAATAAATGATGAAGAGAATATATTAGATAGGGAGCACGCTAGAGTTAAAGCTAAAGAATATATGGAAAACAATGCACAATATGAAAAAGAATGATTTGACAAAAATAAAGCGAAAGTTACTGCGTACAATGTAGGTGATCAAGTATTGTTAAAAGCTGAAGAACGTCACCAAACGAAACTTGATCCCAAGTTTAAGGGCCCGTTTCAGGTGATCAAAGTACTTGAGGGAGATCGATATGAATTAAAATCATTAGTTAATAAGCGAACATATAAGTATGCTCACGAGTGTCTAAGAGCACTGCCAAACAAAGAATTAGTTGGGGAATTAAATGAAGAAATCCAAAGTGACGATGAGTCCCGAGATGGGAAGTAGTATATGGACGACATTGGAGGATGTGCGTCAGTGTCCCAAGTTGGGAAAGAGTATGTCGACGACATTGGAGGATGTGGGTCAGTGTCCCGAGTCGGGAAAGATTATGTGGACGGCATCAGTGAATGTGCGTCAGTGTCCCAAGAGGGGAATTGTTAATTGCAGTGTAACAGCTGTCTCGCAGGGACGAGAAGCGTTATGTCGTGGAGGTCTTGGTGACCTGAAAATGTTCATGGAAAAGAAATAATGTAAAAAGAAAAATTAAATGTTTGGAGTTGAAAAGAACTGTATTTGAATTGGTAAAGAGAAACTAAGTTGATGTTTATTGGTTAAGTTTAAATTGTCATTTTATGGAAAGCGAATCATTTATGTTATAATTGAAAAAGAGAAGATTAACGAAAAGAAGTGGTGAATAAATCAGAGCCAAGAAAATAATGAGAAAATCAATATAATTCATACGGATTAGATTTATTTGGTCATTGAGGAACTCAACACACAGGCACGTGTGGTAGGTCAGTAAGGCCGTGTCGGAGATGAATTCGGGGAAGTACGCTTCTCCCAAGAAGCGTAGCGCTAGGCATAGCAGCAGAGACGAGCGCAGTCTCTGCTGGCGAGTGAGGTCTGTTGTCGCGCTACCGAAAGTCATAGGAGAGAAAGAGGGGGAGATAGATCAACTTCAACTGAAGTAAGAACGTGGACAGAACATATAAATAGATGGAGAGAAGGGACTTCAGTTCAGTTTGGTAACGATCGGCAACGGTACTCGCTGTGCTACCGCGCGAGGATATTAATATGGACGAAACTATTACGCATCCGACATCAAAAGTGGGATCGGCTCCACCACCTGAACAAAGCCCGATCCAATGTACGGCTGCGTTGGAGGAACAAAACAAAAATTTAATGGAAATAACAAAAACCATTTAGACACCAAAAGCACCGGCGTCGGACGGGAAGACAACGCATGCGACACTGCCCAAGTTCAATCCCGAAGGTGCTGGAGCGGATGCATCAGCTTGGTGCACGACTATTGATTTAATCTTCCCAGACAACATCGTTGAAGGCAGCGCACTCGTGATAGCCCTCAGCAAGGCGCTGGAAGGCAGTGCCTCTCAATGGCTCTCCCAAGTATGCTTCGCCGGCATCACTTGGAGTCAATTCAATGAATTATTCATCCAACGATTAGTGGGCATTTAGACAACGGCTGCTGCAGTGATGAACGTTTTAAACGGGCGTCCCAAGTCCGGAGAGAGCTATGCTGAGTATGGCAGTCGTATAGTCACCCTACTACTGTCCAAATTAAAGGCGAAGGATATGGAGGAGATTGCGGTGTCAATAACTTAAGCCCACATGGCTCAAATTGATAACAATTTGCTTTGTTGCGTTTTCACCACAAATGTGACGACGCGAAATGAGCTACAACGGCAGCTGCAGTCGTACGCGTTCAATAAGCGTAAGCACGAACAGGACGAATATTCGCCAGCTACGGAGAAGAAGAAACTACGAATCCAGTCGCAGCTGAAGTGCCATTTCTGCGGAAACATATGACACAAGTATGCCCGGATGGAGTATTCATCACACGGTAAAGGAAAGACGTACAACGGAGGCAGCAGTTCCGCAGGGAAGGATCGTCCAAACATCAGATGCCACAAGTGCGATGAAGTTGGGCATGTGGCCTCTGTGTGTCCTAAAGGTCGTGCGCATGAAATGGACAAATTTAAGGAGAAGCGCGTAGACATATGTCAAATACAAGGTTTGCTCTATCAACTGGGTGAGGCATTTCCATTTTTTTTTTTTTTTTTTTCCAAAAAAATTTCTGGGAGAAGAATAAATAACCTAGTCGTGTTAAGAGGAATTGGCGATAATATTGTGAAGAGTCATCTACAAATTTTGTCCACTGTTCAAATATCGCAATATAATTTGGAAATTTTGTTTCATATAGTATTGGATAATTATTTAAAGCATGACATAATGATTGGTCAAGAAATATTTAAACTTGGATTTGGCGTTATAATTGAAATTGATAAATTTAATATATACAAAGCTTAAATTTTTAATGCTGTTCAAGAAAATACATACAGCTTGGAAAAATTACTAGACAGCAACATAGACTTAAGTGAGATTGATAAATGCAAATTAAAAAACATTTTGGAATAATATTCTGATAATTTTGTAAGTGGAATCCCTACTAAACGCGTAACTACAGGTGCATTAGAAATTCGCTTAATAGATGAGAATAAGACTGTTCAAAGGCGTCCCTATCGGCTCAGTGCAGATGAAAAGTTTTTAGTTTGAGAAAAAATAGACCAAATGATTACATCCAATGTTATTCGTCCAAGCAGATCGCCATTTGCAAGCCCAATGTTGTTAGTCAAGAAAAAAGATGGCAGCGATAGATTGTGTATTGATTTCCGTGAACTAAATGCAAATACAATTTCTGATAAATACCCACTACCATTAATTTCTTCAGATAGATCGCCTGCGAGGGGGCAAATATTTTTCTATCTTGGACATGGCCAGCGGATTTTACCAGATACCAATTCACCCTGATTCCATAGAAAAGGCAGCATTTGTGACCCCAGAGGGTCAGTACGAGTTTCTAGCCATGCCATATGGGCTAAAAAACGCGTCCTCAATTTTTCAACGTGCCATTGTGCGAGCATTGCATATGCAGTTGTCTATATAGATGATGTGCTGATTGTTGCGAATACGAAAGATGAAGCATTTGAAAGGATAAACAAAGTGTTGGAAGTCTTGTCAGAAGCGGGTTTTACGTTTAATGCCAAAAAGTGTGCCTTTCTACGCACTGGAGTTGAGTATCTAGGATTTTATGTTAAAAATGGCGAAATTAAACCGAATCCCAATAAGATTAAGGCCCTTTCTGTCCTTTCCCCGCCAACTACTGTGACGCAATTAAGACAATTTATAGGTTTGGCATCGTATTTCAGACAATTTGTCCCACGGTTCTCGGAAAAGATGAAACCACTTTATCAGCTGACTCCTAAACTCAAAACATTTGTCTGGAAAGATGAGCATGAGCAAGTTCGACAGAAGATTATTGAAGTACTCACTAAAGACCCCGTTCTAACAATTTTCGACCCCACACTTGAAATCGAACTGCATAAAGATGCCAGTGCTGATGGCTATGGCGCAATGCTTATGCATAAAATAGACAAAATAGATGGAAAACGTAGAGTAGTCGAATATTTTAGCAAGAGTACAACGGCCACGGAAGCAAAATATCATTCGTATGAGCTAGAAACTTTAGCGGTATACAATAACAATCACGAAACCCAATTTCCGTCATTCCTAGGATAGCAGAGGTTCGAGTAGATTTAGCAGCAATAACAAATAACTGGCTGATAGCTGAACAGCAACGAGACGCTAGCATAGTAAAAATCATGGGAAAAATGAATAGCGATGACGTAGAGGCAGACTTGATGAAAACATATGAAATTAGAACTGGATTACTATACCGAAAGATACAGCGTAATGGCAAGACTAGATGTTTACCAGTGATTCCTAGGGCGTTTAGGTGGTCGGAAATAAATCATGTGCACGAGGCCATGATGCACTTAGGATGGCAGAAAACCCTAGACAAAGTTTATGGGCAATTTTGGTTTGAACACATGTCCAAGTATGTCAGAAAATTTGTTAAAAATTGCATAACCTGCAAATTATCCAAACCCTCTTCAGGAAAGCAAAGATACCTTGGCAAACCATCCATGTGGACATAAGTGGCAAACTTAGCGGTAAAAATGATATGAAATAATATATTATTGTCCAAATAGATGCGTTCACCAAGTTTGTTTACTTACATCACACCCTAAATCTAGACTCTGAAAACTGCATTAAGGCTGTAAAGTCAGCCATATCTTTCTTTGGTGTTCCTAGTCGTATCATCGCAGATCAAGGCAGGAGCTTTGCTAGTAACAACTTCCGCGAATTCTGCTCAACGAATAAAATCGATCTACATTTAATAGCCACGGGCGCAAGTCGAGCTAATGGACAGGTGAAACGTGTCTTGAGCACGTTGAAGGGTATGCTAACGGCCGTGGAAACTAGTGATCGTTCGTGGCAGGATGCTTTACTAGAAATTCAATTAGCCTTAAATTGTTTTACAAATCGAATCACTAAGTCTAGTGCTTTAGAGTTGCTAATAGGTAAAGAGGCTAGGTCTATGGGCATGTTACAAATAAATGATGAAGAGAATATATTAGATAGGGAGCACGCTAGAGTTAAAGCTAAAGAATATATGGAAAACAATGCACAATATGAAAAAGAATGATTTGACAAAAATAAAGCGAAAGTTACTGCGTACAATGTAGGTGATCAAGTATTGTTAAAAGCTGAAGAACGTCACCAAACGAAACTTGATCCCAAGTTTAAGGGCCCGTTTCAGGTGATCAAAGTACTTGAGGGAGATCGATATGAATTAAAATCATTAGTTAATAAGCGAACATATAAGTATGCTCACGAGTGTCTAAGAGCACTGCCAAACAAAGAATTAGTTGGGGAATTAAATGAAGAAATCCAAAGTGACGATGAGTCCCGAGATGGGAAGTAGTATATGGACGACATTGGAGGATGTGCGTCAGTGTCCCAAGTTGGGAAAGAGTATGTCGACGACATTGGAGGATGTGGGTCAGTGTCCCGAGTCGGGAAAGATTATGTGGACGGCATCAGTGAATGTGCGTCAGTGTCCCAAGAGGGGAATTGTTAATTGCAGTGTAACAGCTGTCTCGCAGGGACGAGAAGCGTTATGTCGTGGAGGTCTTGGTGACCTGAAAATGTTCATGGAAAAGAAATAATGTAAAAAGAAAAATTAAATGTTTGGAGTTGAAAAGAACTGTATTTGAATTGGTAAAGAGAAACTAAGTTGATGTTTATTGGTTAAGTTTAAATTGTCATTTTATGGAAAGCGAATCATTTATGTTATAATTGAAAAAGAGAAGATTAACGAAAAGAAGTGGTGAATAAATCAGAGCCAAGAAAATAATGAGAAAATCAATATAATTCATACGGATTAGATTTATTTGGTCATTGAGGAACTCAACACACAGGCACGTGTGGTAGGTCAGTAAGGCCGTGTCGGAGATGAATTCGGGGAAGTACGCTTCTCCCAAGAAGCGTAGCGCTAGGCATAGCAGCAGAGACGAGCGCAGTCTCTGCTGGCGAGTGAGGTCTGTTGTCGCGCTACCGAAAGTCATAGGAGAGAAAGAGGGGGAGATAGATCAACTTCAACTGAAGTAAGAACGTGGACAGAACATATAAATAGATGGAGAGAAGGGACTTCAGTTCAGTTTGGTAACGATCGGCAACGGTACTCGCTGTGCTACCGCGCGAGGATATTAATATGGACGAAACTATTACGCATCCGACATCAAAAGTGGGATCGGCTCCACCACCTGAACAAAGCCCGATCCAATGTACGGCTGCGTTGGAGGAACAAAACAAAAATTTAATGGAAATAACAAAAACCATTTAGACACCAAAAGCACCGGCGTCGGACGGGAAGACAACGCATGCGACACTGCCCAAGTTCAATCCCGAAGGTGCTGGAGCGGATGCATCAGCTTGGTGCACGACTATTGATTTAATCTTCCCAGACAACATCGTTGAAGGCAGCGCACTCGTGATAGCCCTCAGCAAGGCGCTGGAAGGCAGTGCCTCTCAATGGCTCTCCCAAGTATGCTTCGCCGGCATCACTTGGAGTCAATTCAATGAATTATTCATCCAACGATTAGTGGGCATTTAGACAACGGCTGCTGCAGTGATGAACGTTTTAAACGGGCGTCCCAAGTCCGGAGAGAGCTATGCTGAGTATGGCAGTCGTATAGTCACCCTACTACTGTCCAAATTAAAGGCGAAGGATATGGAGGAGATTGCGGTGTCAATAACTTAAGCCCACATGGCTCAAATTGATAACAATTTGCTTTGTTGCGTTTTCACCACAAATGTGACGACGCGAAATGAGCTACAACGGCAGCTGCAGTCGTACGCGTTCAATAAGCGTAAGCACGAACAGGACGAATATTCGCCAGCTACGGAGAAGAAGAAACTACGAATCCAGTCGCAGCTGAAGTGCCATTTCTGCGGAAACATATGACACAAGTATGCCCGGATGGAGTATTCATCACACGGTAAAGGAAAGACGTACAACGGAGGCAGCAGTTCCGCAGGGAAGGATCGTCCAAACATCAGATGCCACAAGTGCGATGAAGTTGGGCATGTGGCCTCTGTGTGTCCTAAAGGTCGTGCGCATGAAATGGACAAATTTAAGGAGAAGCGCGTAGACATATGTCAAATACAAGGTTTGCTCTATCAACTGGGTGAGGCATTTCCATTTTTTTTTTTTTTTTTTCCAAAAAAATTTCTGGGAGAAGAATAAATAACCTAGTCGTGTTAAGAGGAATTGGCGATAATATTGTGAAGAGTCATCTACAAATTTTGTCCACTGTTCAAATATCGCAATATAATTTGGAAATTTTGTTTCATATAGTATTGGATAATTATTTAAAGCATGACATAATGATTGGTCAAGAAATATTTAAACTTGGATTTGGCGTTATAATTGAAATTGATAAATTTAATATATACAAAGCTTAAATTTTTAATGCTGTTCAAGAAAATACATACAGCTTGGAAAAATTACTAGACAGCAACATAGACTTAAGTGAGATTGATAAATGCAAATTAAAAAACATTTTGGAATAATATTCTGATAATTTTGTAAGTGGAATCCCTACTAAACGCGTAACTACAGGTGCATTAGAAATTCGCTTAATAGATGAGAATAAGACTGTTCAAAGGCGTCCCTATCGGCTCAGTGCAGATGAAAAGTTTTTAGTTTGAGAAAAAATAGACCAAATGATTACATCCAATGTTATTCGTCCAAGCAGATCGCCATTTGCAAGCCCAATGTTGTTAGTCAAGAAAAAAGATGGCAGCGATAGATTGTGTATTGATTTCCGTGAACTAAATGCAAATACAATTTCTGATAAATACCCACTACCATTAATTTCTTCAGATAGATCGCCTGCGAGGGGGCAAATATTTTTCTATCTTGGACATGGCCAGCGGATTTTACCAGATACCAATTCACCCTGATTCCATAGAAAAGGCAGCATTTGTGACCCCAGAGGGTCAGTACGAGTTTCTAGCCATGCCATATGGGCTAAAAAACGCGTCCTCAATTTTTCAACGTGCCATTGTGCGAGCATTGCATATGCAGTTGTCTATATAGATGATGTGCTGATTGTTGCGAATACGAAAGATGAAGCATTTGAAAGGATAAACAAAGTGTTGGAAGTCTTGTCAGAAGCGGGTTTTACGTTTAATGCCAAAAAGTGTGCCTTTCTACGCACTGGAGTTGAGTATCTAGGATTTTATGTTAAAAATGGCGAAATTAAACCGAATCCCAATAAGATTAAGGCCCTTTCTGTCCTTTCCCCGCCAACTACTGTGACGCAATTAAGACAATTTATAGGTTTGGCATCGTATTTCAGACAATTTGTCCCACGGTTCTCGGAAAAGATGAAACCACTTTATCAGCTGACTCCTAAACTCAAAACATTTGTCTGGAAAGATGAGCATGAGCAAGTTCGACAGAAGATTATTGAAGTACTCACTAAAGACCCCGTTCTAACAATTTTCGACCCCACACTTGAAATCGAACTGCATAAAGATGCCAGTGCTGATGGCTATGGCGCAATGCTTATGCATAAAATAGACAAAATAGATGGAAAACGTAGAGTAGTCGAATATTTTAGCAAGAGTACAACGGCCACGGAAGCAAAATATCATTCGTATGAGCTAGAAACTTTAGCGGTATACAATAACAATCACGAAACCCAATTTCCGTCATTCCTAGGATAGCAGAGGTTCGAGTAGATTTAGCAGCAATAACAAATAACTGGCTGATAGCTGAACAGCAACGAGACGCTAGCATAGTAAAAATCATGGGAAAAATGAATAGCGATGACGTAGAGGCAGACTTGATGAAAACATATGAAATTAGAACTGGATTACTATACCGAAAGATACAGCGTAATGGCAAGACTAGATGTTTACCAGTGATTCCTAGGGCGTTTAGGTGGTCGGAAATAAATCATGTGCACGAGGCCATGATGCACTTAGGATGGCAGAAAACCCTAGACAAAGTTTATGGGCAATTTTGGTTTGAACACATGTCCAAGTATGTCAGAAAATTTGTTAAAAATTGCATAACCTGCAAATTATCCAAACCCTCTTCAGGAAAGCAAAGATACCTTGGCAAACCATCCATGTGGACATAAGTGGCAAACTTAGCGGTAAAAATGATATGAAATAATATATTATTGTCCAAATAGATGCGTTCACCAAGTTTGTTTACTTACATCACACCCTAAATCTAGACTCTGAAAACTGCATTAAGGCTGTAAAGTCAGCCATATCTTTCTTTGGTGTTCCTAGTCGTATCATCGCAGATCAAGGCAGGAGCTTTGCTAGTAACAACTTCCGCGAATTCTGCTCAACGAATAAAATCGATCTACATTTAATAGCCACGGGCGCAAGTTGAGCTAATGGACAGATGAAACGTGTCTTGAGCACGTTGAAGGGTATGCTAACGGCCGTGGAAACTAGTGATCGTTCGTGGCAGGATGCTTTACTAGAAATTCAATTAGCCTTAAATTGTTTTACAAATCGAATCACTAAGTCTAGTGCTTTAGAGTTGCTAATAGGTAAAGAGGCTAGGTCTATGGGCATGTTACAAATAAATGATGAAGAGAATATATTAGATAGGGAGCACGCTAGAGTTAAAGCTAAAGAATATATGGAAAACAATCCACAATATGAAAAAGAATGATTTGACAAAAATAAAGCGAAAGTTACTGCGTACAATGTAGGCGATCAAGTATTGTTAAAAGCTGAAGAACGTCACCAAACGAAACTTGATCCCAAGTTTAAGGGCCCGTTTCAGGTGATCAAAGTACTTGAGGGAGATCGATATGAATTAAAATCATTAGTTAACAAGCGAACATATAAGTATGCTCACGAGTGTCTAAGAGCACTGCCAAACAAAGAATTAGTTGGGGAATTAAATGAAGAATTCCAAAGTGACGATGAGTCCCGAGATGGGAAGTAGTATATGGACGACATTGGAGGATGTGCGTCAGTGTCCCAAGTTGGGAAAGAGTATGTCGACGACATTGGAGGATGTGGGTCAGTGTCCCGAGTCGGGAAAGATTATGTGGACGGCATCAGTGAATGTGCGTCAGTGTCCCAAGAGGGGAATTGTTAATTGCAGTGTAACAGCTGTCTCGCAGGGACGAGAAGCGTTATGTCGTGGAGGTCTTGGTGACCTGAAAATGTTCATGGAAAAGAAATAATGTAAAAAGAAAAATTAAATGTTTGGAGTTGAAAAGAACTGTATTTGAATTGGTAAAGAGAAACTAAGTTGATGTTTATTGGTTGTGTTTAAATTGTCATTTTATGGAAAGCGAATCATTTATGTTATAATTGAAAAAGAGAAGATTAACGAAAAGAAGTGGTGAATAAATCAGAGCCAAGAAAATAATGAGAAAATCAATATAATTCATACGGATTAGATTTATTTGGTCATTGAGGAACTCAACACACAGGCACGTGTGGTAGGTCAGGAAGGCCGTGTCGGAGATGAATTCGGGGAAGTACGCTTCTCCCAAGAAGCGTAGCGCTAGGCATAGCAGAAGAGACGAGCGCAGTCTCTGCTGGCGAGTGAGGTCTGTTGTCGCGCTACCGAAAGTCATAGGAGAGAAAGAGGGGGAGATAGATCAACTTCAACTGAAGTAAGAACGTGGACAGAACATATAAATAGATGGAGAGAAGGGACTTCAGTTCAGTTTGGTAACGATCGGCAACGGTACTCGCTGTGCTACCGCGCGAGGATATTAATATGGACGAAACTATTACGCATCCGACATCAAAAGTGGGATCGGCTCCACCACCTGAACAAAGCCCGATCCAATGTATGGCTGCGTTGGAGGAACAAAACAAAAATTTAATGGAAATAACAAAAACCATTTAGACACCAAAAGCACCGGCGTCGGACGGGAAGACAACGCATGCGACACTGCCCAAGTTCAATCCCGAAGGTGCTGGAGCGGATGCATCAGCTTGGTGCACGACTATTGATTTAATCTTCCCAGACAACATCGTTGAAGGCAGCGCACTCGTGATAGCCCTCAGCAAGGCGCTGGAAGGCAGTGCCTCTCAATGGCTCTCCCAAGTATGCTTCGCCGGCATCACTTGGAGTCAATTCAAAGAATTATTCATCCAACGATTAGTGGGCATTTAGACAACGGCTGCTGCAGTGATGAACGTTTTAAATGGGCGTCCCAAGTCCGGAGAGAGCTATGCTGAGTATGGCAGTCGTATAGTCACCCTACTACTGTCCAAATTAAAGGCGAAGGATATGGAGGAGATTGCGGTGTCAATAACTTAAGCCCACATGGCTCAAATTGATAACAATTTGCTTTGTTGCGTTTTCACCACAAATGTGACGACGCGAAATGAGCTACAACGGCAGCTGCAGCCAGCTACGGAAAAGAAGAAACTACGAATCCAGTCGCAGCTGAAGTGCCATTTCTGCGGAAACATATGACACAAGTATGCCCGGATGGAGTATTCATCACACGGTAAAGGAAAGACGTACAACGGAGGCAGCAGTTCCGCAGGGAAGGATCGTCCAAACATCAGATGCCACAAGTGCGATGAAGTTGGGCATGTGGCCTCTGTGTGTCCTAAAGGTCGTGCGCATGAAATGGACAAATTTAAGGAGAAGCGCGTAGACATATGTCAAATACAAGGTTTGCTCTATCAACTGGGTGAGGCATTTCCATTTTTTTTTTTTTTTTTGTTCCAACAAAATTTCTGGGAGAAGAATAAATAACCTAGTCGTGTTAAGAGGACTTGGCGATAATATTGTGAAGAGTCATCTACAAATTTTGTCCACTGTTCAAATACCGCAATATAATTTGGAAATTTTGTTTCATATAGTATTGGATAATTATTTAAAGCATGACATAATGATTGGTCAAGAAATATTTAAACTTGGATTTGGCGTTATAATTGAAATTGATAAATTTAATATCTACAAAGCTTAAATTTTTAATGCTGTTCAAGAAAATACATACAGCTTGGAAAAATTACTAGACAGCAACATAGACTTAAGTGAGATTGATAAATGCAAATTAAAAAACATTTTGGAATAATATTCTGATAATTTTGTAAGTGGAATCCCTACTAAACGCGTAACTACAGGTGCATTAGAAATTCGCTTAATAGATGAGAATACGACTGTTCAAAGGCGTCCCTATCGGCTCAGTGCAGATGAAAAGTTTTTAGTTAGAGAAAAAATAGACCAAATGATTAAATCCAATGTTATTCGTCCAAGCAGATCGCCATTTGCAAGCCCAATGTTGTTAGTCAAGAAAAAAGATGGCAGCGATAGATTGTGTATTGATTTCCGTGAACTAAATGCAAATACAATTTCTGATAAATACCCACTACCATTAATTTCTTCAGATAGATCGCCTGCGAGGGGGCAAATATTTATCTATCTTGGACATGGCCAGCGGATTTTACCAGATACCAATTCACCCTGATTCCATAGAAAAGGCAGCATTTGTGACCCCAGAGGGTCAGTACGAGTTTCTAGCCATGCCATATGGGCTAAAAAACGCATCCTCAATTTTTCAACGTGCCATTGTGCGAGCATTGCATATGCAGTTGTCTATATAGATGATGTGCTGATTGTTGCGAATACGAAAGATGAAGCATTTGAAAGGATAAACAAAGTGTTGGAAGTCTTGTCAGAAGCGGGTTTTACGTTTAATGCCAAAAAGTGTGCCTTTCTACGCACTGGAGTTGAGTATCTAGGATTTTATGTTAAAAATGGCGAAATTAAACCGAATCCCAATAAGATTAAGGCCCTTTCTGTCCTTTCCCCGCCAACTACTGTGACGCAATTAAGACAATTTATAGGTTTGGCATCCTATTTCAGACAATTTGTCCCACGGTTCTCGGAAAAGATGAAACCACTTTATCAGCTGACTCCTAAACTCAAAACATTTGTCTGGAAAGATGAGCATGAGCAAGTTCGACAGAAGATTATTGAAGTACTCACTAAAGACCCCGTTCTAACAATTTTCGACCCCACACTTGAAATCGAACTGCATAAAGATGCCAGTGCTGATGGCTATGGCGCAATGCTTATGCATAAAATAGATGGAAAACGTAGAGTAGTCGAATATTTTAGCAAGAGTACAACGGCCACGGAAGCAAAATATCATTCGTATGAGCTAGAAACTTTAGCGGTATACAATAACAATCACGAAATCCAATTTCCGTCATTCCTAGAATAGCAGAGGTTCGAGTAGATTTAGCAGAAATAACAAATAACTGGCTGATAGCTGAACAGCAACGAGACGATAGCATAGTAAAAATCATGGGAAAAATGAATAGCGATGACGTAGAGGCAGACTTGATGAAAACATATGAAATTAGAACTGGATTACTATACCGAAAGATACAGCGTAATGGCAAGACTAGATGTTTACCAGTGATTCCTAGGGCGTTTAGGTGGTCGGAAATAAATCATGTGCACGAGGCCATGATGCACTTAGGATGACAGAAAACCCTAGACAAAGTTTATGGGCAATTTTGGTTTAAACACATGTCCAAGTATGTCAGAAAATTTGTTAAAAATTGCATAACCTGCAAATTATCCAAACCCTCTTCAGGAAAGCAAAGATACCTTGGCAAACCATCCATGTGGACATAAGTGGCAAACTTAGCGGTAAAAATGACATGAAATAATATATTATTGTCCAAATAGATGCGTTCACCAAGTTTGTTTACTTACATCACACCCTAAATCTAGACTCTGAAAACTGCATTAAGGCTGTAAAGTCAGCCATATCTTTCTTTGGTGTTCCTAGTCGTATCATCGCAGATCAAGGCAGGAGCTTTGCTAGTAACAACTTCCGCGAATTCTGCTCAACGAATAAAATCGATCTACATTTAATAGCCACGGGCGCAAGTCGAGCTAATGGACAGGTGAAACGTGTCTTGAGCACGTTGAAGGGTATGCTAACGGCCGTGGAAACTAGTGATCGTTCGTGGCAGGATGCTTTACTAGAAATTCAATTAGCCTTAAATTGTTTTACAAATCGAATCACTAAGTCTAGTGCTTTAGAGTTGCTAATAGGTAAAGAGGCTAGGTCTATGGGCATGTTACAAATAAATGATGAAGAGAATATATTAGATAGGGAGCACGCTAGAGTTAAAGCTAAAGAATATATGGAAAACAATGCACAATATGAAAAAGAATGATTTGACAAAAATAAAGCGAAAGTTACTGCGTACAATGTAGGCGATCAAGTATTGTTAAAAGCTGAAGAACGTCACCAAACGAAACTTGATCCCAAGTTTAAGGGCCCGTTTCAGGTGATCAAAGTACTTGAGGGAGATCGATATGAATTAAAATCATTAGTTAATAAGCGAACATATAAGTATGCTCACGAGTGTCTAAGAGCACTGCCAAACAAAGAATTAGTTGGGGAATTAAATGAAGAAATCCAAAGTGACGATGAGTCCCGAGATGGGAAGTAGTATATGGACGACATTGGAGGATGTGCGTCAGTGTCCCAAGTTGGGAAAGAGTATGTCGACGACATTGGAGGATGTGGGTCAGTGTCCCGAGTCGGGAAAGATTATGTGGACGGCATCAGTGAATGTGCGTCAGTGTCCCAAGAGGGGAATTGTTAATTGCAGTGTAACAGCTGTCTCGCAGGGACGAGAAGCGTTATGTCGTGGAGGTCTTGGTGACCTGAAAATGTTCATGGAAAAGAAATAATGTAAAAAGAAAAATTAAATGTTTGGAGTTGAAAAGAACTGTATTTGAATTGGTAAAGAGAAACTAAGTTGATGTTTATTGGTTGTGTTTAAATTGTCATTTTATGGAAAGCGAATCATTTATGTTATAATTGAAAAAGAGAAGATTAACGAAAAGAAGTGGTGAATAAATCAGAGCCAAGAAAATAATGAGAAAATCAATATAATTCATACGGATTAGATTTATTTGGTCATTGAGGAACTCAACACACAGGCACGTGTGGTAGGTCAGGAAGGCCGTGTCGGAGATGAATTCGGGGAAGTACGCTTCTCCCAAGAAGCGTAGCGCAAGGCATAGCAGCAGAGACGAGCGCAGTCTCTGCTGGCGAGTGAGGTCTGTTGTCGCGCTACCGAAAGTCATAGGAGAGAAAGAGGGGGAGATAGATCAACTTCAACTGAAGTAAGAACGTGGACAGAACATATAAATAGATGGAGAGAAGGGACTTCAGTTCAGTTTGGTAACGATCGGCAACGGTACTCGCTGTGCTACCGCGCGAGGATATTAATATGGACGAAACTATTACGCATCCGACATCAAAAGTGGGATCGGCTCCACCACCTGAACAAAGCCCGATCCAATGTATGGCTGCGTTGGAGGAACAAAACAAAAATTTAATGGAAATAACAAAAACCATTTAGACACCAAAAGCACCGGCGTCGGACGGGAAGACAACGCATGCGACACTGCCCAAGTTCAATCCCGAAGGTGCTGGAGCGGATGCATCAGCTTGGTGCACGACTATTGATTTAATCTTCGCAGACAACATCGTTGAAGGCAGCGCACTCGTGATAGCCCTCAGCAAGGCGCTGGAAGGCAGTGCCTCTCAATGGCTCTCCCAAGTATGCTTCGCCGGCATCACTTGGAGTCAATTCAAAGAATTATTCATCCAACGATTAGTGGGCATTTAGACAACGGCTGCTGCAGTGATGAACGTTTTAAACGGGCGTCCCAAGTCCGGAGAGAGCTATGCTGAGTATGGCAGTCGTATAGTCACCCTACTACTGTCCAAATTAAAGGCGAAGGATATGGAGGAGATTGCGGTGTCAATAACTTAAGCCCACATGGCTCAAATTGATAACAATTTGCTTTGTTGCGTTTTCACCACAAATGTGACGACGCGAAATGAGCTACAACGGCAGCTGCAGGCGTACGCGTTCAATAAGCGTAAGCACGAACAGGACGAATATTCGCCAGCTACGGAGAAGAAGAAACTACGAATCCAGTCGCAGCTGAAGTGCCATTTCTGCGGAAACATATGACACAAGTATGCCCGGATGGAGTATTCATCACACGGTAAAGGAAAGACGTACAACGGAGGCAGCAGTTCCGCAGGGAAGGATCGTCCAAACATCAGATGCCACAAGTGCGATGAAGTGGGCATGTGGCCTCTGTGTGTCCTAAAGGTCGTGCGCATGAAATGGACAAATTTAAGGAGAAGCGCGTAGACATATGTCAAATACAAGGTTTGCTCTATCAACTGGGTGAGGCATTTCCATTTTTTTTTTTTTTTTCCAACAAAATTTCTGGGAGAAGAATAAATAACCTAGTCGTGTTAAGAGGACTTGGCGATAATATTGTGAAGAGTCATCTACAAATTTTGTCCACTGTTCAAATATCGCAATATAATTTGAAAATTTTGTTTCATATAGTATTGGATAATTATTTAAAGCATGACATAATGATTGGTCAAGAAATATTTAAACTTGGATTTGGCGTTATAATTGAAATTGATAAATTTAATATCTACAAAGCTTAAATTTTTAATGCTGTTCAAGAAAATACATACAGCTTGGAAAAATTACTAGACAGCAACATAGACTTAAGTGAGATTGATAAATGCAAATTAAAAAACATTTTGGAATAATATTCTGATAATTTTGTAAGTGGAATCCCTACTAAACGCGTAACTACAGGTGCATTAGAAATTCGCTTAATAGATGAGAATACGACTGTTCAAAGGCGTCCCTATCGGCTCAGTGCAGATGAAAAGTTTTTAGTTAGAGAAAAAATAGACCAAATGATTAAATCCAATGTTATTCGTCCAAGCAGATCGCCATTTGCAAGCCCAATGTTGTTAGTCAAGAAAAAAGATGGCAGCGATAGATTGTGTATTGATTTCCGTGAACTAAATGCAAATACAATTTCTGATAAATACCCACTACCATTAATTTCTTCAGATAGATCGCCTGCGAGGGGGCAAATATTTATCTATCTTGGACATGGCCAGCGGATTTTACCAGATACCAATTCACCCTGATTCCATAGAAAAGGCAGCATTTGTGACCCCAGAGGGTCAGTACGAGTTTCTAGCCATGCCATATGGGCTAAAAAACGCATCCTCAATTTTTCAACGTGCCATTGTGCGAGCATTGCATATGCAGTTGTCTATATAGATGATGTGCTGATTGTTGCGAATACGAAAGATGAAGCATTTGAAAGGATAAACAAAGTGTTGGAAGTCTTGTCAGAAGCGGGTTTTACGTTTAATGCCAAAAAGTGTGCCTTTCTACGCACTGGAGTTGAGTATCTAGGATTTTATGTTAAAAATGGCGAAATTAAACCGAATCCCAATAAGATTAAGGCCCTTTCTGTCCTTTCACCGCCAACTACTGTGACGCAATTAAGACAATTTATAGGTTTGGCATCCTATTTCAGACAATTTGTCCCACGGTTCTCGGAAAAGATGAAACCACTTTATCAGCTGACTCCTAAACTCAAAACATTTGTCTGGAAAGATGAGCATGAGCAAGTTCGACAGAAGATTATTGAAGTACTCACTAAAGACCCCGTTCTAACAATTTTCGACCCCACACTTGAAATCGAACTGCATAAAGATGCCAGTGCTGATGGCCATGGCGCAATGCTTATGCATAAAATAGATGGAAAACGTAGAGTAGTCGAATATTTTAGCAAGAGTACAACGGCCACGGAAGCAAAATATCATTCGTATGAGCTAGAAACTTTAGCGGTATACAATAACAATCACGAAATCCAATTTCCGTCATTCCTAGGATAGCAGAGGTTCGAGTAGATTTAGCAGAAATAACAAATAACTGGCTGATAGCTGAACAGCAACGAGACGATAGCATAGTAAAAATCATGGGAAAAATGAATAGCGATGACGTAGAGGCAGACTTGATGAAAACATATGAAATTAGAACTGGATTACTATACCGAAAGATACAGCGTAATGGCAAGACTAGATGTTTACCAGTGATTCCTAGGGCGTTTAGGTGGTCGGAAATAAATCATGTGCACGAGGCCATGATGCACTTAGGATGACAGAAAACCCTAGACAAAGTTTATGGGCAATTTTGGTTTGAACACATGTCCAAGTATGTCAGAAAATTTGTTAAAAATTGCATAACCTGCAAATTATCCAAACCCTCTTCAGGAAAGCAAAGATACCTTGGCAAACCATCCATGTGGACATAAGTGGCAAACTTAGCGGTAAAAATGACATGAAATAATATATTATTGTCCAAATAGATGCGTTCACCAAGTTTGTTTACTTACATCACACCCTAAATCTAGACTCTGAAAACTGCATTAAGGCTGTAAAGTCAGCCATATCTTTCTTTGGTGTTCCTAGTCGTATCATCGCAGATCAAGGCAGGAGCTTTGCTAGTAACAACTTCCGCGAATTCTGCTCAACGAATAAAATCGATCTACATTTAATAGCCACGGGCGCAAGTCGAGCTAATGGACAGGTGAAACGTGTCTTGAGCACGTTGAAGGGTATGCTAACGGCCGTGGAAACTAGTGATCGTTCGTGGCAGGATGCTTTACTAGAAATTCAATTAGCCTTAAATTGTTTTACAAATCGAATCACTAAGTCTAGTGCTTTAGAGTTGCTAATAGGTAAAGAGGCTAGGTCTATGGGCATGTTACAAATAAATGATGAAGAGAATATATTAGATAGGGAGCACGCTAGAGTTAAAGCTAAAGAATATATGGAAAACAATGCACAATATGAAAAAGAATGATTTGACAAAAATAAAGCGAAAGTTACTGCGTACAATGTAGGCGATCAAGTATTGTTAAAAGCTGAAGAACGTCACCAAACGAAACTTGATCCCAAGTTTAAGGGCCCGTTTCAGGTGATCAAAGTACTTGAGGGAGATCGATATGAATTAAAATCATTAGTTAATAAGCGAACATATAAGTATGCTCACGAGTGTCTAAGAGCACTGCCAAACAAAGAATTAGTTGGGGAATTAAATGAAGAAATCCAAAGTGACGATGAGTCCCGAGATGGGAAGTAGTATATGGACGACATTGGAGGATGTGCGTCAGTGTCCCAAGTTGGGAAAGAGTATGTCGACGACATTGGAGGATGTGGGTCAGTGTCCCGAGTCGGGAAAGATTATGTGGACGGCATCAGTGAATGTGCGTCAGTGTCCCAAGAGGGGAATTGTTAATTGCAGTGTAACAGCTGTCTCGCAGGGACGAGAAGCGTTATGTCGTGGAGGTCTTGGTGACCTGAAAATGTTCATGGAAAAGAAATAATGTAAAAAGAAAAATTAAATGTTTGGAGTTGAAAAGAACTGTATTTGAATTGGTAAAGAGAAACTAAGTTGATGTTTATTGGTTGTGTTTAAATTGTCATTTTATGGAAAGCGAATCATTTATGTTATAATTGAAAAAGAGAAGATTAACGAAAAGAAGTGGTGAATAAATCAGAGCCAAGAAAATAATGAGAAAATCAATATAATTCATACGGATTAGATTTATTTGGTCATTGAGGAACTCAACACACAGGCACGTGTGGTAGGTCAGGAAGGCCGTGTCGGAGATGAATTCGGGGAAGTACGCTTCTCCCAAGAAGCGTAGCGCAAGGCATAGCAGCAGAGACGAGCGCAGTCTCTGCTGGCGAGTGAGGTCTGTTGTCGCGCTACCGAAAGTCATAGGAGAGAAAGAGGGGGAGATAGATCAACTTCAACTGAAGTAAGAACGTGGACAGAACATATAAATAGATGGAGAGAAGGGACTTCAGTTCAGTTTGGTAACGATCGGCAACGGTACTCGCTGTGCTACCGCGCGAGGATATTAATATGGACGAAACTATTACGCATCCGACATCAAAAGTGGGATCGGCTCCACCACCTGAACAAAGCCCGATCCAATGTATGGCTGCGTTGGAGGAACAAAACAAAAATTTAATGGAAATAACAAAAACCATTTAGACACCAAAAGCACCGGCGTCGGACGGGAAGACAACGCATGCGACACTGCCCAAGTTCAATCCCGAAGGTGCTGGAGCGGATGCATCAGCTTGGTGCACGACTATTGATTTAATCTTCGCAGACAACATCGTTGAAGGCAGCGCACTCGTGATAGCCCTCAGCAAGGCGCTGGAAGGCAGTGCCTCTCAATGGCTCTCCCAAGTATGCTTCGCCGGCATCACTTGGAGTCAATTCAAAGAATTATTCATCCAACGATTAGTGGGCATTTAGACAACGGCTGCTGCAGTGATGAACGTTTTAAACGGGCGTCCCAAGTCCGGAGAGAGCTATGCTGAGTATGGCAGTCGTATAGTCACCCTACTACTGTCCAAATTAAAGGCGAAGGATATGGAGGAGATTGCGGTGTCAATAACTTAAGCCCACATGGCTCAAATTGATAACAATTTGCTTTGTTGCGTTTTCACCACAAATGTGACGACGCGAAATGAGCTACAACGGCAGCTGCAGGCGTACGCGTTCAATAAGCGTAAGCACGAACAGGACGAATATTCGCCAGCTACGGAGAAGAAGAAACTACGAATCCAGTCGCAGCTGAAGTGCCATTTCTGCGGAAACATATGACACAAGTATGCCCGGATGGAGTATTCATCACACGGTAAAGGAAAGACGTACAACGGAGGCAGCAGTTCCGCAGGGAAGGATCGTCCAAACATCAGATGCCACAAGTGCGATGAAGTGGGCATGTGGCCTCTGTGTGTCCTAAAGGTCGTGCGCATGAAATGGACAAATTTAAGGAGAAGCGCGTAGACATATGTCAAATACAAGGTTTGCTCTATCAACTGGGTGAGGCATTTCCATTTTTTTTTTTTTTTTTTCCAACAAAATTTCTGGGAGAAGAATAAATAACCTAGTCGTGTTAAGAGGAATTGGCGATAATATTGTGAAGAGTCATCTACAAATTTTGTCCACTGTTCAAATATCGCAATATAATTTGAAAATTTTGTTTCATATAGTATTGGATAATTATTTAAAGCATGACATAATGATTGGTCAAGAAATATTTAAACTTGGATTTGGCGTTATAATTGAAATTGATAAATTTAATATCTACAAAGCTTAAATTTTTAATGCTGTTCAAGAAAATACATACAGCTTGGAAAAATTACTAGACAGCAACATAGACTTAAGTGAGATTGATAAATGCAAATTAAAAAACATTTTGGAATAATATTCTGATAATTTTGTAAGTGGAATCCCTACTAAACGCGTAACTACAGGTGCATTAGAAATTCGCTTAATAGATGAGAATACGACTGTTCAAAGGCGTCCCTATCGGCTCAGTGCAGATGAAAAGTTTTTAGTTAGAGAAAAAATAGACCAAATGATTAAATCCAATGTTATTCGTCCAAGCAGATCGCCATTTGCAAGCCCAATGTTGTTAGTCAAGAAAAAAGATGGCAGCGATAGATTGTGTATTGATTTCCGTGAACTAAATGCAAATACAATTTCTGATAAATACCCACTACCATTAATTTCTTCAGATAGATCGCCTGCGAGGGGCAAATATTTATCTATCTTGGACATGGCCAGCGGATTTTACCAGATACCAATTCACCCTGATTCCATAGAAAAGGCAGCATTTGTGACCCCAGAGGGTCAGTACGAGTTTCTAGCCATGCCATATGGGCTAAAAAACGCATCCTCAATTTTTCAACGTGCCATTGTGCGAGCATTGCATATGCAGTTGTCTATATAGATGATGTGCTGATTGTTGCGAATACGAAAGATGAAGCATTTGAAAGGATAAACAAAGTGTTGGAAGTCTTGTCAGAAGCGGGTTTTACGTTTAATGCCAAAAAGTGTGCCTTTCTACGCACTGGAGTTGAGTATCTAGGATTTTATGTTAAAAATGGCGAAATTAAACCGAATCCCAATAAGATTAAGGCCCTTTCTGTCCTTTCACCGCCAACTACTGTGACGCAATTAAGACAATTTATAGGTTTGGCATCCTATTTCAGACAATTTGTCCCACGGTTCTCGGAAAAGATGAAACCACTTTATCAGCTGACTCCTAAACTCAAAACATTTGTCTGGAAAGATGAGCATGAGCAAGTTCGACAGAAGATTATTGAAGTACTCACTAAAGACCCCGTTCTAACAATTTTCGACCCCACACTTGAAATCGAACTGCATAAAGATGCCAGTGCTGATGGCTATGGCGCAATGCTTATGCATAAAATAGATGGAAAACGTAGAGTAGTCGAATATTTTAGCAAGAGTACAACGGCCACGGAAGCAAAATATCATTCGTATGAGCTAGAAACTTTAGCGGTATACAATAACAATCACGAAATCCAATTTCCGTCATTCCTAGAATAGCAGAGGTTCGAGTAGATTTAGCAGAAATAACAAATAACTGGCTGATAGCTGAACAGCAACGAGACGATAGCATAGTAAAAATCATGGGAAAAATGAATAGCGATGACGTAGAGGCAGACTTGATGAAAACATATGAAATTAGAACTGGATTACTATACCGAAAGATACAGCGTAATGGCAAGACTAGATGTTTACCAGTGATTCCTAGGGCGTTTAGGTGGTCGGAAATAAATCATGTGCACGAGGCCATGATGCACTTAGGATGACAGAAAACCCTAGACAAAGTTTATGGGCAATTTTGGTTTGAACACATGTCCAAGTATGTCAGAAAATTTGTTAAAAATTGCATAACCTGCAAATTATCCAAACCCTCTTCAGGAAAGCAAAGATACCTTGGCAAACCATCCATGTGGACATAAGTGGCAAACTTAGCGGTAAAAATGACATGAAATAATATATTATTGTCCAAATAGATGCGTTCACCAAGTTTGTTTACTTACATCACACCCTAAATCTAGACTCTGAAAACTGCATTAAGGCTGTAAAGTCAGCCATATCTTTCTTTGGTGTTCCTAGTCGTATCATCGCAGATCAAGGCAGGAGCTTTGCTAGTAACAACTTCCGCGAATTCTGCTCAACGAATAAAATCGATCTACATTTAATAGCCACGGGCGCAAGTCGAGCTAATGGACAGGTGAAACGTGTCTTGAGCACGTTGAAGGGTATGCTAACGGCCGTGGAAACTAGTGATCGTTCGTGGCAGGATGCTTTACTAGAAATTCAATTAGCCTTAAATTGTTTTACAAATCGAATCACTAAGTCTAGTGCTTTAGAGTTGCTAATAGGTAAAGAGGCTAGGTCTATGGGCATGTTACAAATAAATGATGAAGAGAATATATTAGATAGGGAGCACGCTAGAGTTAAAGCTAAAGAATATATGGAAAACAATGCACAATATGAAAAAGAATGATTTGACAAAAATAAAGCGAAAGTTACTGCGTACAATGTAGGCGATCAAGTATTGTTAAAAGCTGAAGAACGTCACCAAACGAAACTTGATCCCAAGTTTAAGGGCCCGTTTCAGGTGATCAAAGTACTTGAGGGAGATCGATATGAATTAAAATCATTAGTTAATAAGCGAACATATAAGTATGCTCACGAGTGTCTAAGAGCACTGCCAAACAAAGAATTAGTTGGGGAATTAAATGAAGAAATCCAAAGTGACGATGAGTCCCGAGATGGGAAGTAGTATATGGACGACATTGGAGGATGTGCGTCAGTGTCCCAAGTTGGGAAAGAGTATGTCGACGACATTGGAGGATGTGGGTCAGTGTCCCGAGTCGGGAAAGATTATGTGGACGGCATCAGTGAATGTGCGTCAGTGTCCCAAGAGGGGAATTGTTAATTGCAGTGTAACAGCTGTCTCGCAGGGACGAGAAGCGTTATGTCGTGGAGGTCTTGGTGACCTGAAAATGTTCATGGAAAAGAAATAATGTAAAAAGAAAAATTAAATGTTTGGAGTTGAAAAGAACTGTATTTGAATTGGTAATGAGAAACTAAGTTGATGTTTATTGGTTAAGTTTAAATTGTCATTTTATGGAAAGCGAATCATTTATGTTATAATTGAAAAAGAGAAGATTAACGAAAAGAAGTGGTGAATAAATCAGAGCCAAGAAAATAATGAGAAAATCAATATAATTCATACGGATTAGATTTATTTGGTCATTGAGGAACTCAACACACAGGTGTGGTAGGTCAGGAAGGCCGTGTCGGAGATGAATTCGGGGAAGTACGCTTCTCCCAAGAAGCGTAGCGCAAGGCATAGCAGCAGAGACGAGCGCAGTCTCTGCTGGCGAGTGAGGTCTGTTGTCGCGCTACCGAAAGTCATAGGAGAGAAAGAGGGGGAGATAGATCAACTTCAACTGAAGTAAGAACGTGGACAGAACATATAAATAGATGGAGAGAAGGGACTTCAGTTCAGTTTGGTAACGATCGGCAACGGTACTCGCTGTGCTACCGCGCGAGGATATTAATATGGACGAAACTATTACGCATCCGACATCAAAAGTGGGATCGGCTCCACCACCTGAACAAAGCCCGATCCAATGTATGGCTGCGTTGGAGGAACAAAACAAAAATTTAATGGAAATAACAAAAACCATTTAGACACCAAAAGCACCGGCGTCGGACGGGAAGACAACGCATGCGACACTGCCCAAGTTCAATCCCGAAGGTGCTGGAGCGGATGCATCAGCTTGGTGCACGACTATTGATTTAATCTTCGCAGACAACATCGTTGAAGGCAGCGCACTCGTGATAGCCCTCAGCAAGGCGCTGGAAGGCAGTGCCTCTCAATGGCTCTCCCAAGTATGCTTCGCCGGCATCACTTGGAGTCAATTCAAAGAATTATTCATCCAACGATTAGTGGGCATTTAGACAACGGCTGCTGCAGTGATGAACGTTTTAAACGGGCGTCCCAAGTCCGGAGAGAGCTATGCTGAGTATGGCAGTCGTATAGTCACCCTACTACTGTCCAAATTAAAGGCGAAGGATATGGAGGAGATTGCGGTGTCAATAACTTAAGCCCACATGGCTCAAATTGATAACAATTTGCTTTGTTGCGTTTTCACCACAAATGTGACGACGCGAAATGAGCTACAACGGCAGCTGCAGGCGTACGCGTTCAATAAGCGTAAGCACGAACAGGACGAATATTCGCCAGCTACGGAGAAGAAGAAACTACGAATCCAGTCGCAGCTGAAGTGCCATTTCTGCGGAAACATATGACACAAGTATGCCCGGATGGAGTATTCATCACACGGTAAAGGAAAGACGTACAACGGAGGCAGCAGTTCCGCAGGGAAGGATCGTCCAAACATCAGATGCCACAAGTGCGATGAAGTGGGCATGTGGCCTCTGTGTGTCCTAAAGGTCGTGCGCATGAAATGGACAAATTTAAGGAGAAGCGCGTAGACATATGTCAAATACAAGGTTTGCTCTATCAACTGGGTGAGGCATTTCCATTTTTTTTTTTTTTTTTTCCAACAAAATTTCTGGGAGAAGAATAAATAACCTAGTCGTGTTAAGAGGAATTGGCGATAATATTGTGAAGAGTCATCTACAAATTTTGTCCACTGTTCAAATATCGCAATATAATTTGAAAATTTTGTTTCATATAGTATTGGATAATTATTTAAAGCATGACATAATGATTGGTCAAGAAATATTTAAACTTGGATTTGGCGTTATAATTGAAATTGATAAATTTAATATCTACAAAGCTTAAATTTTTAATGCTGTTCAAGAAAATACATACAGCTTGGAAAAATTACTAGACAGCAACATAGACTTAAGTGAGATTGATAAATGCAAATTAAAAAACATTTTGGAATAATATTCTGATAATTTTGTAAGTGGAATCCCTACTAAACGCGTAACTACAGGTGCATTAGAAATTCGCTTAATAGATGAGAATAAGATGAGAATAAGTTCAAAGGCGTCCCTATCGGCTCAGTGCAGATGAAAAGTTTTTAGTTAGAGAAAAAATAGACCAAATGATTAAATCCAATGTTATTCGTCCAAGCAGATCGCCATTTGCAAGCCCAATGTTGTTAGTCAAGAAAAAAGATGGCAGCGATAGATTGTGTATTGATTTCCGTGAACTAAATGCAAATACAATTTCTGATAAATACCCACTACCATTAATTTCTTCAGATAGATCGCCTGCGAGGGGGCAAATATTTTTCTATCTTGGACATGGCCAGCGGATTTTACCAGATACCAATTCACCCTGATTCCATAGAAAAGGCAGCATTTGTGACCCCAGAGGGTCAGTACGAGTTTCTAGCCATGCCATATGGGCTAAAAAACGCGTCCTCAATTTTTCAACGTGCCATTGTGCGAGCATTGCATATGCAGTTGTCTATATAGATGATGTGCTGATTGTTGCGAATACGAAAGATGAAGCATTTGAAAGGATAAACAAAGTGTTGGAAGTCTTGTCAGAAGCGGGTTTTACGTTTAATGCCAAAAAGTGTGCCTTTCTACGCACTGGAGTTGAGTATCTAGGATTTTATGTTAAAAATGGCGAAATTAAACCGAATCCCAATAAGATTAAGGCCCTTTCTGTCCTTTCCCCGCCAACTACTGTGACGCAATTAAGACAATTTATAGGTTTGGCATCGTATTTCAGACAATTTGTCCCACGGTTCTCGGAAAAGATGAAACCACTTTATCAGCTGACTCCTAAACTCAAAACATTTGTCTGGAAAGATGAGCATGAGCAAGTTCGACAGAAGATTATTGAAGTACTCACTAAAGACCCCGTTCTAACAATTTTCGACCCCACACTTGAAATCGAACTGCATAAAGATGCCAGTGCTGATGGCTACGGCGCAATGCTTATGCATAAAATAGATGGAAAACGTAGAGTAGTCGAATATTTTAGCAAGAGTACAACGGCCACGGAAGCAAAATATCATTCGTATGAGCTAGAAACTTTAGCGGTATACAATAACAATCACGAAACCCAATTTCCGTCATTCCTAGGATAGCAGAGGTTCGAGTAGATTTAGCAGAAATAACAAATAACTGGCTGATAGCTGAACAGCAACGAGACGATAGCATAGTAAAAATCATGGGAAAAATGAATAGCGATGACGTAGAGGCAGACTTGATGAAAACATATGAAATTAGAACTGGATTACTATACCGAAAGATACAGCGTAATGGCAAGACTAGATGTTTACCAGTGATTCCTAGGGCGTTTAGGTGGTCGGAAATAAATCATGTGCACGAGGCCATGATGCACTTAGGATGACAGAAAACCCTAGACAAAGTTTATGGGCAATTTTGGTTTGAACACATGTCCAAGTATGTCAGAAAATTTGTTAAAAATTGCATAACCTGCAAATTATCCAAACCCTCTTCAGGAAAGCAAAGATACCTTGGCAAACCATCCATGTGGACATAAGTGGCAAACTTAGTGGTAAAAATGATATGAAATAATATATTATTGTCCAAATAGATGCGTTTACCAAGTTTGTTTACTTACATCACACCCTAAATCTAGACTCTGAAAACTGCATTAAGGCTGTAAAGTCAGCCATATCTTTCTTTGGTGTTCCTAGTCGTATCATCGCAGATCAAGGCAGGAGCTTTGCTAGTAACAACTTCCGCGAATTCTGCTCAACGAATAAAATCGATCTACATTTAATAGCCACGGGCGCAAGTCGAGCTAATGGACAGGTGAAACGTGTCTTGAGCACGTTGAAGGGTATGCTAACGGCCGTGGAAACTAGTGATCGTTCGTGGCAGGATGCTTTACTAGAAATTCAATTAGCCTTAAATTGTTTTACAAATCGAATCACTAAGTCTAGTGCTTTAGAGTTGCTAATAGGTAAAGAGGCTAGGTCTATGGGCATGTTACAAATAAATGATGAAGAGAATATATTAGATAGGGAGCACGCTAGAGTTAAAGCTAAAGAATATATGGAAAACAATGCACAATATGAAAAAGAATGATTTGACAAAAATAAAGCGAAAGTTACTGCGTACAATGTAGGTGATCAAGTATTGTTAAAAGCTGAAGAACGTCACCAAACGAAACTTGATCCCAAGTTTAAGGGCCCGTTTCAGGTGATCAAAGTACTTGAGGGAGATCGATATGAATTAAAATCATTAGTTAATAAGCGAACATATAAGTATGCTCACGAGTGTCTAAGAGCACTGCCAAACAAAGAATTAGTTGGGGAATTAAATGAAGAAATCCAAAGTGACGATGAGTCCCGAGATGGGAAGTAGTATATGGACGACATTGGAGGATGTGCGTCAGTGTCCCAAGTTGGGAAAGAGTATGTCGACGACATTGGAGGATGTGGGTCAGTGTCCCGAGTCGGGAAAGATTATGTGGACGGCATCAGTGAATGTGCGTCAGTGTCCCAAGAGGGGAATTGTTAATTGCAGTGTAACAGCTGTCTCGCAGGGACGAGAAGCGTTATGTCGTGGAGGTCTTGGTGACCTGAAAATGTTCATGGAAAAGAAATAATGTAAAAAGAAAAATTAAATGTTTGGAGTTGAAAAGAACTGTATTTGAATTGGTAATGAGAAACTAAGTTGATGTTTATTGGTTAAGTTTAAATTGCCATTTTATGGAAAGCGAATCATTTATGTTATAATTGAAAAAGAGAAGATTAACGAAAAGAAGTGGTGAATAAATCAGAGCCAAGAAAATAATGAGAAAATCAATATAATTCATACGGATTAGATTTATTTGGTCATTGAGGAACTCAACACACAGGCACGTGTGGTAGGTCAGGAAGGCCGTGTCGGAGATGAATTCGGGGAAGTACGCTTCTCCCAAGAAGCGTAGCGCAAGGCATAGCAGCAGAGACGATTAATGGAAATAACAAAAACCATTTAGACACCAAAAGCACCGGCGTCGGACGGGAAGACAACGCATGCGACACTGCCCAAGTTCAATCCCGAAGGTGCTGGAGCGGATGCATCAGCTTGGTGCACGACTATTGATTTAATCTTCGCAGACAACATCGTTGAAGGCAGCGCACTCGTGATAGCCCTCAGCAAGGCGCTGGAAGGCAGTGCCTCTCAATGGCTCTCCCAAGTATGCTTCGCCGGCATCACTTGGAGTCAATTCAAAGAATTATTCATCCAACGATTAGTGGGCATTTAGACAACGGCTGCTGCAGTGATGAACGTTTTAAACGGGCGTCCCAAGTCCGGAGAGAGCTATGCTGAGTATGGCAGTCGTATAGTCACCCTACTACTGTCCAAATTAAAGGCGAAGGATATGGAGGAGATTGCGGTGTCAATAACTTAAGCCCACATGGCTCAAATTGATAACAATTTGCTTTGTTGCGTTTTCACCACAAATGTGACGACGCGAAATGAGCTACAACGGCAGCTGCAGGCGTAAGCGTAAGCACGAACAGGACGAATATTCGCCAGCTACGGAGAAGAAGAAACTACGAATCCAGTCGCAGCTGAAGTGCCATTTCTGCGGAAACATATGACACAAGTATGCCCGGATGGAGTATTCATCACACGGTAAAGGAAAGACGTACAACGGAGGCAGCAGTTCCGCAGGGAAGGATCGTCCAAACATCAGATGCCACAAGTGCGATGAAGTGGGCATGTGGCCTCTGTGTGTCCTAAAGGTCGTGCGCATGAAATGGACAAATTTAAGGAGAAGCGCGTAGACATATGTCAAATACAAGGTTTGCTCTATCAACTGGGTGAGGCATTTCCATTTTTTTTTTTTTTTTTCCAACAAAATTTCTGGGAGAAGAATAAATAACCTAGTCGTGTTAAGAGGAATTGGCGATAATATTGTGAAGAGTCATCTACAAATTTTGTCCACTGTTCAAATATCGCAATATAATTTGAAAATTTTGTTTCATATAGTATTGGATAATTATTTAAAGCATGACATAATGATTGGTCAAGAAATATTTAAACTTGGATTTGGCGTTATAATTGAAATTGATAAATTTAATATCTACAAAGCTTAAATTTTTAATGCTGTTCAAGAAAATACATACAGCTTGGAAAAATTACTAGACAGCAACATAGACTTAAGTGAGATTGATAAATGCAAATTAAAAAACATTTTGGAATAATATTCTGATAATTTTGTAAGTGGAATCCCTACTAAACGCGTAACTACAGGTGCATTAGAAATTCGCTTAATAGATGAGAATAAGATGAGAATAAGTTCAAAGGCGTCCCTATCGGCTCAGTGCAGATGAAAAGTTTTTAGTTAGAGAAAAAATAGACCAAATGATTAAATCCAATGTTATTCGTCCAAGCAGATCGCCATTTGCAAGCCCAATGTTGTTAGTCAAGAAAAAAGATGGCAGCGATAGATTGTGTATTGATTTCCGTGAACTAAATGCAAATACAATTTCTGATAAATACCCACTACCATTAATTTCTTCAGATAGATCGCCTGCGAGGGGGCAAATATTTTTCTATCTTGGACATGGCCAGCGGATTTTACCAGATACCAATTCACCCTGATTCCATAGAAAAGGCAGCATTTGTGACCCCAGAGGGTCAGTACGAGTTTCTAGCCATGCCATATGGGCTAAAAAACGCGTCCTCAATTTTTCAACGTGCCATTGTGCGAGCATTGCATATGCAGTTGTCTATATAGATGATGTGCTGATTGTTGCGAATACGAAAGATAAAGCATTTGAAAGGATAAACAAAGTGTTGGAAGTCTTGTCAGAAGCGGGTTTTACGTTTAATGCCAAAAAGTGTGCCTTTCTACGCACTGGAGTTGAGTATCTAGGATTTTATGTTAAAAATGGCGAAATTAAACCGAATCCCAATAAGATTAAGGCCCTTTCTGTCCTTTCCCCGCCAACTACTGTGACGCAATTAAGACAATTTATAGGTTTGGCATCGTATTTCAGACAATTTGTCCCACGGTTCTCGGAAAAGATGAAACCACTTTATCAGCTGACTCCTAAACTCAAAACATTTGTCTGGAAAGATGAGCATGAGCAAGTTCGACAGAAGATTATTGAAGTACTCACTAAAGACCCCGTTCTAACAATTTTCGACCCCACACTTGAAATCGAACTGCATAAAGATGCCAGTGCTGATGGCTATGGCGCAATGCTTATGCATAAAATAGATGGAAAACGTAGAGTAGTCGAATATTTTAGCAAGAGTACAACGGCCACGGAAGCAAAATATCATTCGTATGAGCTAGAAACTTTAGCGGTATACAATAACAATCACGAAATCCAATTTCCGTCATTCCTAGGATAGCAGAGGTTCGAGTAGATTTAGCAGAAATAACAAATAACTGGCTGATAGCTGAACAGCAACGAGACGATAGCATAGTAAAAATCATGGGAAAAATGAATAGCGATGACGTAGAGGCAGACTTGATGAAAACATATGAAATTAGAACTGGATTACTATACCGAAAGATACAGCGTAATGGCAAGACTAGATGTTTACCAGTGATTCCTAGGGCGTTTAGGTGGTCGGAAATAAATCATGTGCACGAGGCCATGATGCACTTAGGATGACAGAAAACCCTAGACAAAGTTTATGGGCAATTTTGGTTTGAACACATGTCCAAGTATGTCAGAAAATTTGTTAAAAATTGCATAACCTGCAAATTATCCAAACCCTCTTCAGGAAAGCAAAGATACCTTGGCAAACCATCCATGTGGACATAAGTGGCAAACTTAGTGGTAAAAATGATATGAAATAATATATTATTGTCCAAATAGATGCGTTTACCAAGTTTGTTTACTTACATCACACCCTAAATCTAGACTCTGAAAACTGCATTAAGGCTGTAAAGTCAGCCATATCTTTCTTTGGTGTTCCTAGTCGTATCATCGCAGATCAAGGCAGGAGCTTTGCTAGTAACAACTTCCGCGAATTCTGCTCAACGAATAAAATCGATCTACATTTAATAGCCACGGGCGCAAGTCGAGCTAATGGACAGGTGAAACGTGTCTTGAGCACGTTGAAGGGTATGCTAACGGCCGTGGAAACTAGTGATCGTTCGTGGCAGGATGCTTTACTAGAAATTCAATTAGCCTTAAATTGTTTTACAAATCGAATCACTAAGTCTAGTGCTTTAGAGTTGCTAATAGGTAAAGAGGCTAGGTCTATGGGCATGTTACAAATAAATGATGAAGAGAATATATTAGATAGGGAGCACGCTAGAGTTAAAGCTAAAGAATATATGGAAAACAATGCACAATATGAAAAAGAATGATTTGACAAAAATAAAGCGAAAGTTACTGCGTACAATGTAGGTGATCAAGTATTGTTAAAAGCTGAAGAACGTCACCAAACGAAACTTGATCCCAAGTTTAAGGGCCCGTTTCAGGTGATCAAAGTACTTGAGGGAGATCGATATGAATTAAAATCATTAGTTAATAAGCGAACATATAAGTATGCTCACGAGTGTCTAAGAGCACTGCCAAACAAAGAATTAGTTGGGGAATTAAATGAAGAAATCCAAAGTGACGATGAGTCCCGAGATGGGAAGTAGTATATGGACGACATTGGAGGATGTGCGTCAGTGTCCCAAGTTGGGAAAGAGTATGTCGACGACATTGGAGGATGTGGGTCAGTGTCCCGAGTCGGGAAAGATTATGTGGACGGCATCAGTGAATGTGCGTCAGTGTCCCAAGAGGGGAATTGTTAATTGCAGTGTAACAGCTGTCTCGCAGGGACGAGAAGCGTTATGTCGTGGAGGTCTTGGTGACCTGAAAATGTTCATGGAAAAGAAATAATGTAAAAAGAAAAATTAAATGTTTGGAGTTGAAAAGAACTGTATTTGAATTGGTAATGAGAAACTAAGTTGATGTTTATTGGTTAAGTTTAAATTGTCATTTTATGGAAAGCGAATCATTTATGTTATAATTGAAAAAGAGAAGATTAACGAAAAGAAGTGGTAAATAAATCAGAGCCAAGAAAATAATGAGAAAATCAATATAATTCATACGGATTAGATTTATTTGGTCATTGAGGAACTCAACACACAGGCACGTGTGGTAGGTCAGGAAGGCCGTGTCGGAGATGAATTCGGGGAAGTACGCTTCTCCCAAGAAGCGTAGCGCAAGGCATAGCAGCAGAGACGATTAATGGAAATAACAAAAACCATTTAGACACCAAAAGCACCGGCGTCGGACGGGAAGACAACGCATGCGACACTGCCCAAGTTCAATCCCGAAGGTGCTGGAGCGGATGCATCAGCTTGGTGCACGACTATTGATTTAATCTTCGCAGACAACATCGTTGAAGGCAGCGCACTCGTGATAGCCCTGAGCAAGGCGCTGGAAGGCAGTGCCTCTCAATGGCTCTCCCAAGTATGCTTCGCCGGCATCACTTGGAGTCAATTCAAAGAATTATTCATCCAACGATTAGTGGGCATTTAGACAACGGCTGCTGCAGTGATGAACGTTTTAAACGGGCGTCCCAAGTCCGGAGAGAGCTATGCTGAGTATGGCAGTCGTATAGTCACCCTACTACTGTCCAAATTAAAGGCGAAGGATATGGAGGAGATTGCGGTGTCAATAACTTAAGCCCACATGGCTCAAATTGATAACAATTTGCTTTGTTGCGTTTTCACCACAAATGTGACGACGCGAAATGAGCTACAACGGCAGCTGCAGGCGTACGCGTTCAATAAGCATAAGCACGAACAGGACGAATTTTCGCCAGCTACGGAGAAGAAGAAACTACGAATCCAGTCGCAGCTGAAGTGCCATTTCTGCGGAAACATATGACACAAGTATGCCCGGATGGAGTATTCATCACACGGTAAAGGAAAGACGTACAACGGAGGCAGCAGTTCCGCAGGGAAGGATCGTCCAAACATCAGATGCCACAAGTGCGATGAAGTGGGCATGTGGCCTCTGTGTGTCCTAAAGGTCGTGCGCATGAAATGGACAAATTTAAGGAGAAGCGCGTAGACATATGTCAAATACAAGGTTTGCTCTATCAACTGGGTGAGGCATTTCCATTTTTTTTTTTTTTTTCCAACAAAATTTCTGGGAGAAGAATAAATAACCTAGTCGTGTTAAGAGGAATTGGCGATAATATTGTGAAGAGTCATCTACAAATTTTGTCCACTGTTCAAATATCGCAATATAATTTGAAAATTTTGTTTCATATAGTATTGGATAATTATTTAAAGCATGACATAATGATTGGTCAAGAAATATTTAAACTTGGATTTGGCGTTATAATTGAAATTGATAAATTTAATATCTACAAAGCTTAAATTTTTAATGCTGTTCAAGAAAATACATACAGCTTGGAAAAATTACTAGACAGCAACATAGACTTAAGTGAGATTGATAAATGCAAATTAAAAAACATTTTGGAATAATATTCTGATAATTTTGTAAGTGGAATCCCTACTAAACGCGTAACTACAGGTGCATTAGAAATTCGCTTAATAGATGAGAATAAGATGAGAATAAGTTCAAAGGCGTCCCTATCGGCTCAGTGCAGATGAAAAGTTTTTAGTTAGAGAAAAAATAGACCAAATGATTAAATCCAATGTTATTCGTCCAAGCAGATCGCCATTTGCAAGCCCAATGTTGTTAGTCAAGAAAAAAGATGGCAGCGATAGATTGTGTATTGATTTCCGTGAACTAAATGCAAATACAATTTCTGATAAATACCCACTACCATTAATTTCTTCAGATAGATCGCCTGCGAGGGGGCAAATATTTTTCTATCTTGGACATGGCCAGCGGATTTTACCAGATACCAATTCACCCTGATTCCATAGAAAAGGCATAATTTGTGACCCCAGAGGGTCAGTACGAGTTTCTAGCCATGCCATATGGGCTAAAAAACGCGTCCTCAATTTTTCAACGTGCCATTGTGCGAGCATTGCATATGCAGTTGTCTATATAGATGATGTGCTGATTGTTGCGAATACGAAAGATGAAGCATTTGAAAGGATAAACAAAGTGTTGGAAGTCTTGTCAGAAGCGGGTTTTACGTTTAATGCCAAAAAGTGTGCCTTTCTACGCACTGGAGTTGAGTATCTAGGATTTTATGTTAAAAATGGCGAAATTAAACCGAATCCCAATAAGATTAAGGCCCTTTCTGTCCTTTCCCCGCCAACTACTGTGACGCAATTAAGACAATTTATAGGTTTGGCATCGTATTTCAGACAATTTGTCCCACGGTTCTCGGAAAAGATGAAACCACTTTATCAGCTGACTCCTAAACTCAAAACATTTGTCTGGAAAGATGAGCATGAGCAAGTTCGACAGAAGATTATTGAAGTACTCACTAAAGACCCCGTTCTAACAATTTTCGACCCCACACTTGAAATCGAACTGCATAAAGATGCCAGTGCTGATGGCTATGGCGCAATGCTTATGCATAAAATAGATGGAAAACGTAGAGTAGTCGAATATTTTAGCAAGAGTACAACGGCCACGGAAGCAAAATATCATTCGTATGAGCTAGAAACTTTAGCGGTATACAATAACAATCACGAAATCCAATTTCCGTCATTCCTAGGATAGCAGAGGTTCGAGTAGATTTAGCAGAAATAACAAATAACTGGCTGATAGCTGAACAGCAACGAGACGATAGCATAGTAAAAATCATGGGAAAAATGAATAGCGATGACGTAGAGGCAGACTTGATGAAAACATATGAAATTAGAACTGGATTACTATACCGAAAGATACAGCGTAATGGCAAGACTAGATGTTTACCAGTGATTCCTAGGGCGTTTAGGTGGTCGGAAATAAATCATGTGCACGAGGCCATGATGCACTTAGGATGACAGAAAACCCTAGACAAAGTTTATGGGCAATTTTGGTTTGAACACATGTCCAAGTATGTCAGAAAATTTGTTAAAAATTGCATAACCTGCAAATTATCCAAACCCTCTTCAGGAAAGCAAAGATACCTTGGCAAACCATCCATGTGGACATAAGTGGCAAACTTAGCGGTAAAAATGATATGAAATAATATATTATTGTCCAAATAGATGCGTTCACCAAGTTTGTTTACTTACATCACACCCTAAATCTAGACTCTGAAAACTGCATTAAGGCTGTAAAGTCAGCCATATCTTTCTTTGGTGTTCCTAGTCGTATCATCGCAGATCAAGGCAGGAGCTTTGCTAGTAACAACTTCCGCGAATTCTGCTCAACGAATAAAATCGATCTACATTTAATAGCCACGGGCGCAAGTCGAGCTAATGGACAGGTGAAACGTGTCTTGAGCACGTTGAAGGGTATGCTAACGGCCGTGGAAACTAGTGATCGTTCGTGGCAGGATGCTTTACTAGAAATTCAATTAGCCTTAAATTGTTTTACAAATCGAATCACTAAGTCTAGTGCTTTAGAGTTGCTAATAGGTAAAGAGGCTAGGTCTATGGGCATGTTACAAATAAATGATGAAGAGAATATATTAGATAGGGAGCACGCTAGAGTTAAAGCTAAAGAATATATGGAAAACAATGCACAATATGAAAAAGAATGATTTGACAAAAATAAAGCGAAAGTTACTGCGTACAATGTAGGCGATCAAGTATTGTTAAAAGCTGAAGAACGTCACCAAACGAAACTTGATCCCAAGTTTAAGGGCCCGTTTCAGGTGATCAAAGTACTTGAGGGAGATCGATATGAATTAAAATCATTAGTTAATAAGCGAACATATAAGTATGCTCACGAGTGTCTAAGAGCACTGCCAAACAAAGAATTAGTTGGGGAATTAAATGAAGAAATCCAAAGTGACGATGAGTCCCGAGATGGGAAGTAGTATATGGACGACATTGGAGGATGTGCGTCAGTGTCCCAAGTTGGGAAAGAGTATGTCGACGACATTGGAGGATGTGGGTCAGTGTCCCGAGTCGGGAAAGATTATGTGGACGGCATCAGTGAATGTGCGTCAGTGTCCCAAGAGGGGAATTGTTAATTGCAGTGTAACAGCTGTCTCGCAGGGACGAGAAGCGTTATGTCGTGGAGGTCTTGGTGACCTGAAAATGTTCATGGAAAAGAAATAATGTAAAAAGAAAAATTAAATGTTTGGAGTTGAAAAGAACTGTATTTGAATTGGTAATGAGAAACTAAGTTGATGTTTATTGGTTAAGTTTAAATTTATTTATGTTATAATTGAAAAAGAGAAGATTAACGAAAAGAAGTGGTGAATAAATCAGAGCCAAGAAAATAATGAGAAAATCAATATAATTCATACGGATTAGATTTATTTGGTCATTGAGGAACTCAACACACAGGCACGTGTGGTAGGTCAGGAAGGCCGTGTCGGAGATGAATTCGGGGAAGTACGCTTCTCCCAAGAAGCGTAGCGCAAGGCATAGCAGCAGAGACGAGCGCAGTCTCTGCTGGCGAGTGAGGTCTGTTGTCGCGCTACCGAAAGTCATAGGAGAGAAAGAGGGGGAGATAGATCAACTTCAACTGAAGTAAGAACGTGGACAGAACATATAAATAGATGGAGAGACGGGACTTCAGTTCAGTTTGGTAACGATCGGCAACGGTACTCGCTGTGCTACCGCGCGAGGATATTAATATGGACGAAACTATTACGCATCCGACATCAAAAGTGGGATCGGCTCCACCACCTGAACAAAGCCCGATGTATGGCTGCGTTGGAGGAACAAAACAAAAATTTAATGGAAATAACAAAAACCATTTAGACACCAAAAGCACCGGCGTCGGACGGGAAGACAACGCATGCGACACTGCCCAAGTTCAATCCCGAAGGTGCTGGAGCGGATGCATCAGCTTGGTGCACGACTATTGATTTAATCTTCGCAGACAACATCGTTGAAGGCAGCGCACTTGTGATAGCCCTCAGCAAGGCGCTGGAAGGCAGTGCCTCTCAATGGCTCTCCCAAGTATGCTTCGCCGGCATCACTTGGAGTCAATTCAAAGAATTATTCATCCAACGATTAGTGGGCATTTAGACAACGGCTGCTGCAGTGATGAACGTTTTAAACGGGCGTCCCAAGTCCGGAGAGAGCTATGCTGAGTATGGCAGTCGTATAGTCACCCTACTACTGTCCAAATTAAAGGCGAAGGATATGGAGGAGATTGCGGTGTCAATAACTTAAGCCCACATGGCTCAAATTGATAACAATTTGCTTTGTTGCGTTTTCACCACAAATGTGACGACGCGAAATGAGCTACAACGGCAGCTGCAGGCGTACGCGTTCAATAAGCATAAGCACGAACAGGACGAATATTCGCCAGCTACGGAGAAGAAGAAACTACGAATCCAGTCGCAGCTGAAGTGCCATTTCTGCGGAAACATATGACACAAGTATGCCCGGATGGAGTATTCATCACACGGTAAAGGAAAGACGTACAACGGAGGCAGCAGTTCCGCAGGGAAGGATCGTCCAAACATCAGATGCCACAAGTGCGATGAAGTGGGCATGTGGCCTCTGTGTGTCCTAAAGGTCGTGCGCATGAAATGGACAAATTTAAGGAGAAGCGCGTAGACATATGTCAAATACAAGGTTTGCTCTATCAACTGGGTGAGGCATTTCCATTTTTTTTTTTTTTTTCCAACAAAATTTCTGGGAGAAGAATAAATAACCTAGTCGTGTTAAGAGGAATTGGCGATAATATTGTGAAGAGTCATCTACAAATTTTGTCCACTGTTCAAATATCGCAATATAATTTGAAAATTTTGTTTCATATAGTATTGGATAATTATTTAAAGCATGACATAATGATTGGTCAAGAAATATTTAAACTTGGATTTGGCGTTATAATTGAAATTGATAAATTTAATATCTACAAAGCTTAAATTTTTAATGCTGTTCAAGAAAATACATACAGCTTGGAAGAATTACTAGACAGCAACATAGACTTAAGTGAGATTGATAAATGCAAATTAAAAAACATTTTGGAATAATATTCTGATAATTTTGTAAGTGGAATCCCTACTAAACGCGTAACTACAGGTGCATTAGAAATTCGCTTAATAGATGAGAATAAGACTGTTCAAAGGCGTCCCTATCGGCTCAGTGCAGATGAAAAGTTTTTAGTTAGAGAAAAAATAGACCAAATGATTACATGCAATGTTATTCGTCCAAGCAGATCGCCATTTGCAAGCCCAATGTTGTTAGTCAAGAAAAAAGATGGCAGCGATAGATTGTGTATTGATTTCCGTGAACTAAATGCAAATACAATTTCTGATAAATACCCACTACCATTAATTTCTTCAGATAGATCGCCTGCGAGGGGGCAAATATTTATCTATCTTGGACATGGCCAGCGGATTTTACCAGATACCAATTCACCCTGATTCCATAGAAAAGGCAGCATTTGTGACCCCAGAGGGTCAGTACGAGTTTCTAGCCATGCCATATGGGCTAAAAAACGCATCCTCAATTTTTCAACGTGCCATTGTGCGAGCATTGCATATGCAGTTGTCTATATAGATGATGTGCTGATTGTTGCGAATACGAAAGATGAAGCATTTGAAAGGATAAACAAAGTGTTGGAAGTCTTGTCAGAAGCGGGTTTTACGTTTAATGCCAAAAAGTGTGCCTTTCTACGCACTGGAGTTGAGTATCTAGGATTTTATGTTAAAAATGGCGAAATTAAACCGAATCCCAATAAGATTAAGGCCCTTTCTGTCCTTTCACCGCCAACTACTGTGACGCAATTAAGACAATTTATAGGTTTGGCATCCTATTTCAGACAATTTGTCCCACGGTTCTCGGAAAAGATGAAACCACTTTATCAGCTGACTCCTAAACTCAAAACATTTGTCTGGAAAGATGAGCATGAGCAAGTTCGACAGAAGATTATTAAAGTACTCACTAAAGACCCCGTTCTAACAATTTTCGACCCCACACTTGAAATCGAACTGCATAAAGATGCCAGTGCTGATGGCTACGGCGCAATGCTTATGCATAAAATAGATGGAAAACGTAGAGTAGTCGAATATTTTAGCAAGAGTACAACGGCCACGGAAGCAAAATATCATTCGTATGAGCTAGAAACTTTAGCGGTATACAATAACAATCACGAAACCCAATTTCCGTCATTCCTAGGATAGCAGAGGTTCGAGTAGATTTAGCAGAAATAACAAATAACTGGCTGATAGCTGAACAGCAACGAGACGATAGCATAGTAAAAATCATGGGAAAAATGAATAGCGATGACGTAGAGGCAGACTTGATGAAAACATATGAAATTAGAACTGGATTACTACCGAAAGATACAGCGTAATGGCAAGACTAGATGTTTACCAGTGATTCCTAGGGCGTTTAGGTGGTCGGAAATAAATCATGTGCACGAGGCCATGATGCACTTAGGATGGCAGAAAACCCTAGACAAAGTTTATGGGCAATTTTGGTTTGAACACATGTCCAAGTATGTCAGAAAATTTGTTAAAAATTGCATAACCTGCAAATTATCCAAACCCTCTTCAGGAAAGCAAAGATACCTTGGCAAACCATCCATGTGGACATAAGTGGCAAACTTAGCGGTAAAAATGATATGAAATAATATATTATTGTCCAAATAGATGCGTTCACCAAGTTTGTTTACTTACATCACACCCTAAATCTAGACTCTGAAAACTGCATTAAGGCTGTAAAGTCAGCCATATCTTTCTTTGGTGTTTCTAGTCGTATCATCGCAGATCAAGGCAGGAGCTTTGCTAGTAACAACTTCCGCGAATTCTGCTCAACGAATAAAATCGATCTACATTTAATAGCCACGGGCGCAAGTCGAGCTAATGGACAGGTGAAACGTGTCTTGAGCACGTTGAAGGGTATGCTAACGGCCGTGGAAACTAGTGATCGTTCGTGGCAGGATGCTTTACTAGAAATTCAATTAGCCTTAAATTGTTTTACAAATCGAATCACTAAGTCTAGTGCTTTAGAGTTGCTAATAGGTAAAGAGGCTAGGTCTATGGGCATGTTACAAATAAATGATGAAGAGAATATATTAGATAGGGAGCACGCTAGAGTTAAAGCTAAAGAATATATGGAAAACAATGCACAATATGAAAAAGAATGATTTGACAAAAATAAAGCGAAAGTTACTGCGTACAATGTAGGCGATCAAGTATTGTTAAAAGCTGAAGAACGTCACCAAACGAAACTTGATCCCAAGTTTAAGGGCCCGTTTCAGGTGATCAAAGTACTTGAGGGAGATCGATATGAATTAAAATCATTAGTTAATAAGCGAACATATAAGTATGCTCACGAGTGTCTAAGAGCACTGCCAAACAAAGAATTAGTTGGGGAATTAAATGAAGAAATCCAAAGTGACGATGAGTCCCGAGATGGGAAGTAGTATATGGACGACATTGGAGGATGTGCGTCAGTGTCCCAAGTTGGGAAAGAGTATGTCGACGACATTGGAGGATGTGGGTCAGTGTCCCGAGTCGGGAAAGATTATGTGGACGGCATCAGTGAATGTGCGTCAGTGTCCCAAGAGGGGAATTGTTAATTGCAGTGTAACAGCTGTCTCGCAGGGACGAGAAGCGTTATGTCGTGGAGGTCTTGGTGACCTGAAAATGTTCATGGAAAAGAAATAATGTAAAAAGAAAAATTAAATGTTTGGAGTTGAAAAGAACTGTATTTGAATTGGTAATGAGAAACTAAGTTGATGTTTATTGGTTAAGTTTAAATTGTCATTTTATGGAAAGCGAATCATTTATGTTATAATTGAAAAAGAGAAGATTAACGAAAAGAAGTGGTGAATAAATCAGAGCCAAGAAAATAATGAGAAAATCAATATAATTCATACGGATTAGATTTATTTGGTCATTGAGGAACTCAACACACAGGCACGTGTGGTAGGTCAGGAAGGCCGTGTCGGAGATGAATTCGGGGAAGTACGCTTCTCCCAAGAAGCGTAGCGCAAGGCATAGCAGCAGAGACGAGCGCAGTCTCTGCTGGCGAGTGAGGTCTGTTGTCGCGCTACCGAAAGTCATAGGAGAGAAAGAGGGGGAGATAGATCAACTTCAACTGAAGTAAGAACGTGGACAGAACATATAAATAGATGGAGAGAAGGGACTTCAGTTCAGTTTGGTAACGATCGGCAACGGTACTCGCTGTGCTACCGCGCGAGGATATTAATATGGACGAAACTATTACGCATCCGACATCAAAAGTGGGATCGGCTCCACCACCTGAACAAAGCCCGATCCAATGTATGGCTGCGTTGGAGGAACAAAACAAAAATTTAATGGAAATAACAAAAACCATTTAGACACCAAAAGCACCGGCGTCGGACGGGAAGACAACGCATGCGACACTGCCCAAGTTCAATCCCGAAGGTGCTGGAGCGGATGCATCAGCTTGGTGCACGACTATTGATTTAATCTTCGCAGACAACATCGTTGAAGGCAGCGCACTCGTGATAGCCCTCAGCAAGGCGCTGGAAGGCAGTGCCTCTCAATGGCTCTCCCAAGTATGCTTCGCCGGCATCACTTGGAGTCAATTCAAAGAATTATTCATCCAACGATTAGTGGGCATTTAGACAACGGCTGCTGCAGTGATGAACGTTTTAAACGGGCGTCCCAAGTCCGGAGAGAGCTATGCTGAGTATGGCAGTCGTATAGTCACCCTACTACTGTCCAAATTAAAGGCGAAGGATATGGAGGAGATTGCGGTGTCAATAACTTAAGCCCACATGGCTCAAATTGATAACAATTTGCTTTGTTGCGTTTTCACCACAAATGTGACGACGCGAAATGAGCTACAACGGCAGCTGCAGGCGTACGCGTTCAATAAGCATAAGCACGAACAGGACGAATATTCGCCAGCTACGGAGAAGAAGAAACTACGAATCCAGTCGCAGCTGAAGTGCCATTTCTGCGGAAACATATGACACAAGTATGCCCGGATGGAGTATTCATCACACGGTAAAGGAAAGACGTACAACGGAGGCAGCAGTTCCGCAGGGAAGGATCGTCCAAACATCAGATGCCACAAGTGCGATGAAGTGGGCATGTGGCCTCTGTGTGTCCTAAAGGTCGTGCGCATGAAATGGACAAATTTAAGGAGAAGCGCGTAGACATATGTCAAAAACAAGGTTTGCTCTATCAACTGGGTGAGGCATTTCCATTTTTTTTTTTTTTTTCCAACAAAATTTCTGGGAGAAGAATAAATAACCTAGTCGTGTTAAGAGGAATTGGCGATAATATTGTGAAGAGTCATCTACAAATTTTGTCCACTGTTCAAATATCGCAATATAATTTGAAAATTTTGTTTCATATAGTATTGGATAATTATTTAAAGCATGACATAATGATTGGTCAAGAAATATTTAAACTTGGATTTGGCGTTATAATTGAAATTGATAAATTTAATATCTACAAAGCTTAAATTTTTAATGCTGTTCAAGAAAATACATACAGCTTGGAAAAATTACTAGACAGCAACATAGACTTAAGTGAGATTGATAAATGCAAATTAAAAAACATTTTGGAATAATATTCTGATAATTTTGTAAGTGGAATCCCTACTAAACGCGTAACTACAGGTGCATTAGAAATTCGCTTAATAGATGAGAATAAGATGAGAATAAGTTCAAAGGCGTCCCTATCGGCTCAGTGCAGATGAAAAGTTTTTAGTTAGAGAAAAAATAGACCAAATGATTAAATCCAATGTTATTCGTCCAAGCAGATCGCCATTTGCAAGCCCAATGTTGTTAGTCAAGAAAAAAGATGGCAGCGATAGATTGTGTATTGATTTCCGTGAACTAAATGCAAATACAATTTCTGATAAATACCCACTACCATTAATTTCTTCAGATAGATCGCCTGCGAGGGGGCAAATATTTTTCTATCTTGGACATGGCCAGCGGATTTTACCAGATACCAATTCACCCTGATTCCATAGAAAAGGCAGCATTTGTGACCCCAGAGGGTCAGTACGAGTTTCTAGCCATGCCATATGGGCTAAAAAACGCGTCCTCAATTTTTCAACGTGCCATTGTGCGAGCATTGCATATGCAGTTGTCTATATAGATGATGTGCTGATTGTTGCGAATACGAAAGATGAAGCATTTGAAAGGATAAACAAAGTGTTGGAAGTCTTGTCAGAAGCGGGTTTTACGTTTAATGCCAAAAAGTGTGCCTTTCTACGCACTGGAGTTGAGTATCTAGGATTTTATGTTAAAAATGGCGAAATTAAACCGAATCCCAATAAGATTAAGGCCCTTTCTGTCCTTTCCCCGCCAACTACTGTGACGCAATTAAGACAATTTATAGGTTTGGCATCGTATTTCAGACAATTTGTCCCACGGTTCTCGGAAAAGATGAAACCACTTTATCAGCTGACTCCTAAACTCAAAACATTTGTCTGGAAAGATGAGCATGAGCAAGTTCGACAGAAGATTATTGAAGTACTCACTAAAGACCCCGTTCTAACAATTTTCGACCCCACACTTGAAATCGAACTGCATAAAGATGCCAGTGCTGATGGCTACGGCGCAATGCTTATGCATAAAATAGATGGAAAACGTAGAGTAGTCGAATATTTTAGCAAGAGTACAACGGTCACGGAAGCAAAATATCATTCGTATGAGCTAGAAACTTTAGCGGTATACAATAACAATCACGAAACCCAATTTCCGTCATTCCTAGGATAGCAGAGGTTCGAGTAGATTTAGCAGAAATAACAAATAACTGGCTGATAGCTGAACAGCAACGAGACGATAGCATAGTAAAAATCATGGGAAAAATGAATAGCGATGACGTAGAGGCAGACTTGATGAAAACATATGAAATTAGAACTGGATTACTACCGAAAGATACAGCGTAATGGCAAGACTAGATGTTTACCAGTGATTCCTAGGGCGTTTAGGTGGTCGGAAATAAATCATGTGCACGAGGCCATGATGCACTTAGGATGGCAGAAAACCCTAGACAAAGTTTATGGGCAATTTTGGTTTGAACACATGTCCAAGTATGTCAGAAAATTTGTTAAAAATTGCATAACCTGCAAATTATCCAAACCCTCTTCAGGAAAGCAAAGATACCTTGGCAAACCATCCATGTGGACATAAGTGGCAAACTTAGCGGTAAAAATGATATGAAATAATATATTATTGTCCAAATAGATGCGTTCACCAAGTTTGTTTACTTACATCACACCCTAAATGTAGACTCTGAAAACTGCATTAAGGCTGTAAAGTCAGCCATATCTTTCTTTGGTGTTTCTAGTCGTATCATCGCAGATCAAGGCAGGAGCTTTGCTAGTAACAACTTCCGCGAATTCTGCTCAACGAATAAAATCGATCTACATTTAATAGCCACGGGCGCAAGTCGAGCTAATGGACAGGTGAAACGTGTCTTGAGCACGTTGAAGGGTATGCTAACGGCCGTGGAAACTAGTGATCGTTCGTGGCAGGATGCTTTACTAGAAATTCAATTAGCCTTAAATTGTTTTACAAATCGAATCACTAAGTCTAGTGCTTTAGAGTTGCTAATAGGTAAGGAGGCTAGGTCTATGGGCATGTTACAAATAAATGATGAAGAGAATATATTAGATAGGGAGCACGCTAGAGTTAAAGCTAAAGAATATATGGAAAACAATGCACAATATGAAAAAGAATGATTTGACAAAAATAAAGCGAAAGTTACTGCGTACAATGTAGGCGATCAAGTATTGTTAAAAGCTGAAGAACGTCACCAAACGAAACTTGATCCCAAGTTTAAGGGCCCGTTTCAGGTGATCAAAGTACTTGAGGGAGATCGATATGAATTAAAATCATTAGTTAATAAGCGAACATATAAGTATGCTCACGAGTGTCTAAGAGCACTGCCAAACAAAGAATTAGTTGGGGAATTAAATGAAGAAATCCAAAGTGACGATCAGTCCCGAGATGGGAAGTAGTATATGGACGACATTGGAGGATGTGCGTCAGTGTCCCAAGTTGGGAAAGAGTATGTCGACGACATTGGAGGATGTGGGTCAGTGCCCCGAGTCGGGAAAGATTATGTGGACGGCATCAGTGAATGTGCGTCAGTGTCCCAAGAGGGGAATTGTTAATTGCAGTGTAACAGCTGTCTCGCAGGGACGAGAAGCGTTATGTCGTGGAGGTCTTGGTGACCTGAAAATGTTCATGGAAAAGAAATAATGTAAAAAGAAAAATTAAATGTTTGGAGTTGAAAAGAACTGTATTTGAATTGGTAATGAGAAACTAAGTTGATGTTTATTGGTTAAGTTTAAATTGTCATTTTATGGAAAGCGAATCATTTATGTTATAATTGAAAAAGAGAAGATTAACGAAAAGAAGTGGTGAATAAATCAGAGCCAAGAAAATAATGAGAAAATCAATATAATTCATACGGATTAGATTTATTTGGTCATTGAGGAACTCAACACACAGGCACGTGTGGTAGGTCAGGAAGGCCGTGTCGGAGATGAATTCGGGGAAGTACGCTTCTCCCAAGAAGCGTAGCGCAAGGCATAGCAGCAGAGACGAGCGCAGTCTCTGCTGGCGAGTGAGGTCTGTTGTCGCGCTACCGAAAGTCATAGGAGAGAAAGAGGGGGAGATAGATCAACTTCAACTGAAGTAAGAACGTGGACAGAACATATAAATAGATGGAGAGAAGGGACTTCAGTTCAGTTTGGTAACGATCGGCAACGGTACTCGCTGTGCTACCGCGCGAGGATATTAATATGGACGAAACTATTACGCATCCGACATCAAAAGTGGGATCGGCTCCACCACCTGAACAAAGCCCGATCCAATGTATGGCTGCGTTGGAGGAACAAAACAAAAATTTAATGGAAATAACAAAAACCATTTAGACACCAAAAGCACCGGCGTCGGACGGGAAGACAACGCATGCGACACTGCCCAAGTTCAATCCCGAAGGTGCTGGAGCGGATGCATCAGCTTGGTGCACGACTATTGATTTAATCTTCGCAGACAACATCGTTGAAGGCAGCGCACTCGTGATAGCCCTCAGCAAGGCGCTGGAAGGCAGTGCCTCTCAATGGCTCTCCCAAGTATGCTTCGCCGGCATCACTTGGAGTCAATTCAAAGAATTATTCATCCAACGATTAGTGGGCATTTAGACAACGGCTGCTGCAGTGATGAACGTTTTAAACGGGCGTCCCAAGTCCGGAGAGAGCTATGCTGAGTATGGCAGTCGTATAGTCACCCTACTACTGTCCAAATTAAAGGCGAAGGATATGGAGGAGATTGCGGTGTCAATAACTTAAGCCCACATGGCTCAAATTGATAACAATTTGCTTTGTTGCGTTTTCACCACAAATGTGACGACGCGAAATGAGCTACAACGGCAGCTGCAGGCGTACGCGTTCAATAAGCATAAGCACGAACAGGACGAATATTCGCCAGCTACGGAGAAGAAGAAACTACGAATCCAGTCGCAGCTGAAGTGCCATTTCTGCGGAAACATATGACACAAGTATGCCCGGATGGAGTATTCATCACACGGTAAAGGAAAGACGTACAACGGAGGCAGCAGTTCCGCAGGGAAGGATCGTCCAAACATCAGATGCCACAAGTGCGATGAAGTGGGCATGTGGCCTCTGTGTGTCCTAAAGGTCGTGCGCATGAAATGGACAAATTTAAGGAGAAGCGCGTAGACATATGTCAAAAACAAGGTTTGCTCTATCAACTGGGTGAGGCATTTCCATTTTTTTTTTTTTTTTTCCAACAAAATTTCTGGGAGAAGAATAAATAACCTAGTCGTGTTAAGAGGAATTGGCGATAATATTGTGAAGAGTCATCTACAAATTTTGTCCACTGTTCAAATATCGCAATATAATTTGAAAATTTTGTTTCATATAGTATTGGATAATTATTTAAAGCATGACATAATGATTGGTCAAGAAATATTTAAACTTGGATTTGGCGTTATAATTGAAATTGATAAATTTAATATCTACAAAGCTTAAATTTTTAATGCTGTTCAAGAAAATACATACAGCTTGGAAAAATTACTAGACAGCAACATAGACTTAAGTGAGATTGATAAATGCAAATTAAAAAACATTTTGGAATAATATTCTGATAATTTTGTAAGTGGAATCCCTACTAAACGCGTAACTACAGGTGCATTAGAAATTCGCTTAATAGATGAGAATAAGATGAGAATAAGTTCAAAGGCGTCCCTATCGGCTCAGTGCAGATGAAAAGTTTTTAGTTAGAGAAAAAATAGACCAAATGATTAAATCCAATGTTATTCGTCCAAGCAGATCGCCATTTGCAAGCCCAATGTTGTTAGTCAAGAAAAAAGATGGCAGCGATAGATTGTGTATTGATTTCCGTGAACTAAATGCAAATACAATTTCTGATAAATACCCACTACCATTAATTTCTTCAGATAGATCGCCTGCGAGGGGGCAAATATTTTTCTATCTTGGACATGGCCAGCGGATTTTACCAGATACCAATTCACCCTGATTCCATAGAAAAGGCAGCATTTGTGACCCCAGAGGGTCAGTACGAGTTTCTAGCCATGCCATATGGGCTAAAAAACGCGTCCTCAATTTTTCAACGTGCCATTGTGCGAGCATTGCATATGCAGTTGTCTATATAGATGATGTGCTGATTGTTGCGAATACGAAAGATGAAGCATTTGAAAGGATAAACAAAGTGTTGGAAGTCTTGTCAGAAGCGGGTTTTACGTTTAATGCCAAAAAGTGTGCCTTTCTACGCACTGGAGTTGAGTATCTAGGATTTTATGTTAAAAATGGCGAAATTAAACCGAATCCCAATAAGATTAAGGCCCTTTCTGTCCTTTCCCCGCCAACTACTGTGACGCAATTAAGACAATTTATAGGTTTGGCATCGTATTTCAGACAATTTGTCCCACGGTTCTCGGAAAAGATGAAACCACTTTATCAGCTGACTCCTAAACTCAAAACATTTGTCTGGAAAGATGAGCATGAGCAAGTTCGACAGAAGATTATTGAAGTACTCACTAAAGACCCCGTTCTAACAATTTTCGACCCCACACTTGAAATCGAACTGCATAAAGATGCCAGTGCTGATGGCTATGGCGCAATGCTTATGCATAAAATAGATGGAAAACGTAGAGTAGTCGAATATTTTAGCAAGAGTACAACGGCCACGGAAGCAAAATATCATTCGTATGAGCTAGAAACTTTAGCGGTATACAATAACAATCACGAAATCCAATTTCCGTCATTCCTAGAATAGCAGAGGTTCGAGTAGATTTAGCAGAAATAACAAATAACTGGCTGATAGCTGAACAGCAACGAGACGATAGCATAGTAAAAATCATGGGAAAAATGAATAGCGATGACGTAGAGGCAGACTTGATGAAAACATATGAAATTAGAACTGGATTACTATACCGAAAGATACAGCGTAATGGCAAGACTAGATGTTTACCAGTGATTCCTAGGGCGTTTAGGTGGTCGGAAATAAATCATGTGCACGAGGCCATGATGCACTTAGGATGGCAGAAAACCCTAGACAAAGTTTATGGGCAATTTTGGTTTGAACACATGTCCAAGTATGTCAGAAAATTTGTTAAAAATTGCATAACCTGCAAATTATCCAAACCCTCTTCAGGAAAGCAAAGATACCTTGGCAAACCATCCATGTGGACATAAGTGGCAAACTTAGCGGTAAAAATGATATGAAATAATATATTATTGTCCAAATAGATGCGTTCACCAAGTTTGTTTACTTACATCACACCCTAAATCTAGACTCTGAAAACTGCATTAAGGCTGTAAAGTCAGCCATATCTTTCTTTGGTGTTCCTAGTCGTATCATCGCAGATCAAGGCAGGAGCTTTGCTAGTAACAACTTCCGCGAATTCTGCTCAACGAATAAAATCGATCTACATTTAATAGCCACGGGCGCAAGTCGAGCTAATGGACAGGTGAAACGTGTCTTGAGCACGTTGAAGGGTATGCTAACGGCCGTGGAAACTAGTGATCGTTCGTGGCAGGATGCTTTACTAGAAATTCAATTAGCCTTAAATTGTTTTACAAATCGAATCACTAAGTCTAGTGCTTTAGAGTTGCTAATAGGTAAAGAGGCTAGGTCTATGGGCATGTTACAAATAAATGATGAAGAGAATATATTAGATAGGGAGCAAGCTAGAGTTAAAGCTAAAGAATATATGGAAAACAATGCACAATATGAAAAAGAATGATTTGACAAAAATAAAGCGAAAGTTACTGCGTACAATGTAGGCGATCAAGTATTGTTAAAAGCTGAAGAACGTCACCAAACGAAACTTGATCCCAAGTTTAAGGGCCCGTTTCAGGTGATCAAAGTACTTGAGGGAGATCGATATGAATTAAAATCATTAGTTAATAAGCGAACATATAAGTATGCTCACGAGTGTCTAAGAGCACTGCCAAACAAAGAATTAGTTGGGGAATTAAATGAAGAAATCCAAAGTGACGATGAGTCCCGAGATGGGAAGTAGTATATGGACGACATTGGAGGATGTGCGTCAGTGTCCCAAGTTGGGAAAGAGTATGTCGACGACATTGGAGGATGTGGGTCAGTGTCCCGAGTCGGGAAAGATTATGTGGACGGCATCAGTGAATGTGCGTCAGTGTCCCAAGAGGGGAATTGTTAATTGCAGTGTAACAGCTGTCTCGCAGGGACGAGAAGCGTTATGTCGTGGAGGTCTTGGTGACCTGAAAATGTTCATGGAAAAGAAATAATGTAAAAAGAAAAATTAAATGTTTGGAGTTGAAAAGAACTGTATTTGAATTGGTAATGAGAAACTAAGTTGATGTTTATTGGTTAAGTTTAAATTGTCATTTTATGGAAAGCGAATCATTTATGTTATAATTGAAAAAGAGAAGATTAACGAAAAGAAGTGGTGAATAAATCAGAGCCAAGAAAATAATGAGAAAATCAATATAATTCATACGGATTAGATTTATTTGGTCATTGAGGAACTCAACACACAGGCACGTGTGGTAGGTCAGGAAGGCCGTGTCGGAGATGAATTCGGGGAAGTACGCTTCTCCCAAGAAGCGTAGCGCAAGGCATAGCAGCAGAGACGAGCGCAGTCTCTGCTGGCGAGTGAGGTCTGTTGTCGCGCTACCGAAAGTCATAGGAGAGAAAGAGGGGGAGATAGATCAACTTCAACTGAAGTAAGAACGTGGACAGAACATATAAATAGATGGAGAGAAGGGACTTCAGTTCAGTTTGGTAACGATCGGCAACGGTACTCGCTGTGCTACCGCGCGAGGATATTAATATGGACGAAACTATTACGCATCCGACATCAAAAGTGGGATCGGCTCCACCACCTGAACAAAGCCCGATGTATGGCTGCGTTGGAGGAACAAAACAAAAATTTAATGGAAATAACAAAAACCATTTAGACACCAAAAGCACCGGCGTCGGACGGGAAGACAACGCATGCGACACTGCCCAAGTTCAATCCCGAAGGTGCTGGAGCGGATGCATCAGCTTGGTGCACGACTATTGATTTAATCTTCGCAGACAACATCGTTGAAGGCAGCGCACTCGTGATAGCCCTCAGCAAGGCGCTGGAAGGCAGTGCCTCTCAATGGCTCTCCCAAGTATGCTTCGCCGGCATCACTTGGAGTCAATTCAAAGAATTATTCATCCAACGATTAGTGGGCATTTAGACAACGGCTGCTGCAGTGATGAACGTTTTAAACGGGCGTCCCAAGTCCGGAGAGAGCTATGCTGAGTATGGCAGTCGTATAGTCACCCTACTACTGTCCAAATTAAAGGCGAAGGATATGGAGGAGATTGCGGTGTCAATAACTTAAGCCCACATGGCTCAAATTGATAACAATTTGCTTTGTTGCGTTTTCACCACAAATGTGACGACGCGAAATGAGCTACAACGGCAGCTGCAGGCCTACGCGTTCAATAAGCGTAAGCACGAACAGGACGAATATTCGCCAGCTACGGAGAAGAAGAAACTACGAATCCAGTCGCAGCTGAAGTGCCATTTCTGCGGAAACATATGACACAAGTATGCCCGGATGGAGTATTCATCACACGGTAAAGGAAAGACGTACAACGGAGGCAGCAGTTCCGCAGGGAAGGATCGTCCAAACATCAGATGCCACAAGTGCGATGAAGTGGGCATGTGGCCTCTGTGTGTCCTAAAGGTCGTGCGCATGAAATGGACAAATTTAAGGAGAAGCGCGTAGACATATGTCAAAAACAAGGTTTGCTCTATCAACTGGGTGAGGCATTTCCATTTTTTTTTTTTTTTCCAACAAAATTTCTGGGAGAAGAATAAATAACCTAGTCGTGTTAAGAGGAATTGGCGATAATATTGTGAAGAGTCATCTACAAATTTTGTCCACTGTTCAAATATCGCAATATAATTTGAAAATTTTGTTTCATATAGTATTGGATAATTATTTAAAGCATGACATAATGATTGGTCAAGAAATATTTAAACTTGGATTTGGCGTTATAATTGAAATTGATAAATTTAATATCTACAAAGCTTAAATTTTTAATGCTGTTCAAGAAAATACATACAGCTTGGAAAAATTACTAGACAGCAACATAGACTTAAGTGAGATTGATAAATGCAAATTAAAAAACATTTTGGAATAATATTCTGATAATTTTGTAAGTGGAATCCCTACTAAACGCGTAACTACAGGTGCATTAGAAATTCGCTTAATAGATGAGAATAAGACTGTTCAAAGGCGTCCCTATCGGCTCAGTGCAGATGAAAAGTTTTTAGTTAGAGAAAAAATAGACCAAATGATTACATGTAATGTTATTCGTCCAAGCAGATCGCCATTTGCAAGCCCAATGTTGTTAGTCAAGAAAAAAGATGGCAGCGATAGATTGTGTATTGATTTCCGTGAACTAAATGCAAATACAATTTCTGATAAATACCCACTACCATTAATTTCTTCAGATAGATCGCCTGCGAGGGGGCAAATATTTTTCTATCTTGGACATGGCCAGCGGATTTTACCAGATACCAATTCACCCTGATTCCATAGAAAAGGCAGCATTTGTGACCCCAGAGGGTCAGTACGAGTTTCTAGCCATGCCATATGGGCTAAAAAACGCGTCCTCAATTTTTCAACGTGCCATTGTGCGAGCATTGCATATGCAGTTGTCTATATAGATGATGTGCTGATTGTTGCGAATACGAAAGATGAAGCATTTGAAAGGATAAACAAAGTGTTGGAAGTCTTGTCAGAAGCGGGTTTTACGTTTAATGCCAAAAAGTGTGCCTTTCTACGCACTGGAGTTGAGTATCTAGGATTTTATGTTAAAAATGGCGAAATTAAACCGAATCCCAATAAGATTAAGGCCCTTTCTGTCCTTTCCCCGCCAACTACTGTGACGCAATTAAGACAATTTATAGGTTTGGCATCGTATTTCAGACAATTTGTCCCACGGTTCTCGGAAAAGATGAAACCACTTTATCAGCTGACTCCTAAACTCAAAACATTTGTCTGGAAAGATGAGCATGAGCAAGTTCGACAGAAGATTATTGAAGTACTCACTAAAGACCCCGTTCTAACAATTTTCGACCCCACACTTGAAATCGAACTGCATAAAGATGCCAGTGCTGATGGCTATGGCGCAATGCTTATGCATAAAATAGATGGAAAACGTAGAGTAGTCGAATATTTTAGCAAGAGTACAACGGCCACGGAAGCAAAATATCATTCGTATGAGCTAGAAACTTTAGCGGTATACAATAACAATCACGAAACCCAATTTCCGTCATTCCTAGGATAGCAGAGGTTCGAGTAGATTTAGCAGAAATAACAAATAACTGGCTGATAGCTGAACAGCAACGAGACGATAGCATAGTAAAAATCATGGGAAAAATGAATAGCGATGACGTAGAGGCAGACTTGATGAAAACATATGAAATTAGAACTGGATTACTATACCGAAAGATACAGCGTAATGGCAAGACTAGATGTTTACCAGTGATTCCTAGGGCGTTTAGGTGGTCGGAAATAAATCATGTGCACGAGGCCATGATGCACTTAGGATGACAGAAAACCCTAGACAAAGTTTATGGGCAATTTTGGTTTGAACACATGTCCAAGTATGTCAGAAAATTTGTTAAAAATTGCATAACCTGCAAATTATCCAAACCCTCTTCAGGAAAGCAAAGATACCTTGGCAAACCATCCATGTGGACATAAGTGGCAAACTTAGCGGTAAAAATGATATGAAATAATATATTATTGTCCAAATAGATGCGTTCACCAAGTTTGTTTACTTACATCACACCCTAAATCTAGACTCTGAAAACTACATTAAGGCTGTAAAGTCAGCCATATCTTTCTTTGGTGTTCCTAGTCGTATCATCGCAGATCAAGGCAGGAGCTTTGCTAGTAACAACTTCCGCGAATTCTGCTCAACGAATAAAATCGATCTACATTTAATAGCCACGGGCGCAAGTCGAGCTAATGGACAGGTGAAACGTGTCTTGATCACGTTGAAGGGTATGCTAACGGCCGTGGAAACTAGTGATCGTTCGTGGCAGGATGCTTTACTAGAAATTCAATTAGCCTTAAATTGTTTTACAAATCGAATCACTAAGTCTAGTGCTTTAGAGTTGCTAATAGGTAAAGAGGCTAGGTCTATGGGCATGTTACAAATAAATGATGAAGAGAATATATTAGATAGGGAGCACGCTAGAGTTAAAGCTAAAGAATATATGGAAAACAATGCACAATATGAAAAAGAATGATTTGACAAAAATAAAGCGAAAGTTACTGCGTACAATGTAGGCGATCAAGTATTGTTAAAAGCTGAAGAACGTCACCAAACGAAACTTGATCCCAAGTTTAAGGGCCCGTTTCAGGTGATCAAAGTACTTGAGGGAGATCGATATGAATTAAAATCATTAGTTAACAAGCGAACATATAAGTATGCTCACGAGTGTCTAAGAGCACTGCCAAACAAAGAATTAGTTGGGGAATTAAATGAAGAAATCCAAAGTGACGATGAGTCCCGAGATGGGAAGTAGTATATGGACGACATTGGAGGATGTGCGTCAGTGTCCCAAGTTGGGAAAGAGTATGTCGACGACATTGGAGGATGTGGTTCAGTGTCCCGAGTCGGGAAAGATTATGTGGACGGCATCAGTGAATGTGCGTCAGTGTCCCAAGAGGGGAATTGTTAATTGCAGTGTAACAGCTGTCTCGCAGGGACGAGAAGCGTTATGTCGTGGAGGTCTTGGTGACCTGAAAATGTTCATGGAAAAGAAATAATGTAAAAAGAAAAATTAAATGTTTGGAGTTGAAAAGAACTGTATTTGAATTGGTAAAGAGAAACTAAGTTGATGTTTATTGGTTAAGTTTAAATTGTCATTTTATGGAAAGCGAATCATTTATGTTATAATTGAAAAAGAGAAGATTAACGAAAAGAAGTGGTGAATAAATCAGAGCCAAGAAAATAATGAGAAAATCAATATAATTCATACGGATTAGATTTATTTGGTCATTGAGGAACTCAACACACAGGCACGTGTGGTAGGTCAGGAAGGCCGTGTCGGAGATGAATTCGGGGAAGTACGCTTCTCCCAAGAAGCGTAGCGCTAGGCATAGCAGCAGAGACGAGCGCAGTCTCTGCTGGGGAGTGAGGTCTGTTGTCGCGCTACCGAAAGTCATAGGAGAGAAAGAGGGGGAGATAGATCAACTTCAACTGAAGTAAGAACGTGGACAGAACATATAAATAGATGGAGATAAGGGACTTCAGTTCAGTTTGGTAACGATCGGCAACGGTACTCGCTGTGCTACCGCGCGAGGATATTAATATGGACGAAACTATTACGCATCCGACATCAAAAGTGGGATCGGCTCCACCACCTGAACAAAGCCCGATCCAATGTATGGCTGCGTTGGAGGAACAAAACAAAAATTTAATGGAAATAACAAAAACCATTTAGACACCAAAAGCACCGGCGTCGGACTGGAAGACAACGCATGTGACACTGCCCAAGTTCAATCCCGATGGTGCTAAAGCGGATGCATCAGCTTGGTGCACGACTATTGATTTAATCTTCGCAGACAACATCGTTGAAGGCAGCGCACTCGTGATAGCTCTCAGCAATGCGCTGGAAGGCAGTGCCTCTCAATGGCTCTCCCAAGTATGCTTCGCCGGCATCACTTGGAGTCAATTCAAATAATTATTCATCCAACGATTCGTGGGCATTGAGACAACGGTGTTGTGTTGATACGTGTGCCTGTCATTTCTTTACTGTATGCTCACAAAAATCGATAAAAATTATGAAAATGTATGTTAATTTAGAACATCGCTTCTGGTCATTGTACTGGAAAAATGAAATAAATATAGATATACGAAGAACTAAAATAAAAAAAAAAATTTTTTTTATGGGAAAAAGGGACTCGGGATTTCTTTTACAGCTCTTTACTTTTCAAATTTGGGTTTATTGGATTCGACTTTGTGAGTTTGAGTGGATGGGGTGGGACCCATCTCGACTCTGATGAAAATCCGTTACAAAAGTATCTTTCGCCCCATTCCCTTTTTAGTGGGTTGATTGAGCATCTTGAGGCTTGCATTCGATCCTTTAGATGTGGAAAGAGTCTGTCCCTTTTTCAAGTGAGGATCGTGGGTGAGCAGCCTTCAAGTCCCTTTTTAGTGGGCTAATTGAGCATGTTGAGGCATGCATTCGATCGTTTAGATGTGGAAAGAATCTGTCCCTTTTTTAAGTGAGGATCGTGGGTGAGCGTCCTTCAGCACGAGGTTTTTTCTGTTACAAGTCTAGCATCTTTCTTCTATTGCATCCTCGTCCCTTTTTTACATACATTCGATCGTTTAGATGTGGAATGAGTGTGGGAAAACCACAGTTTGTCCCTTTTTCAAGTAAGAATCGTTTAGATGTGGAATGAGTGTGTCCCTTTTTCAAGTGAGGATCGTTTAGATGTGGAATGAGTGTGGTAAAATCACAGTCTGTCCCTTTTTCAGGTGAGGATTGGGGGTGAGCGTCCTTCAGCACGTGGTTTTTTCCGTTACGAGCCCTTTACGGGATCGCTGCGGCGCGCCCTTTTTTAAGTGCTGCCCAGGATCCCCCTCCTTTTTTTAAGTCGTGCGACGGGTCGTGGGTGAACGTGCACGTGCGGGTCGTGGCGGGATCGGTCCGTTGCATTCGCACTCGTATCCATATCCTTGTGGGAACCCTTGAACACTTGTTCACAAGTGTCCTTTTACATGTAGTGACCCTAATTTATTTCATCTTTATTACCCCCTCTATTGACAGGTTGACAGCTAACCCTAATTAATTGCATTTTTATTACTCAAACCACTTAAAATTTTGACAGCTAACCCATTAATTGCATTTTTATTACCCTTTTTGCCGACATCAAAGGTCCCGATAATAAGGTATTCTTACTACTAAAAGTTTAGGTACGAATTCAGGTGAGAAAAGTTTAGGTGAGAAAATTTTGGGTAAGAAAGGTTAGGTGAAAGTTTAGGTGGCAAAATTTTAGGCGAGAAAAGGTTAGGTACCAGTTTAGGTGGAAAAATTTTGAGTGCAAATTTATATGAGAATAGCTTAGGTACAAATTTAGAAGAGAATATTTTAGGTACAAGTTTAGATGAGAAGAGTTTAGATACAAGGTGAGAGTTTAGGGGGGTGAGAGTTTAGAGGGGGACGTTCTAGGTACATTTCGAAGTGAGAATAAGTTAGGTAACGGTCTTGGTAAGAATGTTTAATGTTTAATGTTTAATGAATATGAATTCAGGTACAAGCTTAGAGAGGAATGTGTTAGGTACGAATGTAGGCAAGGATGGGTAGGTACACATTTAGGGGGAAACGATTTAGGTACAAACACAAGTGGAAATATTTTAGGTACAAATGAGGGAATACAACAGTTAGGTACAAATATAAATTAAATTAAAGGTCATAGCAGGTGGAATAAAGTTAATAAGGGTGCGAGTGTAGGGTATGAAATGTTAGTTACAAAAGTTTTAAATGAACAAAAAGGACTATTGGGAGAAAATTTTGAAGAAGAAATGTAACAAATAAATATGGTAGATTATGAGGATAGTGAAAGGGTTTACAATCTCGAAAAGCAGGTTAGTTATACGGATAAATTGAAGGTAATTAAAGTTTTAGAGTCGAACTATATTGATGTCCCGAGGCCTGATTTGCCGAAAAATAGATGCGAAATTAATATAACTTTAGAAAGCACAAAGCCATTTAGCTGTGCACCACGGAGATTGTCGTACAGTGAGAAAGAAGCGTTACAAAAATTGTTATATGAGTACCTAGAAAAAGGAATTATTCAGAGTAGTAGGTCGGAATATGCTTCACCGATTGTGTTAGTGAAGAAAAATAATGGGGAGCTCAGATTATGCATTGATTTTAGGAGGCTTAATAAACATATGGCCAAAGATAATTATCCAATTCTCTTAATTGATGATTTATTAGATAAGTTAGTAGGAAAATCGGTGTTTACAAAACTGGATTTAAAAATTGGGTCTTCCATGTGTTTGTAAACAAAGATTCGGTAAAGTACACATCTTTTACAACGCCATTAGAGAAATTTGACTTTTTGGGTATGCCAATGTGGTTAAAAACAGCGCCACAGGTATTTCAAAGATTTGTCAATGATATTTTTTCTGATATGATTCGAGAAAATAAGGTGATAATATATAGGGATGATATTTTAGTCGCAAGTCAGGACATCGAAGAACATTTGGAAATATTAGTAGAAGTATTTAAGAGATTAGTGGAGAATAAATTAGAACTACACAGAAAAAATTATCGTGGGTTGAATTAACAATGTTTTTGGGTTGAATTACAGTAAAGCTGCAATCATTGTATTTTGTTGTTGGATTTTCTAACTGTACAAATCTGTCGAGACTGCCAACTACAGAGACTCTTACGTAAAATGTTATGTGAGTTTTTTGTTGTTGGTTTTGAGAAATGTGAACGACTGAAATACATTATAGTCTATTTTTAGTTTATATTGGTGTTTTTGTAAAAGTTTTCTTGGAAAAACGAATTCGGGCACACTTTTCCCCGTTTTATATTTGTCAATCGTAGTATGATTGTATCATATGTCAAAAGCGAAGTAAAAGTTTAATGAAAAAATAAAGTGAAAAATAATTGCGTAAATTAGGAGTAACACCAATGAAGAAGACAAGCTCGAACAATTGCTTTTGGAATGGGATTTTGGCGAACTGTTTCATACATTTCTTGGTAAGTAGCGAACAGTACAATTTTAATGATCAAGACATGCATTTAGCAAATGTTGCATTTATACACAAATATACATACAAACATATATAAGTACATTTGTTATTATAATATAAATTGTGACTGTAGTCGGGGCAGTAATTGCAGTTTTCACAGTAAAACTGTGAGGTACTGTATTTACTATTTTTCATTGGTTGAGGCATTTGGACTGTAGAATCGTGGTTGGATCTACTGTAGAGCAGTCATAACACGTAATGCGTTACGTCGTTACACAGTAGCTCACAGTAAATTCAACCCAAACTGTTGGGTTGAGGACATTTGATTGCAGTTTTGATTGAATTTACTGCAGGAATTTTTTCTGTGTACAGGACAGGTTAAAATATTTAGGTTTCATGATTTCAAGTGAGGGAATAAAAGCTCACGAATAGGGATTAGAGGCAATCAAAAGTTTTCCCATACCAAATAAAGTGCAAGCTGTACAAAGTTTCTTAGATCTTTGCTCTTATTTTCGCCGATTTATTAAAGATTTTTTAATATTCGCAAAGCCGTTATATGACTTACTGAGTAAGGATAGGACGTTTGAATTTGGGAAAGAAGAGTTAAATTATTTCACACTTTTAAAAGATAAATTAGTCGCAGCCCCAGTGCTGGCCTTATACGATCATTGGGATGAAATAGAGCTTCATTGTGATGCAAGTGCTTTAGGGCTCGGAGCGGTATTGCTTCAGAGAAAGGAAGATAAGAAATTTCATCCGATATTTTATTTTTCAAAGAGGTCCACACCAACTGAAGCTGAATACCACAGCTTTGAATTAGAGACATTAGCCATTATTTATGCACTTAGGAGGGTGGGCGTTAGAGTTACAAGAATTTGATTATGAGCTAAAGCAAAGTGCAGGAAAGCAAATGCAGCACGTGGATGCACTTAGCAGATGTAATAATGTGATGATAATAGAAGCGAATACATTTGAAAATAATCTAATTATTTGTCAGGCAAGGGATATTAAACTACAGGAGATTAGGGAAATTCTAGAGAGTAGAGAGCATAGATGGTTTGAAATGAGAAATGGGGTTATATATACTTAGAAGGGCTAATAACAACAAATTACTGTTTTATGTACCAAGTAGAATGGAACAACATGTGATGTACAAGTATCATGACGAATAAGGTCACATTGGAAGGGATAAAATGTTAGATGCAATTAGTAAAAGTTATTGGTTTCCGAACATGAAGGAGAAGGTTTGCGATCACATCCAAAATTGCTTGAAGTGTATAGCGTTCTCTCCTAAAGTAGGTAAAGGAGATGGATTGCTACATAGTATACCAAAAAGGAATAAACCTTTTGAAGTTATCCATATCGATCACTATGGGCCAGTAGACAATTGCAGATCAAAGAAACATATTTTAGTGGTAATAGATGGATTCACGAAATTTGTTAGGCTGTACACCACGAAAACAACAAACACAAAAGAAGTTTTGAGCGCATTAACAGACTATTTTAGGGCTTACAGTAGGCCAAGATGTATTATATCAGATCGTGGAAGTTGTTTTACATCAACGGATTTTGCAGACTTTGTGGAGGAAAGGATTATACAACACATAAAAATTGCTACAGGGTCACCACAAGCCAATGGTCAAGTTGAGCGAGTAAATAGAAGTTTAGGGCCGATGATTGCAAAACTTTCGGAACCAGAAAGAGGATTGAACTGGGATATAGTGGTAGAGAAAGTGGAGTATGCGTTAAATAATACACTTCACAGCAGCATTAAACAACTTCCAAGCGAAACTTTATTTGGAGTAGCTCAAAGAGGAGAAGATAGTGATGAACTTAAGCAAAAATTAGAAGAGGAGGGAAAGATAAGGGAAATGGTAGACGACGAAGATGAAATTTTTGAGGAGAATAGAAAAAATTTAGAACAACTTAGACGAAAGTTAGAAGGGGAAGATGTTAGAGAAAAATGAGAAGTCGGGGAAAATATTGTTAAAGAAAACAGAATAAATTTAGAACACCTTAGACGAAAAGCAGAAGAAAGTCAATTAAAGTCCCAATTAAATAATAAAACCTATTACAATGCGAAACAAAAAATTAATTCGGAATACAAAGAAGGTGATTATGTCATGGTAAAGAATTTTGATAGTACCGCTGGAGTGTGTAGAAAAACAAAGGACCATACGTCATTGGAAAAGTATTGAGAATTGATCGATTTGTGCTAAAGGACATTGACGGGTTTAAATTATCTCGGAATCCGTACCAAGGGGTTTGGAGTGCTAATAATATTAGGCATTGGATGAAGGAGGATAGTAAATGTACATAGGTAAATAAACTTAAAAGATATAATTCGAATAAGGATGACTAGGAAGGAATCAAATTGTGAAAAGTGAAAAATTGTAAAACGCGTAAATATTGTAAATAATAATTTAAGACATATTTTAAATGATAATTTAAGACATATTGTAAATAATAATTTTGGACATAGTATTAAGGAGAAGATAGAGGGCTATCTTAAAGTCAGGACGGTCGAGTTGTAGCAGGCCAGGTTAGATAAGTACGCTCTGGTCACACTATGTGACGATGTACGCTCTCTCAGAGTGAGAAAGAGAGCGACGCTTTGCTAAATGGGGGTTGAAATGTTGGCTGCCTGCGAGCAGCAGATTACTTTTGAGAAGAGCTTAATAAGAACGGTTCGCGTATATATGTTAGGGAAGAATAAGAAGTTAGGAAGACAGACAAGAAAAGACAAGCTCGATCAAAGGAATAATAAAGAGTGTAAAATAATAAACTAAGAAAGTAATAAGTAAAGATTAGTAGTAAATAATAAATATAGAATATTAAATAAACTAAAAGCTAAAAGCCGGCCACAAATGTGAGGTCTCTGAAGACGAGTTAATCCAGACGGGAAGAAGGGTACTCCCCAAGAAGGTGCCTGGGACGGACGCAGTACCCAACAGAGCCCTGAAGCTGTCCATCGCGCTTTATCCAAAGGAGTTCGCCACCCTATACACCAGGTGCCTCCAGGAGGGTACCTTTCCGGAGAGATGGACGAAGCAAAAGCTTTTGCTGCTGGCCAAGCCAGGCAAACCGCCTGGGGAGACATCCTCCTACAGGCATATATGCCTTACCGACACCAATGGCAAGGTGTTCGAGAAGGTAATACCAGCAAGGCTAAATGCCGCCATCGAGAGGGCCGGGGGCCTCTCTCCTAGCCAGTTTGGCTTTAGGAAGGGGAGGTCAACGCTGGAGGCTATTGAGACGGTGAAGGAGATAGCGGAAACGGCGATCGCGGGAACGAAGTGGAAAGGCGGCTTCAAGAATTACTGTCTAGTGGTAACGCTGGACATAAGGAACGCCTTTAACACAGCCGACTGGAACCGGACGCTGAAGTCCCCAGCTGCCCTAAACACTCCAGGATACCTACTGGATATAGCGAGGAGCTACTTCAGTGAGAGGGTGCTTATCGTGGACACGGACGTGGGCTCCAGAGTATACGAAGTCTCAGCCGGAGTCCCTTAGGGCTCCGTAATGGGACCCCTGCTGTTGAACACCATGTACGACGGGGTTTTACGACTCCCGATGCCCAGCGACATCATCGTAGCGATGTAGCGGTGGTTTTAATTGCGAAGGAGCGCATGAAGAAGAAATGGCGAATTGTGGTTTTCGAGCGCTGGTTTGGAGCTATGCATTGTTTATTTCGAGCCGGAAAAAGGTGGAAACGGCTGAGATCCAGGTTAGCGGAGCTGTCATCCAGTTGCAGAGGGCAGTAAAATACCTTGATGCTCTCCTCGACACCAGGTTGTCCTTTAAGAAGCACCTCCAGTACGCCCAGAAGATGGCCAGTGGAACAGCAGGAGCACTCGCCTGGATGCTGCTAAACACCAGAGGACCCAAGCAGAACACCAGAAGGCTGCTGACAAGCGTTGTCACCTCCCAACTGCTGTATGCGGTGCCAGTGTGGGCTTAGGCGGTTAAATAGAAGTCCTACATGCGGACAGTCGAGTCCACCGAGTGACAAGAGCCACTACATTCACGTACATTCGTACCGAGTTTCGCGGTCAGAAAGGACCCGATAGAGTCGCGACGGTTGAGCTAAAAAGCTCGGCAAGGAGAAGGCTACGGGAGCTGGCAGGCTCAATGGGATGCCTCGTCCAAAGGACGATGGGCGCTTAGGCTGATCCCCAACATCGAGTCCTGGATGGAGAGGACGCACGGTCAGGTAGATTTTAACTTAACCCAGGTGCTGAACAGACATGGCTGCTTCCGCAGCTACCTGAAGAGGTTCGATCACGACACGGAGGACCAATGCCCAGAGTGCGGATCCGGGATAATCGAAGATGCGGGACACGTCAATTTCGAATGCCGCCGATTCGATGAGGAGCGGGACTCGCTGGAGGCGGTGACATGGACATGGGGTGCGGTGACGGAGTTTTCAGCCAAGCTAATGAGATCCCTTAGGTAGCTGGAGAGAGGGAGGAAAAAGCGGACTGACTGAGCGGACTGACTGAGCGGCCTTCCATTGTGCGAATTGTGCGCCATGCGCACAATTGTCTGTGGTTATTGTAATTGTTATGTAAAGAATATAATAAAAAAATACTCAAAAAAAAATATGCGCACATTTCTGCCCGCTTGTACTCAGCTAGAATTCTTAGTCCACTAAATCGGAGTTTTATGTGCCAGTAAATACCGACTCATGCCCGCCGGATTTCTTTTTCATACAACAAAATAAAATATTCTAAGCCTCCAATCCTGGTACTTCATAAATATGTTTTTTTTTAATGGACCAAACGCCCACAATTAAAGGGCTATCAAATTAAAAAAAAATCTAAAATAGCAATAGTTTGTTATGTCCTGCTTTTCGCGCGAACACTGCCGGCTAGGCTAAGCCTCGCTCAGGGAGGGGAACAACCCAAAATATTGCCGCACAGCAGACACAACAAAATAAAAACAAAACGGAACTTTAAACTCGGACAACGCTAAATTTTGACTTACAACGGACTTTTAGAACATCTGGACCGGACTACATCAACACACTAGTAGCCCTAGGAGTCCCTCCCAACCACGAGTGCATCCTCGGACACATCTCCCAACTCTGTGGACCGTAGCTGGCTTAACTCATCCCCCCCCCCAACACGAATCTCTACTCGGTTAAATTCATTTAACAAACCTTATATTTTCATTATTTTTCTTAAACTTTAACATCTAAATAACCTACCCACGGTACCGAAGGAACGTTTACACGGAACATACATATATATATAAATAATTAAATAAATAAATAAATACTAATAAACAATTATCGGGCGAGCACTGTGTTCTGCTTTAACTTTCAATTAACATGATTAAATAATGGCTTTTATTAAATTAATTTTGTTGTACTATTTATGTTATTTTAATTTATCATATTTCTTAATCTAATTCGCGGCAATTTTTGCCGCTCGCAGAGTTACTGTGCCTGTTCTATTTGTTCTTTGCTGGCAAGTTTAACTTCAAAGTATATATAAAAACCTGTGGCCACCCAGGAATGAGTGGCCAATTTTCCTCCTCGAAGATTCTTCTCCTTCCTGGTGGTGGCTGATTTTCGGTCTTCTTCCAAATTTTGTCTCTTCCGATCCAGGATTATTCGTTTCAGAATAATCTATAATTAATTTAAATCTTTCACCCACATAAACATTATAAATAATCTTTTTTTGAACTTACTGGTAGAAACAGTAATTTTCGCTTTTGTAATATTGATAACCGAACCGCCTGTGGCCACTGATTTTCGCCCTTTAATTCCCCTTGGTTCTTTGCTAATTCCCTCTTTCTCCAAAATAACTCAAAAATGTTCGGGTTTAAACTTCGGTTCATTTGGGGAGTCATCCGGTTTAGGGAACCAGTTCCAAAATGGACTCAGTTGTCCGACTTCCTGGACTCACGAGTCGTCGATCACTAGTTATCGGCTCGGTCTATCGTGTTTATTTGTATTCTTATTTGTATTGTATTTTCAGCACATAACAAGCACACTACGGTTTCGACGCTTGTCTAGGAACAGGAGTGGAGGATGTGCGACTGCGACGGTTTGTACTGCCCAACGTAGGCCATCGCCCACAACCCTGAGATTCATGTCTGATGATTGTGTTTTGCTAGCGGGGCACTATTGTTTGAGGTCCTTGGCGTGGAAAACTCCCAAAGGATTGCCGTTTTTTTTTTTTGAGTTTTCCAAAGCGTACAACGAATTTTCCAATGCTTTTGTGACTCGGCATTTAGTGTACTTTCGGCAAAACTTGGAGTTTCGACTCTTGCTAAAGTCACTCAGTACAAAGTTCCTCTTAAAGATTTCCTGTCCCGGTGAGTATCGAATTTCTCGTGCTTTGAAATTGTAACTCTTCGCAGCTTTCTCATAGGCCTGATGTATCATTTCCTTTATTTTCTCCCGGTACAGCTGTTGTCGTTCGGATCTGGGCAATTGGGTTATCTCAGCTTCATTGAGAGCATTCAGCTTACGAGCCAGCGAGTAATCTTTCCCATGTGTGAACATATGCTGTCCGAACATGGCAAAGTATGGAGACGTTCCGGTGCTGTTATGTACAGATGACCTCAGCGACGCTTGTATATCCGCTAGGTGTGTGGTCGTCCTGAATGTTCACTCGAATTGCTGCCAAAACTGATTGATTAACTCTCTCCGAAGCGTTGGATTGTGGTGCGTATCTCCCCGTCTTCAAGTGCGCAATTCCGTATCCCTGCAGCATCTTCTCAAATTCCTTGGAGATAAACTGTCTTCCGTTGTCCGTGTGTATTGTTTCTGGGACTCCAAACTGGGTAAATATACTTTCTTGCAGGAATCGGATTATGGCTGTTGATGTGGCTTCCGGCATCGCTTTTAGTCACACAAACTTGGTTAAGTGGTCTAGTGCGATTAACAACATAGTATTTCCTCGACGGGATCGCGGATATTTTCCTAGGAAATCCAGATACAACTTTTGCATGGGTCGATCCGTCTGTACTTCCTTTCCCATCATTGGCCGTTTTACCTGCGTTGTGTGTTTATTCTTCTTGCAGTTTTCACAGGCTGCTACGAATTCTCGAACTTGCACTACCATTTTGGGCCAATAATACATCCGTTGGAGTCTCGCTAAAGTCTTTCCCATTCCTCCGTGCATTGCCATGTCGCTGCAGTGAGCTTGCTCTATTAGAGTCGTCGTCAGAGCTTCCGGAATCCATAGTTTCCATTCAAACTCGTCGCTTTCTTCTCTGTAAAACTTTGTCTTTTTTTAAAAAGAAGCCCTTCTTCCACACGTAAGTCCGGAAACTTCTCTTTTCCCTGTTCTTCAATTGATTGAATTCTTTCGAGGTATTCAGGACTCTCAAACTCCGTTGTCTCAAAATCGAAGAACTCTATTTCAGCGGTTTCGTTCGGTCGCGATAACATGTCGGCCACGATGTTGTCTCTCCCTTTCCGGTGCTCGATGTTAAAGTCAAATGCCTGTAATGCTAATGACCACCGCGCCAGTCTTCCGCTCAAATCCTTGAGTGTCATGAGCCATTGCAGGCTTGCATGATCGGTCACGATAGTAAAAGGCATCAACTCCACATACGGACGGAATCTTTCCACTGCTTTTACGGCTGCGAGGCACTCTTTCTCTGTCATGCTGTAATTGAGTTGTGCTCCTCTTAGCTTCGCCGAAAAGAAAGCTATTGGTCGATCCGATCCCTCTGCATCCTGTTGGTACAATACTGCTCCAATTCCTACATGGCTGGCGTCACACTGGATCCAGAAGTGTTTCCCAAAGTCTGGATGAGCCAATACGGGCGCACAGGTAAGTGCTTTCTTCAGCGTTTCAAATGCCTTGGTCGCTTCCTCCGTCCAAGTAAATTTAGTTTTACTCTTCAGACAGTCGGTGAGCGGCGCACTTACACCAGAGAAATTCGGGATAAACCTGCGATACCATCCTGCGGTCCCTAAGAAGCTGCGTAGCTGTCGCGTATTTTTGGGCACTTCTATTTTCAAAATCGCCTCAACTTTCTTCGGATCTGTTCGCAAGGCCCCGTCACCGATGAAGTATCCTAAATATCGCAAGGACTTAAAACAAAATTTTGATTTGTGTAGGCCGATCGTCAAATTAGCTTTACTCAAACACTCGGTCACTTCTTTCAGCAACATGCAGTGTTCGTCGAACGTCTTGGATATCATCAGCAAGTCATCCAAGTAAACAAAGACGTGGCTGCGAAGACGCTGTGGGATTACCTTTGAGCCGAATTACATAGGCCGAATGGCATCCGTCGAAACTGATACAGTGGCCTTCCGGGTATTGTAAAAGCAGTTAACGGACGAATTTTTTCATCGGGTTCGACTTGCCAGAAAGCGTGCTTTAGATCAATACTGCTAATGAAAATCGTCTCATCTACCCGGCTTAAGATCGACTCAATGTTCTGTAATGGGTAAGCATCCTTCACTGTCAGTGTATTTAATTTTCTCGCGTCTAAACATAGCCTATTCTTTTCAGGTTTCTGTACCAGTGTCGTTCGGTTATTCCAGGGACTTTCACTTAACTCGATGACTCCTAGCCGCAGCATTTCATCGATTTCCGTGAACAGCAGTTGTTGCTTTGCTGGAGAAACTGGAAAGACTCTCTCCTTGACGGGTACGGCTCCTTCAACTAACTGGATCGAGTGTTCTTCCACTTTGGTGAGTCCTAATCCTTGACTTTCGTATGTCAGAAAACGTCCTTTTACTTCTTCCAGCTGCTCAGCTTGTTCAGGGGACAGTAAATGTGCCTCTATTGGTTCCCCTTTGGCCATGAATTCGGATTCCACCTGGTGTAAGGATTCTACACCCACTACCTCTGGTGCCAATTGGAATTTCCTCCAGAAATCTATCCCAAGATATAACTTTTGCTTCAAGGAAGGACAAAGGAGTATCGGCAATCGATGTATTATCCCATTGTACGAGATGTTAGGTGGAATCTTTCCCACTACTCGATGCTGCGTACCTCCTGCTGATTTCATTATCGACAGTGATTTCTCTACTCTCAGTCCTAACCTTTCCACTATTTCTAGGCAACCTTCTCCGAGCAAGCTGACTGATGCCCCGGAATCCAAAAGACCCACGATCTCCAGGTCTTCTATCTTGAGCTGTGCGATTGGTCTATTATCGCCTTCCACCGCAGCTCTGATGGCCGAACAAATCATCCTCCTTTCCGCTTTCCGCTGCTGACTTCTCCTACGGGCTCTGGCAATTTTTGGAAAAATGTGCCGGTCTGGGCTATGTGTTCCAAATATACGGTTTCTGGCCTCTTGGTACTTTGCTTCTCGGACTGCTATAGGTTCACGTTTCGACCATTTAATGCTATGTACTGGCTTATTTATATTCAACAGAATTCTATTAATTTTATTTTCATTACAGCTATCCTTAACGTTAGGCATGCAATTTGACGAGGCTTTCATTTGTCCGTTGCAAACGTATTGGAGCGTGGTTCCTCGTTTTTGCCCACTCTCCTCCCACCGTTTCCTGGTTGACATCTCGTGCATCTGGGAGTCCTCACACCGGGGAGTCCACACTTAAAACAGAACACCTTCAAAACCTCCGATTCACAAGCATTGAATGCATGTCCCACGGTTCCACAATTCCAGCAGGTAAGTGGCGGTCGCACTCTGTGGTTCTCCCAGTGTCTAGCTAATGCTTCCACTTCTTCTTGATCCACAGGTCCACTCTCATCTCCGACTGGTTCCGGACAAAGCTCATCTACCCTCGGACGATCCTTATATCCCCGGTGAGCTTCGAGGTTGCCTGGCTGTCTGGTCCATCGAGTCGCCAGGATTCTTTCCGCGTCGTGGCATTCGTGCCGGAGTTGATCCAGGTTTGTGATATAGTTCGGGTATATTATTTTTGAAATCTGATCCCTAATGTTCATCTTTATCACTTTTATCAGGTCGAAGTCGGAAAACGGCATCTCTAGTCGAGATCGGAGAGCTAGCATGGTCTGGATGTACACCTCGTTGGTTTCTCCTGGCTTCTGCTTCCGTTCTCGCAGCTCGTACTCTCGCTCAAAGTTGGATCGGTGACTCTGGAACTGCTGCTGGAGTGCATACCTCAGGTAAGGCCACTCTTGCTTCTCCGTCGATCTCACGTACATCCAGTACCATTCCTTGGCTTGTCCTTCCACTAATATGTGAAATTCTCTTAGGACCTCCTTCCACGGCACCTGGTACGACCTTTGGAGATGTTCGAGGCGGAAAATAAATTCGGACACGGGCATACTTCTTGGGCTTCCATCGAAACTTAGCCCCCACTTCCGCAGCTGTCCTACTTGAAACGCTGAATTGCCTGTTGCCCCGCTTGTTCTTCGCGGGTCTTCTCCTGTATTGCCGTTTGGCTTTGTCCCACCGTTTCCACTAGGATATTCTGGCGGTGTCATGTGAGACCCATTCCCTCTCCTTTGTTCCTGATCCGTCGACCAGGCGGTTTGCCGATATCCTTCTGTAGCGTGACGATTTACTTCCTGCTTCTCGGATAACGTCCCAGATGCTTGCGGCGGGAATCCCATCTGTGGGCGTAACCCCGGCAACATGTTTGGTGGAGGCTGCTGCAGCATCCTCGGATCGAATGGTAGCATCGGATTTGCCAGCGTCTGTGCTGCGATGCCCAAAAGTGGCTGCATCTGCGTCCCCGAAGTGTGCATTTGGTCCTGTGCTAATGGTTGCGGTTGAGCCTGCCGAACCTGCATAGATGCCTGCCACGCTGCGTTTTGCTTTACGAAATCTCTGCGCTACTCCGCCATGCAGTCATTGATGTCCTTCATGAACTGCATCATATCCTGCTGCATCTGATGTTTAAACGCCTCGTACTCTGTTGACATTCCCACCTGGTAAGTCTGATGTGCTTGAATCAGTGCCGCATTGACCCCTGACCTTATTTCAGATGGAAGAGACTTCGGTATGGTCCCGGTTCCGCCTACCGACTGATGACCACTAGCTTCTCCAGGACTTCCACTTCCAATTCCTTCCGTAGTCTGATCCCTTAGCGACTCCATACCTTCGGGTGCCAATACGTTCTCCAATTTCTCCTCTTGGTTACTTTGCGAGCGAGTTTTTGGCGGAGTCATACTGGCTGGTACCCTATTCCGAATGAACTCCAAACCTTTCCTTAATTTTCTTCCGATTTGTAACCTATCCCTTTCACTATTTTGCATAACCTAGCTTCCTTTCTATTTATATTTGATTTTTTTTACGTTTTTTTCAAATTTTTCTACGAGGGGGGGGATGAGATGAAGCTACTTTTACTACCCACTAACTTTTCTCTCCTTTCCTTCCGTAATTGTAATTGTTTCAAAAATTTTTATTATTTTAATTTAATTTTTTTCAGCCTAAGCCTGCGACTGTTGGGCATCGATGTCACACCTTGTTACCCGTGTACATGGACCACAACAATTTCAAACAAAGACAACTGACTTAGATAAGTTATTACAAATTTACTTTTCCCCAGACAACATATTAAAAATGAAAATTGTTTATTTTTATTTAAGCACCTTCTATTCTGGCTTCGCATGTCCCGTGTTTACTCGGTCATGGGTCCACTTCTAGAGGGTTCTCACTTTCTCCTCAAGGCCTGTGCTCCGCAGAAAAGGACTTTCCGAAATATTCCGCACTGTGGCTACGATGAGTTTGACCTTCTTGGCCTGCCTATGGTCCAAACAGCTGGGTTCCGATGTCTTCTTCTATAGGCACATTATCCTGGTGTATATTTCTTTTTTCATTACGCTTGACTTTTTACTTTTATTGATCCCATTTCATTTAATTTTTTATATTTTTAATTGGGCGCCATTTGTTATGTCCTGCTTATCGCGCGAACACTGCCGGCTAGGCTAAGCCTCGCTCAGGGAGGGGAACAACCCAAAATATTGCCGCACAGCAGACACAACAAAATAAAAACAAAACGGAACTTTAAACTCGGACAACGCTAAATTTTGACTTACAACGGACTTTTAGAACATCTGGACCGGACTACATCAACACACTAGTAGCCCTAGGAGTCCCTCCCAACCACGAGTGCATCCTCGGACACATCTCCCAACTCTGTGGACCGTAGCTGGCTTAACTCATCCCCCCCCCAACACGAATCTCTACTCGGTTAAATTCATTTAACAAACCTTATATTTTCATTATTTTTCTTAAACTTTAACATCTAAATAACCTACCCACGGTACCGAAGGAACGTTTACACGGAACATACATATATATATAAATAATTAAATAAATAAATAAATACTAATAAACAATTATCGGGCGAGCACTGTGTTCTGCTTTAACTTTCAATTAACATGATTAAATAATGGCTTTTATTAAATTAATTTTGTTGTACTATTTATGTTATTTTAATTTATCATATTTCTTAATCTAATTCGCGGCAATTTTTGCCGCTCGCAGAGTTACTGTGCCTGTTCTATTTGTTCTTTGCTGGCAAGATAACTTCAAAGTATATATAAAAACCTGTGGCCACCCAGGAATGAGTGGCCAATTTTCCTCCTCGAAGATTCTTCTCCTTCCTGGTGGTGACTGATTTTCGGTCTTCTCCCAAATTTTGTCTCTTCCGATCCAGGATTATTCGTTTCGGAATAATCTATAATTAATTTAAATCTTTCACCCACATAAACATTATAAATAATCTTTTTTTGAACTTACTGGTAGAAACACTAATTTTCGCTTATGTAATATTGATAACCGAACCGCCTGTGGCCACTGATTTTCGCCCTTTAATTCCCCTTGGTTCTTTGCTAATTCCCTCTTTCTCCAAAATCACTCAAAAATGTTCGGGTTTAAACTTCGGTTCATTTGGGGAGTCATCCGGTTTAGGGAACCAGTTCCATAATGGACTTAGTTGTCCGACTCCCTGGACTCACGAGTCGTCGATCACTAGTTTGTTGTGGCCACTTATTATCGATATATCGACACACCGCATATAGGCTCAGGGATGCCACCATTTCCGAAGAGAGCCGAATAAAGGTTCTTGACCCGGAATGGTTTAGAACCGGAACAACGGGTCTAACGATAGAAAGATAGGGATAGAAAAAAAAAAGAAAGAGAGAAGGTGGCGCGATAGAGCAGTTAAATTGAAAGGGCTACGCGAGCGAAAACGAGTGCTCTGTGACATTCTGAATTTCAAAAAAGATATCGCGTGTGGCAGCAACCGGTGAAAAGTTTTTCCAGAGAAAACGGAAAACGCCCTGGGAGCAAAGAAGGAATAAAAAGAATACCGAGGACGGGAAGCTGGATCGGGATTACCCAAAGGCTCGACCAAACCCGGTCCTCGCAGGACGAAATTGGCCAGGTCACGAAATTGGCCTGGCCCGAATTTTTCTCGGTTTCCGAAATTTCTCCGGAATTTTTCCCTGCCGGATTTGGCCTGGCTAACCATAATTCTATATTCGCCCTAACCCCAACGGGGGCGACACAGGCCATTATTATACAGATATGCCCATAAGATTCCGCCACTGCCCTCTAAAACAATACTGGCCATAAGTGAAGACCGACACGCCTTCCGAGTGGCGGCACCGGGAGCCATCAGGCTTCAGACCATTTTTTTTTGTATTTTTAAGTTAAATTATTTTTTTTTTAACATCCCTCTGTATTATTTTTACCGGATATTTATTCCAATTATTTATTTACTATTATTTATTTCATTTCCTTTTATTTATTCAATTTTTATGTATTTATTTATATTTCTTTATTTGTTATTTATTTATTTTTATGATTTTTGTCCACTTCGTGCAGTGTAGTTTTTTTGTTGGTGAATTTTTGGTCATTTTTATTTATTTATTTCTTATACCCGAAATCCCCCGCAACCCCCCCTTGAGAGCTCTTACGGGTAGGTTAAAACATAAAAATATTCGAAGGGATATCTTTAATTAATTAGTAGAATTTTTGAGTATTTCACTCAGGGTCCAAAAATAAACTAATAATAAATTCAATATTGTTACCACCCCTGCACAATACAACGGAATGTCGATAATAAATTTAAGTTAAAAAGAAAAGAATAAATATGGAGTAAACGCTTTGGTTTGGGAGAAGGGAGATGAACTGGGGAGATGAGTAGGTAAAGGTGTGGGTTTCAGGAGATAGGGGCAGCTGCAGGGAAATGGGCATGCAAGCAGACTGCACGGTAGGGAGGGATGAGCAGCAGGAGGAGGGACTGGTTTATGTTTTTTTTTGTGTGTGTGAGTGTAAAAGGTTGGGTTTTTTTTTTGTGAGTTTAAATGTAAACCGCGCGGCGTAGAGTGTTGTAAAACGTCGAGTTTCGGGGTTTATTGTTTTGTGTGAGGGGCAGGGTTAGGGAATCCACGGCCCGATGAGAGAGCTAGCCGGAGCCAGCCCAAAAGCACGCAGGCCCTTCAAGGGACATAACAATATGGCGCCCAATTATAAAAAGGACAGCACTGTATCCTGCTTACTGAAAAGAGGACACATATTTCTGGTTTGTGGGTCCGGATAAGAGCGGGTGATCGCTCGAGAGGTCTCTCGCCTGAAGGACGGACCCACGAATCAAAAATGTAAGAATGGCTGCATGGATTAGATTGCGTTTGGTATTTGCTCCTGAAGCACCAGGGCGACATCAGCTGCTGTTAAGAAGCTGATTTGCGAACTGTGATAAGGGAACAATTTTTACCATATGTGATATAAATCTGTGATATAGCCATAATTAGGATAGGAATAGGATTAGATTTGTGTTTGGACGGAAAAGCAGACGACGGTGCCAAAGATTTTAATCCTGGCATATTGCGTTCAGCAGAAGGGGGGATTAACTGCGACATTAATTAAAAAAAAAAAAAAAAAAAAAAATGATTAATTCGCGCAGAGTGACAAACGGACGTCGGACAGTATAAATGAAAGTAATAAGAGGTAAATAAGGATATACATTGCGGCTTGTGATATAAAAAAAAAAAAAATAATAAATACAAATAAATTTATATAAATAAGGAAGTGCTTAGCATAAAACAAAGGGGGTATAAAATAATCTATTAAATCATTAAAATAAAAATATTAATTTTCCCTTTTTGCGGAAGTCAAAAAGATCCTGCGGCTTCTGACGACCCATGGTGACGTTCGTGAGCCATTGGAAGCGCTCAGAGGTATATAAGATGGCCTCGGCTACCGAACACGGAGTAGGCAGTGGCATCTTAGGCAACGCAGGAGGAGTCCGTCTAAGAAGCAAAGAGGAAATAATTAATTATGTGTTCTGGCGTTCTTAACTGCAAATCATCAATCCAATTGATGATTTATGATAGTTGACAAGCCAGGCAACTTTGTTTGTTTTGTTTTTGTTTACTCACACATACATTTAGGATATGAATAGTCATGGATGCAGCACGCACACCACTCTGAACCCAGAGAACTTCCTTCTCCCAATTTGTAGGCTTGAAATTTGATTGGAAATCCGTCGAGTTTTTGTTTTTTTTTTTGGATTTATTTTATTTTTGTTGTATTATTGGTTTTAGTAGTCGTCCTCTGTGTAAATGGCAAGCAACGACAATCTTGAAGTAGGTCAGGTCGAGGGAGGTGCCGAAGGTTTGAGACCAGGGTCGGACGGCAGCCGGGTAAGCGCACAGCAGAGGAGATACATTCCACGGAGCTTGAACCTGGAGCCGGCAGGAACTCCATACGGGTTTTGACAAATCCATTTGACCCTATTCAAAAGCAGCTAAGCCTGGAGAACGAGGAAGCGTACAAATCGCAAAATAAAAGAGAAATGCAGGCGATGATACAGGCCTCTCAAGAACAGATCCGAGTGGACATGACACACTTGATGGACGTTCGCATCGACCAGTGTATCCGGGCGGGTTTCGCCGAAATGATGAAAAGGATGGATCAGCGGGATGCAGCTTCTTCGACGTCGTCGAACAGGTCAGAGGCCGCCAAGCAGACTAACCAGACAGAAGGCCAGCTATCGGACAGGGATCGAGAGCAAAACCAGGGGCAAAGAATGGACCAGGGACTGGAAGCTGGGCAAGCAAATGGACATCAAGGCCAACAAAGGAGCTCATGGCAGGCTTTTGGACAAAATGTGGTCCAAAATTCCACATTCCAGTCCAGACAGCGACTGCAAGGAAGACCCGGCAACGGAGGGATACCAGGGTTCGCACCTACCAGGGGATCGTTTAACCAGCCAGGAACCGGAAACCGATCACGATCCCGCAGCATTGATCCGGTAGAGACAGGTGGAGATGGTCAAGGCTGGAGCAATATCCAAAGAATGCCAGACGGACGACCAGCAGGCCGCCCACGTCATGATGTCCCATTGGACAAATGGGGGTTCCAATTCACGGGCAACTCTCGGGGCATAAATGCGGAAGATTTCCTCTTCAGGGTGGAGCACCTCCAGCTCCATTACGGAATGCCTTGGCCGGAGTTGCTAAGGGATTTCCACCGCTTGCTGGTAGAGGATGCCTCGGAGTGGTATTGGCTCCTGGTCCACACCAAGCAGCCTAGGTCTTGGGAAGAGCTGAAGCAAGCTCTCGAGCGCCGGTTCTGTGATAAGCGGAGCGACTATGACCGGATCCAGGACATAGCAGAGTGGAAGCAGAGACCGGGAGAGACACTAAACGAGTATTTTACAGCCCTCAGGAAACTGGTTGCTTCCCTGGTCAGCGGTGTGGATCCGAATTGGATCGTCAAGACGGCGAAAAGGAACTTGGCCGAGCCGATCAGGCAATGGGTGTATCCAATCCGGGTGTACACATTGGAGCACCTTCATGATGAGTGCAGGGAAGCGCAAAGGACGCTGGATCCAGAGCACGGGAGACAGCGGATGCGGCTGCCCGCCACCTACAGACCCAGGCAAGAACAGCGAGTGGATAGGGTAGAGGAACTCCGCGGCTCCATAGGAGACCTAGAATCCCAGCCGGACTCCGAAGAGGTGGTGGAAGCTGTAACAGGGGTAGCTCCGAAGAAGCTGCTGGTTTGCTGGAACTGCCAGCAAAGTGGGCACACTTTTATGGAGTGCGAAGCAATGCAGCGAAAGTTGTTCTGTTACAAATGCGGGTTGCAGAACACCGTGACACCCAAATGCCCAAATTGCAGGCCGGGAAACACCTCGCGGAACGCAGCTGTGACGGGCGAGCCACGTTCCACGAGAGAGCCCGAGAGAAGATCACGAACCTAGACCAGACGAATCACCGGGACACTCAACCGAACGTGCAGGAACCAGGCAGGCTGTATCTGACCCTCAGCGAACGAGTGCGTCGATATAAGGAAGCACGCGAAAGGATATTCGGAGATAACCGGCTAGCAGGGATGACACTCTTGTCGAAAAGAGTGATGAAGGCCAGAGATCGGTTCAGGAAAAGGAAGCTGGAGCGATCCCAGGATCGGCAATCCGTAGAGTCCGTGAGAAGGCACCTAAAGGTTACTGATCCACGACCTTACGCTGAGATCCAAATCTCGGGGATGACGATGAGAGGGCTCTTGGATTCAGGAGCGTCCGTGAGTTTGTTGGGAAAAGGTTGCCGAGAACTCTTAGAAGCCCTGGATATCGCTTGGAAGCCCTACTACACCAAGGTCAAAACAGCAAATGGAGCAGTACAATCGATCCTGGGCAAAGTCACTATACCGATGACGTACAAACAAGACACGGCTATGATGAATCTGTTTCTATGTCCATCGCTGGAACAGGAGTTGTACTTGGGAGTGGACTTTTGGAAGAGTTTCAAGATAGCGCCGGAAATTTTCTGTCTAGCGTCGATTCAGGAGGAGTTAGTCCCGAAAAAGGAGAAGGAAGAGGAACCCGAGCCGCACGACCTGACTGAGGAGCAGAGGGAGAAACTTCGAGGGGTGTGCGAGTCTTTCTTGACATTTGAAGCGAACGGTCTGGGAAGAACGAGCAAGATGAAGCACGCGATTGACCTGGTGGAAGGAGCAGAACCAGTAAAGGATCGGCACTATCCGGTGTCACCAGCAGTTCAGTCCCTGATCTACGAGGAAATCGACGAGATGCTCCGGTTAGGCGTAATAGAGGAGAGCGATAGCGCCTGGAGTAACACGATGACACTCGTAAGAAAGCCCGGGAAAAATAGATTGTGTTTGGATGCCAGGAAGCTTAATAAAATTACCATAAAAGATGCTTATCCACAGCAGAGCATCGAAGGTATACTAAGCCGGATTAATACGACAAAGTATATATCAAGCGTGGACCTAAAGCATGCTTTCTGGCAGATAGAATTGGAGGAGAAAAGCAGAAGATATACGGCATTCACAGTGCCAGGACGACCTTTATACCATTTTGTAACCATGCCAATCGGGTAAACAAACGCAGCTCAACGCCTGTGCCGGCTTATGGGCAAGGTTATCCCACAGAGGCTGAGAGAGAAGGTGTTTATGTACCTGGATGACTTGCTGGTAGTATCGCCGACATTCGAGGAACACATGGAGACACTCCGAGAAGTGGCAGGGTTCCTGAGGGAAGCAGGATTGACAATCGGGCTAAAAAAATCTCATTTCTGCTTTAAGGAACTCAGATACTTGGGCTTTATCATAGGCGGTGGAGTGTTAAAGACAGACCCAAGGAAGGTGGAAGCCATACAAAACTTAGGGATCCCCAGAAGCACGAGAGAAGTGAGGAGTTTCTTAGGCACGGCGGGTTGGTACCGGAGGTTCATCAAAAACTTTGCAGATCTCGCAGCGCCACTGACAGATACTTTGAAAAAGGGACAAAAATTCAAGATGACTGCGGAGGCGGAGCAAGCAATTAATTCCCTAAAGAAGGCACTTATGACGGCACCGGTGCTAACCCATCCGGACTTCAGCAAGAGGTTTTTCGTGCAGTGCGATGCGTCGGATTCCGGAATAGGAGCGGTGTTGTTCCAGCAGGAAGAAGACGGTGGCGAGCGTCCTATTGCGTTTATGTCACAAAAATTAAACCATTGCCAAAGAAATTACAGTGTGACCGAAAAGGAATGTTTTGCAGCCGTTTTAGCGATTAAGAGATTCCGGCCTTATATCGAGCTAATGCCATTTACGGTGATCACGGATCATGCCAGTCTTAAGTGGCTGATGTCCTTGAAGGATTTGAGTGGAAGGCTGGCAAGATGGTCACTGAAACTGCAAGCATACGACTTCTGCATTCAGCACCGGAAAGGGTCGGAAAACGTCGTAGCGGATACGCTGTCCAGGATGGTGGAATCAGTCCAAGAAGTAGAAGACAACTGGATGTTGGGATTCCAGACCACCGAGTTTGAGTCAGAGGAATATCGCGAACTGCGAGACGTGGTAGAAGCGGAAAAAGACCAGCGACCAGATTTGAAAGTGGTGGATGGGTTTGTCTTTAAACGGGTCCGGTCAAACGGCAAGCCAGAGCTCGAGGAAAACAGCTGGAAGCTGTGGGTCCCAACGTCATTGAGCTATGCGTTGATCGAGCAAGCACACTCACCACCAACGAAGGCACATGGAGGAATGGCAAAAACCCTGCATCGCTTACGACAGTGCTTCCATTGGCCAGGCATGGTGGCCCAGGTGCGAAGTTTCATCAGGGACTGCCATGTCTGCAAGGAGACGAAACCGTTGTACGGAGGCCCGAAGCCAGGACTGGGAGGAGAAACCATCACGTATCGTCCATTCCAGAAAATTTACGTAGACTTTCTGGGAAAGTATCCTCGGTCAAAAAAAGGCCACGCCTACATTTTTATCGTGGTTGATCACTTTTCGAAATTTGTGTTTCTTAAAGCGATGAGGGAGGCGACAACGGTGGAAGTGGTCAGGTTTTTGACCAAGGAGATTTTCCACACGTTTGGAGTTCCAGAAACAATACATTCTGACAACGGGAAGCAGTTCGTGGTAAAGCGGTTTCGGGAAATGGTCGAGCAGTACCGGATAAGGCACATAAGGACGGCAGTCTACTCCCCTCAATCAAACGCGGCGGAAAGGGTCAACCAATCGGTACTAAACGCGATACGAGCATACCTGGAGGATGACCACAGGGATTGGGACGTGTATCTTCCAGAGGTAGAGGCGGCATTGAGGAGCTCGGTCCACCAAGCGACGGGGGTGACGCCGTATTTTGCCTTGTTTGGGCAGAACATGTTTTCCAGTGGAGCCGATTACCAGTTGGCGAGGAAGTTACGGGCACTGGAGGACAATGAGCTCGACGGATTGAAGCCGGAAGAAAGAATGGCACTGCTGAGAGACTCAATTCGAAGGAACCTGCATGAGGCGCATGAAACCAGCGCAAAATATTTCGACCGTCGTACGCGAGAAGTCACGTTTCACCCCGGACAAGAAGCGTTCAGGAGGAATCATGTTCTGAGCGACTTCGGCAGGAGCTTTAATGCAAAGTTTGCGAGGAAGTTTTTGAAATGCCGGATTCGGAGGCCCATTGGGAATCACATGTACGAGGTGGAGGACATGAATGGGAAGTTGGCCGGGGTATTTCACGTCCGAGACCTGAGTAAAATGGACTACACCCTACAACCTGCAGGAAGAGAAAGACAACCATCGAAGAGGACCTGGAAAAAAAAAATAAATAAATCTGGAACTTCAGGGCGTATATTTCAACAGCTCACGCCGAGGCAGAGGACAGTCTTCCTTCTGGTTGGCAATTCAGTA